>OX438817.1:17968352-19168352 GCA_949316475.1 Hypomecis punctinalis
AAAAATATAATTGTAAAATAATTACATTTTATATTTCTACTCTAAGTGCAAGAATCATTACTAAATATATGTTTAGTGGCAAGCAATTATATGGAATAATTACTATTAAGAGATCGTCGTACAAATAAACGAATTAATATAAATAATTATTTGGCAATAGGCCTGTTTATTACTTTTTGTAGTTGGTAACTTCAAAGTATTATTACGCAAGATAAATTATTATGATTTAGAATTAAATGTTTTTTTTTTTTTTTTTTGATTAAAATTTATTAACCACAGACTCCAGGGTCTGTGCCCTTTGTTAACTACAATTTACAATTATTTTATTATATACTGTACTAGGTACTAGAAATCTTAGCCTAAGTTAGTCAGTGCACTGCGTGAATGCCACGAGCAGACCGGCGACCCGCAAGCAGCACCCGATCACGAGTGTGACACATGTGCCAGCCATCGCTCTCCTCGACCATATTTGAGGGAGGGGAACGACCCGACACATGATGCCGCCGCAAGAAGGAGCCTTCGATGGCGAGCATGAATGCTTGGGGCATGCACACAATGCTTTATTTCTTATAAATTACAAGTACACATATTTCACGTTCTATGCCAATTTAGTTGCCTTCTCCCGGCCCAAAGCCTCCATCACCGCCTCGTTCCGATCTTTGACGGCCATCTGCAGGTTGTACTCCTTGATGGTCTCCGATGACACAGACGATGCGCGCCGCACGAATCGACTGATGGCGTCATTTTCGATGTCGTCGGCGTAATAGATGAAGGTCCCAGTGTGCCGCGATAGTGCAACGACTGCGTGTGAGACGCTCTCGAATTAAATGATTTAATTATGGTTCCGTACCCAAAGAGTAAAAACGGGACCCCATTACTAAGACTCCGCTGTCCGTCTGTCTGACTGTATTTCTATCATCAGGCTAAATCTCATGAACCTATGCCTAGATATATCCTATGCCATGATGCCTACAAAGCTGAAATTTTCACAGATGTTGCCACTATAACAACAAATACTAAAAACAGAATAAAATATTTATGTTTTAGGGGGGCTCCCATACTTTAGTTTTGGCCGCTTTTTGCTCAATTCGCTCATTTCGCTCAATATTGGTAACAGGTAGATGCTTGAAAAATTCACAGAATATTTAGTTGTATATTAACTTCAATAATAAATATTTAAATTAAAATAAAATAAATATCTAAGGGGACCCATACAGTACAGAACCCTTCGTGCACGAGTCCAACTCGTACTTTGCCGATTATTTTTTGTACATTTTGTTTGGTAATAGGTAGTTTATTATTCCTCGATCTCTCCAGGGCTTTTGATATCGTACTGTATGGAAAGCTCTAGAAAAAGTTGTGGACGGCGGGCGTGCCATCAGAGGCGATTTCTATGCTAAAATGGTGGCATGGTTGTCAAAACAGAGTTAGGTGGGCTAGAACTTTATCAGATGCCTATGGTATGAAGTGCGGCGTTCGGCAGGGCAGCATTACCTCTCCATTGTTGTTTAACATTTATGTTAATGACCTCATCGATGAACTCAGCAGCACCCATACGGGATGCATTATTGATGGCACGTGCGTTAACAATATTAGTTAAGCCAATGACATGGTGCTGCTGGGTCTATCGGTGGGGTCGATTCGACAATTAATAGAGATATGTAAGGCATACGTGGCGGAACATGGGTTAGAATATAACTCTAAAAAGATTGCAGTATGTATTTAAACTTTTAAATATTTCACTTTTAAATTAAAAGTGGTACTATTAAGCCCGCCCATGTTCCGCCAATATGCTCAGCAGTGTGGCCCTGCAGGTGGTGACTAGGTTTAAATATTTAGGACACCTGGTCACAGATGACCTCTCTGATGACGACGATGTAGAGAGAGAGCGCAGGGCGATGGCAGTTTGCGGGAACATGATTGCGCGCCGGTTTGCTCTCTGCTCGAGTGATGTAAAAGTACTCTCTTTAAAGCTTATTCCCAATCCAGTCGGGCAGCTTGTGGGTGAATCACACTCGTCGGGCTGCCAGCATTCTGCGCGTCCAGTACAATGTCATCTTCAGGATGCTGGTGCGGCTGCCTCGCTGGTGAAGCGATTCTCTGATGTTCGCTGAGGCACGCACGGACTACTTTGCTGTTATCCGCAAGAAAGTCGCCTCATTGCGAAAGCAACAGCCCCAACGGTAGTAGTCCTGACGATGATCTACACTAATAATAATAATATTGTAAAGAGAAAAGATTTGTATTTTTGTATGTAACGAATAAACTCAAAAATACTGGACCGATTTTAATAATTCTTTTTTCATTAGAAAGCTACATTATCACTGAGTAACATAGGTTATGTTATACAGGTAACTTTCTTTTTGTGATAAACATTTCAAAAATTGACGCGTTCGCAGGATTTGAACCTGCATCCTCTGGGACTCCGGCCCAGATTCTTTGCCAAATTAAGCTAAAACGCACTCACTTATTCGACGCCTTCGCAGAGAGCGTTTTAGCTTAATTTGGCAAAGCATCTGGGCCGGAGTCCCAGAGGATGCAGGTTCAAATCCTGCGAACGCGTCAATTTTTGAAATGTTTATCACAAAAAGAAAGTTACCTGTACCTATACCAGCCTTTTTTTAATAGTCCCCTGCTGCAGGACATACAGTTCTACCTACGAATGGTGATTAGGCCATATCCACCACGCTGGCCCAGTGCGGGTTGGTGCAGGTTGCCTCACATTATTTTCCTTTGCCAAAAAGACTATGATTTGAAATTCCATACATAAGTTCCAAAGAAACTCATTGATTCGGGATCGGGATTTGAACCCACCACCTCACGATTGTAGGACAGGCGTTTGTACCACTAGGCCACCACGGCTATACATCTCCGCCAATAGTGTGTCGATTCATGTTTTATTGGTAGTGAATATAGGTATGCAGTGGCGTAGCGTGCTTTGGAGGAGCCCTGAATCAAAAATAGTTAGGGTGCCCAAATCACTCATTTCTCACAAAAGAAACAAAAATACTTGCATTAAATTGAAATAAATATATACCGCCTTACCACAAAAGATTTAAACACGCTTTAAACACTGTTTAACCGTGCAATTTGTACTGTCAAACATTATCTAAAGCGTGCGTAAAACTTTTGTGGTAAGACGGTTATTTATAAGTTTTCACTTTCAGACAATTCAATTTAAATTTACACTTTTCTTGACTTTTTTTGGCAAATTTATTCAATAGAATATAATTACATGTATCAGCTAAGTATGTATAGCTGAAGACGATTTCAGTTGTTCTAAAATTTCTGCCTCTATAGACAACTTTTGGGCGAACACTTAACCCGAGAAAAAATGAGATAATTTTTTTTGGGAAGCACGAGATTAAATGACATTGTGGATATAACATTTTACTAAGTTTTGCTTACACACGTTAAAGCCTCTGTAGCCTGGAGGGCCCGTATCATTGATACGGCTGATACTGCGGTAGCTACTCCCCTATAGGTATGTGTCCTGACACATAGTTTGTGAAACGAATTGTCCATGGGACCTTAAAGTTCTCGAATGAAGACAATGTATTGGCAAGTGTAGCGAAGGAATCTAAGATCTGGTCGAGACCACCGGAACACGTTGCATGCCAGCGCTTTGATTCCTTCCATCACAGCTCTTTGGGTTAGCAAATTGAAGAGGTCTTAGGTAGGGCACAATTCGTAGAAGTACAACTGATGGTCCAATGTGTTACAAAGTTCTCAAGTAAAGACAAGATCAAGAAACTAACTTACATAGGTAGAATGTAGATAAACTGTGGATCTGTAATATTTTAACCGTCTCTTTCATTATCTTCATTGTCATTTTCTGAAATCAGGGCTATATATTAAATATGTACAGCCACCCGACACATACGAACTCACTTTTATTTAGATAGGCCAAAACTATATTTCTTTTACGTAAATAGTCGAACAGTTTAAGACTACGGGAACTCCCGCGATTTGGTTTAGGTTGATTAGGTTATAACTCATCATCATGGTTCATCCTGTATGTCTAGCATGTGCGTACATTACATGGTAAGTATATGGACGCAATGCTTATAAAATCTCTCTTCTTTAGCCAATCGTACCCGGGCAAAGCCGGGGCGGGCAGCTAGTTTAAAATATAATAGTTTTTGTCTCACTATTTTTGAGACGGAACGTAGAGTTAGTTTACTGCTTGAATTATAGACTTAAATCTAAGTAACATACCATATGATCAAATAGGATAATTATCGATATCTACAAACATCAATACATACCTCATCCCTAGGAACCGGCAGCTTTAAGTGAGCGTTTGGTCCAGGCTCTACCTCACACTTCGTACCAACTATCGACAGCATATCATCGAGGTACATCTCAAGACAAGGTTACATTATAATTTCCTCTGTTTTCTAGTTTATTCAAGTATTTTTTATCTAGGATAGGTTTGCGTTGTGTGGTCAACATTTATACGAGATTTGAAGAAACCTACGTTTTACGCTACTGAAAAGTTATACATGGGTAAAATGTTTTAGCAACCACATTTTGCTAAAACATAGACAATCAAGTAAATCATGATAACGATTATGATACATTTTCAACTGTATTTAATTATTTGTTTACTTTAGAGTCCATATATTTATAAATGTTGTTATACAGGGCAAGCTTATAATACACTATGTCTATGCATCGCATAAATAAATACTACATAGGGATTTTCAATGGAATATATGAATTAAACGTAAGCCGATACCCCGATTATGGTGTAAATTTTATAAGATGTTCTCATTTTTGTATCGAAACTTACGTATTTGAAACAAAGTATGTATAATCCTTAGTAATATCATAAGATATGAGTATAGTACTGTAACGCTCCTAAAGTAGTTTGACTAGGTGTTCGTTACCGGATATCGACGTTAAGCAACATTCAGCGCGGTCAATCTTTGGATGGGTGACCGCGGGGACATTTACAACTGAGCGCTGCCGTGGCTCGGATGATACGTTAAATTTGTAACCCCGATTGTTTTAACCGTTTCGTCATGTCAGAGGCCTTCAGGTACCTTAAATAAATATTTTGGAACATTTTACACATGGCTTCTGACCCCAAACTTAGCAAAGCTTATGATATGCCAGAGACTGATATACTACTTTTTTTTATTAACCTATACTGTCCCACTCGTTGGCAAAGGTCTCCCCCATTTCCTTCCAAGAGTCTCGGTCCATCGCAACTTCTTGCACTTTATTCGAAGGGGTTGCCCTCTAATGAGTCAAGATCGTCACGCCAGCGTTTCTTAGGCCTTCCCTGGCTGCTTCTACTACATATACTTATTTTTAAATACATACATACTTATATAGATAGTAACTAAATAACACTCAGACACAGAGCAAACACATACATTCATCACATAAATATTTGCCCTGGGTGGTGATCGAACCCACGCCTCTTTGATCCAGAAGTTAGGATCACTAACCACTGAGTCACCGAGGCAGTCAAAAATTCTAACACCAGGGCTAGCCACCCGGCCTATACGGTACTTACTACGCCTAAGCTGGATATGTTTTTGCATTATCTCTTTTGGCTACGACCCCAGGGTTACATGTACTTTTTGTCCCGAAAACCGTAGAAATCGGTAATTGCCGTAGCATTTGCATAAGTACACATAGAAAAATATTCTTAAATTCTTTATTTAAATTTTTCGTTTTAGCTAGAACAATCGAGTCAAATGCAAGTTTACCTACAGTGTTGGAACAATTTTACGATATCTCATATTTCAAAAACAGAGAAATTGTTGTAACTCCTGATCTATTGCCAGAGCAATAAAGTTTAAATTATGTCTGTAACAGCAACAATTCTAACAGCAATGTTGCATCTTCACTTTGCTCCTAGGACAATGAAGAAATAAACTATGCATTAGGTAGTATGTTGTTTTTAAACTTTCGCGATTTGTACACATTATTATTATACTTATACTACGGGACTAATCGCGCACTAAAATTACGTGTCTACCCGTGACCACGTTCGATGCACCTCGGTTGAAACGTCGGGATGAGGTATTTATTTATCTTGTAATTTTAATGCGCGATTAGTCCCGTAATAAACTTTGCATAACTTATTTATTTTAATTTTTTTTTTGGTATCAAAAATTTTTAAGATGCATTTTACTCATCATTACGAAACGTTCATTGCGAAATTTGACTAGGTGTTAGTGATCATTGAAGAGCAATATGAAGTCTTCGGATGGGCTCGGCGTGGCTCGGATGACAAGTTAAATTGTAGGTCCCAGGTGTTGATATACGCTATTCAATGTCAGAGTGAACAGATATCTTCTAAGTCTGTAGGTAAGTGCTTTCCACTTGAGAACTTTTCGACCCCGTTGGTCATCAGAGCTCCGTGCTAAATGCCCTGCCCATTGCCATTCCAAATTGCTAATCCGCTGGGCTCTGTCAGTCACTCTAACCTTACTACGAAACTCCTCGTAGGTACCTTAAAAAAACTTATAAAAATTGATCATTTTACCAAACCTTAAGAAATTTTCATAAAATAATATACTCCATCAAAATATCACTTAAAGTGCTTGAGTTTCAGCTAATTACTTACTTTTAATTATTAAAATTAATTACAGTATATTAATCAACTTACAAATCGAGATCTGTAGCGTTTGATTAATTTAGCATTCGACGCAGATTTATGAATTTAATTAAGATTTAAGAAAATCTTCTTCCATTTAAAAACCACTGATGTGCTTCGAAAGCAATATATTTGAAGTCTTTGGAGTAAATGTTTTTAAAATAAGATTCTCAATGCTAAAGATACATTAAATTTTATTTAAATAAAATTACAGGATATATTTTTTTAAATAAAATAATAAGATAACATACATATATTGAAATTTCGTTACTAGACGAACCTACCTAAGGCATTTAGTCGACTTCAAAATTTTGATGTTCGTGGGTACTGTACTGTACCAGCCTTTTTAGTAGTCCACTGCAGGACGTAGGCCTACCCACGAAGGGTGATTGGGCCATATCCACCACGCGGGCCCAGTGCGGGTTAATGGATTCACATACGCCATCAAATTTCTTCTATGCACGTATGCAGGTTGCCTCACGATGTTTTCCTTCACCGAAAAGCCTGTGGTGTGAAATTCCGTACATAAATTCCAAAGAACTCATTGGTACGGGACCGGGGATTCGAACCCACGCCCTCACGATTCTAAGGCGGGTGTCACTACCTCTTAATCACCACGTCTTTAAAAGTTCGCTGGTAAAACCCACGAATAATAATTATTATAAATATTAAAATTATAATTTCTTAAGTACATATTTTAAATAAAATAATTTTATATATTTTCATCTCACTTTTAAAAAGGAGGTTTTCAATTAGACTGCATGGTTTTTTTGTGTATTACGCGATTACAAACATAATACGAAAAAATCGGTCTGACTAAAATCTCTTCCGTTAACTTGAACAACATATTCATATTTATGTATTGATTAATAACACTGATAAACACTGAATCAAATACGGCATCCGATTTATATTTGATCGAATTGCTCGAGTTGACAACAGCGCAATCGTGTTCGCGCCCGCCCGGCAACGTCGCACTTCGATTTTTGTCCTCCAACTATCAGAACGACTGTCAGTGACGCGAGAAATCGCAACCAACGTGGTCGTCTTACGCGACAAAATGTCGAATCACTCAGACACAAATTGCAGCCACAATTGTCGGGAAATCGATAATGAAATACTTATTCAAGAAGTCAAAGCTAGACCAGCGTTGTACAACAGAAGTTCAAAGGAATACAACGACCAACACTTCAAAAAGACAATGTGGGAAGAGATATGTGCTAAAATATACCACGACTTTTGGGACCAACTGAAAGAGATAGAAAAGGACGCTAAAGGTATGGGAAATTGAGCCTTATTGCTTTATGTTTATGTAGACAGCTGTTGAGGTTATCGATTGTTATCGATAGAGTTGAGTTTGGAGTGCGCGGTCGTGCCCGATAATCGCAATGGGCGATTGTGGTCGGATTATCTGTGATAGTAATATGAAGGACGATAATTTTCGGTGTACCTATTTCATGAAAACGTGTGTTTTAAGCCTTAACTATTATCTATTGTGTTAACACATGAGTTTGAAATCGCACCTATTTTTTTGTTTAAGTTAGTAAAACATCTTTAAATATATAAAATTTGTTTATGATAAGTATAGTTTCTTGTACTTAAGTTACCTAATGTTACCTGAATTTTTAGCCGTTTTTCGCTCGAAATTAATAAAGGTGAAAGGTAGATGTTTGAAATATTCACAGTATATCGTGAAATAATATTTCACAATGGATACTGTGATCACTTTAAAAAAAAAATGATTAAAATAAAACAAATATTTGAAGGGGACACCCATACAAGAAATGTGATTGTTTTGCTCCATATTAATAACGGCAACAGGAAGATGCTTGAAATATATACAGAATATTATGTGGTTTCGCCGAACCCAGCTCGGCTGGGCAGCGTTCGGAAAATTGCGTAACGTTTTCTCGTCCGACATACCTCAGTGCCTCAAGTCGAAAGTTTTCGACCAGTGTGTGTTGCCAGTGATGACTTATGGCACAGAAACGTGGTCTCTTACCATGGGTCTTAATAGTAATAAGCTTCAAGTAGCCCAACGAGCTTGGATGAGCAATGGAGAGGGGTATGATCTGAGTTTCTCTGCGAGATCTAATCAGGAATAAGGAGATCCGTAGAAGAACCAAGGTTACCGATATAGCCCAACGGATTGGCAGGTTTAAGTGGCAATGGGCAGGGCACATAGCGCGGAGGACTGATGACCGATGGGGTCGAAAAGTTCGCGAGTTAAGACCACGTACCAGCCAGCGCAGCGTAGGACATCCACCCACAAGGTACACGGATGACCTTATTAAGACCGCAGGATCGCGCTGGATGCAAGCCGCTACCAACAGGTCTTATTAGAAATCATTAAGGGAGGCCTATGTCTAGCAGTGGACGTCCTATGGCTGAAATGATGATGATTATGATGTTTATTCCCATACAAATAATAATAAAGGAGGGCTTCTTTACGGTACGGATCCCTTATATTTGGCATATACCTATATATACATATTTGGCCGATTATTTCCTTGTTCTATGCATGAAATTCTGCAGCCACGGGTTAGACCTAAAGATAAGACCTAAAGAAATATTATCGCACAGTGTACAAGATCCTTGCTCTGTAGACAAAATATTGAATGTCTAAAATTTATATAAGACTTTAGAGACAACGGCAATACTTTAGATTGTAGAGTATTGCAGTTCTCCATAAGTACTGTACTAGCCTTTTTTATAGTCCACTTCAGGACGTAGGCCTACCCACGAAGGGTGATTGGGCCATATCCAGCACGCTGGCCCAGCGCGGGTTGGTGGATTCGCATACGCCATTGAATTTCTTCTACGGACGTATGCAGGTTGCTTCACGATGTTTTCCTTCACCGAAAAGACAGTGATGTGAAATTCCGTACATAAATTCTAAAGTAGCCATTGGTACGGGACCGGGAATTTGAACCCACGACCTCACGATTGTAAGGCGGGTGTCACTTTATTTTGATCACCACGGCTACGTAAGTAATAATGACTTTTTACCATCAGGAGGCCCGTTCGCCTGTTCACTTTTTAGATAGTGAAAAAAACAAAAAGTAAACGCCTATATTTTTTTTTATTGGTTTCAGTTGCCGAAGTCATGAAACGCTGGAGCAATTTGAGAACTTGTTTTAGCCGAGAACTGAAAATCATGAGAGACCCGCTCCAGAACAAGCGCAGAAAGTATCTCTACTTCGACAAACTTCTCTTCCTTCTTGATGAAATACGTCCAGATACGTCTACAGCCAGAGAAATAGAACCAACATTCATATACTCCAATTCATTAATTGAAGAAGACGACCATGAACCAAATTCCTCTCACAAACAATCGCTAGAAAAGAGAAACAAAATCAAAGCTAAAACCAAACATAAAGACATCGAAAAATTTGTAAAGCGTTCCATTGATAAACTACGAGAAGAATTAGCTTTGAAAGAAAATAAAGTTTTGGCAAAATCTGGGCCAAAAACTGTTGATACAGATGCTGATACTAATTTTGCATTATCATTAGTTCCTATGCTAAAAATGATTCCGATGGATAAAAAGATAGACGCTGAAATAGAGATTTTGAGTATTTTGAAGAAGTATAGTAGTCATAGTCATGATTATGGTACAATCAAGATTGAAAGGGAATATGGACAGTCGGAGGTTGATGATGACTCTGAAGTCTCTTTTTCATATTTTAGTGAGGATAAATAAAACAATTTGTGACAAGACTTTTACATTTGAGATTTTGACAATATGTTTTTTACTAATAAAAGTAGTCTTGACTTGAAACTTGAAAAAAAAAACCTACTACGTATGGTTTTGACGTAGTAGATTTTTTTTAATAAGAGTATTTTTGTATTTGCTAAATGTGAAGAGTCTTCACATATAGCAAAGAAGACATATTCAAGAAATTATCACAATATACCTAAATACTTCTTATAAACTATTTGAAATTTAAAATCAAGTTATATAATATTTTATAAAATGAAATCAAGTTATATCAATTATATAACTCCATTCCTACATAAAAGAGTAACAAAAATACCTCCAGACACACTTTTGTATTTAATAAACTAGTAAAGAAACAACGAGATGTCTTTATTAATACTAATAGAAATGAAAGCCGTAGTGGTCTAGTGGTTCTAACGTTGGTCTCTCAGTCTCGAGATCAGGGTTCAAAGCCTGGTCCCGCACCAATAAGTTTCTTTGGAAGTTATGTAAGGAATTTCACACCACTGGCTTTTCGGTGAAGGAAAACATCTTGAGGCAACCTGCGTCTGTAGAAGAAATTCAATGGTGTGTTTGAATCTACCAACCCGCACTGAGCTAGCGTGGTGGATATGGCCTAATCACCCTTCATGGGTAGGCCTAAAACCGGCAGTAGACTATTCAAAAGGCTGGTCCAGTGCAGTACTAATTGCAATTCTCAGAACAGTAGACTTCGTAACACATCTCCATACCTATTTCAACTCACTTTCGACCAATTTCCCCCCATTTGGAGGAAAATATCCCCTCCATCAAAAATGATGACGATAAAAAAATCTATTAATATCTATACAGAACCTGTGTACCTAGTTTCTTCGAGATTCGTTGAAACATGCTAGCCGAAAATCAACATCTAGACAGATGAAAGCAAAATCGCCGTGCTTAAAATGGATATCTTCGCTTACACTCAATTAATTATAAACCCAAAACTGTGTTTGTTGGTTTATTGGTTTGACACAGCAAGAGAGAGACTAACTTAATATTTAGCAAAAATATGGCTAGGTCTCAAAGAATATCATAAGCTTCTTTTTATCTGGAAAAAATTACGAGATCCAATGGAAACTGCGGATAGAGCTTGCATATAATAAATTTCGCGCTAACTTTATAAAATTTCGCGCCAAACTCTCGTCGTGCCAGCCACAGCCACCTGCCGAGTTCTACAAGACGCATACCCCTATTTGTCAGGAACCACTATAAATGGCGGAATGCATCAACTTACGAGCTTGTCCTTTTATTCTAGTGTTAAGGCCGACAATACGAATGTTTCAGATATTTCACGACGACTTTGTGTTCAGTTTTAAAACTTTGTATTTCTATTTCCTTGAAGTTTTGCATTGATTTTACTGTACAAGAGTTTTTAATTGTTAGTAATCCACTCCTGAATAAAGGCCTATCCCTTAAAAGGCAGTTGGCCTATATTATCCAAGCTGGCTCAGCGCGGGTTAGTGGATTCGCATACGCCGTCGAATTTCTTCAACGTACGTACGTTGAAGAAATTTGACGGCGACGCGGGTCGCCTCACGGTGTGGATTAGCAAGTAATAGTGCAGCGTGGACATATGTAATTCATATATTTTTCTCAAAGAGTTATCTTTGTGATAAGCAATTCAAAAATCTGAAGCGAACGCAGGATTTGAACCTGCCCCTTCGGATCACTAGCCCGACGCTCTAACCAACTGAGCCAGCCCGCCTCCTACGCAAGCTTCAAATTTCTGAAGTGCTTACATTTCCCAACTTATAGTGTTGGTGGCGCCACCTGTGATACCCGTATTAGACAGGTTATCACTCAACTAGAAGTTATTAGAACTTCTAAAGATTGACGAGAGATGACGCACTGCTAAATCAATTTTATGAATTATTTTGAGTGCTTTCCACACTAGATTTTTATCTCAAAGAGTTACCTTTGTGATAAGCATTTCAAAAATCTGAAGCGAACGCAGGATTTGAACCTGCCCCTTCGGATCACTAGCCCGACGCTCTAACCAACTGAGCCAGTCCGCGTCCTACGCAAGCATCAAATTTCTGAAGTGCTTACATTTCCCAACTTATAGCGTTGGGGGCGCCACCTGTGATACCCGTATTAGACAGGTTATCACTGAACTAGAAGTTATTAGAACTTCTAAAGATGCTTATCACAAAGATAACTCTTTCAGATAAAAATCTAGTGTGGAAAGCACTCAAAATAATTCATAAAAAATCATATATTTTTATTTGTAATTCATTCATTTATATTAAACACAAAGAGGATTAAAGTCGATTTAACCAATTCAAAATCATTTTTATTTAACGCGATCAAGTTCGCACTTGACCACCAACTCGCTTGATGGTAAGCGACGTTGTGGTCGAAGACGAAGCTACGTTAGTTCCACTTCATCTTAAAAAATGAAATAAATTACTGCAGCAGAATATGGAAGAGCTAAGCTTCGTTAAGATGTCACAATAGCTTTGGTTACATGGCGCTTCAAACCGGTATCTTTAGAGATCTATAAGGGAGCCATTTTAATTAGATTATACCTAACACGTTTGTGTAGAAGTGCAAACGAATAGAACTTTTGAAAGTGCGAGCTGTGGTCTTGGCTATATTTCACATGAAAATGTTTTTGATGGATTGATGGATTTCACTTCTTTTTGTAGATAATTTTTTACAAGAAGTAGGTACTTTTATCGATTTTCAGATCCGTAGCTACAAAACTTGCGGAAGTCTTATCAACTTTCAACTTTTATCCCCCAGTTTTAAGGGTTGGGGGCTGATTTACTAAAAATCCTGAGGTACACGTTTCATTATTTATAACATAGAGAGCTTTAATCAATTTTCAGACATCTAGGATCAAAATTTGCGAAAGTCTCGTACAAATTTTCATCTTCCAGTTTAAAGGGTTGGGGGTGATTTATTAAAAACCTTGAATTACGTATTTTATTACTTATAACAAAGAGTCTTCATATCAATTTTTAGACTTCTAGCATGAAAATTAATGAAAGTCTGCATTAACAAGCTTTCATCTCTTAGTTCATGTGGTTGGGGGGTAAAAGTTCAAAATTTTAGATTTTTTCTTTTGTATATGCGTAATAGTCTACCTTGATGCCAAATATCAAGTTTCTAGGTCATCTGTAAGTGGGTTAGGTTTTTAATATATAAGTCAGTGAGTGAGTCGGTGAATCAGTCAATAAAACCCTGGTTTTTAAACAATAATATATCATAAATGCTGAAGCAAAATTAACGAATGTTTGTATTCTAGGCTAGCTAAACTTTAATAAATAGGGTAAATTTCATTTATTTAGGTTAAATTGTTTTTGAGTTATGAAGGGGTCAAAAGTTGCTCGAAATTGTTCGTGTAATATTTACACACGTCGCGTTTCTATTTCCTTTTTCTTGGTCATGACTGGACACGCCGTATTTGTTGAGATTTGTGAAAAGTTGTAGAACAAAAGTTGTTCGTTTTGATGTATTATAGAACATGCTCTTAAAAGGATGCTAATTGATTTCCAGTAACTCTGCATAAGTCACTGCACAAATGAGGATAAAGTTCGATTTAGCCAATTCATAATACTTTTTGTTTAACATGAATTAGTCCGCGCTTGCCCACCAACTCGATGGTAACATAACGTGACGTTATGTGGTCCAAGATACAACTAAGTTAGATCTACTTTATCCTAAAAATAAAACAAATTACTGCGGCAAAATATCGAAGAGCTAAACCAGTAAATATGACCAAAGTATTATTATAAATGTAGCAACGCCTGCTCGTGCAGATACGCACAGGAAAGTGACCAAAAATGGAATACCATAGGTATTTAATAATGGAATAGGTAGCCCAATAATGGAATTATTTATCTAATTGACATTTAAACATATCTGTTTAAATGTCAATTAGATAAATAATTCCATATATCTATCAATATCGCATTTATATTTGAACTATGTGATTAATTGAATATAATTGACATTTAATTATTATTTTTGAAATTTGACATGTAACTATGGTGTTATCAATAAAATATTTGTATTTGTAATACTGCTAAATCGATCAAAAATCAACGTCAAGTTATATGAGAATCTTTAGGAACTTTCGACAAATTTTAAAATATACTCGTAGATATTTGCAATACCTAGTTGCAAATCCAGGTGCCAAACTCTGCTCCAGCTGATTATATGCACTGAAACCGAATATGAGGCATTTAACGCAGGATTTCGTTTGAATATTAATAGCTAACGTCATACGATATAAAATACACTCTGCTTATTCTGAGTTTGAAGCTGCATTTCATATCAAGGTGTCCTACCACCTTGCCATCTCAAAATTAATATACTAGTACTTAGTTATACAGTCAGCAAATGTTCTAGAGACCCAAGTATGGAATATTCCGTATTTGAACACCATCAACTGTCCATATTTGGAATTTTTAACTAATTTAACTCGTATTCATATTTTTAAATTTAATAATCTAATAAAATAAAAGGTCTATTAAACTTTTAACACGTGTACGTACAATGCACCTATATTAGCAATAAATGTAGTACTCTATTTATAATAACACCATGAAAAATACTCATTTTACGTACGTGATAAAGTTTTCTGCACGCAGCAAAACAATACACTCTCACCGCAGACGAAGCACCCAATGACGACCGACATTTTTGTAACCTACTCGTATATCTACGTTTAATGATGGAAAGTGATTAGCAATCATTGTTTATTATGTCTAGGTATCGTAGTTTACGAGAAATGCCGATATTTCACATTAGATATACTATTCCATATTTGGTTACCACTAAAATATGGAATCCGCTTCCGCAGACCGATATTTAGATGGTCGAATATAGTTTTATATCTTATTTATCTTTATGAAATATTATGCGAAATTTTCTAAAATAAGTATACACAGTTTTGCAAATATGTACAAATCTTACTGCACAAGAATAGAGTTGTATATTTTGTAAGGACATGGTGAAAACATTTCTTTACCTGTCGGTTAGCGCGCGAAATTCTAATTCTCTTGGGTTTTTTGCCATTTACAGATAAACTACTTTATCATCGTTAGTTTACGAAAACTCGTTTTGCGACCATCTAGTCCAACATACGATCACGAAAGCCACGAAAAGAATTCTTTTCGACATGTGAAAAAGTGACAGATACATAATATTCTTTGCCATAGAAGAAAATTACGGGGTGTGCATCCTAGCCCGGCAGCGTATTGCCAAACTGTATACTGACTCAGACCGGGGTTGCTCTGAGCTCGATCGCAGTTTGCCTTTGGAGTTGAAGGGCAAACTGTATAGCTATTCAGAGAGTGTCTGAATCAAAATACATTTTGCTCTAATATACTAGAGCAAAATACATACGAGTCCAGACGTCTATACTTTTCAATGTTTGGTGTAGTATGTAATATGGCATCATGATACTCGTAGCATCGATAATTTAGTTAAGAGCAAAATACATACGAGTGCATACATGTTTTATCTCTTTTATACCTGCGCGGCGCGATATCATGCCTGCCTTGTCTTCTAAAACTTTCATTATTATAATTGCTAATTACACGGAGAGAAAGGGTCTTTATTAAATAAAGTGTAAAAATAGAGTTAGGTACCTACTTTAAATAATAAACCGACTTCAAAACTGTTATATAAAGATCGGTGTACCTACTTAAACCTTAATAGATAATTAGAATAAAATTGTCACTGGATCCCTTTCCATTAGGAAATAAAGCACAAGAGGCGTGGCATGGTGTCCATCTCTTGCTGTTTAAGTTTTAGTTTTTGGCATTTAATGAAAATCGACAAATTTCTGTTCATGATTCATTACTTTCGTGATTTAAACACATTATTATTATGTAGGTACTACGGGACTAATCGCGCACTAAAATTACGAGATAAATAAATACCTCATCATCCCGACGTTTCGGCCGAGTTGCATCGACCGTGGTCACGTCTACCTGTGACCACGGTCGATGCAACCGATTAGTAATTTTAGTGCGCGATTAGTCCCGTAGAATATAATAATAACTTGATTCGTTAATTTACTTTGTTCTCAATCACTTATCATATCGACTTAATTGGGCTATTTACCTATCCTGAAAATTCATATATATGTACAACTTATTGCGTAGGTGGGTAAGAACATCTTTCTTCTGAAAAATTAATAAATAATGTAATTGGAAACACTAAGTTTTTTAACACCCTGTGTATAATTGTTACTGTTCAAAATGTAATAGGTAATTCAAATTTATTTTTACCTATAGTCACACTTACAACGGGTTTCCTTTATTTAGTTAAAACTCAAATTACCTAATTCACAACAGGTACCTATGTTGTTTTGGGATGTTTGATGCCACGAAGACTCAGGGCTGTCTGTTTTCGGCCAAAAAGAGACCCTTTCAATTGTCTCCCACTTTCCGTGGTGTCTCCGTTCCGGTAACTGACAGCTTGGAACTATTAGGCGTTTCACTCTCATCTTCTCTTAACTTTGGCTCTTACATAGAGTCTAAAGCCCAATTAGCCTCCAAAAAACTTGGTTTTCTCTCTAAGGTGAGACGGTATTACACACCTGAGCAACTGCTTAGTCTTTATAAAGCACAAGTCAGATCTTGCATGGAATACTGCTCTCACCTTTGGGATGGCTCTGCTAAATATCAACTGGAGGCTCTGGAGTCGATTGAGCGGCGAGCCAGGAGGCTGATTGACAACGACACCTTGACTAAGTCGCAGCTGCAAATTTTTGAGCATTGTCCCAAGGTAGCGTGTTTGTCGGCCTTTTACCGGATACACTTCGGAGAGTGCGCCCAGGAGTTGCACAATCTAGTCCCCCCTGCCTCTTTCTTCTATCGTACGGCTAGACAGACGCGACCAAAGCACCACCCTTTTATGGTGGACATTCCGCGCGTTAGAACCAAGCGTTTCGAATCCTCATTCCTCATACGAACAGCCGGAATGTAAAGTACAACGTGGGTGTCTTCAAATCCCGAGTAAATAGGTATCTTCTAGGTAAGCGTGCTACACCCTAGACCGCACATCAGGTGCTTATGCTGCTTAACATCAGGCAGTGTGTAGTCAAACGCGAACCTATTCGAAATAAAAAAAAAATTGCATAAAACTGAGTAAACAAGATCTTAAAACTAAAACGTGCTGACAGCTTACCCATTGCGGGCGTGCAACAAATAGATTAATTTAAATTAAATTATATGAACCTAATGTTTATATTTGAACCTATAAACCTATGCGTGTTATAGTTTAATGTAATTATTTGAACCTAATGTATATATTTAAATTATATACATTAGGTTCAAATACATAGGATATGATTAGTTTAATTGTTTTTTTCAAATGGCATTGAATATTTAAGATTAGTGCGTAAATGTCATGGAATAGTAATTCAATTATTATAAATGTCACAGATATACGAGTATTAAAGATTAAGGTAATTATGTCAAAGAAAAATTTAAATTTTCATTCAAGGACATTTGTCACGATTACGTTAAGATTTCACATATGAATATTTCTATTGGAATTGACATTAAAAATTGATTCAATTAATAAAAACATGTCTCAGCCAGCCATTGAGTCGAACAGTGTTTGAACTTAAAGAAAGGAAATTCTTTGAATGTGTTTGGTATATTATTATAATATATACGAATGCACATTATATACCTAGCAATTATCGCACGTTAGTTATAGTCTACATGGTGGGTGATATAATTTGTGCTTATGTTGTGTATAGTGTAATTAGTTAGGACTAATGTACGTACACAACATTTTCAGTAAGCCAGCGTTGTAAGCAGTAGGCCGCTTACAACGCTGGCTTACTTAAATTAACTTTTAGATTGTTAGAAGCCAGCCAGTTTACAGCTGCAGATAGTAATTCGTTAATTTTTTGTTCATATTGTAACGCAGTAGACGCCCGTTGTAGGTATGGAGTGCGGTGTTTACGTGATTCGGTTCTGGGAAGCTCTATTGTTCTGTGAAGCTTTATTGTGTTTTTATTGGTGCCTTTTGTATTCGGTTTTATGGCTTTATGACTCGAGTTATTTGTTTGGTGAAAAACAATAGGGATTCTCGAACTTTCAAGTTGTTTACTTGTTAACACAATGGCGTTTATTGAGATCGAATAATGTTGCGAAATATCTCGTAGGTTCGAGACTGTAGGAAATAACGGATATAAATACGCCGGCCGACCCTTGGGGATCAGTTTATTCGTTTACCGTCGAAGCGATAACTTCTCGGGTTATAGTGCGATACCAGTGATTGTGAAGTGACTAGTTTCTGTGAATATCAGTGCCAGTGTAAAGTGTTTGTGCGAACCAGTTGTGTCGTGTGTTTTTGTGATTTTTGTGAAGTGATTGTGTGCAATAAAGTGCAAAGTGAATAATCGGCGTTTAACTGATTATCCAAGAACCCCATCTCGTAACATTTGGTGTCAGAAGGGTGGATAATTAAAAATGCCGGTAACGCCATACGACGACGAAACGCCGCGCACAAGGAGTCAGCGCCGACAGGAGGAAGCGCGCCGACAAGAGGAGCAGGAGCGCCGTCAGGAAGAGATTGACCAGAGGCGCTTCGGACACAATTCGCTGTTAATGGAAGCCAGCGAGTCCGAGGCAACCAACGACGAATCCAGAAACCCGGAAGCACCTACTGCGGCACCAGCTGTCCCTGCGGCATTCGACATGGCTTCAATGATGTCGATGTTGCAGTCAATGTTGGATCGCAACAACGAAAGGCAGACCCGTCTACTGGAAGAACAGGCCCGGAACAACGAGAAGCAGACTCGCCAGCTGGAAGAAAAATTAGACCGCAACAGAGAAGAACAGGCTCGTCAAAAAGAAGAGCTGCTTTCAAGCCTGCAGACGACTTTGGGCAAAGAGATTAAAGAGGTCAAGGACACGGTCGATCAGCACGACGCCAGCATAAAGGAGCATGAATCCCGTATTGTCGAGGCGGAAGCACAAATCGCCGATGTGAGGAAAGCCCTCAACGTTATCAAGTTAGGAGGCGGAACCGCTACATCTACAACCTTCTCGCCAGCCTCACAGAAGATCAAAGTGACGCCTTTCGACGGAACATCATCATGGTCAGCCTACAAAATTCAATTTGACGCCGCCGTTCAAACCAATGGATGGAACCAGGACCAAGCCAAGAACGCCCTCATCATGAGCCTTCGTGACGAAGCCCTGAGTATTCTGGATGCCGTGGGTAAGGAAGTGACCTACGATAAATTAATGGAAACGCTGGAGAGTCGCTATGGTGATGAGCACCTGGAACGTGTGTACCGAGCGCAGTTGAAGAACAGGGTGCAACGTCATAATGAAAGTCTTCAACAGTGGGCCGTCGAGGTGGAGAAACTATTCCGGAAGGCATATCAGTCCGCGCCATTACCCAACGACGAACATCTAGTGGAAGCGTTTGCTAACGGGATAGCTGACTTCGAAGTAAGAACTGCAGTAAAACTCGGGCATCATAAAACACTAAAGGAAGCGTTGGCTCAAGCCTTAGAAGTCGAGGCTGTACGAAATCCAGCGAAGGATATCCAACATATAAGGGAGGTAAAGGACGCATCACATCGTACAAGGTTTGGCCCTAGATGCTACAACTGCGACGAAAGAGGCCATTTATGGCGGAATTGCCCAAAGCCATGCCGAACGAGGGACGATCGACTATTGGAAGAACGGATGAATCGTGAGGCGACGCATTCACTATGGAGGAACAAACGACCTGCTGAAGAAAGCGGGAATTGGCGAGTGTTGACCGGGTCAGAAAAGCCAAAGATTTTGATATCACAAGCTCACGATGGGAACAGCCTGATCATCAATGGTGCCATCAACGGAACTTCGTGCAAGCTGACATTGGATACTGGAGCCTTTCGCACTATCATCAGTTCCCGTTTGGCTAAGCGCTTTCTTCCGAACTTCGAAAGCTGCAAAACAGTTCAACTTCTGACAGCGACCGGTCAGCACATATCCGTCCAAGGAGAGAAGCTGGTGGAGTTAAAGTTGGGTGAGAAAACCTTCCAACATAAAGTCATTGTGGCAGATATAGTTGACGATTGCATTCTGGGTCTTGACTTCATGCGAGAACATCATTGTGAGATTGACGTCAACCAAGGAATCTTGAAATGTGGAAGAGAAGAAATCTTCATGGAAGGCGCCATATCAGGAAAGGTTTATTGTCTGCAGAGAACAGTCCTTCCACCTAGATCGGAAACCATTGTGGCAGTTAGATTACCGCCAAAGTTGGGACATCAACAACGATGTGTGCTAATAGAACAATCGGAAGGTGATCAACCATGGTTAGTGGCCCGAACTTTGGTGAGGACTACTAATACTGCTGTGGTGCGTGTGCTCAACACAAGTAACGAGGAACAACTAATCAAAGGAGGAACCCCGATTGGTACATGCGAAGAAGTAGACTGGATGCGCAGATGCCAAGAACAACCAAAGGAGGAATACAACTGTGCTGGGAGTTGCAACGTGTCAACATTATTGGAAGATTCCCGGAAAGATCTCTCTGAAAAAGAACTTCTGATGGCGAAGAAGATGCTACAGCGCTTTACCGACATATTTGCCCTCGATGATGCTGTCAACGGGAAGACTGGCTTAGTGAAGCACACGATAAATACAGGAAACGTGCCACCGATACGACAGCGGCCAAGAAGGATACCAGTGGCTCGAGAAAAAGAAGTTGAGTCAATGATTGAAGACATGGCGCTAAATGGTGTGATAGAACCTTCATCCAGTCCGTGGTGTTCGCCAGTGGTTCTAGTGAAAAAGAAGGACGGCAGTATGCGGTTTTGTGTTGATTATCGACGACTCAACGACGTAACGAAGAAGGACAGCTACCCTTTGCCGAGGATTGATGACACGTTGGATACACTGACGGGCATGAAGTGGTTCACTACGCTGGACTTGAAGAGCGGGTACTGGCAAGTGGAAATAGACCCTAAAGATAAGGAGAAGACCGCATTTTCTACGGGAAAAGGCCTGTGGCAATTTAAAGTGATGCCGTTTGGGTTGTGCAACGCCCCCGCTACGTTCGAAAGGTTAATGGAGTTAGTTCTTGCGGGACTAATTGGTGACGCATGCCTTGTCTACTTAGACGACATCATAATTGTGGGAAAAACCTTCGAAGACCACCTGCAAAACCTGGAACGAGTCCTAACAAAAATACGTGCTGCCAATCTTAAGCTGAGTCCGAAGAAATGTTCCTTCTTCAAGAGGCAAGTGAGTTTCTTGGGACATGTGATTTCCGAAGCTGGTGTACAGACGGATCCAGGTAAAGTCAGTGCTGTGAAGGATTGGCCTGTGCCAAAAGACAAGACGGAAGTCAGAGCATTCTTGGGATTATGCTCCTATTACAGGCGATTCGTGAAGAACTTTGCTGACATCGCTAAGCCGTTGCATAGACTGACTGAGGAAAAAAGGCCCTTTCTCTGGGATGAAAATTGCGACGCAGCTTTTCGAGGACTAAAGGAACGACTTTGTAATACGCCTATTCTCGGCTTTCCGGACACCGAGAACGAGTTTATTGTGGACACTGACGCCAGCAACACCGGCATCGGAGGAGTATTGTCGCAAAGAAAAGGAGACCAAGAAGTGGTGATTGCGTATTTCAGCAAATCCCTGTCCAAGCCAGAAAGGAACTACTGTGTGACAAGAAAGGAGCTACTTGCAGTGGTGAAGACATTGCGTCATTTTAGCAAATACCTGCTCGGGCGAAAATTCCATCTGAGGACCGACCACGCTGCTCTAAAGTGGCTACTGCAGTTTAAGGATCCCGAAGGCCAAGTGGCAAGATGGATTGAGCAACTACAAGAGTTCGACTTCATCACGGAGCATCGCAGTGGAAAATCTCATGGCAACGCAGATGCACTGTCAAGAAGGCCATGCTCAGAGGACTGCAAGCATTGCTCAAGACAAGAGTCGAAAGATCCAGTACCTGTCAGAATGCTCAAAGCTGACATCGGCGACGAATGGAAAGAAACCCTTCAGGCTGCACAAAAAGAAGACGTCGACATCAAGCCGATTCTTGAATGGATGGGATCAGATGCCCGTAAGCCTGACTGGAGTGCTATTGCTTCACTGAGTGTTACGACAAAGAGCTATTGGGCGCAATGGGATAGCCTGGTGCTTCAAGAGGGAGTGCTGTACCGAAAATGGGAAAATGCTCGAGGCAACCAAAGCCATCTCCAAATGGTTGTACCAAGAGCAAAAGTTCCCGAAGTTTTGAAGCTGTACCACGAAGGGTTTTCGGGAGGACATCTGGGTGTGAAACGGACACTGTTGAAGATTCGAGAAAGGTTTTACTGGATCAACTGCAGAGATGATGTAGAAGACTGGGTACGGAAATGCACGAGCTGTGCATCAGTGAAAGGTCCGCATACCCGCAGCAGAGGAGCACTAAAGCTGTATAATGTTGGAGCACCATGGGAGCGAATCGCACTGGATGTGGCCGGACCATTTCCTGTGAGCGAAAGTGGCAACAAGTACTTCCTTGTCGTCATGGATTACTTCACCAAGTGGCCGGAAGTGTTCGCAATTCCAAACCAAGAAGCATCGACGATAGCAGACAAACTGGTCCATGAAGTATTCTGTCGTTTTGGAGTACCATTGGAAATCCATAGTGACCAAGGAAGAAATTTTGAATCTCAACTGTTTCAAGAGACGTGTCGGCTTATGGGTGCACACAAAACAAGGACAACGTCATACCACCCGCAATCAGATGGAATGGTGGAGCGATTCAACCAAACTCTGGAGAGATACCTGGCAAAAGTAGTCGAAAGCAAACAACGGGATTGGGACAAGCATATCCAGCCATTTTTGTTGTCATACCGAAGTGCTGTTCATGAAAGCACCAATGTCACTCCTGCTTTTGCCAATTTTGGACGTGAATTACGGCTACCCGCCGACTTAATAACTGGTGTCCCACCGGATTCTCCACAACCCATAACCGAGTACGCCAGTGACCTCCGGAACAAGATGAACGACATCTATGAGCACATTAGAGAGTATGGCCAGCAAACATCAGAAAGAATGAAGACTAGATACGACAGAAGGACTAACAACCCTGGGTTCGAGGAAGGCTCGCTAGTATGGCTACACAACCCTATACGCAAAAAAGGGAAATCTCCAAAGCTACAAGCCAAATGGGATGGACCATACCGAGTGGTGACCAAGATCAACGACGTTACGTTCCGCATACAGAAGGGACATCGAGGTGCTCCCAAGATAGTTCATGTGGATCGATTGGCGCGATATTACGGGTGCAACGATGCTCGGGACGAGCATGTCTTAGGAGGGGGTAGTGTAACGCAGTAGACGCCCGTTGTAGGTATGGAGTGCGGTGTTTACGTGATTCGGTTCTGGGAAGCTCTATTGTTCTGTGAAGCTTTATTGTGTTTTTATTGGTGCCTTTTGTATTCGGTTTTATGGCTTTATGACTCGAGTTTATTTGTTTGGTGAAAAACAATAGGGATTCTCGAACTTTCAAGTTGTTTACTTGTTAACACAATGGCGTTTATTGAGATCGAATAATGTTGCGAAATATCTCGTAGGTTCGAGACTGTAGGAAATAACGGATATAAATACGCCGGCCGACCCTTGGGGATCAGTTTATTCGTTTACCGTCGAAGCGATAACTTCTCGGGTTATAGTGCGATACCAGTGATTGTGAAGTGACTAGTTTCTGTGAATATCAGTGCCAGTGTAAAGTGTTTGTGCGAACCAGTTGTGTCGTGTGTTTTTGTGATTTTTGTGAAGTGATTGTGTGCAATAAAGTGCAAAGTGAATAATCGGCGTTTAACTGATTATCCAAGAACCCCATCTCGTAACAATATGTAGATTGATTGGTACCCTCTATGACAAGACAATTGGTGGTATCATCTGCAAATGGTTTGTGTATTGGCGCGTACTCACACGTATCTACTGTACCTAGGTACCAAATAATATATTTTGCATATGCGAATTGTGCATATTTGAGAACTGACTAAATCAATAATGTAACAAATTTATACACTGAGAAAAAAATCCTGGACCGCCATACTAAAATTAAGTAGCAGAATGTAGCTTTCATTAAGTAGCCGGCATAATTACATCGAGTATATCGCATAAATATTGTACTGACTCGGGTCTAGTAAAACCTTGGAGCATCCTACGTATATAGATATGTCACATAAGTACTGTAATGACTCGAGTCTAGTAAAAGCATGGTGCATCATACGTATGAATTTATGTGGAATAGTTATCGTACTGGCTCGGGTCCAGTAAGAGCATGGTGCATCCTACGTATGTAAGTATGAGGAATAGGTATCGCACTGGCTCGGGTCTAGTAAAAGCATGGTGCATCCTACGTATTTAAGTATGTGGAATAGGTATCGTACTGGCTCGGGTTTAGTAAAAGCATGGTGCATCCTACGTACGTAAGTAAGTGAAATAGTTATCGTACTGGCTCGGGTCCAGTAAAAGTATGGTGCATCCTACGTATGTAAGTATGAGGAACAGGTATCGTACAGGCTCGGGTCTAGTAAAAGCATGGTGCATCCTACGTATATAAGTATGAGGAATAGGTATCGTACTGGCTCGGGTCTAGTAAAAGCATGTTGCATCCTACGTACGTAAGTAAGTGGAAAAGTTATCGTACTGGCTCGGGTCCAGTAAAAGTATAGTGCATCCTACGTATAAAAGTATGAGGATTAGGTATCGTACAGGCTCGGGTGTAGTAAAAGCATGGTGCATCCTACGTATGTAAGTATGAGGAACAGGTATCGTACAGACTCGGGTCTAGTAAAAGCATGGTGCATCCTACGTATGTAAATATGTGGAATAGTTATCGTACTGGCTCGGTTCGAGCAAAAGCATGGTGCATCCTACGTATGTAAGTATGAGGAACAGGTATCGTACAGACTCGGGTCTAGTAAAAGCATGGTGCATCCTACGTATGTAAATATGTGGAATAGTTATCGTACTGGCTCGGTTCGAGCAAAAGCATGGTGCATCCTACGTATGTAAGTATGTGGAATAGTTATCGTACTGGCTCGGGTCCAGCAAAAGCATGGTGCATCCTACGTATGTAAGTATGTGGAATAGGTATCGTGCTGGCTCGGGTCTAGTAAAAGCATGGTGCATCCTACGTATGTAAGTATGAGGAACAGGTATCGCACAGGATCGGGTCTAGTAAAAGCATGGTGCATCCTACGTATATAAGTATGAGGAATAGGTTTCGTACTAGCTCGGGTCTAGTAAAAGCATGGTGCATCCTACGTACGTAAGTAAGTGGAATAGTTATCGTACTGGCTCGGGTCCAGTAAAATTATGGTGCATCTTACGTATGTAAGTATAAGGAACAGGTATCGTACAGGTGCATCCTACGTATGTAAATATGTGGAATAGTTATCGTACTGGCTCGGTTCGAGCAAAAGCATGGTGCATTGGCTCGGGTCCAGTAAAAGCATGTTGCATCCTACGTATGTAAGTATGTGGAATAGGTATCGTGCTGGCTCGGGTCTAGTAAAAGTATGGTGCATCCTACGTATTTAAGTATGTGGAATAGGTATCGTACTGGCTCGGGTCCAGTAAAAGCATGGTGCATCCTATGTATGTAAGTATGAGGAACAGCTATCGTACAGGCTCGTGTCTAGTAAAAGCATGGTGCATCCTACGTATGTTAGTATGTGGAATAGTTATCGTACTGGCTCGGGTCCAGCAAAAGCATGGTGCATCCTACGTATGTAAGTATGAGAAATAAGTATCGTACTGGCTCGGGTCTAGTAAACGCATGGTGCATCCTACGTATGTAAGTATGTGGAATAGTTAACGTACTGGCTCGGGTCTAGTAAACGCATGGTGCATCCTACGTATGTAAGTATGAGGAATAGTTATCGTACTGGCTCGGGTCTAGTAAAAACATGGTGCATCCTACGTATGTAAGTATGAGGAATAGTTATCATACTGGCTCGGGTCTAGTAAAAGCATGGTGCATCCTACGTATGTAAGTATGAGGAATAGTTATCATACTGGCTCGGGTCTAGTAAAAGCATGGTGCATCCTACGTATGTAAGTATGAGGAATAGGTATCGCACTGGCTCGGGTCTAGTAAAAGCATGGTGCATCCTACGTATGTAAGTATGAGGAATAGTTATCGTACTGGCTCGGGTCTAGTAAAAACATGGTGCATCCTACGTATGTAAGTATGAGGAATAGTTATCGTACTGGCTCGGGTCTAGTAAAAGCATGGTGCATCCTACGTATGTAAGTATGAGGAATAGGTATCGTACCGGCTCGGGTCTAGTAAAAGTATAGAGCATCCTACGTATGTAAGTATGTCGCATAAGTATCCTACTGGCTCGGGTCTAGTAAAAACATGGTGTATTCTGGCATTTTCTCTAGTTTTTTTAGTGTAGTGCACAAATGATGACTACAGTGACAAAACAATAATAATTACAAAGATAAACCATGCTTTTACTAGACTCGAGCTATTACGGTACCTATACGACATATCTACAGTCGTAGGATGGACCATAGTTTTAATAGATCCAATCCAAGACGATACATTACTATATATGCAGCTTCGGATAGGTACGATGATGGCGTACTATTAATTTATACACCAAAACAAGATTCTGTACAACAACCATACACATGTTTTAGATGTCACGTGCTTTTACTAGAACCGAACCTATGACTACATGACAATCATAGAATGCATTAGCTCACTATGCTTTAACAGTCCAAAACGAATGTAAATACGTAGGATACACAATACAAATTTATATAACCTTATTCAGTATAATCCTAGTCTAAAATAACTAACTGTTCTTTATTAATATACCTAACTGTGTACTTATAAGATCTTTTCAAAATAATGTGTACTAAGATGCAATTAGCATCAGCTAGTGGATTTTGAAGACAAAAGAATACAAGTTATGTAAAGTATACAAATTAAGTAATTTATTATAATACATATTATCTTACAAATACAAATTATAGATAATTTATTAACTTATATATTTACCTAATTAAATGTATCTATATTTACATTAATGTAGGTAAGCCCGGGAGGTAACCGCAAAAAATGCTACTACTTTCTAAAAGCTGAATTACGTTGTCATGGTGGTGTACAGACTGCGGTGGCTTTGTTTGTTGTTTTTTAAATAAATGGGTATCTTACAATTACTTCAATAAGCTAAAAATTGGTGTAAGTACAGGTAGAAAAATAATTTTAAAAAAGTTTATCCACAGCTGCCAATCATTTGAAACATGTAACTGAACCTGTCAAGTGATGTTTCAGGTGACTGGCTCTGGTTAAACTTTTTTTATATTATTTTTCTACCCGTATACCAATTTTCAGCTTCTAAAACTAGTTGCAAGGTAGGTACTCATTTTTTTTTTAAATCCAAACGGGTATCCTTATCGAAAGCTAAGAAACCCCGCTGACTGCCTCCGGGGTATTGTTGTACACCACCATTACAAAGTAATACCAAAAATTAAGCTTTTAAATAGTAGTTGCATTTTTTGCGCTTACTTCCCGGTTCAGGAGCACGAGTGGGCACGGTGTAGCAAACATCACCCTATAGCTCCACCATAATTTAAAATCAACACAAATTTAGATCAGAATAAAGATCTTTCTGCTGTTATTGCGTTAGGTACTTGGCATCAAATTTGAATCTGGCCCAAACTCAAATTATTTTTATCGATCATAGTGGTGATCTCGTATTATATGTTTTTTTAAATGAATCGTTAGATAGATAGTGGTGAAAAGACCCTGGTTCGCCGCAATGAAAATTAGAATTTGAACCAGTTGATTTACAATAAAATCAAATATGTTTAATTAACAGAGATGGAGATGAAAAAGTTTCTTTACAATAGTAACAAACACAATACATAAACACATTTTGTTCTTTTTAAACAAATATACTTTTTGTCAGTCAGACTGTTAACAACTTGGGTGTTCCTATCGTATTTGGCATGGATATTTAATAAATGTTAATAAATATTTTTTGGGTCATCTTACACACGACCTCTGACCCCAAACTAAGCAAAGCTTGTGATATGGCTGCCAGAGACTGATATACTACATACTCGTATACTTATTTTTAAATACATACTAATATAGATAGTAACTAAATAACACCCAGACACTTACGTTCATCACATAAATATTTGCCCTGGGTAGGGGTCGAACAAACGCCTCTTTGATCCAGAAGTTAGGGTCACTAACCACTGAGCCACCGAGGCAGTCAATTTATAAATCCTAATTGAATAAACAACCATAAATCCTCGCATTCGTCTGGATAGCACGCCTCGGTTGAGTGGAATATTTTGAAAGCACAGTCTACAGCAGTAATAAGTTTTGACTCCGTTTCTTCCTCTGAAATCAAAAACATGTTAATAATAGGCATAAAGCAACTGACTGCAGCCTTATTATCCATTTGGGTTCGCCACTAAGTTAGTACCTTCCCTGTAGTAGGTACCCCATGCAACGCCAAACCCATTTTTTTTCAGTTAGGTATTAGAGCTGGTTCAAAAACGACCGAACCATAGATGTTTTTATATGGGACTAAAATAAATATTTTGCGAGTATCCTCTATACATTAAAAACAATCACACAAATTGATTCACGGACGGTGGAGATATCGGTGAACATACACTCAAAAAACATTCCTAGTGGAATTGAAAAATGTCTTTTTTTGGAATTCTGTTAAAAATGAGCGGGATATTAATAATCGTGTACTTACTGTACATGATTATTAATATTCTTTTAGACTACCAAGCTGCAATACGCAACTTTACAACTCTAAAATCGCTTATAAGCCGTTTTATACATTTCGAAGTTGTAAAGATGTTTAATGCAGCAATTTGTTTTTGCCAATTTCATAGTTCTGAACTATTCTGGAGTAGCATAGTGTTTGTCAATGATTCAGTTTGGTAGAACTTCTTATGAAAATGATTCTAATGATTTCAAATCTCCTATGGATTTAATTAAATTTTTCACACTGAGCATGGATGAAGCACGCAGGCACTCGGCCGCGCCTTTGAAGATCTAACATAAATCATCCTTGCTGTTTCTCTTAATTCTTCGTGTCAGTTAGGGACTAGCCCCAACTGACATCGAACTTTAACGAAAATCGAGTATTCATGGAATTTACAAGCAGATTTAGGCCGCTCGCCCACGGCGACTTTTTGTAGCGATGCTGTCGCGCGTCCGCATCGATACAGTCGCGAAGCGGTCGCTAGCTGTGTGCCCACGCCCACGAGCCCAGATTCAGTCGCGATGCAAACGCGATACTGTCGCGCTTCTGTCGCGATGCAAACGCGATTTAGTAACGGCATAAAAATACCTGCGATCGCTACAGTTGCAAGATGGACTCCGTTGGCTCGGTTATCGACTCACGCGTCACCCTCCCTCCGTTCTCTCCCCGATGTCGTCCGACACGGTCGCGCATTTGTATCGATACAGTCGCGATGCTGCAGCGCGTTGGCATCGCTTCTGTAGCGCGTTGCAAATGCGACTAACAGGCGTTAGTAGCGATGCTACAAAACTATCGCTACAAAAAGTCGCCGTGGGCGAGCGGCCTTAGGGCTCTCGCCCACGGTGACTTTTTGTAGCGCGTCTGACGCGCGTTTCGTAATTGCACTATTGCATTGCTACTAACGTGCGCTAATCGCATTTGCAACGCGTGACAGACGCGATGCAAACGCGCTAAAGACACGATGCAGAAGCGCTACAGACGCGATTCAAACGCGCCACAACATCGCGACTGTATCGATGCAAACGCGTTGAGTTAACAAAATATATAATTTCAAAAGTACTGCATTGCAACAGACGCGCGACGGTCGCGCGTTTGCATTGCGACTGAATCGTGGTTACGTGGGCGAGGGCACACAGCTAGCGACTAACGCGCGACTGCATCCCTATAAAAAGTTGCCGTGGGCGAGGGACCTTAAGTGGGTAAAAGTACTCACCATCTATCAGAGCTATCAGGCTGTATATTTTTGTCTTCAAATGTCTGTCACGGCTGTAGTCTGCTTTGCGTCTTGCGTAGTCAATTATTTTATGGTGGTTGATTTCTATAGCGGAAAACAGTCAATTTTCCTTTTTGGGAACAGCTGGCTGAAGTCGTTCATAAGCTGCAAAAACACGTTTAAATGTTAAATGTCACTCATTAAAAACTCAAGTATATTGGCAAGTGCACGGGTTCTAGCTGCTGCACTGGCTGTGGCCCTTATCATGTTTGAAACTTTACAAAAGGATAACAGAAAAAATAGAATGGTAAATAGGAAAAAAATCTACGTTTAAGGCTCTTTATGACATGTGACATTTAATTTTACAGCACCGCAGACAAACTTTCACCTTTATAGTATTAGTAGGAATTAATAATATTATAAGTCGGCCAAATGCTATGATATTTTAAAAGAAGACTTTTTTAAAATCAATAAATGTGTTTAGGCTATAGAGTGTGCTTAAGAAACTCCATACATACGTAGGTATGTATGGAGTTTCTTAAGCACACTCTAAAAATAATAAAATAAGCTGGAAGGCTTGAAAGGAGGGAAATGTTTTTCGAATGTATCTACATACGAAATGAAAGGAAATGTTTTTCGAATGTATGTAGATACATTCGATAAACATTTCCCTCCTTTCAAGGTCTGATAAAAAGTTGTCTAGTGCATTGGCTTCCGTAGAGGTGACGATGATAAAAACTGACCGATAGGATGGACGGGTGAACAAACAGACGGATAGGCAAAATGCTTATCGTTCCATGCAAGTCTTAAAAGCCGAATAAGTATGTACTTATTCGGCTTTTAAGACTTGTGCGGTTCATTTGAATCTCTATTCTATTCGCATGGGACACACGGTGTGATAATTGATATTTATGGTACATATCAATCTCTTGGTACTTACCAGGGTATATGATATCCTTTGGATTGTTTTTAAGCTGGGTACTTGAAAATAATTTCGGTTTGCTGCCCGTCGTCGTATAAATTTTTCAATCGTGCGCACTTATTGCTATCCAACATTTTAGAACTTTACGCCACGGCTCCACATTATTTTACTTATTTATTTTTATATTTATATTTTATATTTATTTTACTTATGAAAAGATAAGTTGTCGTCGTAGTTGTCAGTTTCTGTAAATGAAAATAAGATAATTATTTTTTGGCAAAAATGGCATAACCGTCTTCAACCGTACAGAGTTCAAATAGTTTGCACGGATCGACTTAGTAATTTTCATATTATTGTTGATTTTTCAAAAATGGCTCAGCCGATTTCGATAAATGGGACAATTTTAGAACTATGATCTATCAAACAAAAAAATAATTATTGAAATCGGACTACTCTGTAAAAAGTTACGCGTCGCGTCTATAAAATTAAATTAACATACCTTAAGTATAATTATATACTGCGGCTTTTACCACAGTAAATACATAACAGTAGGTTATCTAAAGCCGCCCACCGAGTTATTAGCCTACTCTTGCGTTGTCCCCAGGGTTGTCACTTTTAGTTAATATTTTATAACAAGCAGCACTTGATCTAAATTTATGCATTATGCAATATATTAAATTAGCATATTATGATTGAATATTTTACCAATTTATAAATTTAGTAAAAATAAAAAGCCTTTATTTACAGACAATGGAAAAAAAAATCAATATTAATTTGCAATATTAATTATTGTGAAATTGCCCTTATTACACTATACGCGACAAATACGTTTACCTAAACGATGTTTCGTACTCAATCCTCTGTTTTATAGTAAAACTAGACTTCTTAAAATAAACTTTAGCTCTAAACATAGTATTCAGGAAGTAAATTTGGGAATACATTTATATGGAAAAATGCGACGCGGCTACGCTCTTAATAAAGCGAATAAATTGTGAAATAAACAATACAATACCACATTTTCTAATTAGGTTAGATTTAAGGATAAGTAGGTACTTACATATCTGGTTCAGTAGGAACTATGAAGAATGATAAGTCCGGGCTTGCGAAATCGTTATTTAGGCACCCGAAAACACTACAATATTTTTTTCCCCTTTTTGAAGTCATGATACTCGTAATAATGAATATTATGGTAAGTGGCCGGCGAGAGTTGACAAACGCGAGCGGTCATGTAACGTACGCATGTGCTCACAGTCGCGCTGCACAGCCCGTACTGCCGCCACCTTATTCCCTCATATATTATGCTAGCGTGTGCGTGAAATCGCGTGCCGACACGGCGCGCGGCGCGCACGCACATATTCAAACCGAGAGCGGCACGTTTGTATGAAGATATTTTACTGTATGTTATATTGTGCTTCTACCATCACTAAACACACACAACACAACATCACCCTGTGATTATTTAGTCAAAGACGTCACCACAAACTGCTAAAGGATATGGTCAATGCGCCATCGTCGTTTTGCAAATACCTAAAAAGAAATAGTACGGGCAGGGTGGCCGGTGGCCCCCACCCCGGTTAGAGCAGAGCTCACAACCAATGAGAGAGGTCGGAACGCGCGCAACACTAAATAAGGTCCAAATTTTTGGATGTTCTGCCCTTCATAATGCCGGCTCTTCATTAACGCGTGATCCGCGCCATGATTAATTCGGCGTTATTCATGCCGTGACTTCGCGGTGCGCGGTTCACGGTAACGATAGCATCTACACCCACACAGCTTCGCAAGATCTTCACAGTTAGGTTCGCGCGCTCAACGAGAATGGACGCCGATGTGGCTGCCGCTGCTTCTGTGGCGCTTTGTGCGTTAGCTCTTTATAATTATACAGTAATTAAAAATAGAACACAAACAAAAAAAACTTGGAGAAAAAGAAGATGGTGGATGACGGAAATCCATCGTAACAGAACCAGGTAATCATACAATTATATATTAATGTACATATATCAAATAAATACCTGGTCAGTTAATTATATATGTGAAAATGTAAATTAACTGACTTGTACATATATTTTCAGTATGACTATGGAGAAACAGTTGAGTGAACTGGTACGGGAACCGTCTGGAGAATTTAAGAAGTTTACCAGAATGTCTGAATTAGATTTCGACTACATACTGAACCAAGTTTCCCCAATAATTACTAAGCAAGATACTCAATTTAGACGAGCAATTCCAGCTAAAATACGCCTAGCCGTTACATTACGATTTTTGGCTTCTGGCGACAGCTTCGAAAGTCTCCATTTTTTATTCAAAATTTCACCACAAATCATATCAAAAATTATTCCAGAGGTGTGCCTGGCTTTGAATGAAGTACTGAAGGATAATATTAAGGTATGTATTTGAATATACAAACAAATAAGTACATAATTTTTCATAATTGTTTTTAATCAAATCATTACGATCACTTCAATAAATGTAGTTAGTTTAACAATCATTCGTATTTAAAATCATTATCAATGGCATTATCCCCATAATCTGGATTTTCTGTGGCTGGCTTAACTATTCTGTTGGAAGTAATGATGATTTTTGGAGCTGTATTTTTCTCTGGAATTATGACTTCTGGCAGAGATGACGATGATGAATACATATGTGGTTCGCAATATGAAGAGTAAGCGGTAGCTGGAGAGGGAGATGGCAAAAAATATGAAGCATGCTGTGTTTTATCTCGATTAACAAATAAATTGTAAATTTGACAGACAAACTCAGTCCGTTCGTTTTCGGGTATTTGCCTTAGTTTTTTAGAATCACTTTTCCATGCAGGTCACACTCATCTTCTTCTATTGCGTGTCGAGCATCTAATGTTGTCTTTAATGTGCTTAAAGCATCTTTCACAACATTTTCGGCCTCTGCTACCTCAGGCGGATGTTTGCGTCGTCGAATAGTAGGAGTAGGTGGCATCGGTTCTTGGTTTTGACGTATTCCACTCAAACGTTCCTCATCCTCTTCATCGGCATGCACTGACGATTCATTCACAGACAATGATGATTGTTCCTAAAAATAAAAATACATATGATTTTTTTGTTTACAGATGCCAACTAATGCAAACGAGTGGATGGAAATTGAAAAAGGATTTGCCCATAAATTTCCACGTGTTGTTGGCGCAATTGACGGAAAACATATTGTTATAGAATGTCCGGATCACTCAGGATCAGAATATTTTAATTACAAGAAAACCTACAGTATTGTTTTATTGGCTTTAGTAGACAGTAATTATAATTTTATTTTTGCAGACATAGGATGCCAAGGTAGAATTAGCGATGGTGGTGTATTCAGGAATAGTTCACTTTGGGATAAAATTTCCTGTAATAGATTGAATTTACCTACACCGCACCCTTTGCCCGGTTCAAATAAAGATGTACCTTATGTTTTTGTGGGAGACGGTGCTTTTGCACTGACAGAACATGTTATGAAGCCATATTCTGGCAACCACGATTGGGGAACACCTAAACGTATTTACAATTAAAAATTATCTAGCGCTAGGGTTGTCGTAGAAAATACATTTGGAATACTAGTTTCAAGATTTAGAATATTTAAAAAACCAATCCGATTAAATCCTGATAAAGTTAAAATTATAACAATGACGTGTATATTAATGCATAACTTCTTAAAAAAAAGTGTCTCTTCATCAACTTTTTATTCGCCACCCGGAACCGTAGACATTTATGACGAAAACGATACTTTGATTACACCTGGTCTATGGAGGAACGAAATTGAATCGACTGGTGCTGTTCGTGACATGGGACATATACCACGACGAGCTACACTAAATGCTCATGAAGTAAGAGACGAGTTTGCAAGTTATTTAGCTAGTAGGTACTAGATAAGTATGTGAGTTTTGCTTGTAAGTAATCTTTAGGTTTGTTAATCATTTTCGAATAAATAAAAATATGTACTTACAGTTTCAATTGTTTTATTGCAATTGTTGTTTTCTCCGAAAAACGAATCAATTATTTCGTAAGCAAACCAGACTGGTTTATATATTTCGCCTGATCCAGCGCCGCTACGAATCGAATCTCTTACTTTTTTTCGATACGCTCGATAACTTGAGAAAAGGAACGAAATGTTCATGGAATCACTGATTCGTTTCCATGCATCGTGAACCTTCATTTTATTTTTATGGTCCGGGTGTTTCGCTAACCAAAGTATACTTTCAACTTGGTAATACTCTATCAGAGTAAGCTCCAAGTCGTTACTCCACGTGACGCTCATTGGACGAAAAAAAAAATAGCCAACGTGACACGACCGTTCGACACCGAGTCCCGCTCGCTACTGAAAAGATTCGCGAATGGGGATACTATTCGCAGTCGCGTGGCGTGAACCGAGCGCGATCCCTTTGACGCGGGTAGAAAAACCGACTCCGATCGGGGAACGCCGCGACCCGCGATCGCGAAGCCGCGAACGCGAGGCGTGATGCCGTGAAACTATCCTCATTCACAGATCGCGGCCTTCGCGGGCTAATCGCGCGTGAATGAGGAGCCGGCATAAGATTAACAGCGTATTTGAATTGCAATGCGACTTGAAATCTGAACTCTATGACTAGAGAGTAGAGGTTTCGTTTTCATTTTCACGAAACAGCGCGAAACATGTTTGGTCACGTGCCGAATTTTAGAATAGCACAACATCCTTACAAGTTCATAGTTAAAATACGTATAAACATAATCAACCTACTTATTTTACGTGACCTAGCTACTTACAAAAGTAATTTGGCTACTTAAACACGTCTATAGGTAGTAGTATATGTATATTTGCCTATCCTGTAGAGCTACCAAACCGAAAAAGAGTGAATCAAGACCGTCATTACGAACAACTTTTACTCACAGATTTCCATAAAAAGGAACTCTGTGCTTTTACTATGGGACTAACCGGGATACGAGAAAAAAATCAGCTGTTGAATAGGTACATTTTGTCGATACCGAGTTGCAATTTTGAATGGAAATACTGTTTTTTTTCGAATTGCGAGTTGGCCCCATAGTAAAAATAATTATGATAAGTCTTGATGAGCACTTTGTGTCTAGATGGTATCCAGGGTCTGATGATAGAGCTGGAAGGTAGGCAAATGAACTCCGCAATAAAAAGACATAACACTATCAAGTTCGGGCTCAGATGATTTGTCTTGACGAGCACTTTGTGTCTAAATGGTAGGCAGGATCTGATGATGGAGATGGAAATCAACCCCCTATGGTACAATACACCAGTTCCAGGCTATCCAGTTCATGGATAACCTGCTATGCCATTGTCTGATATTCGATACATTAAGTAAATAATCAACATAAAATCTAAAAAAATCGGACAAGTGCGAGTCAGGCTCGCACATCGAGGGTTCCGTACAAACACATTGTTAAAATAATTAAAAACCTGTTTTAGCATGTGCTAATGAAGTTTTTTTATATGACACCTTTCATGATACGATTTATTCACTTTGAATTTTGAGCCCATATTTTGTGAATTTTGAGGCCCTATTTTTTTGTGATGTAAATAAAAATGTACAGTTTTTAGATTTATTCCTATATGTGTACTCTGAGACAATGCTTTTTGCCAAATTTCATAGTTCTATGACAACGGGAAGTACCCTGTAGGTTTTGATTTTTGTGAGTGTCGAAATATGCGGTTTTTTACGACATAAACGACTCTAACTTTTTTAACTGAGAAGTTTTTCTTTTACACAACAGCAAGAGTTCATCGATATACGTATACAGTTTAAATTTCAACTAGATATCTTTACGCGTTCTCGAGATAAAGAGTCTTGACATACACACAGACGGACAGACGGACAACAAAGTGATCCTATAAGGGTTCCGTTTTTTCCTTTTGAGGTACGGAACCCTAAAAATAAAAACAAGTCGTGTTTTTACAAAAATACTAACTTTTCCCTGTAAGATAGAGAAATATCAAAGCCAATGTCTCATATCCAAGTTTTTTGCAAATCCCTAAGTTATTTGCAAAAAAAAATGATTTTGGACTTAGGCGGAACGCGAGTGAATTTTTTCGTGAGTGCAACCGGTGTTTATCGACATATGAAAGACGTTATCACTTCAAAAAGCGGATTATTAAATCTTGCTACTGTAAGATTACAGACTTATTAATATAAAATACTGTGTAAATTCTAGCAGTAACCTTCTATATTTGTAATCTGTGGTGACGAGCATCTGTCTGATGCGGTTATATTTCAGAATGGTTACTGGTAACACAGACAGATGCTCGCGTCTGCCCAAAGTGACAGGAAGAGTGCGTTTGATTTTATCAACTGGGTAATACAAAGAAACTGAAAAGTAAAGTGCTAAATATACTTAAAATCCTTGTTTTAATTCTGAGTTTAGAGGATAAGACAACACTACGATATAATTATATAGGTACTAACAAAGGAGCAGAACCTAATAAGAGACTCTACCTATCTCGTTACGTCGGGACCGAAACATGGTTGGTCACGTGCAGACTTTGATAATAAATTGAATGATTGAAAAAAAAACGGTACTTATACGTAGCCAGAATACTTTGTACTCAATTATCCTACTTTTTTCGTGACCTAGCTAACAAATGTAGGTTGGATACGTAAAACATATACAAGAAATTATGTAAGTTTTAATGTGATTGGCATATCCGTTTTAAAAGCTCAATAAATGCAATTTCATTTTAATTCATCTTAATTCATTTTCCGTGTTTGCACGCTTTCTTTGCGCCTGCTTCGAACTTCGTCAGTTCCACCCGTTGCCCCGTCTCATGTTTTCCTTCTAACAAAGTTGTGATTTTGTTTATTACAAATATTATAAATTCAGTAACTTTCAAGATTCTATCTTGCACACTTGAGATGATAAGGATGTTTATTTTTAAATTTAATGCAATTTGGTTCATAAATGCGGGAGTTATACCTAAGACTTTAAGACATTAAGACGTCTCATACTTATCGAGATGCGCCATATGATTATCAAGATTCTGTCTAGGTAGGTATTACAAGCACAAAGCAAACTTGGGAGAAAACACCGAGTACCTACTTACGTAACGGTATTTGATACTTTAAAAAGTAACTTTAATATCTATACAAGTACTTCGCATATTTATAACGATGCTACATATTTACTTATCTTATTATGATTTAATTCAATCTACAAAGCATAATTGAATAAGGACGCCAAGTACTTACGTAACAGTATTTGATACTTTAATAAGTAACTTTCATATCATTACAAGGTACTTCGTATACCTATGACGATGCTACATATTTACTTAACAAGGCAATGGCTACGTATTATAAGTACAAAGCATATTTGAATAAGGACGCCGAGTACTTATGTAACGGTATTTGATATTTTAAAAAGTTACTGTTATATCTGTGCAAGTACTTCGCATACTTATAAAAATTCTCCATTTTTACTTATTAAGATTCTGTCTACGTATTACAAATATTAAGCAAATTTAGAGTATTTACATAACGGTATTTTGTTTCGGCCAGGGGGCTATGTCTTCGCCTAATCGCACTAGCGGCACTATGAACGGATACAATAAAACCCACACTGACCTGACTCTCCAGTGAATTCCAATGCGCACGCCCTGGGTCGCCAATCTCCCTTGCTAACGTGGGAAGGATTCCAGCTATTCTACGAGCCGTCACGCACCAAATAATGTCATATAGAGTTATTATAATCACAAATGTTTCACATAATTATAGTTCGCGGAAAGGTCTTATGATCAACACTCACTTATCACGTTAGGACATAAAAATGCTCCAATGAATAGTTTATAAGATGATACTTTCTTCGGCCAGAGGGCTATGTCTTCGCCTAATCGCACTAGCGGCACTATGAACGAATACAATAAAACCCACACTGACCTGACTCTCCAGTGAAGTCCGATGCGCACGCCCTGGGTCGCCTATCTTCCCTGCTAACGTGGGAAGGATTCCAGCTATTCTACGAGCCGTCACGCACCAAATTGCGAGTTGTCTTGGATGCCAGCGCACGTACAGACAAGAATGTCTCGCTCAGTCAAATGTTGCATTCAGGCCCGAATTTGCAAGGTGACATTTTGCAAATCATGCTTAATTTCAGGCTCTTTCCCATCGCATTTTGCGCAGATGTCAAGCAAATGTGCTTGCAAATCCAAATCGCAGATGTCGATGAAAACATTTTAGGATATTATACCGGTTTGATCCAAGCGATTAATTTGAAGTTTTTGAGTTCAAACGACTTTGTTTTGGACTGAATGCAGTCAAAATTTACGCAAAATTATTAAGTAATTATGGTAGTCTACTATTGTACGTTTATATTTTTATTTTATGTAAATATAATTATATCATATTTTATTACTTTACTATTTCAATTACATTCCACATTTGTAGAAAGGCAACATTGAAAGGTTGCCTTACACGGGCCCCAGCTTGAAAGCTGGGGCCCGTGTTTGCGCCGCATTGCGGCGCGTGCGGCCATCCATTCAACGACTAACGTGCGTGCGTGTGTACGCGCTCGCTGTTAGTCGTTGAATGGATGGCCGCACGCGGCGTGTGCCACGCGCCGTCTCGCCGATCCCGCTATGTCGGCGAGATCAAAAGTACCGCGGTGCCTTTGGTTAACGCTACGCAGTACTCCCCCGTAGCTCGACGGATAATTCAAAGGCGAGCTTGCGTCAGGCAGGCTTGCATCCGAATCACATAGCCCAAGTAGGTACAATGCGGCGCAAACAGTATTTGATTCATAAAAAAATTAGGTATAATCTCTATACAAGAACTTCGCATACTTATGGAGATGCTCTAAAGGATATGGAAAAGATGCGGTTTTTGAAATCTTGCAGAAACAAAATATAAACCAATAGAAAGCTTATATAATTATCTTTTCAAACACATATTTTTTAGAATTTTTTTCATCGCCATTTAATTTTCAAATGGGTTCTAAAAACATTAGAAAAATAAACTATGTGCTACACCAAATAACTGCATTAAGCCTAAATTGAAAAAAAAATCTGACAGTGACATTATGAAACAGCAAAAGGAAATGACATTGTCAATATTGAACAACCAACAGAGGGCTGGTCGCCATGTTTAAAAAAATAAATAAATGTCAAACTCTAAAATACCAGCCCGCTATTGGTTGTTTGAAGATTCCTGTCTGATACGTAGACTACGTAGACCTCCTCTTAGTATTACCAGTTCAGTCTAAATATTTTCTTAGTGAAATAAAAAAGAGATATTATAATAAAACGGCGATACACAAAAATATGTTTTTGCGTGAAATAATATTCTTAAATATGGCACTAAACATTAATACAGCTCGCATCGCTGCCGGTTTTCAAGGACCGCCTCCCATATAAAAAGTTTACCAACTCCATTACAATTTAAAGCAAACTTGTGAAAGGACGCCGAGTACTTAAATAACGGCATTTGATACGTTAAAATCTAGTTTATAATCCCTATACAAGTACTTTGCATAATTATAGAGATGCTTTGTATTTACAGTTTAAAGCAAATTTGTGTAAGGACGCCGAGTACTTAAAAAACGGTATTTGATACGTTAAAAACGTAGATGTAATCTCTATAGAAGTACTTCACATACTTGTAGAGATGCTCTATATTTAAAATATAAAGCAGACTTGTGTTAAGACGCTGAGTACTTACGAAACGGTATTTGATACTTAAAAAAAGTAGGTTTTATCTCTATAGTACTTCGCATATTTATAAAGATACTCCACGTAGACAGGGTTCTGATAAGTATATTTATAATACGATATATTTATATGTTAAGTATACTTATAATACGTACATTCTGATAAGTAAATATACTTATCAGAATGTACGTATTATAAGTAAAAAACAAACTTGTGTAAGGACGCCGAGTACTTACGTAACGGCGATGGATAGGTTACAAAAGTAGATATAACTTCCATACCAGTACGTCATATAGTATTTATATATGGTTATTCCTAACAACGTCATAATGGCGAGTTTTCTACGTCATGACAAACGATTCTAGTATCTACTACGATATTGGTCAAATTTCAGAAAAAATCAGGTATCTATACTAGCATTTAAAAAAATAGGCAACCTAACGTTTGCATATTCTATGGGCTTCAAACTTTCGATTGGTATCAAATTAATTGAATAATCACACCGGTGCAATGTTTAAAAAAAAAAATTTAAATTATTAATTAAAAATACTCTGGACTGAAATTTGTTAGGCAACCCATATAGGATATATTTATTGGCATATTTAATAACATAAAAAATACGTCTCATTAAATAAGCATCTCGGTGAAGGTCGTTGTATAGCGGGATCTTAGACTATATATACATGCGTCGAATTGAGTACCTCTATATTAGGAAAATTACCCCAGAATTTCGGAAAAAAATAATTGGATGCAAACTTGTCACACTGACTAATGTGCCTGAGTTTGTGTAGATTTAGTGTTCCAAGCCGTCTGTCTAAAATAATTTAAAGAATAATAAGGTTAAACAATAAACTCACCAGTGCAAAATATTCCATTATTAAAATATATATTATACTCACCTCCGCGCTGCCGTGCTAAACAGTCAATACTAGAAAGTGTGCGCAAATTACCTACATTTCAATTGTATTTTCGGCAAATACCTTCAAGTTTTCCTGTTTCATCATTTTTTAACTGTTAAAAATGTCTAATATAACAAAATGTGATAAATGTGATAAAAATCTTACGAAGAAGCTGCCTGGTCTGGAGTGCAGTAGCTGTGGAAAAGTGGTACATGCGAACCCAACCTGTTCGCTTTTGTCTACTAAACAACTAGCTGCATTGCGAAACACCGACTCCATCGACTGAACCTGTGACGAATGTCAACACAACTCGCCGCACAGGTCATCTTTCATCATACCTGTTGAAGATGAGGAAGAAGATGAAGTGTTGCCTGCCGAGAATTCCGGGAATCGTACTATAGACGCTGCTAAATTTATGAAGGACATCACTGCTGAAATGGCAAGGCTTTTGAAAAAACAGTTACAGCCTATAGAAAATTCTATAAGCGTGTGTTGTAATAAAATTGATGAACTAGTGAAAACAGTGGAACGACACGGTAAAAAAATTGCAGAGCTCGATACGAAATATACTCAGCTTGAAAAACAACACTTTCGTTTAAACCTCGAATTTAATTCTCTAAAACAGCATGTACGAACGATGGATCAGCAACGACTGGATAAGGTCATAGAATTGACGGGATTGCCTAATTTGCCTCAGGAAAATTTGAAAGATATACCCTGCAAGCTATCACAAATATTTAATTTGAATACCACAGATATTGCGTACATTAAGCAAATTGATCGTCGTAATCGAGAAGACTGTGTCATGCAAATTGGATTAAAACAAGTTGAACACGCTCAATCGGTGGTAAGGGCTGCAAGAAAAACTTCAGTTTTGGCAGAAAACATTGTCAGCGGGCTCCCGCCGGACGTAGCAAAGTCTAAAGTGATATTCCGCCACGCGCTAACTGCAGCTTACAAATCCCTTTTGTGGAATGTGCAACAAAAACTAAGACCAACATACAAATATGCGTGGTACCAAGATGGGAAAGTTTTGGTGAGAAAGGAGAATAATACCAAACCTATTGTCGTAAAATCCGAAGAGGACATCCTTTATCTAACCTTGCAACGAGAAGATAATATTGATACCTAAATGACAAAATACTGAGGTGATCCTATTTGAAAGATTTGAGTGCATAAATAATATAATTGTTGATATAACTCCTAATTTTTGTCTAAACGCCACATTGTTATTGTACCAGTTTTCTAATCACCTAAATAACTAGTCATTAAAAGTATCTACTCAGTAGGTACAGCTTTGTATAAAATAGGGTAGATAGGAGACACGGTGCATAAAAAATGCGCATAATAAAAAATGTCTAAAAGTTGGTCGTCTTATAGGTATTTTATCTAATGATACTTGAACAATGTTTTTTATCATATATCTGTGTCTATATGTATTCATCTAATTTCTAGGCAAATGTAATGCATGCATTGCAAAAATATTATATGTAAACAATATGGGAATGCGAGACCTGCTGATCTATTGTCTTCTGTTCCAAAACAAAATGGAATGTTATACTTTTAAATATCTACCAACTATCGTAATTTTTCTTTCTTACTGACTAACTGCTGTGAATTAGTACTATGAAGTATTTTATTAGTAGGTTAGCTACTATTGTAAGGAGTTAGTTTAGTTAGTGTGTAGGTAACATGGATTTATCATATAAACAGGATTGAGTACTGGCAAAGAAAAACGTGCCGACAAGGATACCACATCAGATGATTGTGTCTCTTTTCCAAGTAGGATGACCAAAACATCTCGATCATCTTGGGATATAATTTTTCTTTGGAATGTTACTGCACGCAGGAATCGCAGTTATCTTACCCCTAACTCGTCGTCCTTCGTCATCGTCGTCGCTTTAGCAATAAGACGCCTACTGCTGGGCATAGGCCTTCCTTGAAGATCTCTATAAAACCAATCCCCATAAAAACAATGGTCTAGAATTAATATATACGGAGATAATTCAGTTTCAAGTTTGACAGCTGTTATCGGAAATGTAGATCTTAAAGAGTTCTTTCACCTTTGTTAAGACAGCAATGGTCTAGAATTGATAATGACGGAGATAAACCACTTTTAAGTTTTACAGCTGTCATCGGAAATGTAGATCTCGATGAGTTCCTTCACTATTGTGACGACAGTAATGGTCTGGAATCCATATTTACGGTGTTGAACAACGTTTAAATTTCATAGATGTAATCTTGACACATAATTATCACGCAACCAGTGTACAGCAGTACTTAACCACGATAAATTTTTTCACAAAATCTTTTTCGCGGAAAACTTTGTCACAAATAGACCTTATCACGAAAAATCTTAATCACGAAAACTTGTCCACGAATATACTTCCGTAGTTAACAGAATTTTAAAGCTTCCGTAGTAAACAAGGCATCAATTTTTAAAATAAAAAATAACGGTCTCACTTTTTTGAAAAAGTCGTCATGGGTGTAGTTTTCGAGGTTTTTGGGGATGAATATTTCAAAATTGGCATCCATTTTGAAGTAATGTTCGCCATCTTCAATTCCAAAATGAATGCCAATTTTGAAATATAAACCCCCAAATTCTCAAAAAATAACACTTATGACGACTTTTTCAAAAAAGCAACATCTGCTATCTCTAATTCCAAAATAGATGTCATTTGTGAAATCTACACCTCCAAAACTACACCCATGACGATTTTTCAAAAAAGTGACGTCCACCATCTTTAATTCCAAAATGGACGCTAGTTTTGAAATCTACACCCCAAAAACCTATTTAACGACACCCATGACGACTTTTTTAAAATAGTGACATCCGCCATCTTTAATTTCAAAATGGATGCCATTTTTGAAATCTACACCCCCAAAAACCTATTAAACGACACCCATGACGACTTTTTCAAAATAGTGACGTCCGCCATCTTTAATTTCATAATGGATGCCATTTTTGAAATCTACACCCCCAAAAACTTATTAAACGACACCCATGACGATGATTGTACACCCAGCATGTTTAAGAAATATGTCCAGCATAGTCACCCTACTACACTTCTTTGTATACACCATAGTACGCCATTTGCAATCGACGGTGATACTCTAGTCAAAAATAAAAAATAACCGTTAATCATAAAGACGTAGGTATATTCATACAAAATAAATATCAAACTCTGTTTATTGGCATCTATTCGCAATTTTGACTAAAATCTTAACAAACTACATTGTTAAAAAAACTAAGAAATGGTTAAGACAGTCGCGGCTTTAGAGGTAATAATTCTACCATACATAAGTGTCGTTTCGAAATGGCAATAGTGCGAGCGGGACAACTTCATCACTTTGGGAAGTCTCACTCGGCACAGCGTCTCTCTTATGCCATTTCAAAGGAATATATGTTTTGTTGCAACGCATTAAGGTTGAATTTTCCTTAACTAACTTTGAGCCAAATTTCGTCTGTGCGCAGTCCAGATAGTATACAAAGTCCTTGGTAGGTAATCAGTTACAGAACTAGTTTTTTTTATTATACTAAGATTCCCATTGTTATAGTGCGGGGTGAGTGAATGCCTACCAGCACAAACCTATTTGGTTTATTGGTAGGTTTAATATAAGTTTTAGTTGTTATTCGTATTGATAAATAAATAAAAAAAAAATATATATATATAATGTATAATCACGCATAACTTTTTTCATAGTAGTCCGATTTCAATATTTCTTTTTTTATCAGAAAGAATACACTTTGAAATTGGTCTCACTTATTTTTTTTAAATTGGCTGAGCCGTTTTTGATAATTCAACAGTAATGTGAAAAATGCTACATCGACCCGTGCGAAATATACGCGAATTTCGTACACGGGTGAAATCAGTCATGCTATTTTTGCAAAAAAAATATTATATTAATAATAAATATTGACAATAGGCTATTTGACTAGTTTTTGGAAATCGTTTTGAATTATTCGTTAGTACATACTAAGTTCACTACATTTATATTTCCGAGAGATCTACTGTATTAACAATGAAAACCAAGTGTTAAAAAATAGATATTCAAGGTCCCGCCAAATCGGAAGAAAGAAACAAAATAAAGTATGTTTCATTTTCCATTTTACTTTGTACCTACATATTATGTTTAAATTAAAAAATGTTATCGTTAGATTTTGGGATATTATTTTCTTTTAATAGCAACATTACACTCCTATCCTACTGCAGCACCTATCGGTATAGTGTAAAAAGTACGTGTCTATGTGTGTCACGCACACAAGCTTAGCCGACTGCAGTAGTAAGTTCGGCGCAGCGCTATCTGCCTTTTTTTATGGAAATCTGTGATTAAAACCTATTTTTAGTGAAAAACTCTAGAGAACGTTTTAGGGTGCCAATAACAAACACAGAAATAATGATACATAAAATGATTAATTTATTAAGATATATATTGCAAACAACAATTAATTATATTGTGAAACACAAAAATGTAACAATTAAGGATCAAGAAAAAAAATGAAACGTGACAATAATGTAGGTAGCAAATTATTATGTACCTATAAATATGCAAATAGATGTAGTTGGAAAAGGACAGGATGTGAATGGAATAAATAAAGGAATGCCTATGCCCAGCATTGGATTATCACGGGCTGATGATAATATTTTTATAAAATGCCATAAACATTGTCACACCAACGCCGACGTAGCAGCGATATTGTACAAGTACCTACTACAATACTTCGATGTTACTCATAGTATATACGGCATCTAAATGATTCTAATTTAACCTAAGGAGGTACTCAATGTCTCGACAAAATCAAAAGCTTTCCCATACTCTATAAACAGTTGGCTTAGCAAAGGGGCAAGTTACTATGTAGGTATATTAGTACACTTCAGCAAAGACAAAAAGTCATATCATGTAAATTTCCGAACACTATATGAAACATTTGTTTTTCATGAAATCACGCATGTTTTTTCACATTCAAAACATGAAAATAGCAGTTATTTTATCCCTTTTGTTTACTACTAAAGCTATTATGACCGCCGAGGACAGATACCACATACAAGGGCATGGTGCAGCAACTGGCGAACATTCCAGATTAGACACGACCTTCAGCAATGAAGATAACGATTAAGAAGAACTCGCAAATTTGTGAATAAGAGAGCTATAGCCTATTAAAAAGCCGTTAAGTTATTTTATGCACTACCGTATTTACTGTGGGTAATTTCAAGAAGTTACAATAACGCTGCTATGTCGGTGCAAGTACAAAAGCAGAGTTGGAAGGCGATTCCTTTAAAAGGAGCTACGGGTGATAATGTGACGATGACGCTGATGATGACGACAATTATACTTTGAAGCAGTTTGCCACTTTCGTGTTTTCTTGAATATTAAGATTAGAAAGAGTTTTCACTGCCGTTGATATCGTACTTTGCAAAGCGTACCACCGTAGTTTATCGACCGGCAATGTCGTGGGGTTGTCAGCTTCCTTTAATATACAAGATATATATTCTTCAAGCTTTTTTAATATTTCTTTGAGTCCAAAATCCTGGAAAAACACATGAAGCTTTCTTTATTTTTCACCAAAAATGGCACAACTACTTCAATGATGGAAGTAGTTGAAGTTGAAGGAATTCATGTAGGTATATTAGATTGTTGCTAATTTTTCAAATAACATGAAATTTAATCTTAACAACAGTAAAGTAGAACTTTCTCTCTTCTGTGATCTTAACGTCCTTTTACTATTTTATAGTGAGTTTTCAGTTTTGTAGTTGTGAAATATGTTGTAGTGTGAAAAAATCTAATTGTCAAAACAGTTTAACTGATTTCGATAAAATTTGAAAGTGACCACCTTTGAAGTACCTACAAGCGCATAACATACAAACATACAAAAAAACTAACCGTCCAATTAAGAACCTCTTTCTGTTTTGAAGTTGGCTAAAATAATTTTAATTTCACAAGTACTTAATTTTATTTTTTTATTCCGTACAGGTTCGGTTTTACTACATACTGCTTGATGTCAAGCAGATATACGGTCTAGGGTGTAGTAGCACGTTAACCTTGAAGATACCTACATATTCGGTATTTGGAGACACCTACAGTGTATTTTAGCGGGAAGACAGACCCAGGAAAAACATTCCACATTCTGGCTGTTTCTATGAGGAATGATGATTTGCAACGCTTGGTTCTAACGCGCGAAATCTCCATCAATATAGGGGTGGCGTTTTGGTCGCATCTGTATAGCCGTACGATATAAGAAAAAGCAGGTGGGACTTTAACACCTGATCTCACCCAGCTGGTTCAAGGCGCCACACGGGTACCTGACGTTGACTCGCACATAGCCTACTGCTTGGACCTTCTGCTAACTACCGATCCAGACCGTTATTCAGTGGCAATTTCCTCGCCGTTAGGTACATCTGATCACTGTCTGGCGAAATCTGTATCCGTTTACTCCCCTTCAGACCCCAGCCCCAAAGGGTCACGACGGGTGGGGCGGTACAAGTTAGCGATAAAAAGCGCTATCGATATAAGGCCGCCATTGTTACACTGTTCATGTATCATTGTTTCTTCTTTTTGTTTATTTCTTGGTATCTATCTATCTATCATCTTACGGCCTGCCTGCTGATTTCTGCGCATGGATATCAGATTTCTTGAGGAATCGGTCGATTCGAGTGGTTGTGGATGGCTGCTCGTCAGAGCAAATGGCTATTAATGCCGGTGTTCCTCAGGGGTCAGTGCTCTCTGCGACCCTCTTCCTACTGCATATCAACGATCTGCTAAAGCCCGGGATTTTTGGGTACGCAGACGACAGTACAGTCGTGGAGAGCTACACATCCGACGCAGGAACCAGCGGGCCACAGATCGAGTCACTCAGAGAGGCTATAGTCGAACTTGAGTCTGGAGGCGGTATCTGTCTGGGCTGTTGCTAACCTGGTCAAGTTTAATGCCACGAAGAGTAAAGACTGTTTGTTTTCGGCCAAAAAGAGACCCTTCCAACTGTCTCCCGCTTTCCGCGGTGTTTCCGTTCCGGTAACTGACAGTTTGGAACTGTTAGGCGTTTCACTCTCATCGACTCTTAACTTTGGCTCCTACATAGAGTCAAAATCCCAATTAGCCTTCAAATAACTTGGCGTTCTCTCTAAGGTGGGACGGTATTTCACACCTGAGCAACTACTTAGTCTTTATAAAGCACAAGTCAGGTCTTGCATGGAATACTGCTCTCACCTTTGGGATGACTCTGCCAAATATCAATTGGAGGCTCTGGAGTCGACTGAGAAGTGAGCCAAGAGGCTGGTTGACAACGAAACCTTGACTAAGTCGCAGCTGCAAAGTCTCGAGCATCGATGAAAGGTAGCGTGTTTGTCAGCCTTTTATCGGATACACTTCGGAGAGTGCGCTCAGGAGTTGCGCAATCTGGTCCCACCTGCCCCTTTCTTCTGTCGTACGGCTAGACAGACGCGACCAAAGCGCCACCCTTTTATGGTGGACATTCCGCGCGTTAGAACTAAGTGTTTCGAATCCTCATTCCTCATACGAACAGCCAGAATGTGGAACGCTTTGCCTGGGTCTGTCTTCCCGCTTAAGTACAACGTGGGTGTCTTCAAAAACCCGAGTAAATAGGTATCTTCTAGGTAAACGTGCTACACCCTAGACCGCATATCTGCTCAACATCAAACATTATGTAGTCAAACGCAAACCTATACGGAATAAAAAAAACTAGACAGCGGGCAGCGACTTTGTTTTATACTATGTACTTAGTGATGATAGTGAAGATAATGGTGTTACAATAAATGATTGAGTGTCAAATTTTTATACTTACTGGCGAAGGTGCCGCAGGCGCAGTTTCCTCAGGCACAGGATCAGTGGCAGAAACATAAACCACTATAGCAAATAACAATACCAAAGCGACGTATTTGTTCATCTTGAAGTTAAAATTGATTTTCAGTGAAGGATTCAAATTGACTGGATATTTCGGTGAAGATGAAAGGTTTGTGAAGAGCTGGATGCCAGGCATGGTCTTTTATACTCATCTGGTGGCTTGTTTACTAACTTTTGAACACGTAATTTGACTTTGGGCCTGACCTGGGTACGTCCTGACATCTGTGTATCAAATTATTATCAAACAAATATTGTTAATATCCTAGGATACCTATAATGTAATTTCTAGTACAGAATAAATTTTATGTGCAGAAAGATAGATAAATGATTTATAAATTTCAAATTGATATAAAAACGTAGGTCATCTTTAACGCGATAACGTCTTATAAATCAATGAACGCCGGCTGCACACACGTAAAAGTATGACTCATTGTCACGTTCCACCTAAACCGACCGTGCAAGCGAGAGCGAGGAACAAAGGATAGAGAAGAACGATCGGCCTAATCTGTCATTAAGTTTTCAAACCAAAAAATTTGATGTCCTGATAGAACCGTAAGTTACTCGTATATTCATCGTAAAATTATTTTTATCGTGCTTCACACACTAGGTGTGAAGAAACTTTCTTTTTTTGTGATAAACATTTCAAAAATTGACGTACGCAGGATTTGAACCAGCATCCTCTTGGACTCCGGCCCAGATGCTTTGTCCAATTAAGCTAAAACGCTCTCTGCAAAGGCGCCGAATTAGTGAGTGTTTATCATTTTTACCAACTACTACATTGTTGGAAGCGCCATTTGAGAAAAAAGAAAAAAAAATGTTTATATTCATCGTAATGAAAATTCAAGATTTCAGCAAATTCTTATGAGCCCTGAAAGCGAAATGTTCTACAGTAGAACTACCGGGAAAGTTTTGTATCGGTAATTCTACTAACAAACTCTACTTCTAATTCTACTATCTCTACGAACTAATAGTAGGACTTACAGGAACGACCCTAAGTGTTCGTCTTGTGACGCTAAAAGGTAGGTATGATGTTATCCTTCGAGCAAATATCTACAGAGCCACAGTCCCTAAGTGAAAGTAGTAAAAAATGTCCGAGCGCCGTCATACATACCGACTTAGATATTTACATTAAATTATTCACAATGACCCGTTTTTTCGAATCTCGATGTTATGTCATTCAATTACAGCTTGTAACCGAGCACTTTGGAATTGCGTGGCGTTGTAGTCGACTTGCAATCACCTAATGACTAACTAAAATGAGACTTGTAAAACGCTGGTATTCTCGATATTCTTGTATGGCTCCGAATCATGGTCAATTCGCGCGGCAAACCGCAAAAAGATTGAATCTTTTGAAATGTGGTGTTGGAGGAGAATGTTACACATACCGTGGACAGCGAAACGCACCAATAAGTCCGTTCTGGAGCAATTAAAGATTAAGACTAGACTTTCCACCATTAGTTATCAACGAGTCTTAACTTACTTTGGTCACATCACCCGTAGGCAGCCCGATAATTTTGAGAAATTGGTTGTAGTTGAGAAAGTAGATGGCAAAAGACCACGTGGACGCTCACCTACCCGTTGGTCTGATCAGATTACGTTGATAACCGGGCTTCCAGTTTCCACTGCTCTGAAGAAAGCCGAAGATAGGGCGGAGTTGAGGCAACTCGTCACTGATTCCGTCAAGGCATTTCATGACAGTCCCACAGTTTTTCACAAAACTATCAAGTGCACGTGTCCATCCTGCCCGATCCCAATATCAACATAATTTAATGTTACCGAAATCAAAATTATCGATACACAGCTCCGGGCCATGCTCGATGGCTGTTAAAATATTTAATAAACTTCCGGTCAAAATTAAGAAAATTGAAGACGAAATCGAATTTGCAAAAGTATTAAATAACCTACTTATCACGAAATGCTATTATACTCGTACATTAAACGAGTACCTATTGGACAGTCATAAAATAGCAAATTGAAACAAATAAAACGCTTCGCACAATATTGCTATACCCTAATAGGGTCATATGTATAACTTATAGAATATAGACTAGTATTTTGGGCGGTGCGCGGGCCGCATGCGGCCCGCGAGGGTTTTTCTATGTACATTTTACTCTGGCGATGACTTTACGACCCTAAAAACTTAAAAAACGACATCCATAACGACTTTTAGCAAAAATGAGACATCCGCCATCTTGAATTTCAAAATGGATGCCATTTTTGAAATCTACACCCCCGAAAACCTCGAAAACGATACCCATGACGACTTTTGGCAAAAAAGTGACATCCGCCATCTTTAATGTCAAAATAGATGTCATTTTTGAAATCTACACCCCCGAAAACCTCGAAAACGATACCCATGACGACTTTTGTCAAAAAAGTGACATCCGCCATCTTTAATGTCAAAATGGATGTCATTTTTGAAATCTACACCCCCGAAAACCTCGAAAACGATACCCATGACGACTTTTGGCAAAAAAGTGACATCCGCCATCTTTAATGTCAAAATAGATGTCATTTTTGAAATCTACACCCCCGAAAACCTCGAAAACGATACCCATGACGACTTTTGTCAAAAAAGTGACATCTGCCACCTTTAATGTCAAAATGGATGTCATTTTTGAAATCTACACCCCCGAGAACCTCGAAAACGATACCCATGAAGACTTTTGGCAAAAAAGTGACATCCGCCATCTTTAATGTCAAAATAGATGTCATTCTTGAAATCTACACCCCCGAAAACCTCGAAAACGATACCCATGACGACTTTTGGCAAAAAAGTGACATCCGCCATCTTTAATGTCAAAATGGATGTCATTTTTAAAATCTACACCCCCGAAAACCTCGAAAACGATACCCATGACGACTTTTGTCAAAAAAGTGACATCCGCCATCTTTAATGTCAAAATGGAAGTCATTTTTGAAATCTACACCCCCGAAAACCTCGAAAACGATACCCATGACGACTTTTGTCAAAAAAGTGACATCCGCCATCTTTAATGTCAAAATGGATGTCATTTTTGAAATCTACACCCCCGAAAACCTCAAAAACGATACCCATGACGACTTTTGTCAAAAAAGTGACATCCGCCATCTTTAATGTCAAAATGGAAGTCATTTTTGAAATCTACACCCCCGAAAACCTCGAAAACGATACCCATGACGACTTTTGTCAAAAAAGTGACATCCGCCATCTTTAATGTCAAAATGGATGTCATTTTTGAAATCTCCAACCCCGAAAACCCCGAAAACGATACCCATGACGACTTTTGTACCAAGGTGGTACTTAATATTTTGTAAAGAAAGTACATCTCTAAACCCCACCGTTTTCGAGATCCCTTAGGACTTCAGGTTGAAGAATTGACCTTCCGAGATTCGGGCTTTTTTTTTGTTCATTTATACATCTCTATACGAACCTACAATCAGTTTTTTCCCATTACTTATATTTTCCTAAAAACAACTATCTACACGAGTGAAAAATAAAATGTATGGCGGCCATTTTTTATTTGTATGGGAGCCATGTTTTATTTAATTGTTCCAAAAAGTACCAAGGTAGTACTCAATATTTCGTAAAGAAAGTACTTCTCTAAACCCCACCGTTTTCGAGATCCCTTGAGGGTCCAGGTCCAGGAGTCAACCTTCCGAGATTTCACCATTGTTTCCATCGATCATCCATATATTCAATTTTTCCTTATCTCATATGGTTTCCTCCAAACAACCATCTAAATAAATAAAAAAGGCAATGTATGGCGTATCTAAGTAAAACGTCTAATTTGTATGGCGGCCATTTTTTTTTTGTATGGGAGCTATGTTTTTTTTAATTGTTCCAAAAAGTACCAAGGTAGTACTCAAAGTTTTGTGAAGAAAGTACATCTCTAAACCCCACCGTTTCCGAGATCCGTTGGAGGTCCAATACCAGGAGATGACCTTCGGAAGTTTCACTATTTTTTCTTTAAATCATTATTCTATCTTTATATGAGTCTGCATTCAGCTTTTTGTTATTGCTAATGGTTTCCTCCAAACAACGATCTAAATGAGTGAAAGAAGCAATGTATGGCGTGCCTAAGTAAAACGTCCAATTTGTATGGCGGCCATTTTTTTTTGTATGGGACCCATGTTTTTTTTAATTGTTCCAAAGAGTACCAAGGTAGTACTCAATATTTTGTGAGGAAGGTACATCTCTAAGCCCCACCGTTTTCGAGATCCGTCGGGGGTTCAATACCAGGAGTTGACCTTCGGACGTTTCACCATTTAATCCTAAAATCATTATTCCATCTTTATACGAATCTGCCATCGGTTTATTGTCATTGCAAATAGTTTCCTCAAAACAATCATCTAAAGATGAAAAATAAAAAATGTATGGCGGCCATCTTCAAAAAAAAACTTTTTCAAAATTTTTTTTCGTCAATGAAATCAGGGACCCCAAAAACCCCCGGATGCAAAAAATCAGCCCCCTCGGACCATTTTGAAAAATGGCGGCCATTTTGAATCCGCCATCTTGAATTTTCATCGACCCCACCAGGTAGATCTCTCGATTCCCTATGACATTTGGTCAAACACTTGTTATTAAAGTTTTACCGTTTCCGAGCTATTGACGTTTCAATTTTGTATGGCGGCCATGTTTTTTTGTTCGGCGGCCATCTTTTTTTTCAATTCTCCAAAAAGGTCCCAGGGTTTTATCAATTTTTAGTTCAACTGCTTTGGTAAATATGTTTATCGTTTTCGAGATACGAGGGCATCTCACCATCAGGGTACGACTTTTGTCCAATTTCGGATTTTTCCCAGAGGTTTTGGAACACCCCCTATATGACCCTATATTCACTTTTTCCCCCAAACTTCCCAGTTTGCCCAAACATTTCTCTATGTCAGTCAGTCAGTCAGTCAGTCAGTCAGTGGTAATTTAGCTTTATATAATATAGAATAGAAAATAGATAGAATAGATAGATAGAATAGATACTAAACATGTTTCTTAAGACCTGCATGTAAATTATACTACATATGATGCAATAAACGATTGATTGATTGATTGACGGGCACGACCTTCAGCAATGAAGAGGACGAATAAGAAGAAGAATGACTAACTAAAAAGCCTGCCCACTACGTAGCTTGGGCAGAGTTTTTGCTCGGACACTTTTTTGCACGATTATTGTCGTCTTTAACCGACCTTACAGACAACCAAGGTTTATGACTCTGACCAATACCGAGCTTACGCATAGATGAGTTTTTTTGTAAATGATGCACGGTTTTGTCACCAGTGAGTTTTTCCAATAGCAAAAAACAGGACAAGTGCGAGTCAGGCTCGCACATCGAGGGTTCCGTACAAACACATTGTTAATATAATTAAAAATCTGTTTTAGCATGAGCTAATGAAGTTCTTTTATATGATACTCGTACCTTACATGTTACGATTTACTCACTTTGAATTTTGATCTCATATTTTGTGAATTCTGAGGCCCTATATTTTGTGATTTAAATAAAAATGTACAGTTTTCAGATTCATTCCTATATGTGTACTCTGAGACAATGCTTCTCGCCAAATTTCATAGTTCTATGTCAACGGGAAGTACTCTGTAGGTTTTGATTTTTGTGAGTGCGGAATATGCGGTTTTTTACGACATAAACGGCTCTACTTTTTTTAAAAGATAATTCAGAAGTTTTTCTTTTAAAGAACTGCAAGAGATCATAGATATACGTATACAGTTTAAATTTCAACTAGATATCTTTACGCGTTCCCGAGATAAAGAGTCTTGACATACACACAGATGGACAGACGGCAGACGGACAACAAAGCGATCCTATAAGGGTTCCGTTTTTTCCAGAGGCGGACTAGCAGTCTGAGCCGCTCTAGGCCAGCTTATCTGGTGAGCCCCCCCCCCAATTTGTCATTTGACGAACGGAGAATTTTCATGACTCTTTGATGCGGATTTTTCCAATCACTAAAACCTTTATTTTAATCAAATCCATCGTTAAAAAGAAGACAGGGTCCACAAAAAACACACCCAGTGCTCTTGGAGTATAGTAACCACTTTCTTGAAACTTTTTCACCGTTCAAATGCTGGCGTTCGAACAAACATTTTGTCAATTTCCGCACTTTATCTTTATAAGTGCGTTTACCATTGCAAAAATCATTTTCCATAATTTGATTGGCTCCGTGCTTACATAATTCGTTAATACCTAACCCATTTTGGGTTATTAACGAATTTACGCTTGATTACATAATGTAAGCACGGATCATCGTCGACTCCATCAGCAGGATTCAGCAAAACACGTACAAATTTCTTCTTTCACTTGACTCTCAATTTTTGGAGTGTCTTAGATGAAGGATACTCATGGCGCATCGTTGAACTTAATAACACGTGGAAGTACTTGTTTTTGATCGGTTGTGCAGTTCTCAGAATTAGTGGAAGTTTTTCTAAAAAAATGTAATTTTGCTGATTTTCTAATAACATCTTTTTGTTTATCATTCTTTTTCTTAGCCCGTTTGAAATACTCAGCTCCACTTAGCTCCACTTATTTTTTCATCAATTGGTGAAGACATGTTCAAAAAATATCCACTTAGGTGTTATCACACTTAGAAAAATTTGCACTCATAAAGTCCTGATCACCCTTCGTGGGTAGGCCTACGTCCTGCAGTGGACTATTAAAAGACTGATACAGTACAGTACAGTACAAAGTCCTGAGAATATTTTTGAATGTCTATTTGTTCACTATGGTGTAGTGATTAAAGTTGTTGACTTATAATTACACGTAAAATTACAATCAGAGGCACATGAAATCTGTACCTCATATTTGGTTGAAAACTGACTGAGATACAACATGGAGCGTCGTTGACCATGCAGTAAAAACCAATGGGGTTACATTGGTTAATTTTTTAGTAAACTTTCAAAAGCACGTTTTATTTGAAAGACAACCCTTTCCAGAAACCTTCACCTTTATTTCTATATTCCTAAAGCTTAATTTATGATAACGTGTTTAGGTAAAGCAAATGTTAGACACGTGCTGAAGAACAAGTGCGAGTTATGCTGCCCTCTCAAAAAATACTAAATATTGTAAAACCCTCATAAAATTCACAAAGTGAAAGATTAAGGCAATTGTTAGCAACTCTTATTGTTATATGGCTCTCCGATCGTAAATTATGGTAAAACAATTACGTATTGCCCGAAGCACCCCAAAAATTATAAAGCTTCATTTCTTGTGTTAAAACATTCAGCAAAGTATTTCCGCACACGTGTGTCCCCAACTACAGCAATGAGCAATGAGCATCGAGCTAGAATGTGAACTCTGTAAAACTTGCCTTAAAGAACATTTTTGCATTTCAATATGTTGAGTTAACAATCTTCACTGACCGCCCGCTGATAGGGCAACTAAATCAACTCCACTGTTTTTGTGGAATATTTTTCAAAGGATGGGATAGATGAAACAAATATATTTTGCAGTAATGTGACAGTTTTGTTAGTGCTCTTTTTATAATTCTATTATGGTACACACACATGTTTTTGGCCGCCCCTAAAATCCGGCCGCTCTAGGCCCGGGCCTAGTCGGCCTTTAGGCAAATCCGGCACTGGTTTTTTCCATTTGAGGTACGGAACCCTAAAAATTACTAATGTAGCCGTTTATTACCGGCTCAATACCAATAGGCGTGAAATCGACAAAAAATTGACGCGAAAACCATATTGATTTTGAGAACGCAACCGGTCTCATACGATCGTGCGGTTATCTTCTTTTCCAGCACGATCATTATGAAACCCGTTGCGCTTACAAATTTAATCAATATGTTTTTCGCGCCAATTTATTTGTCGATCGTCACGATTGCATTGAGCCGGTTGTAAATGGTTACAAATCTTTTATTACTCTCATTACGATAAGCACAAACGACTCTTGTCTCAAATACTAGTGGCCGCAGTCTATATACCTACCTCACATAAATATTTATACAGGGTTATCCAGAAATTGTGTGTAGCCGAAAGTAGGTAATTCGGACCACCATTACGACCAACTTTTACTATGGGGCCGACCCGGAATTCAAGGAAAAAAATTATCTGTTTCATACATTTTGTCCGGTTTGCAATTTTATATCGAACAGCTGATATTTTTTTCGAATCGGAATTAAAAAACATCAATTGGTCCATTGCTGGTTGGCTTCATAGTAAATGTTGTTCATAACAACGATCTTAATTACCCCTGTACAGCTCAAACAGGTAACCCTGTATGGTGACTCGCACACCATATAGGTAAATGTATTTCTCTGTCAAAATACTATTTCTTAAAATATTTAATTTCATCTTTAGTAATTTAGGTAATTAATACGAAAGTTTATTTATTTACAAATTAACACCATGAAAGTCGACAGGTGTTAATGTCAATGGCGACTATGTCAATATATTTTTAATTAAAAAATATTTCACATAAACATTTACGTGGATGTCAAATGGTTGCAAAGGTGATATTGAAATTTGACATTTTGACATTTGGAACTAAGTAAATACACAACTTTGTCATCGTTTCAATATTTTCGTTAGTTAAATTTTAATTGCGTGTATTACTAGCTTTTGCCTATATCATAGGCATATTTTATTTTCTCCGTGATATATAAGGTAGGCTATGACACACTCATCTTTGATATACAATGTGTTTGTCTACCGGTGTCGGAGCCTTAAGCGGTGAGATCTATGGCAAATTTTGAACAACTTTTACTGTGGGGTCGACTATGAAAACGCAAAAAAAAACAGCTTTTCCATACTTTTTGTCGAAAGTCTATAGAAAATCGTATGTATGGAACAGCAGTTTTTAGGGTTCCGTACCTCAAACGGAAAAAATGGAACCCTTATAGGATCAATTTGTTGTCCATCTGTCTGTCTGTCCGTCTGTCCGTCTGTCCGTCTGTTCGTCTGTCCGTCTGTCCGTCTGTCCGTCTGTCCGTCTGTCCGTCTGTCCGTCTGTCCGTCTGTCCGTCTGTCCGTCTGTCCGTCTGTCCGTCTGTCCGTCTGTCCGTCTGTCCGTCTGTCCGTCTGTCCGTCTGTCCGTCTGTCCGTCTGTCCGTCTGTCCGTCTGTCCGTCTGTCCGTCTGTCCGTCTGTCCGTCTGTCCGTCTGTCCGTCTGTCCGTCTGTCCGTCTGTCCGTCTGTCCGTCTGTCCGTCTGTCCGTCTGTCCGTCTGTCCGTCTGTCCGTCTGTCCGTCTGTCCGTCTGTCCGTCTGTCCGTCTGTCCGTCTGTCCGTCTGTCCGTCTGTCCGTCTGTCCGTCTGTCCGTCTGTCCGTCTGTCCGTCTGTCCGTCTGTCCGTCTGTCCGTCTGTCCGTCTGTCCGTCTGTCCGTCTGTCCGTCTGTCCGTCTGTCCGTCTGTCCGTCTGTCCGTCTGTCCGTCTGTCCGTCTGTCCGTCTGTCCGTCTGTCCGTCTGTCCGTCTGTCCGTCTGTCCGTCTGTCCGTCTGTCCGTCTGTCCGTCTGTCCGTCTGTCCGTCTGTCCGTCTGTCCGTCTGTCCGTCTGTCCGTCTGTCCGTCTGTCCGTCTGTCCGTCTGTCCGTCTGTCCGTCTGTCCGTCTGTCCGTCTGTCCGTCTGTCCGTCTGTCCGTCTGTCCGTCTGTCCGTCTGTCCGTCTGTCCGTCTGTCCGTCTGTCCGTCTGTCCGTCTGTCCGTCTGTCCGTCTGTCCGTCTGTCCGTCTGTCCGTCTGTCCGTCTGTCCGTCTGTCCGTCTGTCCGTCTGTCCGTCTGTCCGTCTGTCCGTCTGTCCGTCTGTCCGTCTGTCCGTCTGTCCGTCTGTCCGTCTGTCCGTCTGTCCGTCTGTCCGTCTGTCCGTCTGTCCGTCTGTCCGTCTGTCCGTCTGTCCGTCTGTCCGTCTGTCCGTCTGTCCGTCTGTCCGTCTGTCCGTCTGTCCGTCTGTCCGTCTGTCCGTCTGTCCGTCTGTCCGTCTGTCCGTCTGTCCGTCTGTCCGTCTGTCCGTCTGTCCGTCTGTCCGTCTGTCCGTCTGTCCGTCTGTCCGTCTGTCCGTCTGTCCGTCTGTCCGTCTGTCCGTCTGTCCGTCTGTCCGTCTGTCCGTCTGTCCGTCTGTCCGTCTGTCCGTCGGTCCGTCGGTCCGTCGGTCCGTCGGTCCGTCTGTCCGTCTGTCCGTCTGTCCGTCTGTCCGTCTGTCCGTCTGTCCGTCTGTCCGTCTGTCCGTCTGTCCGTCTGTCCGTCTGTCCGTCTGTCCGTCTGTCCGTCTGTCCGTCTGTCCGTCTGTCCGTCTGTCCGTCTGTCCGTCTGTCCGTCTGTCCGTCTGTCCGTCTGTCCGTCTGTCCGTCTGTCCGTCTGTCCGTCTGTCCGTCTGTCCGTCTGTCCGTCTGTCCGTCTGTCCGTCTGTCCGTCTGTCCGTCTGTCCGTCTGTCCGTCTGTCCGTCTGTCCGTCTGTCCGTCTGTCCGTCTGTCCGTCTGTCCGTCTGTCCGTCTGTCCGTCTGTCCGTCTGTCCGTCTGTCCGTCTGTCCGTCTGTCCATCTGCGTGTATGTCAAGACTCTTTATCTTGGGAACGCGTAAAGATATCGAGTTAAAATTTAATCCGTATACGTATATCTATGGTCTCTTGCAGTTGTGTGAAAAAAAAAACTTCTCAGTTATCGTTTAAAAAAGTAAGAGCCGTTTATGTCGTAAAAAACCGCATATTTCGAAACTCACAAAAATCAAACCTACAGGGTACTTTCTGTTGACATAGAACTATGAAATTTGGCAAGAAGCATTGTCTCAGAGTACACATATAGGAATAAATCTGAATACTGTACATTTTTATTTAAAACAAAAAAAATAGGATCTCAAAATTCACAAAATATGGGTTTAAAATTCAAAGTGAGTAAATCGTATCATGTAAGGTATCATATAAAAGAACTTCATTAGCACATGCTAAAACAGGTTTTTAATTATTTTAACAATGTGTAATTTTCGATGTATGACGAGAAAAGTGAAAAAAAAAACTTTTTTGTCGATGGTTATAGTATTGAGATTTTAACAACTTACTTCCCAATTTTGTGAAATTATCTCGTTTTGTACGGAACCCTCGATGTGCGAGCCTGACTCGTACTTATCCGGTTTTTTTTTACGTTTTCAGAGTTGATCCCATTGTAAAAGTTGTTCAAAATTTGCCATAGATGTCACCGCTTAAGGCTCCGACACCGGTAGACGAACACATTGTATACATTTATGTAGCGGTTATAGCGTAGTTTGACTATGTTTCTGTCAAAGATCTAAAACTAAGCAACGTTCCGCACGGTCAGTCTTGAGATGGGTGACCGCGGTAGACATTTACTTCTGAGCGCTACCGTGACCAACGCGCACTGGGCCAGCGTGGTGGATATGGCCCAATCACCCTTCATGGGTAGGCCTACGTCTTGCAGTGGACTATTAAAAAGGCTGGTACAGTACAGTACAAATACCGTGGTTTGGGTGACAAGTTCAATAATGAGTGCCGGCTTTATTAACCATTTAGCCATGTCAGAGGCCTTCAGGCGCCTTAAAAATTCTGACACCAGGGCTAGCCACCAAACAAATACGAACTTACTTTTGTACATATTTATTGTTACAAACCAACCAATGAACTAACAAACACACTTTCGGATTTGTAAAATGTATTAGAAAGGACTATCTGTCAGTCTCAGCTTCGGCCAGCTATGAATGAATCGTAACCATTAACCTACCGGAAGACATATTCTGTAACAATAGATACTTAGTAGGCACCGCGCTGCAATCTGTTATGTACTCGTAACTTAGTAGACACTGCGCTGCAATCTGTTATGTACTCGTAACTTAGTAGGCACCGCTCTGCAATCTGTTATGTACTCGTAACTTAGTAGGCACCGCACTGCAATCTGTTATGTACTCGTAAATTAGCAGGCACCGCGCTGCAATCTGTTATGTACTCGTAACTTAGTAGGCACCGCGCTGCAATCTGTTATGTACTCGTAACTTAGTAGGCACCGCACTGCAATCTGTTATGTACTCGTAACTTAGTAGGCACCGCGCTACAATCTGTTATGTACTCGTAACTTAGTAGGCACCGCGCTGCAATCTGTTATGTACTCGTAACTTGTAGCCACCGCGCTGCAATCTGTTATGTACTCGTAACTTCGTAGGCACCGCGCTGCAATCTGTTATGTATCCGTAACTTAGTAGGCACCGCGCTACAATCTGTTATGTACTCGTAACTTAGTAGGCACCGCGCTACAATCTGTTATGTACTCGTAACTTAGTAGGCACCGCGCTGCAATCTGTTATGTACTCGTAACTTAGTAGGCACCGCGCTGCCATCTGTTATGTACTCGTAACTTAGTAGACACCGCGCTGCAATCTGTTATGTACTCGTAACTTAGTAGGCACTGCGTTGCAATCTGTTATGTACTCGTAACTTAGTAGACACCGCGCTGCAATCTGTTATGTACTCGTAACTTAGTAGGCACCGCGCTGCAATCTGTTATGTACTCGTAACTTAGTAGGCACCGCGCTGCAATCTGTTATGTACTCGTAACTCAGTAGGTTCCGCGCTGCAATCTGTTATGTACTCGTAACGTAGTAGGCACCGCGCTGCAATCTGTTATGTACTCGTAACTTAGTAGGCACTGCGTTGCAATCTGTTATGTACTCGTAACTTAGTAGACACCGCGCTGCAATCTGTTATGTACTCGTAACTTAGTAGACACCGCGCTGCAATCTGTTATGTACTCGTAACTTAGTAGACACCGCGCTGCAATCTGTTATGTACTCGTAACATAGCAGATATAATATCCGATAAATAGATCAAATAATAGCACAAAAAAGGCAACTATCATTGACTGAAGAGAACGAAGTGAGAAAAATCTTTGTTTTAACTCTACCATTTAGCTTTCGTCTATCTCTATCCAGCCAGACTAGTATGCGCGCCACGAATTATTTTGTTCGTAGTGTCAGAACGAGACAGCGTTATGGCAAAGTATATATCTGTCACTTTTTCACACGTCGAAATGAGTTCTTTTCGTGGCCATTCGTAGTCGCATGCTTGACTAGCTGATGTTGATTTTCATATCGAATTAGAATCTCACGTATGGCTGCCAGCACCTAGAAGAGAATATACTCGAGATTTGAAGACACCATGTTGTACTCGTGCAAAACGTTCCACGTCCTGGATGTTTGTACCTATATAGACCAGGGTAGATAATTTGTTTGGAACAAAAAACAAATTATAGTAGAATGAAATCCATTGTAAAAGTAAGAGAAGATAACAAATATTTTAGGAAAAATAAATTACGGGTCGGAATAGTTAAGAGGGGACGAGATAAAGGTTAAAATATGGTTAATGTTGATTTTCGGAAAAACTTTAAATTCTATGGAAATAAGTTACTCATATGGCAAATTTGTAGGTACATAATAAATAGATCTAATTTTTTTTGAAAAAAAAAACCGCTTATTTCATAACCTCAAAATTGATCAATGAAATGATTTTTATCGTGCTTCACACACTAGGTGTATAGAAACTTTCTTTTTGTGATAAACATTTCAAAAATTGACGCGTTCGCAGGATTTGAACCTGCATCCTCTGGGATTCCGGCCCAGATGCTTTGTCCAAGTTAAGCTAAAACGCTATCTTCGAAAACGTCTAATCATTGAAAGTGGTTTATCATATTTTGCCAACTATATTACATTGTTGGAAGCGCCATCTTGTGAAAACTGCTTAAACCAGTTAGTCACTTAATGTGAAATTATTAGAACTTCTTACCATTAACGAGAAAATGACGCATTGCTTAATCAATGAAATGATAAATCGAGTGGTTTATCAATGATTAGACGTTTTCGCAGATAGCGTTTTAGCTTAACTTGGACAAAGCATCTGGGCCGGAATCCCAGAGGATGCAGGTTCAAATCCTGCGAACGCGTCAATTTTTGAAAAGTTTATCACAAAAAGAAAGTTTCTCAAAATTGATGTTAAAAATTAAAAAAAAAAAATATTTTTATCTTTTTTACCTTATTTGCTGAAAACTTGCCCTTTGATGTCTTAAAGACACTAAAATTTACGACGATAAGACGTTTCCCAATTTTCCGAACGCTACTCAGAGATTCAAAAAAGCAAAGCTCCGCAAAAAATATAATAATGAAATAAAATCATATATTTATTTAACATTTTAAGAATATACTATTACAAGCCGTGGTGGTCAAGAGGTATTGACACCCGCCTTACAATCGCGAGGTCGTGGGTTCGAATCCCCGGTCCCGTACCAATGAGTTCATTTGAATTTATGTACGGAATGTCACAATACAGGCTTTTCGGTGAAGGGAAAAATCGTGAGGAAACCTGCATACGTCCGTAGAAGAAATTCGATGGCGTATGTGAATCCACCAACCCGCACTGGGCCCGCGTGGTGGGTATCGCCCAATCACCCTTCGTGGGTAGGCCTACGTCCTGCAGTGGACTACTAAAAAGGCTGGTACAGTACAGTACAGTACAGAACTATTACAATGTAGTGCTAACAGGCTTCAAACTAGGCAAAGCCTGTATCTTGGGCACCCTGTGGCCGGTTTCCATACCTAGTTCGCTGTTTCGCTGAGCGTTGTACACATTCATTTGCATGCTTTTTCAGTTCTTATAGCAAAATTATACAGTTCGTATAAGCCGGTTAGTTAGCCCTAGTGTCAGAGAACCGTCTGAAGGCATCTGACATGGCTAAATAGTTAAATCGCATACATACCATCCCTACATAGTCGACGTACCGCCTGCTCGTACTAAGCGATTCGTTTCTTCCTTCATAAGTCGGACCGCCAGGGATTGGAATGCCCTGCCTCCGTCATTTTTTCCTGACAATTATTACAATTTGATGTTTTTTTTATTTCGTATAGGTTTGCGTTTGACTACATACTGCCTGATGTTGAGCAGATATACGGTCTAGGGTGTAGCACGCTTACCTAGAAGATACCTATTTACTCGGGATTTGAAGACACCCACATTGTACTTAAGCGGGAAGACAGACCCAGGCAAAGCATTCCACATTCTGGCTGTTCGTATGAGTAATGAGGATTCGAAACGCGGAATGTCCACCATAAAAGGGTGGCGCTTTGGTAGCGTCTGTCTAGCCGTACGATAGAAGAAAAGGGCAGGTGGGACCAGATTGTGCAACTCCTGAGCGCACTCTCCGAAGTGTATCCGTTAAAAGGCCGACAAACACGCTACCTTTCGTCGATGCTCGAGACTTTGCAGCTGCGACAAGGTCAAGGTGTCGTTGTCAATCAGCCTCCTGGCTCGCCTCTCAATCGACCCAGAGCCATCCCAAAGGTGAGAGCAGTATTGATATTTGGCAGAGCCATCCCAAAGGTGAGAGCAGTATGATATCTTCAAATCATTACTCTGGTATGCCCAACAAAAACTAAGGCCTACTTACGAATATGTATGGTTTCAAGATGGCAAAGTTTTAATACGCAAAAAAGATAATGACAAACCTCTCATCATAAAATCGGAAGAAGACATCATTAAACTAAGCCGAGAAGCAGAATACCTATCTAAAAACACATTAAATTAAATTAAACATTATTTTCCTTCTTGGATAGTTAATCTTGATCTTTAGTTACTACAAAAAAAAAATATTTTGGGACATCTTACACACGGCCTCTGACCCCAAACTAAGCAAAGCTTGTGATATGGCTGCCAGAGACTGATATACTACTATGTGGGTAGATTTTTTAATTTTATCTGTCGGTATTGTTTATTGTTATTTAATTAAATTAAATATCTTGATAAACTTTGTAGGTAATAATATAAATAATTATATAAAATAAGTAATTTTCGGAAATAATTCTGAATCTGCAAATGTATGTTTAGAATAGTAAATTAAAAACCGGTTCAGGAGTATCTGTATGCCTACCTACTACTTTATGTTGAGAAGTTTATCAGAAAAATTAAATTGTGTCTAAACTACTGTTTATTGTCGCATATTACTTTTTTGGCATTGTATAATTATTTTTATTTATTTTATTTTAGTTAACATTTAGGGAGCATTCTAAAAATTAAAATAAAACACCGAAAAAGGAACAAAGACATAAGAAACACCACTAAAGTCATCGACGCTCTACAACACTGCAAAAGACTAAAATGGAAATGGGCCGGCCACATAGCACGCATGAACAATGATAAATGGGCAAAAAAGGTAACTATGTGGAACGGTCCCACTGGCAAGAAAAGAAGAGGCAGACCAGCGGAGCGATGGCTTGACGAAATCATAAGACTAACAGGAAGAGACTGGATAGGAAAGGCAAACAACAGAAAGATGTGGAGAAAAACGGAGGAGGCCTTTACTCGTTGAGAGGTCCTTAATATTTGCCACTCACATTTAATTTAGTTTTTATAATATAGTTAATTTTTAAATTTGCATGTTAGAATTAAATTAATTAAGTAGAGTAAGATCAAAAATGTTTTAATTTTTATTAAGGAAAATAAAAGGCTTTATTATTATTATTATTATTATTTTAGGTAACATTTAACCATGTACCTACATTTTTTAGACACTTACGATATCTATCTATACCAACGTATTAAGTAGGTACATGTGAAGTATTATATTGAAGTTTTTGTATTTCGTTTTTCAAGTCATAATATTGTATTCTAGTTTGTAGTTTTACATTTGTACCTACATACAAAGATGTTAGTGCGGAAGTGAGTCTCGAAGTACCTAGACAAACCTACTATGGTTTTTAGGTGCTGAGCTGATTTAAACCAAATTGTAACGTGTTGATATAAATTAAAAAAAAAAAAAAATCAATGGTGAATAGGTATCTTCTAGGTCTACATACTCCATCTTCGGCTACAACTTCGCTTTCCATCAGGCGGGTTGGTGGCCAAATGTAATAACAACCGGGACCTAAAATTTAAGGTGTCATCCGAGCCACGATAGCGCTTAGTTGTAAATGCCACCCGCGCGGTGACCCATCCGAAGACTGGCCGTTCTGAATGTTGCTTAACTTAGATGATCGCTAACGAACGCAAACAATGCTATGAGCGCTACATTTACTAAGAGTTATTTTTGTGATAAACATTTCAAAAATTCGTCGCGAATGCAGGACTCGAACCTGCGTCTTCGGATCACTAGCCTGACGCTCTGCCAACTAAGCTAATTCGCTGTACTGCCTTTGTTAAGTGTTTATCATTACTTATAGCGTTGGCGGCGCAAAAATAACTCTTTGAGATAAACCTAGTGTGTGATGCACTATAAAATTAAAATTACTATTATACATTTTAAATTCTTGGCTAAGTTCATATTGAAATTAGCCACAAAAACACCCAGCAAAGTGAGCGTACTACCCATCTGTCCTTTATAAATCAATAGTAATATTTACCCTCGCGGCTGAATCGCCGCCATATTTATTAACCCTGTATCCGCTTCCGGTGCGGGTGGTTGATTTAAACGCACATTTCCTGTGTATCACTTGACTGACTTCCGGCTGCGTTTATTACATTAATAAATAGTGTTTTGTGTGAGCGTTATAGTTGTTTGTGTGGGTAGGTTTTATTTTTTCGTGACTCTAGTGCTGGGGTTGAAGGAAATAGTTGTGTATTCGCGTATTTTTTACCGACTTCAAATAAGAGGTACTATGTTTGTCTGTATGTACTTTTTGTGTATGTTAATAAATATGTTCGCCTTTTAAAATATCTTTTTTTCCAAAGAGTGTACTGCCGAGATGGTTCCATTTAATTTTTATCGAAATTTAATAAATAGTGTGTGTTTTGTGTGGGCGATAATGGTTGTTTGTGTGGGTAGGTTTTATTTTTTCGTGACTCTAGGGTTGGGGTTTAAAGAAATAGTTGTGTATTCGCGTATTTTTTACCGACTTCAAATAAGAGGTACGTGTACTATGTTTGTCTGTGTGTTTTTTTTGTATGTTAATAGATATGTTCGCCTTTAAAAATATCTTTTTTTCCAAAGAATGTACTGCCGAGGTGGTTCCATTTAATTTTTATCGAAATTGGCGAGCTGTTTTTGATAAATCAACAATAATGTACATTGATGGATGTATAGATGTACACTTCAATTCGTGAAAACTATTAGAGTACACAATTGAAGTCGGTGGTGCTATTTTTGCCATTATCAAAAAATATTTGACACGAGTTATTCTTTAGTCAATTAAACAATAAATTATGTAGTTGTAATAGCTCTATGATTATGTAGATATAGCCCGTCAAAGTTTTGCTTGACGTTACGAGTACCATACAAGTGTATAAACTTCTCTGAGAGAGGTGACGTCACTACCCCCACTCCCAAACTTTGACAAGGTTTATCTTTGTAATTTGTTGTTTAATAATTAAAAGAAAAAATACGTGTCCAACCTTTGCCTGAGGCCCCAATATGAAGCCCTAAATAAAAGCCTCATTTTCAAAGTCGGCGGAACCAAAGGTGATCCATTAAAATCCTACCCAGACGTCAAACGCCACATTTGACGTCCCGGCGCCTTCTCAGCCGTCCCGACGCCAATTTAAATGCAAAAGCCTTGCTAGCGGCTGAAAAAGGATGGAGAAGCCTTGAGATTCAATAGAGTAGTGAGGGAAATATTAGAAGAGTCTTGAAATACTATACATTATTGAATTGATACAAAAACATTCACATTCATTGTTTTTGTATCTGTGTATTTGGTCTATGTAGTTTATGCTGTCAAACAGCACCGACCGCAACATAATTATCCTAAAATTATTTCATTTAGGTTGCCTGGAAGAAATCGCTGCAGGCGATAAGGTCGCCCATTTTTCTACCATATTATTGTTTATTTTTCTAGTTTAAGTTGTTCTGTAATGTATAGTGTGAAAATAAAGTAATTTTGTATTGTATTGTATACAGAAATTAATTTATATAGATGACTAGCTTTTGCTCGCGGCTTTGCCCGCGTGGTTTTTTTGTGCTATTCCATGGGAACACTTTATTTTTTTTGGATAAAAAATAGTCTCTATATAGAGAGCCGTCTTTAAAAACTACGTTCATGCCAAAAATCAAGTCAATCCGTTGCTCCGTTGCTACGTGAAAAAAGAACAAACCAACAAACTGATTTATAATACATATTAGTAAGTTCGTAGGTATAGGCGGGGTGGCTAGCCCTGGTGTCAGAGTTTTTGGGCCACCTGAAGGCCTATGACATGGCAAAACGATTAAAAACAATCGGGAACTACAATTTAACGTGTTATCCGAGTTGGAAAATGCCATCCGCGGTCACCCATCCAAATACTGACCGTGCGGAACATTGTTTAGTTTCGTATTAGTAATAATAATATTAGTCAGAAGTAAGGATGATGAAAGTCCAAAAATCTAAAAGCCCACTGCAAACGGGCACAATTTCTAAGATGCTGGCCCCATTATAGCCAGTGCATGCCACATTTGCTGGCAATGCTAATCCTCTGGGCAAAGTAGAGGCCAGCATATTGGTCGCTGGTTGCGTCGACCAATCGTAATGATAAGTCTTTGTATATTTTTGAAAGGTGACGTCCACAAGTGGTATATTATTCAGAGAAAAATCGAACCAAGATGATATATACATCATTTGAAAGCTTGATTTATGGGCTTCTCAAAAATATTTAATTTAGATTTTTTTATCCCTCCATTTTTTTTAATGTGAAAAATAAATTGTTTGAGAAACAATAATACAGCTATGTATTTTTTCTAGTTTAACAATAATAAAGTGCTTCTATCGTTATTTTACTTGCATTCGTAGCTGGTTCTTCCACATTCATCTCTTAATTTGATAAAATTAAAAATTATAACCGACCAGTGAAACACTTAAAAACTGTGTCTAATTGGTAAAAATGCTTCTATTCAACAATTTGGAAGTTACTTAATCAGTGTTGCTAGAGATTAAACTATCTATTGAGCCAAATATATTTATTTATACTAATAGATCCAAAATTAATTTTTAAAAAACGGAGGGCTCTTTTTTGGTTTTAATTGATGTAAAAGACTCAGAAAAATATGAACTTTCTCTAAATGTAACAAGTGTTTTGGTTAGAATTTTTGATTATTATTATACCAGCCTCCATACATTTTGTGGACATGTCCTTTTGTATTGATATTGAAAATGTATTATTTGGACGATAAGATAGTTGACCAGGTAAGCGAAGTGTACATGCAAAATTTATCAGTCTGAATGTGCGTTAGTTTAGCGATGTAGAGGAGAACTACAGGTCGCCTTTTTCAACAAACTTGACGAAATTTGGTACACAGGTTTTAAGTATTTTTTGTCGTCGGTGACTTTTAATTGGGTGGATAGATATTCCTCTTAAAAATGGGTATATAGTGTAGCTGTGCGCATATCAACTAATTGATAAAAAATAAAAAAAAGACTTTTCGGATCATTTTTATTATCATTATGACCAAGTTTTGCCATGGGAACGGGAACGACATTTGAAATTTCCTTAAATTAACGATATTTTGAAATTTCCTTAAATTTTCTCGAAAATTGACGATATTTTGTTTGGAGCAAGTTAGAACAGCTGATTTTTTCGTGATTTTGGAGTTAATTCTATACTTAGCCGCAAACCGCAACTTATTGTACTTTCAAGACTACAAGACTTGATTCCTAATTTTTACAGCATAGCTCATCCCTATGACAGCTTGCTAAGATCTAAATGGGTCTCCACGTTCAGATGTGCTGGTTCTATTATACCTACTAATATAACTATTCTCACTATAATAGTCTTTAGTCTTCGGCGTCTTCCACAGATGGCTAGGTTTTGATGAATGATTTTTGAAGATAATGCTCCCTTCATTTTCTTTTGCGTGCTTTTGGTTGGATGATTTTATCTGTTGGCACTATAGTTACAGGTATAGTGCAATGAAAAATATGACTAAATTAAGTTAATAATATGTGTAACAGTGTGAGTAAAGGATTCGGCGGGCAAATTCGTAGAAATTCGCTATGGGGATGGCGAGCACCCCTTCGCCGCCCGCGTCGTGCGTCCGCACCCCGCATGGCTCCTTCCGCGCACCCTGTCCGCTCGCAGGTAGTCGCACAGTGGGTCCCTGCCTCGCGACACCGGCGCGCGCGCATTTATTGTTATCTATTCTGTACTAGTTTTGTATCGTTGGAGGCATTAAACCCAATGCAACATACTCGTATCTACGTGTTTTCTTAAGCACCCCCGGATAGATAATACCTCACCGCCGCCGAGCTACTATAAGAGCATACGACTGGAGCTGTGTAGGAGTCTCTCTTACGAGTACATATGTATTTGTTTGTCTACTGGTGCGGGGCCTTAAGCGGTGACATCTATGGCAAATTTTGAACAACTTTTACAATGGAACCAACTTTGAAAACGTAAAAAAAACTGCAGTTCCATAAGATTTTTATAGACTTAGAAGAAATAGAAAAAGTATGGTATACCTAGCTGTTTCTTTATTGAGTTTTCAGAGTTGACCCCACAGTAAAAAAATTTCAATATTTGCCATATACTCGTATGTCACCGTTTAAGGCTCCGACACCGGTAGACAAACACATTGTATATGACTGTACTGTACTGTATTAGCCTTTTTACTTGTCAACTGCAGGACGTAGGCCTACCTTCGAAGGGTGGTTGGGCCATATTCACCTCGCTGGCCAAGTGACTACTGACATATACAGGTTGCCTCATGATGTTTTCCTTCACTAAAAAAGACTCATTAAGACAACAGAATAGGCATGATGGCTGGGTAAAAAAAAAAAAACATTATTATAATTAATTCGTTCGATAGATTAAAAAAAATATTAGCACATTTTTTTCTCTTTTGTCAATCAAACAATAAATAACGGAGACAAACCTTGTCAAAGTTCGGGAGTGGGGACTCGTGACGAAGCACTAGTGACACTAGTGCTTCGTAGTCTACATATATGTATTGCACATGTGACGTGACGCGGAACTTTAACGTCTATATCTTCGTCAATCTTTGTTTAATTGACAAAAGAAAAAATACGTGTTAAATATTTTTTTTAATCTGACGGACTAATTATATTTTTTTAGTCAATGCGCTAAATGTAAGCTTTCTCCAGCCGGTTTTATTGGAGATCTATGGAGGAGGCCTATGTCCAGCGTGACAGAATATAAATGTTTTATTGATAAACAATCCATGCATACGTATTCAAACTAGCAAATGTGCCAGTGAGACATTAGTTGTAACTTAAAACCGTTCATTATCTAGGTATTTACCGAGCTGAGCTTTTTGTGTCGCGTGTCTAGAACTCTAGACAGCTGGAGGCGGATTCCAACTCTGCAAGTTCTATCGTAATTAGATTCCCGTGTCCGTTATCTGGCTTTGATATTGCTTTCTGCTATGTAAAATGTGTCTAGTGCCTCTACAAACTACGATAAAATACAATACTACTATCAAGCAAGTATGTATGTACCCACTAAGCATGAAACTTGCAATAAGTTGTAGTACTCGTAAGTTTGTATATGACACATTTGTAAATTTCCAACATCATGTTGCAGGAACATGTCAGTTACATAGATTTTATTGTTAGGTTGAAACTCATTAAAAGTTATTTAGTTATTTTACTGTTATATTTCGCATGAAAGTTTACATTTCATTTTTGGAGGGATATAGCATCCTAAATGTAAATAATTAACAGTTGCAAAAATGTTATTGAGACGTCACAAAAAAAGCTTTGCAGCAATATAATTTTTTTAACTTCACTGTCTGGCATTGCATATACCTTCCATATCAAAGTTACTAAATTGTTATATATGCTGTAACAACATTGCGACAATAGTACGTCTTTTGTTATATATTTTTTTCATCTTTCCTACAACATTACGAATTGTTCTCGTTGTTTACCTAAGCTATGTAATCTTGCTGAAACTTAATTTTCAAAAGTTGTAGATGCACTCCATGCCAATATATTTTATTCTTTCTTTTAATTTTAAGATAATTGTTCTTTGCTTTAGCAAAGCTGAAATTATTTTAGGAACAACACTATTATAATAACAATAGTTATTGATTTGATTTGGATAGACTTGTATTTTGTATTTTGATATCAATAAAATAATATGAATATAATTATGAATATGAATAGGACCTCGGTAATTTTTTTACTACTTTCACTTTGGTTTTGGGTTTGTGGCTCTGTAGATATTTGCTCGAAGAATACTACTTTATAGGCTTCGACTGTTTCGTTGGCCCAGAGGTTAGTGACCCCTGACTCCTGCGCCCTGGGACTCCTGGGCTGATCTTATTGTGTGCAGGGTTTTTTTGACCGAGCGTAAGTGAGTCTCAGAGTCTACTGGGACGAGCCGGCACTTGGGTGTATGTTTGTATGTATATTTGTTTGACGATAACTCAAGTACCGCTCAACCGATCTTTATGAAATATAGCATGAACGTAGTTTATATTTATAGAATTTTTAAGTTTGATATGAGCATCTTCTGTTCAGTGGTTGCGAAGATACGAGGGCCGTGGTAAACAGAGGCAAAACGGCGCCACTTTCTGCGGGAGTTGCGGACGACTATTTTAAACATTTCACCGAATGCTTTCAACATTTGTCGCTAACTTTCATACATATATTGTTACATTTTTTTTAATCCCAGGAGGTATTTTAGATATAAAATAGGAGTAGCGCGCGGTCCAAGTCCGGGGCGGACTACTAGTATTATAGTACCTAAGTCTTGTAGCTTAGTATATCTTTTCTGAGTAACCTTTTAGTAGTTCATAGCCTTCGTCATCCTATGTGACCTAAGTCAATATGGGCAAGCATGATACGGGCGGCCGCTATTGAACGGAAGTGCTCCCGTAGAATAACAATTTGATGACAATGAATTATGACATAGTCATACCGCGGTCTCAGAGCAAATAAAAAAATCAAGAGGGAACGTCGTTGAGCAGTCAAGTGAAGCCGGTTTTTTATACATGTGTGAGTGCGTCGCTGTTGCGCCGCCATAGTTCGAATGACAAGCCAAGGCGTAATTTCCTTGTACGTTGATGTGTGTGTGAATTGTCTGTACACGGCTAGGCGTAGTTTTGGTTGGCTTCACTTGTTTGTTCACAACATTCTCTCTTGATTTTTTTATTTGCTCTGAGACCGCGGTACTTTTCCAATGTGTTTATCAGAGTGATAATTTTGCCGTATGATGATTTCGAGGCATGATGTTTGAGTTTATTAATTACAACAGAATATCCCCACGGAACCATTTCCATACACGTTTTTAGAATTTGACTTTTCCTAAGGCTATGTACAGAAATAGGTACAGTTATACAGTTTTATAGTATACATACAAATGTATACATAATAACTAATAGTTAATAAAATGTAACGCTGTTGTCGATAGAGGTCATTTAAATGGCAATGGGCGGGGCACATAGCACGGAGGACTGATGACCTGTCCTGACCTGATGAGGGGTCGAAACGTCCTCGAGTGGAGACCACTTACCGGCAAGCGCAGCGAAGGACGTCCACCCACAAGGTGGACGGATGACCTCATTAAGACCGCAGGATTGCGCTCGATGCAAGCCGCTACGAACCGGTCTTAGTAAAGATCGTTAGGAGAGGCCTATGTCCAGCAATGGACGTCCTATATGGCTGAAAAGAACGATAAATACTATATAACCTAGTATCGGCAAATTGCAACGATACTATGTTACATAATAAACAAGGAAAATGTATTGTTGTTCTTAGCTATAAATTATATAACAAGTTAGTATGTACAGTTTATTATTTCTATAAGGACGTATAGAAGCATGGATCACAATCAATCATGAAATACGCAGTCATTCGAATGACGTAAAAGGCTGACGACTGTATTATCTTTATTTACAATGTGTTTGTGTACCGGTGTCGGAGCCTTAAGCGGTGACATCTATGGCAAATTTTGAATAACTTTTACTATGAGACCAACTCTGAAAACGTTAAAAAAAACTGCTGTTCTATACGATTTTTTGTAAGACTTTCGACAAAAAGTATGAAATAGCTGATTTTTGCGTTGTCAGAGTTGATCCCACAGTAAAAGTTTTTCGAAATTTGCCATATACCTACTTATGTGACCGCTTAAGGCTCCGACACCGGTAGAAAAACACATTGTATATGGCTGTACTGTACTGGATTAGCCTTTTTACTACTCAACAGCAGGACCTAGGCCTACACTCGAAGGGTGGTTGGGCCATATTCACCTCGCTGGCCAAGTGCGGGTTGGTGGATTCAGATACGCCATCGAATTTCTTCTACTGTCATATATAGGTAGCCTCATGATGTTTTCCTTCACTGAAAAGACAGTGGTGTTAAATTCCGTACATAAATTCCAATTCCAATATCATCCGTACGGGACCAGGATTTGAACCCACGACCTCACGATTGTAAGGCGTGTGTACTACCACTAGACCACTAAGGCTTCATATATATTCATGGCTATTGGTAATCAATTGGGCTTATCCTGTACATCAAAACTAACAACTATTGTTCAACGACTTTTCAAATATCAAATCTCAAAAAAATGATGTTCCATAGAAAAATATCGTTTACCCTCGACAAAATGTATGGAACAACTATTTTATTTTAGGTTCGACAAAAGTAGCAGAACAGAAGTTGTTAGTTTTGATGTACAGAATAGGCCCCTAAAAGGATGCTAATTGATTACCAATAACCCTGTATATAATACAATTCTACTGTGCATGTCCTCGTAACATATCTCTTTTTTTTTTTAAATAACGATAGAAGCACTTTATTATTGCTAAACTAGAAAAAATACATAGTTGTATTATTATTTTTCATACAATATATTTTTTACATTAAAAAAAATGGAGGGATATAAAAATCTAAACTAAATATTTTTGAGAAGCCCATAAATGAAGCTTTCAAATGATGTATATACGAGTATATTTATTTTATTTTACAAAAAAATACATATACATTATAACTTTACAGTATTACAGTACAAGTTGTAAATTAAACTTAGTGGCTAAAAATATATTTAAATGTTACGAAAAAAATTCAATTTAGGTATATTAAATCTTATATCGAAAACTTAGCATACTTGGCAACACCAAGAATTTGCTGTCTGAATTGCAGTTAGGTAATACCATACCAATAGGACCTACAATAATGACCTTGAAGAAAATCTCTCTTGAATCAATCTATCTATTTTAAAAAACGCATCAAAATCCGTTGCGTAGTTTTAAAGATATAAGCATACACGGGGACAGATAGCGGGAAGCGACTTTGTTTTATACTATGTAGTGATAATGATGATGATTACTTTGTGTCAAGTGTATTTTAACTTTGCAATGCAACTGTTATTTTTTTACCGACTTCGACGTTATTCCCGAAATAAAAGTAGTTATAAATAAATCAATATTAGGGGACATCTTACACACGGCCCCCAAATTAAGCAAGGTTGTAATATGGCTGCCAGAGACTGATATACTACACATACATATTTTTAATTACGTACATATATAGATAGTAACACCCAGACACAGAGCAAACACCTATGTTCATCACATAAATACTTTCCCTGTACACAGCTCTGAAAGTACAAGCAACCGTGTATAATTTTCTGAACAAACAATAAAATATTATACTCGTAGTTGTATAACAATGGAAACTACGGAACTGAAACGTTGATAAAGCATTTAAGAATTCGAAATAAAATACCTACTATTCATGTAAATCAAATGTATTGTATAACATTTTTTATGGATTTTCATTTTGATCTAAATACAGAGGTACTTATCTGCGTAACCTGTACTAGCCAAAAGGAGGTGACAAGACAATCATTATGAACAATTATTATGAGACCAACTCAAGGTTTGAGAAAAAAAAATGAACTGTTACATAAAAAATACAAGTATGAAACAGCTGATTTTTAGGGTTTCGTACCTCAATCGGAAAAAACGGAACCCTTATAGGATCACTTTGTTGTCCGTCTGTCCATCGGTGTGTATCTCAAGACTCTTTATCTCGGGAATGCGTACAGATATCGAGTTGAAATTTAAGCTGTATACGTATATCTATGGTCTCTTGCAGTTGTGAGAAAGAAAAACTTCTCAGTTATCGTATAAAAAAGTTAGAGCCGTTTACGTCGTACAAAACCGAATTTTCAACACTCACAAAAACCAAAACCTACAGGTTACCTACTTCCCGTTGACATATAACTGTGAAATTTGGCGAGAAGCATTGTCTCAGAGTACACATATAGGAATAAATCTGAAAACCGAACATTTTTAATTGTTTCACAAAAAAATAGGGCCTAGATTGACACAATATGGGTTGAAAATTCAAAGTGAGTAAATCGTATCATGTAAGGTATCATATAAAAGAACTTCATTGCCAAATGCTGAAACAGGTTTTTAACTATTTTTACAATGTGTAATTTTCGATGTATGACGAGAAAAAAAAATATCGATGATTGTAGTAAGTATAAGTAGAGATTTTAACAATTTACTTCCCAATTTTGTGAAATTTTCTGGATTTGTGCGGAACCCACGGTGTGCGAGCACTTGTCCGGCTTTTTTTCTCGAATTCCGGGTTGGCCCATAGTAAATAAAAAATGTTCATAATGATGCCCTTATCACCCCCTTCGGCTTAGAACACCAGCTCTGCTAGTCAAGCATGCGACCACGAAAAGAACTCTTTTCGACTTGTGGCAATACTTTTATCAAATCTAAAAAAAAATGTGGTTCCACAGAAAAATATCGTTCACCCTCAACAAAATATATGGAATAGCTGTTTTTTTTTTTGTTTTGACAAAAGTCGCAAAACAAAAGTTGTTGTTGGTTTGATGTATAAGCCCCTAATAGGATCCTAATACTAACTAATGACCGGAATCAATGATGATGATTGTGGCGGTGTAGAGGTAGTGACACCCGCCTTACAATCGTGAGGTCGTGGGTCCAAATCCCGGTCCCGTACCAATGAGTTAATAATAATAATAATAAATTTATTTGACTTTTCTTATGGCTATGTACAGAAATAGGTACAGTAATACAGTTTTATAGTATACTTATAACTACTTGTTAAAATTATTATGCAACATACATTGAGTCCGTGGACTGTACATACTTGTGGGTGAACCTTAAATCCCACACTAGGAGAGTTCCCGAGTTCTTTGGAATTTATGTACGGAATTTCACACCACTGGCTCTTCGGTGAAGGAAAACATCGTGAGGCAACCTGCATAAGTCTGAAGAAGAAATTCGATGTCGTTTGTGAATCCACCAACCCGCACTGGGCCAGCGTGGTGGATATGGCGTAATCACCTATGGTGGGTAGGCCTACGTCTCGCAGTGGACTATTAAAAGGCTGATACAGTACAGTACAACCCTGTATATTTTTTCCCAATTAATTTAATTTTTATAATTATAAACAACTTTTATAAGGGGACCAAATCATGTCCCCTTATAAAAGTTGTTTATAATTATACATCAACTCGTACATTTTAAAATAATTACCTACTACAGCAACAGAGGCATTGATGGACGATGCGTAATATACAGATAAATAAAAACAGACAAATTACAGAAAACCAGCAAGTTTATTTAGGAACATAACAATTATTAGGTACATAAAAACAATACATGAAAACACAAAGAATTACTTAATTACTACAAAAAAATCACAGAGCTCATACAACCAGAGATATATAGCGCTGTTGTCGCTTTATGCAATTCTCAACTACAAAAATTGGTGGAAAGTTGTGCCCAAAGCTGTCAAAACTGTCAAATATGAATTGGAATGTGACACTATTGAAGGAAAAACACGACAACAGCAACTGAATCGAGATATTTTCATGTCTCTTTCTAACTCATGCCATTTTAAATAATTGCATCTCTTTCTTTCTTTTCTCCACCGCATTATCCCTCTGGTATCTCTGTGGTACTTTGCCTTTTTACTAGATATTGAATCATCTGTCGACCGCACGTCATGGAGACAACAAGTACATACCAACGTGTACGCATTTGAGGACCAAAGGAGGCGTGATATAGACCTAAAAAGAGACCATCTCATAAATACAACAATTACATAAATGGGTCCTCACGTGTAGCCACTGTCCTAGGACATTCACCGCTAAAGTTGGGTACATCAGCCATGTGAGGACCCATCAGTAACCATGCCCATGTACGGAAAAGGGTCGCCGTAGCCGACATCGGCTAGGAAGACATCATCATTGAATCATTTTAATTGTATTGTACTAAAGTATAACTGTTTTATACATTTTTTGGGAATTCAGTTAACTTTTTCTATGGAACAGCTGATTTATTTCGAGGTTGGTTCCATAGTAAACGGTGGTTATAGTAATAAGTGCAATAATTTTGTAGAATATCTGTGTCGTCTAGATTTATAATTTACAATCCTTTTAGGATATAGGTATAATTAAATAGAGAACCTCCTTCTTTTAAGGCTTATTGTCTCGGTCAGCGATCGAATTTCAATTTTTATTTGCCAAAAATTAAAAAAAATATTTGCGTTTCACGCGCTATTATCACGCGCATAGCCGTTGAATGAGTTTTCGTAAACTTAAAGTGAAGAACTTATCAGTGAAAGGCAAAAAAATAATTAACTTCCGCGCGTTGACCGAGGCCTTAAAAAGTCAGGGTTGATAACAAAAATAAAACTAATCAATAAAGTAACAAGATCCTTAAAATATTATACATCTGAAAGTGTGATTTTGTTACTATTTCACGTTGATCGACTAATTTTTTTAATGGATGTACTAGATTAAGCATAAGCGATGGTGGCCTAGAGGTAGTGACACCCGCCTTACAATCGTGAGGTCGTGGGTTCAAATCCCGGTCCCGTACCAATGAGTTCTTTGGAATTTATGTACGGAATTTCACACCACTGGCTTTTCGGTGAAGGAAAACATCGTGCGGCAACCTGTATACGTCCGTAGAAGAAATTCGATGGCATAATATGTGAATCCACCAACCCTCACTGGGCTAGAGTGGTGGATATGGCCCAATCAACCTTCGTGGGTAGGCCTACGTTCTGCAGTAGCTATTCAAAGGCTGATACAGTACAGTACAGTACTAGATTAAAAGTCGGAAAGTGTAATAGGCTACTTTACACCGGAAGTAGCCGGAAAAAGGTGAAAAATGAGATCTTCATGACTGTCGTCAGTAATACATATATTATTATTCTTATATATGCACTACGGGACTAATCGCGCTCTAAAATTACGAGATAAATAAATACCTCATCATCATAGAGTCTACCCGTGACCACGGACAATGCAACTCGGCCAAAACGTCGGGATGATGAGGTATTCATTTATCTCGTAATTTTAGTGCGCGATTAGTCCCGCAGTATATAATAATAATGTGTTAAAATCGAGAAAGTTTAAAAACAACAGTAATATATTATATAACCAAAAAAAAATAAGAAAAAACATAATTATCTTGACTATGCAAGCAAACGTGAAAACAATTGGCGGGTACCTACCTTATTAGCAATTAGGTATACTAACTAATTACAGTAATTGTGTTAGCTATGTAATAAATAACTATTACACTACGAGTTATAGAAGCAATTATTAGAATAATAATTATTTACATAAGTAGTCACAATAAATTAATTTTTATAGAGCCATTATGACTTAGTACTAATGACGCCTTATAATCCTGAGGTCGTGGATACAAATCGCAATCCCGATTTACCAACGATTTATTTGGTATTTATATGTACGGATTTCATAGCACTGGTTTTTCGGTGAAGGAAAACATCGTAAATCAGCCTTTACTGTACCCAGTAGAAAAAAAATTGATGGCGTATGTGAATCTACCAACCTGCACTTTTCCAGCCTGGTAGATAAGGCTCAATCACCCTCTATGGGGCGGCCTATGTTCATCAATGCTCTATCGAAAGGCCGATACAGTACAATATATTTTATCCAGCAATTAGGTATATGACTGGTTATAATGATAGCGTTAATCTTGTTCTAAGTAGGTACCTACTTAGTAATAAATAAATTACCGATTATACTCTATAAAATTTAACTTGATCTCTGCGACAGTGACATTGACATAAAGGATTGACATTTTTAGAGTTGAGATAGTGGTGGATAAATCGATTTTCAAACAATGTTGTAATGAAATCGAACGAGTAGTTGAAGGTGAGAAATTGGATTTTATTTACTTACTATACAAATATTTAAGATCAAGTATGTACACATGTAAATAATGTTATGATATTAATTAAATACTCATAATAATGTAACGATAGTATTTATCGACGTTTTTCACTATTATCGATGCTAATGTAATATATAATTGGGTTTAATTTAATTACACATGTAAAAAATGTTATGATATTAAAATATACAATAAAATTCATGATAAATTAAGTTTTATTTAAAATATCGTCAGTATAAACTATCGATATTTTAATTAAAACTCTATCTAAAACTCTGTGGTCACGATCATTCGTCGCCCATCACTAATCAGCATGCCCATAAAGTCTGACATTGACAGGTACTGTCTGTACTATTAAGAAATACAGGACTTCATAGGCGTGATTTTTCTGACAGCTGTCGCAGAGATCAAGTTAAATTTATAGAGTATAGGTAAAATATTTTAAACCTCACTGCTCAAAACTGTTCCAGTAAAATTGTCACTTATCGAATTGAAATATACACGTAGACCAAAAAATAAAAATATTATCCTCTATTGCTAAGTCATTTCGCAACTATGAATACGTTGTTTACCTACTTATTGCGAGTTTTCTGTAAAAAAGTCAGAGGCCTCAAAAACTCGGACGCCAGGGCTAGCCACCCGACCTATACGAACTTACTTTTTTTTATTAAAAAAATGATAAATAGAAAGTGCAGCAAGAAAAGAAAACAACACTTCATTCCAAAAAATCCAGCAGCAATTGCACCAGAATTCCGTTCTCATTTTCACAAAAGTTGCACTAAGTCATCACTAACTTCGCACTAAGTGCCCAACACTTCACTCGATTTTCGATACCTCGGGTCGTGGACACTCATCACTTCTCTCAACTTTTCCATCACTGCTTCTACTTCTTCTTCTCCCGAAAATAGAGTCCCATTATCTACTTCCAAAATGTCTCCACCCACAAGTCTTTCCCTTAGAAAGTTGTTGCCAAAACTTTCAAAAAGAGCTTGATCATTTTCGATGTTCTCTTCACAGCATCGATGGAAAAACAGATGTATGGCTGGACGACCTTGGATGCAACTCAAAACTACGAAGAGGACTAAAGTAACCAAGACGCAGAAGACTATAAATCTCCACCACATTTTGACTTTATATTATCTTTCTTCTTTCTTTGAAATTGTTGGTACAAACTTTAACTTTATTTCATAAGGTAGTTTTTCCCTTGAACTTTTCTGGAGTCACTTCCATCACATTGTTTAATCTGGTTTAGTCGTCTATAACTTTGATTACAAGCGATTTTGCACCTTGTTACTTCTTAACTGACAAAATGGAGCAAATACTTCAACTCTCAACAAAACATTTCACATTTAACTGTCCTTCGATGTTAAACTACACTGTCTGGATACTAATTTTCCGGCTTTACTTCTTGTTCAATCCAAACAGGATGTATGGACGTGTATGAAGTTTTGTATGGCTTGTATGACTTGTATGGATGTATGAAGTGGTTCACGTAGACGACCGCAGTCGGTGGCGTGATAATATCTATTGTTTTTAAATTACGGACGTAATGGTCTTCGATTGCTTTGTTTAGTTACGCGGGTGTACAGACTTGCGACTTTGCTGGGAGGTGTCGTGTCGTGTAACTTTGCAACAGTTGCATCGGCATGAAAATTTTATTACTGCAATGCATCGTTGCCAATGCCCATGTCCCTACTTTCCCATCGAATTTAAATTCCCCGATTCGGGGACACATATTATCACGATTCTCCACAAATTCCTTACGTACCTATAGTTTTGTTAATGAAATAATTATATTTACCTAATCAAATAGATAATACAATTTTATGCCTTTTTTTATGTAATTTGCTAAGTCGCAATCCTAAGGGAGAGGGGGTTGGTCCCGACGCGGAGCCTGGCTTCATCAAAAGTAGGTATAACATTTGAATATTTTGATTTTTTTCATTGGATTCTTTGATTTGTTTTCACTGAATTTCGTTATCTTTTTCATATTCCGGCATTTAATCAATCCCCAGTGAAAGAATTGCTAAAATATAATAATTATGGATTCCCCACACCAATCCCCAATGGCGATAGAATTTTCCGTTAATTGGGGAATGCCCCACAAACCGGCAACCCTGCTGTAATGTGTCCTGTGATTTAGCGAGTGTATATGCTGTACGAATTTGTGTCGTATTCTCAAGCAGTATAAAGCTGCAATTTACAGTTTATACATAGTCGAAGTACCTAAACGACTGCACTCGGATAACTCTGTGTGGATATGAAACGTCAGCCAAAAGCAACTGTCTAATGACTCAGATTCCATAGCCCCTGACGTCAGACTTTCTCGTATATTTGCTAAGGGCATTTTTGATCAGTTCACCTTTCGAATAAAACATTAGGTAAACGCCGTTGTGGCCTGATAACGTTCATCTTACAATCGTGAAGTCAAAGGTTCGAATCCCAGTCCAGGGGCCTTATTGTGTAAGCGTTCTGACGTTCGGCTTCGCTTTATCTCCCGCTTGCTCACGTGACGCCAGTAACTGGTGCGAGCAGGAAAAAAGCGAAGCCGAACGTCACAAGGTTTACACAATAAGGCCCCTGTACCGATGAGTTTTTACGTACACGTTTCGTGTTTATTATATTTGTCCAAATACAGTGTATTGGGTTGCATTTGTCAATATTTATCTACTAGCGACCCGCCCCGGCTTCGCACAGGTGTATTATATGTATAAACTTTCCCCTTGAATCACTCTATCTATTAAAAAAACGCATCAAAATCCGTTGCGTAGTTTTAAAGATATAAGCATATAATATAGGGACAGACACAGAGGAAAGCGACTTTGTTTTATACAAAAAACAAAAAGGATACGATGAATTCCGGTACAACCGATATTTTTATGATTTTTGGGTTGGACCCGTCGTATCAGTTGTCCTAATGACGAGTATAATAATATCCTAGAATATGTCCGTCGTCTAAATAATTATTTTTCCCAAAAAAAATGGTAAAACCAACTTCAACCCTGTACAGAATTCGAATAGTTCGCTTCACATTATACCATATAATATATTATATATATACATATATGCTATTACTAATTTATCAAAAATGGTTTAGCTGATCTCCATATATAGGTATACTAGCTGACCCGACCACGCGTTGCTGTGGCTAAATAAATTAAAATTGCGACTATAATTTGAGATTTAAACTATCCTATCTCTCAAGTTGGATCGAACCGCACATGGTGTGCGAATTTTATTATAATCGGTTAAGTGGTTTAGGAGTCCGTTGAGGACAAACATTGTGACACGAGATTTGTATATACTCGTATTAAGATTGAAATATATTTATTAGACAAAATTGTTTAACAAAACTGTTAAAACCAAAAAAGGAACAAAAATGATTTACGACTAGTCCGCCCCGGACTTGGACCTGGCGCTATTTTATTTCATAAATACCTACTGGGATTAAAAAAAATGTAACAATATTTGTATGAAAGTTAGCGATTTATTTTAAACAAATATTGAAAGACATATATAACGGAGGCAGAGGTCGTCTCCGCTATCAGTAATCAACTAATCATCTTTGCTATCAATACAGTGGGCGTTACGTGGGTAATTGTTGGTTAGAATTATAAGGGTATTGTAACCTTTAAGCACACACTTATTCAGACACACGAAAGTTATTGCACTGGCTTAAGGACTGATACAGAACGCGGATAGTTTCTACGACTTTGTTGCGAACCGACCACCGCACTCTTATCTCCACAAGTGACGTGTATTTCGTCGTTCGCTACGCCATAGACTCCATCGAGTGTCCACTGGCGTTCCGATTACCCGAATAATTTTGATCTTTTCAACTCGATTCCGACATATATAACATTCGGTGAAATGTTTAAAATAGTCATCCGCAACTCCCGCAGAAAGTGGCGCCGTTTTGCCTCTTTTTACCACGGCCCTCGTTTCTTCACAACAGGAAATGCTCATATTCGAACTTAAAAATTCTACAAATATAAACTACGTTCATGCTAAATTTTATAGAGATCGGTTGGGCGGTACTTGAGATATCGTCCAACAATTATACATACAAACATACATGCAAGTGCCGGATAGTCCCAGTAGACTCTGAGACCTCTCTTAGGCTCGGTCAATTAGAAAAAATATCATCACCACATAGTATAAAACAAAGTCGCTTCCCGCTGTCTGTCCCCACGTAAGCCCATGTAAGGATTTTGATGTAGTTTTTTATAATAGATAGAATGATTCAAAAAGAATGTTTATATGTAGGTATAAAACACCTGTGCGAAACCGGGGCGGGTCACTAGTTAAATGTTAAGTGGTTAGACAACAATGAAACATCAATTTATCCATTTTGTACCAGCCTTTTTAATAGTCCACTGCAGGACGTAGGCCTACCCACGAAGGGTGATTGGGCCATATCCACCACGCTGGCCTAGTGCGGGTTGGTGGATTCACATACGCCATCGAATTGCTTCTAAGGACGTACGCAGGTTGCCTCACGATGTTTTCCTTCTATGAAAAGCCAGTGGTGTGAAATTCCGTACATAAATTCCGAAGAACTCATTGGTACGGGACCGGGGATTCGAACTCATGACCTCACGATTTTAAGGCGGGTGTCACTACCTCTTGACCACCACGGCTATTATCCATTACTATCACCAAAACAAAATTCCTCAATTTTATCAATAATTTGAATACAATTAGTGTCAAATCTAGATAAAAGACGACGAGAATCAATCGAACTTACTAAATTCGTAAGATTTAGATACTATCTAGAAATAATTAGATATTAGTGTCACAGTCCCATGACTATGAGTATTGAAATATGGCGGCTATTACCTAAAGTCGTTCGTCTGCAAATATATTTCTATAGCCGCTTGGTTCCCCATTGAGCATTGCTGCATGGTGTCTGCGGCCATTCGTATGCAGATAGCTTCCACATAAACCAACTATACACGTCTTTGCCTTTCATACTACAATATAGCTTCTCAAACTTTAAATCCATACGCCCTCTATGAAATAATAGGCATCATTTTGCATTTGCAAAGCATCACCTAAACTAAGTGTTGCATTCCAGAGTGCAGGTATTTCATTATGAACAACTTTTATTATGGGACCAACTTTGATATCTAAAAAAATACACCAATTTAATTATGGGACTAGCCACAAAATAATGACAGCATTTTCGTACATATTGTCAAATGTTAACTAACTAGCAGCAATATTTAATAAGATAATAATAAGAGCAATACTTTTATATTTTTTATGTAATATCTTTGAAAAGACTATGTAGTATTCAAATATTTATATGTTTTGTTTAATTTTAATATAGGTTTTTTATATGATAAAAATTAGATAGAGGTGTATATATGCTGGCTATAAATAAATGTATAATTTAATTAAGCTAAATCGTACCAGATTCCCGCGATACAGGCCCAGCCTGGCCATGGCCGTGGGGTGCCGGCAGAGTAGAATAGCACCCCCCTTTTGTACCAGGTGTCGTAAGAGCCGACTGAGGTACTACGGAACCGACAGTTGGCGGTATACCCATCCAGAACAGCGTAGCTCAAGTGCAACAGGGCGGGGATGGGCAGCAGCATCCCTGTCGCGAGAGCTACGCCCTGCGATTGCCAACACGCTTGCCCAGCGCGGCAATTATGGGCAGATCCCCCTTATGATTGCACAAAATGAAACCAGGCCCCCAGTCCCCGGAAGCTCCGCTAGTCCTGGTTCCGGCAGCGACCACGGTAACGGCGGAGCAAGGGGTGCTAAGAATCCCCGGCAGAGATCCGGCTGCCACCCCAACCGACGACGACTGGCCCTGGCAACATATAACGTGCGCACCATGAGGACTGATGAGAAGATTGCGGAACTGGAAGAAGAGTTGAGTAGGTTGCGATGGGATATTATGGGATTATCTGAAGTCCGTAGAGAGGGCGAGGACACGATAACCCTGAAATCCGGCAACCTACTGTACTACCGGGAAGGTGACCAACGGTCCCAAGGTGGTGTCGGCTTTCTCGTTCACAGGTCTCTCGTTAACAACATCATTACCATCGAAAGTGTGTCGAGCAGGGTTGTATACCTGATACTCAGAATATCCAAACGATATTCGTTGAAGGTCATCCAGGTATACGCACCGACCTCGTCACACCCAGATGATGAAGTGGAGGCTATGTATGAGGACGTAAGTCGGGCCATACATACGTCTAAGACTCGCTTCACGGTTGTTATGGGAGACTTCAACGCAAAGTTGGGCAAGAAAAGCGATGATGAGTTGAGAGTGGGGCAATTTGGATGTGGGCAACGGAACCCCAGGGGCCACATGCTGGCAGACTTTCTGGAGAAAGAGGAACTCTTCATGATGAACTCTTTCTTCCAGAAGCCACCTCGCAGGAAATGGACCTGGATGAGTCCCGACGGTACCACGAGAAATGAGATAGACTTCATCATGACTAGCGAGAAACGGATATTCAACGACGTCTCCGTGATCCACAGGGTAAAAACTGGCAGTGATCACAGAATCGTGCGAGGCAAACTGAATATCAACGTTAAACTCGAAAGGTCCCGCCTGATGAAGTCTACGCTCCGACCTACTCGTGCCCACATACAAAACCCCGAGAACTTTCAGCTCGAGCTCTCAAATCGCTTTGCTTGCCTGGAGAACTTTGCGTCGGTGGACGAGATCAATAACGGGCTCATAGAAACTGTCCAAACTGTGGGTTCTAAGTTCTTTAGACCCCGCCGTTCAGATAAACCTAAGAAATTCTCCGATCATACTCTAAATCTCATGGCCGAACGACGCTCGCTAAGACTGCAGTCTTCCGATGATGTAAAGTCATACAGGCGGCTCAATAGACAGATTTCAAAATCGGTGCGGTGCGACATTCGTCTCTTTAATACTAAACATGTTAAAGAGACAATAGAGCGGGACAAAGGCTCCAAAGTGTTCGCGAGGAATTTTTCTATTGGGCAAAGCCAGTTGACAAAGCTGAAGAGAGAAGATGGCAGTATAGCGTCAACCAAGGCAGAGGTATTGCAGGAGATCGAAAGGTTTTACGGACAGTTATACGCCTCGGTAGCAAAGCCTGTAAACAGCACGGCCAAAGACCCAAGAGCCAAGCTGACCCGACACTTCACCGAAGACATCCCGGACATTAGCCTATACGAGATTAGGATGGCCCTGAACCAACTTAAGAACAATAAGGCGCCGGGTGACGACGGAATCACTTCAGAGCTTCTGAAAGCGGGTGGAACGCCGGTACTAAAAGTCCTTCAGAAGCTTTTTAACACCGTCGTCCTCGAGGGCATAACGCCAGAAGCGTGGAACAGAAGCGTGGTGGTGTTGTTCTTCAAAAAAGGTGACAACACCTTATTGAAAAACTACAGACCCATCTCGCTTCTGAGCCATGTTTATAAGTTGTTTTCAAGGGTCATTACGAATCGTCTCGAACGCAGGCTTGATGACTTCCAGCCTGCCGAACAAGCCGGTTTCCGGAAGGGCTTTGGCACCATGGACCACATACATACGCTGCGGCAGGTTATACAGAAGACCGAGGAGTATAACCTGCCACTTTGCTTGGCGTTTGTGGACTATGAGAAAGCCTTTGATTCGGTTGAGACATGGGCTGTGCTCGAGTCTCTTCAACGATGCCGTATTGACCATCGGTACATTGAAGTGCTGAAGTGTTTGTATAATAACGCCACTATGTCGGTTCGAGTACAGGAAGAGAGCTCTAAGGCGATCCCTTTGAAGAGAGACGTAAGACAGGGAGACGTAATATCTCCGAAACTGTTTACTACTACTCTGGAGAACGCCTTTAAGCTCCTGGAATGGAAAGGACTCGGCATCAACATCAATGGCGAATACATCACTCACCTTCGATTTGCCGACGATATCGTAGTCATGGCAAAGTCGATGGAAGAACTCAGCACGATGCTCGAAGGCCTTAATCGAGTCTCTCAACAGGTGGGTCTTAAAATGAACATGGATAAGACAAAGGTCATGTGTAATTCTCATGTTGTACCCACCCCTATTTCAGTTGGGAACTCGGTTCTTGAAGTCGTTGACTCGTACGTCTACCTAGGACAAGTAGTCCAGTTAGGTAGGTCCGACTTCAAGAAAGAGGCCAATCGCCGAATCCAACTCGGTTGGGCAGCGTTTGGAAAATTGCGTAACGTCTTCTCGTCTGACATACCTCAGTGCCTCAAGTCGAAAATTTTCGACCAGTGTGTGTTGCCAGTGATGACTTATGGCACAGAAACGTGGTCTCTCACTATGAGCCTTATTAGTAAGCTCCAAGTAGCCCAACGAGCCATGGAGAGGGCTATGCTCGGAGTATCTCTGCGAGATCGAATCAGGAATGAGGAGATCCGTAGAAGAACCAAGGTTACCGACATAGCTCAGCGGATTGGCAAGTTGAAGTGGCAATGGGCAGGGCACATAGCGCGGAGAACTGATGACCGATGGGGTCGAAAAGTTCTCGAGTGGAGGCCACGTACCGGCAAGCGCAGCGTAGGACGTCCACCCACAAGGTGGACGGATGACCTTATTAGAACCGCAGGATCGCGCTGGATGCAAACCGCTATCAACCGGTCTTATTGGAAATCATTAGGGGAGGCCTATGTCCAGCAGTGGACGTCCTATGGCTGAAATGATGATGATGATGATGATGAGGCCCAGCCTAGTGCGGGAATCGTCATTATTTCTCTAGTATATAAAAAACACCCAGAAACATAAGTTTAATCTTAAATAACTTGGTTATGTACCTACTGTTAACCTATGTTAATGTAAATAAATATATTTTCATTATAACTCATTTTATAGAACTGCTTCTCAGCTTCTGCTGATTTTCAGCGATTTAAAGGTTTGTCCCACAGTGAATGTTGAATGCAATGATGAGTAGGTTCATATTTTAATCACATCTGTAAATTATTCTGCAATGCAACATCTTGAGACAAAATAATACATGGAACACCATTTATTTGTGATTTCAGGTTGGGTCCCACAAAGTTGATAATAATAATATTATTAGATATGAAAAGTCGTCGCTATTAGTCTCTCGTCTGCTAATAGTAGTAGCTGTTGGTTCTATTGTGCATTGCTGCATGGTGTCTGTGGCCATTCGTATGCAGATAGCTTCCACATAAATAAACCAACTCATATCTCTTCGCCTTTCATATACTACATTTTAGCTTCTCAAACTTTACTTGGCCAACGCCCACTTTCAAAAGTAAAGAAGATATTTCACCATAGGTTTGAGTTTTTCACCACTAAAGTTTGAGTAGTTTTATTTTATTAGTAAGAAAGACGAAGAGTTTTTCATACTACAATATAATTTGTCAAACTTTATTTGGCCAACATCACTCTGATCAGAAAATAAGACATTTCATCATAGACCCAAACTTTGCACCATTTATCAAAATAAGCAAAAAATAGGCAGACAAATGGGGTGCAAAAAATCAGCATTTAATATGCTTATTTACTTTACAGAACTTTACTTTACTACTGTAATAAAAACAGAGCTTGACGTACGCCATATTTTTTGAGAACTGTCATTAAAATTAAATTGGGAGCTATATTCTTACCTAAACATTCGTAAAGAAAATAATAGCAAAATATACATTATGATAAACAATAAAGCTTACATCGCAATAAAGCTGTATTCATACGGCACGAGTTCATGATCAAAGTTGTATACATTTACATAAGTTTTACGTAAGTCATTTTATTAATATTATGCTTAATTTTAAAGTATTTTGGCAGCTCTAATTATAATTTAAATATAATCTCCTTGTCTAATTTCAGTAAATTTAAACCTGTCAAGCTAAGCTTTTAAATTAAGTGCATTAACTCCTCTATTTTTTTTTGTCCTAGTAGCTCTCAGCGTACCCAAAGGGGCACCATCGTCTACTTTGAGAAACACTGTTCTAGATTCTAGAAGCTACTCGCTTAGAAAATGACTCGATCGATATCTATTTGCATCTGAATCTTTTGTAAAGATCTAGGTTTTTACGGTTACTCAAAATTGTATGCAAATTATTGAGATGAATTATTGCTATTGTTCAAATAAATAAAAGACAGGTTAGACTTTGTAAATTTCTGAATTTTTTTAGAAGTTAGTTTATGTTCGTTAGTAGAAGTTAGTTTACCGTAAAAAATTTTCTTTAGTGAAAAGTAGTACCTAGTTCGCGTTTTCACTAGTAGGTACTACTTATCACAAAATATGTTTATCACTTGAGTTTTGACAAAAGTCACAGAACAAAAGTTGTTAGTTTTGATGTACAGAATAAGCTCCTAAAAGGATGCTAATTGATTAGGAATAACCCTGTATACTTGACCTGCACTTCCCGGTGCAAACCATGTCTGTCTATTGTCGTTAAAAAACCGGGACCAATAATATAAAAAAAATATGGCGTTGCTGTCAAAAGGTTAAATGCTTCACCTTCATCTTAACGCTTAAATTAGGGCCATAACTAAGCCAAGGCTAAAAATTAATTGTATGTATTGTTGGGATTCATTATTATGTTTTTCAAATTATCAACTATCATATAAAAATCGTATATTTCGTGTTTCCTTTCGGCTTGCTGTATGAGTTCTGTATAACCCGGCACAAATACGTAATCAATACCGTGAATTGAGTCGATAGGTAAAATGAGACGATACCTCTCAGTAGTAAGTACTTAAGTAGTTTGTAGTACATGACTACACACATGAGCTTCCTTATTAAACAGATGGATTTGGTGTTGCCATCTATAATTTGTGGTGAAACGTATCATACTTAATATTATAAATCCGAAAAGTTCGTTGGTTTGTTCCTCTTTCACGCAGCAACGTAGCAACAGATCAACTTGATTAATGACTTGGACATAGTTTGAAAGACGGAAAGTGACATAGGGTACTTTTTATCCCGAAAATAGGATCCCTTGGGATAGCACAAAATTCAATACGCGGGCGGAGCTGCGAGCAAAAGCTAGTAATTTTATAAATCCGAAAAGTTTGTTGGTTTGTTCCTCTTTCACGCAGCAACGGAGCAACAGATCGACTTGATTTGGCATGAATATAGCTCAAGGGCCGGAAAGTGAGATAGGCTACTTTTTATCTTGAAAAAATAAAAGGTGGGATAGCACAAAAGTCAATTTCCACGCGGGCGGAGCCGCGGGCAACAACTAGTTGTATAAATATTGTTCACCCGCGACAAAATGTTTGGGGACAGCACTGTCTATAGAACAGCTGATTTTTTTTTAGTATTGACAAAAGTAGCAGAACAAATGTTGTTGGTTTTGATGTAATAAGTCCCTAAAACGATGCTTGGTTAACAGCCTAAGTTAAGAAAAAAAAACGTATAAATACAGTTTTAACCGTTCAACTGGCAACACAGAATGGATTGATTAAATCAGTCACAACTCGCACAAAACAATAACTTGTTATGCAATCCACGCCGCGGGGACGTGTCGCCCTTGAGATTACCATACAGATGGATTTTCTATAGTTTTGTACGTCTGTGGCGAGAGTGGAACTGAGCATAGCAGCGAAATAAATCGAATTAGTTCGAAGAACTGATGGCTATTATTGAATGGAGACCACGTACCTACCTGTGAATAGCGTAGAATTTTGTACGTAGTTGAAAAGGTAATTGTTATCTTTGTAACCGACTTCCAAAAAGGAGAGGGTTATATGTTCGTCTGTTTGTATTTTTTGTGTATGTACATCGATGTATCGCCAATTTATAAAAATATTTTTTAGTCCAAAAAGTAGTAAAATCCCGGGGCGGGTGTTAATTTATAGGTTGTTGTTTGCAACACCCTATAAACAGGGTTATAATGTGTATAACGTTACATCTTCATAATTATGACTGTAACTAGACATTATAAGGCACTGTATACTTAAATAAATAAATAAATAAAATTGATCATCGATGCGAGCAAACTGTTCAAATTTTGTACACGATGGAAGTCGGCTTGCCATTTTTTGCGAAAAAAAAAACTATACGCCCAATATATAATGGCGCCCAATTATGAAGGCGCCATCGTATTTGTACCAGCAATTTAGAATATTCCTCCTTCTTTTTCACTATATGTATTCGATAGAGAGAACACTTTTCACGTTGCTATTAAATTTACGATGGCGCCTTCATAATTAAGACTACTGTAATTCTATTATTGGTCCTGTAGCAATGAGTTCCTTGGAATTTATGTACGGAATTTCACACCACTGGCTTTTCGGTAAAGAAAAACGTCGTGAGGCATCCTGCATAATTACGTCCGTGAGAGACATTCAATTGCGTATGTGAATCCACCAGCCCGTACTGGGCCATCCAAGGGGTCAAGTAATTCAGACCATAGTTAATAATAGCAACTTTTACTTCGGGGCTAATCTCGAGAAAATATAATACATACCGAACATAATTGCAATCCGTAATAGACAACATGTACCTTAGTACATAAAATAAGTACTTGCTGCTTTTTTCTGTACAAACAAAAAATTAAAATACAAGGTAAGTTCATATAACGTCGATTTGGTGGTAAAGAGAGCTAACCCTAAAGGTGGTAAAAATCAAGTTTTGAGATAATGAGCAATTAAGGGACAAGGGTCAACTACAAAATATATTTTTTATTATATCTTCTAAACCATTGGTCCGATTTTGATGAAAATTGAGTCGTATAAGGAAAATAGGCTTATTGAATCCCTGTTTAAATATAATTATTGGTAACTTGTTTTTACCCGCGGCTTCGCCCACATGATATTTTGATTTTTGACGCAATATCATTATAATTTATAGCCTATGTGTTATTCTGATATATAAGCTATATTATTGCAAAGTTTCATCTCAATACGTTCAGCAGTTTTTGCGTGAAAGAGTAACAAACATCCATACATCCATCCATCCATCTATCCATCCATCCATCCTCACAAACTTTCGCGTTTATAATATTTTATTGCAAAGTTTCATCTCAATACGTTCAGCAGTTTTTGCGTGAAAGAGTAACAAACATCCATACATCCATCCATCCATCTATCCATCCATCCATCCTCACAAACTTTCGCGTTTATAATATTAGTAGGATAGTAGGAAGTAGGATAGGATTATCTATGTAACTAATTTTACTAAAAATGTTGGTTGGCCTCTGTTCACCACCAAAGCGACGATAAGCTCCGCTGTCAGAGTTTTAAAGTCGCCTGAAGGTCTCCTGGGACCTATAATTTAATAATGTCATCCGAGCCACGGCAGCGCGGTCACCGAACACCCGCGGTCACCCATCTGAAGTTTGACCGCTGCTGAACGTTGCTTAATTTCGATGATCGCTAACGATAATCCTAGTCAAACTACGCTATGAGCTTTAAAGGTTTAAGATTAGATATTGATTTATTACCTCTAAATATCTCGAAACGTTACGACGGCTCTGACCTTCGACCCCGCTCAGTGCTTTTTGCATGTTTTTTAACCGACTTAAAAAAGGAAGTTCTTTTTCTTCTTCGTGTTGATGATCCAAATAATATTTAAGTGAGAATTTATAAGGTGTGTGAAAGTCGCTAAATCGATCGCTCCGGATCGAAGTGGGCCGCTGTAGGGACAATCTGGTGAAATGGGGATACGAGTATGCAGGAAGCGCACATTGCCAGTGCGGTGCTCCGATACAAAATATGCAACATCTTCTCTCATGCCCTAACTGCCCAAATACCTGCACACTTCAGGATCTTTACGATGCCTCCCCTCGCGGAGTGGCAGTGGCAAGGCTCTGGGAAAAAGGAAGTTCTAATTTATAATGTACTAGTTTTTACCCGCGGCTTCGCCCGCATGATATTTTGATTTTTGACGCAATATCATTATAAGTTATAGCCTATGTGTTATTCTGATATATAAGCTATATTAATGCAAAGTTTCATCTCAATCCGTTCAGTAGTTTTTGCGTGAAAGAGTAACAAACATCCATACATCCATCCATCCATCCATCCTCACAAACTTTCGCCTTTATAATATTAGTAGGAAGCAGGATGTTTGTATATAGGTTCGTACGAGCTGTTCGTCCCGTCCCGACTTCGCCCGCGCACGATTGGCGAAAGAAGTCAAATAGTAACGGGATCGTTACTACTCGTATTTGTTACTAATTTTTTTTTTTTTTTAATATAATATAGGTTGCTTACTAGCACTAGCCATTGGAGATAGCGTAGCTTTCTAACAGTGAAAATTTTTTTCAAATCGATTCAGTAGTTTTGGAGCCTATTCGATGCAAACAAACAATCAAATCTTTCCTCCTTATAATATTGGTACCGACATTACGCGATTTATGTTGCGAATTATGAACCGATTTTGATGATTATATTGTTGTTTGGTACATCATGCTTTCGATGTTTGAATGCGCGTTAGAACAAAGCGTTTCGAATCCTCATTCCTCATACGAACAGCCAGAATGTGGAACGCTTTGCCTGGGTCTGTCTTCCCGCTAAAGTCTAACGTGGATGTCTTCAAATCCCGAATAAATAGGTATCTTCTAGCTAAGCGTGCTACATCCTAGACCGCATATCTGCTCAACATCTGGCAGTATGTAGTTAAACGCAAACCTACAAGGAATAAAAAAAAATGTGGTCTCATTTAAATTTAATCGTAATCAGCTTTGTCGTTTTTGAAAAATCAATAGTAAAATTAAAATTACTACATCGATGACACATTGATCCGTGAGCTATTAAAATTATATACACGGTTGGAATCGGTTATACCATTTACAGCGAAAAATAATAGCACCATCCAAACTTCAATTCCTTATTCGTCTACAACCATAATTTTGTCAGTCATTAAACAATCTAGGTCCACACATTGACATTTAACACTAAGCAATACCTAATAAATAAAATTATGATGCAAAAGCATCAATGGCAGATTGCGCAAAGCTCCCAACAGATTCGTATAAAAGAATAATTTCGTCCCAATCTCATCACAGTTTGCATCAAACTTAAGTAAAAATGAAGTGTGTGATCTTTCTTGCTGTTCTGGCTGCGGCTTCGGCCCAATTTGATCCTTATGGCAGATATTCCACCCCTGGTCCCATCATCAACAGAGTTGTTGGAAGCGAAGCGGCAGCTAATATAATTTCCTATTTGAACGAGGTCTACCCCGATGGCAGCTACAAATACGCCTTCAACACCGATAACGGCATTGCTGCTGAAGCTAGCGGTAATTTCTTATTTACTATTTAAGTGCTTATTTATTGTGCGAGTGCTTTTGACCGCGGTAATTCTTCCACCCATCCACACTGAGCCAGTGGGCTGGATAAGGCACAATCACCCTTTGAAGGTTAGGTTCAGCATTGGACTAAACGGACTAAACAATTCAGGATATACAGGGTTATTCCTAATCAGTTAGAATCCTTTTAGCCTATTAGCTATTAGCAAAACTTCAAAAAAACTTTGTTCCACAGAAAAATATCGTTCACCCTCGACGAAATGTAGCGGCACAGCTGTTTTTTTTTTAGTTTTGACATAAGTCGCGGAACATAAGTTGTTAGTTTTGATGTACAGAATAAGCTCCTAATAGTATGCTAATTTACTAATAACCCTGTATATGTAAGATGTCTGTCTCTTGATATTTATTATGTTAAAAATTAATTTCAAAGTTAACAAACTAGTGGGTTAAACATTTCTCTCATCTTTTTGCAGGTTCCCCAAAAGTGTTCCAAGGCAACCCTCCCGTAGCCCCCGTGGTCTCTCAAGGCTCCTTCTCCTGGACTTCTCCTGAAGGTCGCCCCGTCGGCATCTCCTACATCGCTGACGAGAACGGCTACCAGCCCCAAGGAGACGCCATCCCCACCCCCCACCCCATCCCGGATGTCATTGCTCGCTCCATCGAATACAACTTGAGAAATCCGCAAAAGCAGCAGAAGTAATTTTAAAACCTAGCCGATTAAAGTGCTTAAGCCTATAATTCTCTATCACTAATGCCACATAAGGCTCACTACTTTAATTTTAGCCTTTATTTAACAATCTTATAAACAAGACAAATTTAGGTTGTGTCACCGGCATTGTGATTGTCTTGCTTATTTGCAAAGGGCTCCCCAAGAGCTTGCCATTCACTCCGATTTTGAGTCATTCTTCTCCACGTAACACCTGCATTTTTCCGGATATCGTCTTCCCATCTGATGCGTTGCCTCCCTTTCGTTCTTTTATTTTGTCTTGCACACCATTCCGTTACGTCTTTAGTCCAAAAAAAGGCTCACTACTTACTTAATTGCAAATGCCATCTCGAAGCTAAGGTTTCTAAATCAAAGACCACATAGCGATAAAACTACCTTTAGAGTTACTTCGAAGCACAAATTTTTAATCTTATGATCAATTACAACTTCGAGATTTAACTATTGTAATAGTTTAATTATATATAAGGCTAGGCTTATATTGTGACTTCGTGTTAAAACCATCCGCGAATGTTATCGCGATGCATAAGCTTCTAGTCTTTTGGCCATTTAGGAAACTACGAGATTAAACTATTTGCGATGTCATCGCGAAGCACGAATTTCTTACCCTAGGACTTAGCTTAGGACCATCCCATACATCGCGATTTCAAGATCAAACTATTCACAATGTCATCGCGGAACTCAAGGCCTTATACATTTTATGAGACTTCGTGTTAAAACTATTCGCGATGTCATGGTGAATCAAGAGCAACTACCAAATAAGTCACAACTTCGTGTACAAACAAACTCCTAGCCCTGTGAAGAAGTATCTGACTGTGGTCATAAAGTATTACCTTTGATTGTTTTCGACTCGCTATGCTTTTGAGACAGTAGTGAAATTGTGTGTTTTTTTTTTGTTTTGAGTGAGTCCAATGGAGTAAGCATGTATTAGTGACAGAAAATTTCAGGTTTAATAGTCTAATACCTAGTCGAAACATTGAGTGATTTTAAACCTACCGCGGTAGAGAAAGCAAATTTATTTGCATCTCAATTTGCTGAGTCTTCGCGTCTAGACTCCGGTAGTGCGAGACCTCCAACTTTGCCAAACTGTGACACTGTAATGAGTGAAATACACATCCGGCAAAAGGAGGTCCTCAAAGTTCTCCGCAGTCTAGATGTGAACAAAGCCAGTGGCCCTGATGGTATTCCGGCCATTGTATTGAGGACTTGTGCGCCTGAGCTGTCGCCTGTGCTGACTCGCCTCTTTCGCCTATCTCTGAAGACAGGTCAAGTGCCCAAATCTTGGAAGCTTGCTAACGTGCAACCTGTACCCAAGAAGGGCAGCCGTGCCGACCCTGCCAACTACAGGCCAATTTCGATCACGTCTATACTCTGTAAGAGTATGGAACGTGTTCTAAATAACAGGCTCCTGGCCTACCTGGAAGCGAATGACTTACTCAGTGACCGCCAGTACGGCTTTCGCCGAAACCGGTCTACTGGGGACCTTCTAGCGTACGCCACACACATCTGGAGTGAGGTCATGGAGAAGCACGGGGAGGCGTTGGCTGTCTCCTTGGACATTTCCAAAGCTTTTGATAGGGTCTGGCACGAGAGCCTTACTGGCAAGCTTCCATCTTACGGCCTGCCTGCTGATTTCTGCACATGGATATCAGATTTCTTGAGGAATCGGTCGATACGAGTTGTCGTTGATGGCTGCTCGTCAGACCAAATGGCTATCAATGCCGGTGTTCCTCAGGGGTCTGTGCTCTCTGCGACACTCTTCCTACTGCATATCAACGATCTGCTTAAGCCCGGGATCTTTGGGTACGCAGATGACAGTACAGTCGTGGAGAGCTACACGTCCGATGCAAGAACCAGCGGGCCACAGATCGAGTTATACAGAGAGGCTATGGTTGAACGGCTCAACTTGAGTCTGCAGGCGGTATCCGACTGGGGTGATGCTAACCTGGTCAAGTTTAATGCCACAAAGACTCAGGGCTGTCTGTTTTCGGCCAAAAAGAGACCCTTTCAATTGTCTCCCGCTTTCCGTGGTGTCTCCGTTCCGGTAACTGACAGCTTGGAACTATTAGGCGTTTCACTCTCATCTTCTCTTAACTTTGGCTCTTACATAGAGTCCAAAGCCCAATTAGCCTCCAAAAAACTTGGTGTTCTCTCTAAGGTGAGACGGTGTTTCACACCTGAGCAACTGCTTAGTCTTTATAAAGCACAAGTCAGGTCTTGCATGGAATACTGCTCTCACCTTTGGGATGGCTCTGCCAAATATCAACTGGAGGCTCTGGAATCGATTGAGAGACGAGCCAGGAGGCTGATTGACAACGACACCTTGACTAAGACGCAGCTGCAAAGTCTTGAGCATCGTCGCAAGGTAGCGTGTTTGTCGGTCTTTTACCGGATACACTTCGGAGAGTGCGCCCAGGAGTTGCACAATCTGGTCCCCCCTGCCCCTTTCTTCTATCGTACGGCTAGACGGACGCGACCAAAGCGTCACCCTTTTATGGTGGACATTCCGCGCGTTAGAACCAAGCGTTTCGAATCCTCATTCCTCATACGAACAGCCGGAATGTGGAATACTTTGCCTGGGTCTGTCTTCCCGTTAAAGTACAACGTGAGTGTCTTCAAATCCCGAGTAAATAGGTATCTTCTAGGTAAGCGTGCTACATCCTAGACCGCACATCTGCTTAACATCAGGCAGTGTGTAGTCAAACGCAAACCTATTCGAAATAAAAAAAAAAAAAAAAAAAAAAAAAAAAAAACCTTATTTCCTACATATTGTAAGTATTTTTAGATATTTACTCAAAATAAAGACTTAGTGATTGTCTAAAAATATTTTATAATTTATAATATACCTATTAAATCTGTCCAATTTGTTCAACGGTTGAACATACTGATATAGACGATCTATTTATACGTGTATTATTTAAATTTAACTAAACAAAGATGTTTTAAATGAAATCCAGTTTTATGTTTTGAAAAGTAGGTCAATATATATGATTCAAAATAGGTAAAATATTCATATAGATTGTGAAATGTCCTAGATTTTAATAGATACTTAATTTGGTATTATGCTAGTAATAAATCAATTCAAATTTAAATTTCCTGTTTGACCTTGCCTTCCATACATGCATAAAATTTGCACAAGACGTCTTCATTTTGATAAGGAGATCATCTTAATAAATATTGGCGATATCAAATTAATATTTATAGTATACAAATTTATTAGAATTATCATAATAGTCTTGCTGACTATAAAAATTTAATAAGTCCCTAGGATAGATTATAAAAAAATAATAGACACATATTTTTTCGTTCGTCAATAAAATAAAAATTGATGAACATATAGCCCGTTAAAGTTCCGCGTGACGTCATTAGTTTCAGTGTAATGTGTAGACTAGTGACGTCACGAGCCCCACTACCAAACTTTGACAAGGTTTATCTTTGTCGTTTATTGTTTGATTGACAAAAGAAAAAAATACGTTTCCAAAGTCATTAAATAACCTAAGTAGGTGACTAAAATTATAACCATGTTATTTTTTAACTAGTCATCATCATTCGATATCTAGGCCTTTAGTCGGCCACTCACCACAAGTTTAGATTAATCAATTACAATACAATCAATTCAGAGTGACTAGCCCTAAAATTTAAGAAATCTAAACATTTAAAACGACGGTGTGTATCTGAGCAACGGTAACGTTCAGTTGTAAACATTATTCACCGTCACACATCCTAAAACCTACCGTGCAGAGCCCTTGGTCCAGGTTTGTTCACCTGCGGCTCCATACATTTAGTTCTTCTTGGTTAGTTCTTCCTCGTTTCCGTCAGGGGCTGTGTATAAAAATTTATATAACCATATGGAAACAGCTGTAGTTTCAATTTACGTGTAAGCCTGGACTGACCCTTCAGGTCGTTGCTTCACTGAGATGTTCGAAAACGCGGCTTGTAAATACTGTACTGTACTGTATCAGCCTTTTTAAATAGTTCACTGTAAGACGTAGGCCTACCCACGAAGGGCGATTGAGCCAAATCCACCAAGCTGGCCCAGTGCGGGTTGCCTTCACATACGCCATCGATTTTTTTCTACGGACGTAAGCAGGTTTGCCACATGATGTTTTTCTTTACCGGAAAGCCAGCGGTGTGAAATTCCGTACATAAATTTCAAGGAATTCATTGGTACGGGACCGGGATTTGAACCCACGACCTTACGATTGTAAGGCGAGTGTCATTACCACTAGACCACCACGGCTTCTAAATAAAACTTCATTTTTCTAAAATAGTAACGATTTATTCAAAACTCTCCTTTATCCAGTCGACATAGGGTGCCAGGCGAGTGAACCAGACGTTCTTGTTGAACGCGTCAATTTTTGAAATGTTTATCACAAAAAGAAAGTTTCTATACACCTAGTGTGTAATTTCGTTATAATACCTATTTAGAATATATCTGTTTCTTTTTCACTTTCAGCACTCGACAAAGAGAATACTTTTTACGTTTCTAATTTACGATAGCACCTTCATAATCGGGCCTTATGTCTGGTTATGGATGTCCCGTGACTAAAACGACGATGATGATAGCACTTACCTAGTCCATAAGAAGCGCAAAACAAGTTCTCTCCGATATTCTTGCCATTACATGCTTGTGCTTCCTGTTGCTCAAGAGATACTGGCACTAAGTCACCCTGAAGATTCCATGCTGTCGTCTGAAATAATTGCAAAATATTTTACAAACAAATAATTATTTATTAAACATGGTAAGGGCTTTGCTCCTAGTCAATCTAGATTTATGAAGTGAAAACTTCTTTAGCGGCGTTGTGCACTTTTTGGAATAGGTAAAAATTGTTATACTCGCGTAAGGACACATGACCTGTATGCTGAGTGTGAGTTTTGTTGTAAACATGACGCGCTCTTCGGCGAACGCGCAAGCATGTAATTTGTTGTTTTTAAACTATCGCGATTTGAACACATTATTATAATATACTACGGGACTAATCGCGCACTAAAATTACGAGATAAATAAATACCTCATCATCCCGACGTTTCGGCCGAGTTGCATCGACCGTGGTCACGGGTAGACTGGAGTATGGAACAGCTGGTACCTGCTGCTTTATCTTTTTTAGTACCTGCTGTTTATCTCGTAATTTTAGTGCGTGATTAGTCCCGTAGTATATTATAATAAAGCATGTAATTTGTATGAAGAAATGTACAGCGCCACTAGCGGCGCGTTTTTGAAACACTTTATGCGAGTGCAAGTTCACACAAATTACATGCTTACGCACTCGCCAAAGAGCGCGTCATGTTTACAACAAAACTCACACTCAGCATACTGGTCGAAAACTAGTAAGACGGCGCAGGGTGCCTGCGCGAGTGTGCGTGTGTGATATTGTATTTTACCACATAGTTATATGATATTACTTTAAATGATCAAGTTTTCACTTCTGCCGAAACTCCCGGAATGCAACCCATTTATTTAAATGAGAAATGAGGAGATAGTAGACAACCTCACTTCGCTTAACGCATTAGCAAGTAGATGTAACGTGCCCCGTAGGGACAACGTACCAGCAGGCGCAGGACGTAGGACGTCCTCGTAATAGATACGCATTATTAAACTCGCGCGCCTCACTAATTCTCTAAAGACTCAATGATTGCGCTGGATACAAGCCGGTTTTATTGGCGATCTATATAGGAGGTCCTATGTCTAAAAGTGAACATGCTACGGCAGAAAAGAAGAGACGAACGACGTTTTGTATAGACGATTATAAGGTATGGAAAACCAAGACATATGTTAGGACATTATTATTATACCTATAACGGGACTAATCGCGCACTAAAATAACGAGATAAATAAATACCGCCTCATCCCGACGTTTCGGCCGAGTTACATAAACCGTGGTCACGATCAGATCAGATCGATGCAACTCGGCCGAAACGTCGGGATTATGAGGTATTTATTTATCTCGTAATTTTATTGCGCGATTAGTCCCGTGGTATATAATAATAATGTGTTCAAATCGCGAAAGTTTAAAAACAACATATATTAGGACGCTGCGCTTACATAGTAAGATATACTTATATTTACGATATAGGGGCAATAAGTAACATAGTAGGGTTGTTCAGTGAGCGGGTGTCCTTTTTTTGAATGACTTAGCTGTTGGCTTCTGAGGCTTCTACAGCTTAATAGACATGGGTGAGCGCAGAAGGCGGCTGAGCCCTAAGATTAGGTTATAGTTATAGGGTGACTAGCGCAAGGGCACCTGAGAAGGTACGGACCTCGGCTTGGGCTGTCACCCAGCAGGCGAGATCAGACTTGCCCGGGCACTCCAGAAGGGGTGTGCCCTATGGCCCTAATGAGTTGAGCTGTTTGACTATTTAGAGAGAATCTAACCGATCTTCTGACATATCCGGAGGGTCCTCTACCTTGCCGGCCGGGTTAGTGTGTCTCCTATGGTAACCGACGCCTAAACCAAATACGGAATACTTCCTGATGCAGGGAGATGTCAGGCGCGTGACTCCAGCGCCACAGAAGTGACTGCAGCGATGGAGTCATAAGAGGCGATGAGTTCTGTACTGACGTCCCGCATGGGAAGTTTTGTGCATTTGCAGTTTCCAGTTTCTATCCGAGCTACCCCTTGAAATAACAAAGCGTGCTTCTGGCCGATTGCATAATTGCTCCAGTGGCTTGGATGGTGTATGAGATAGCGATGTGGATATTGATGCTGACGGCAAAGCAGAAGCTAAAAGATAAAGCTAAAAGTTAAATATAATTGCTTACAAAAGTTTTGTCCAAATCTTCAGTATCATTGCCAAAGATGGCCGGCTGGATGATCTCGTTGAAGACCACCGGGTCTTCAAACACGAGCAAAGCCAAGTCATTTTCGACCTTCCCGTCGACGTTTGTGAAGTTCTCGTGGGTTAAGATCTGTTTTATCTGTAAAAAAACCGGACAAGTGCGAGTCAGGCTCGCACACCGAGTGTTCCGTACAAATTCAGAAAATTTCACAAAATTGGGAAGTAAGTTGTTAAAATCTCTGCACTACCATCGACAAAGAAGTTTTTTTTTCAGTTTTCTCGTCACACATCGAAAATTACACATTGTTAAAATAATTAAAAACCTGTTTTAGCATGTGCTAATGGAGTTATTTTATATTTTTTTTTTTTTTTTATTTCGAATAGGTTTGCGTTTGACTACACACTGCCTGATGTTAAGCAGATGTGCGGTCTAGGATGTAGCACGCTTACCTAGAAGATACCTATTTACTCGGGATTTGAAGACACTCACGTTGTACTTTAACGGGAAGACAGACCCAGGCAAAGTATTCCACATTCCGGCTGTTCGTATGAGGAATGAGGATTCGAAACGCTTGGTTCTAACGCGCGGAATGTCCACCATAAAAGGGTGACGCTTTGGTCGCGTCCGTCTAGCCGTACGATAGAAGAAAGGGGCAGGGGGGACCAGATTGTGCAACTCCTGGGCGCACTCTCCGAAGTGTATCCGGTAAAAGACCGACAAACACGCTACCTTGCGACGATGCTCAAGACTTTGCAGCTGCGTCTTAGTCAAGGTGTCGTTGTCAATCAGCCTCCTGGCTCGTCTCTCAATCGATTCCAGAGCCTCCAGTTGATATTTGGCAGAGCCATCCCAAAGGTGAGAGCAGTATTCCATGCAAGACCTGACTTGTGCTTTATAAAGACTAAGCAGTTGCTCAGGTGTGAAATACCGTCTCACCTTAGAGAGAACACCAAGTTTTTTGGAGGCTAATTGGGCTTTGGACTCTATGTAAGAGCCAAAGTTAAGAGAAGATGAGAGTGAAACGCCTAATAGTTCCAAGCTGTCAGTTACCGGAACGGAGACACCACGGAAAGCGGGAGACAATTGAAAGGGTCTCTTTTTGGCCGAAAACAGACAGCCCTGAGTCTTTGTGGCATTAAACTTGACCAGGTTAGCATCACCCCAGTCGGATACCGCCTGCAGACTCAAGTTGAGCCGTTCAACCATAGCCTCTCTGTATAACTCGATCTGTGGCCCGCTGGTTCTTGCATCGGACGTGTAGCTCTCCACGACTGTACTGTCATCTGCGTACCCAAAGATCCCGGGCTTAAGCAGATCGTTGATATGCAGTAGGAAGAGTGTCGCAGAGAGCACAGACCCCTGAGGAACACCGGCATTGATAGCCATTTGGTCTGACGAGCAGCCATCAACGACAACTCGTATCGACCGATTCCTCAAGAAATCTGATATCTATGTGCAGAAATCAGCAGGCAGGCCGTAAGATGGAAGCTTGCCAATAAGGCTCTCGTGCCAGACCCTATCAAAAGCTTTGGAAATGTCCAAGGAGACAGCCAACGCCTCCCCGTGCTTCTCCATGACCTCACTCCAGATGTGTGTGGCGTACGCTAGAAGGTCCCCAGTAGACCGGTTTCGGCGAAAGCCGTACTGGCGGTCACTGAGCAAGTCATTCGCTTCCAGGTAGGCCAGGAGCCTGTTATTTAGAACACGTTCCATACTCTTACAGAGTATAGACGTGATCGAAATTGGCCTGTAGTTGGCAGGGTCGGCACGGCTGCCCTTCTTGGGTACAGGTATATGATACCTTAGATGATACGATTTACTCACTTTGAATTTTGAACCCATATTTTGTGAATTTTGAAGCCTTAATTTTCTGTGATTTAAATAAATATGTACAGTTTTCAGATTTATTCCTATATGTGTACTCTGAGACAATGCTTCACGCCAAATTTCATAGTTCTATGTCAACGGTAAGTACCCTGTAGGTTTTGATTTTTGTGAGTATCGAAATATGCGGTTTTTATGACATTATGACAAACGTCTTTAACTTTTTCAAACGATAACTAAGAAATGTTTCTTGTACACAACTGCAAGAAACCATAAATATACTTAAACAGTTTAAATTACAACTCGATATCTTTACGCGTTCCCGAGATAAAGAGTTTTGACATACACACAGACGGACAGACGGACAGACGGACAACAAAGTGATCCTATAAGGGTTCCGTTTTTTCCGTTTGAGGTACGGAACCCTAAAAAGAATACAAATTTTAATCAATTACTCATGCTATATATTATGGCAGAATACCATGGTAGAGTCTATAAGTACATATACTTATTGCAACTGGTATCATTATGCAACATCTCATCTTTAAATTCGCTTATCTATAAGTGAACATTATTTAGTTTTATCTCGCTTTACTCATCATCATCCTCCACAGCCTCTTTAACTGACTGCTGGTAACAGAACTTTTTTAACATTCTGCCTTTGTCCTGAGCCAATAGTGTCCAGGTAAGACCCAGAATTTTAGCGACTTTTTCGAGTTGTGTACATCGAAATGTAAAATAAATCAAAGTAGCAGTAGTAATCAAAGTAGTGACAGGGGACATTATTTTAAAAAACGGATGATGAGGGCGATAAAGTTGTCGAAAGGAAACCAGGTTATAGTAACCGCAGCGAAAAACGTCTACCTACAAGAATATCCGATGACGTGACTCACGTGCTGTACCTACGATTGTGTCTAATTCATCTTAATAAAAATTTATCATCGATCCATCCATCAACCATAAAACGTCCACTGCTGAACATAGGATCTCCAATAAGACCGGAATGGTAGTGGTTTGCATCCAGCGCGATCCTGCGGTCTTAATAAGGTCATACGTCCACCTTGTGGGTGTGGGTGGATAATTAAAATTTATATAGATAGCTTATGCCCATCTGTGGACGTCTTACACCTGATATGATGATGAAACAACCAATACATACCTTGAGAGTCTGTTCTTTATCAGCCATGGATAGCAGGGACCTCTTCCCAAGAATTACCAGGAGACTGTCAGGGTCCACCGTGGAGTTGCCCAGGATCACACATCGGGCAGCTGCAATAATAACAAAATAAAAATAGAATTACTGTGTTGAAAAATTTAAATGACATAACATGTATTGAGCTTTTAATCAGGAAAAAGGAGACCACGTCCGGCCAAACATTGCGCAGAAAGTCCATCCACAAGGTGGACTGATGACGACAACAAGATCGCGCTGGATTCAAGCCGCTCGGGGAGGCCTATGTCAAACAGTAACTGTCCTGTAACAATGAATGACGAGGTCGATGTAGCTACCAGCCAAAAAAAAGCAGCATGAAATAAGATCTTGAAAAGCGGGACCAGACTATGCGCACAGTAAAACAACCGCAATTTAAAGAAAATTTCATTTTTTCTCATTTGATTTTTGTTCAATGCCACTATCACGTCGCCATATTTTACATGCAATATCATAATACGATCCGAAAATATGAAATTCCTTCAAATGAAGATTGAAATAAAAAAATACAAAAATCATTTTCCAAAACAAAAAATTGAATACCTTACTAGATAATTACTAAGCTCGATATATTTTTGCTTTATATCTTTTGTTTTATTTGTTCGATAGATAATATGGAACCACAGACAAAGGTAGGTATTAAATATTTCTAAATGATCCTGTGATTTTTGGGACTTCATGTTGTGGTTTATATTGATATTAAAGTGGGACCAGACTATGTACAGTAGCTCATAAAATCTATTAAAAATGGTGAATAAATGCGCACAGTAAAACAACCGCAATTTAAAGAAAATTTCATTTTTCCTCATATGATTTTTGTTCAAAGCCACTATCACGCCGCCATATTTTACATGCTAGGTATATCATAATACGATCCGAAAATATGAAATTCCTTTAAATGAAGATTGAAAAAAAAATACAAAAATAATTTTCCAAAACAAAAAATTGAATACAGTACTGGGTAATTACTAAGCTCGATATATTTTTGCTTTATATCTTTTGTTCCATTTGTTCGAAAGATAATAATATGAAACTACGTACAAAAGTAATAAATATTTCTAAATGATCATGTGATTTTTGGGACTTCGTCGTTTCACGGCATTTTTTGCTTTTTATAGGCTGAGTCTTACTCTCTCACTCACCACATGTACCCATAAAAAACAGGCTGCACTTGTCTGTTCACGATGTTTTGTCTTATTTTTTTTAGTTAAATTTGGTCTGAGGCATAATGTAGGTCGTAGTGAGACGAGACTTCTTCACGATAAAAAAGTCGTCATAATCCTAAAAACCATCTTTGTATTTGGCTAGACTTCCAACAAAAACTAAATGTTACTTTGTCTAAGTAAGTGCAGAAACAAAGGCAGTGCTAAAAGATTAGAAACAATCGCCCACCTCTCAACCGAGATTGTTCTACAACGGCGAAGAAATTAAAGTGACGTCAAAAGACGCGGATTTTTAGGGTACCGTAGAATTTGTGCACACCGATTTTTTTTTAAACAATACAAACGATTTTTCTAATAATACATAAAGTACTGACGGAGAAAATAATATTTTTTTGCAAAAAAAAATTGCACACCCGTGTACAGAATCATTACATAGTATAAAACAAAGTCGCTTTCCGCTGTCTGTCCCCATGTACGCTTATATCTTTAAAACTACGCAACGAATTTTGATGCAGTTTGTTTTAATAGATAGAGTAATTCAAGAAAAATGTGTATATGTATAATACACCTGTGCGAAGCCGGAGCGCATCGCTAGAACGCAAATATTATGCACGGATCGATGTAGCATTTTTCACATTATTGTTGATTTATCAAAAATAGCTCAGCCGATTTCGATTAACTTTAAATGAGACCAATTTCGAAGTATACTAATTCCAATAAAAAAAAGAATTATTGAAATCGGACTACTATAAAAAAGTTATGCGTGGTTATACATAAAAAAAAAAATATATACGCGTCGAATTGTATACCTCCTCCGGTGGTTCGTCGGTCAATAAAGTGGCGTCAAAAGACGCGGAATTTCACAAATCCCCTGCGTAGCGGAATATTTAAGGAGATTTGTGGAATAAACCTTGTACCATAAAATCTATGCGGACTGATTTATCTATCTTTTTTTAAACAATACAAAAGAGTAGATTATTTGCTCTAAAAATAAAACTGTACAATCAAGAGATCAATAAAGCTCGAAACATACTATCGGACGCGGCTTACGGACGCGACTGACAGCCGCGACCTAGACTAAGAAAGTACACTGAGCCGTGCACACTATCGGACATAAGTCGCGGACGTCACCTTCGGATGATCTTGAGCGTTCGGACGGCCGAGAGCGATCTGGCACACCGGATGTCTTATAACTGTGCACATAGCCAAGTCGCGGCTGTCAGTCGCGTCCGTAAGCCGCGGCCGATAGTATGTTTCCGGCTTTAGACAACAGATTAATAGGAGTAATAAAATTATATTTCGCCATAAAAGGAAAGCCCGTAGTTTGTTTTGTTCTCAGGTCATATTATTAATTGTTCTAATACGCATACAAGTTAAAACCTAAGTAGCTATGCTGTAGCCCAGCAACACACCAACCTAGGGTCGTCAAGGTGAAGTGGCAGTTGACAGGGCACATAATTCGCAGAACGGTTGACTTTCAAACAGAAACCATTTACTGTCTGAAATTTAATGATATAAACATAATAATAAAACAGTTGTTCAAATAAAAATATAGATCTAGCAGACACGAATAATAATTTTTTTAGAGGTTGTATGATGTGTGATGAATGTCATTTCAACAAATAATTATTTTATTATTTAATAACAGATAATTATTTACCTTGACATTTTGTCATAAAAACCTCATTAATAACAATAATAAATTTTATTACATTTTCTGATTAAGCTATGTGCTTCCACACGAAGATTTTGCTTTCGTATATACGGATGTTGACCGTTGTCTAAAGGTCGCATTTTTCTACGAATCTCGACGAAGCTTATTACACAGGTTGCACTAATATATTAATGAAATTTATTGATCATCGGCGATTTTTTAATTAGGGGAGTATTGTCCTCAAAAAGGCGGTAGTTATTTGCTGTCGCACTGTTGAAGTCATGTTTATTACCCTATATTAAAAAAATATTGTCAAAATGACGAGTTGTCGTCGTCAACCTCCTCATTTCAGACATAGAACGTTCATTGCTGATCATAGGCCTGCCCTATAGATCTTCAATAAGACTGGTTGGAAGCTGCTTGCATCCAGCGCGTTCCTACGGTCTTGATGAGGTCATCCATCCTCCGGCACATGGGTGGACGTCCTACCGACAAGCGCAGCATAGCTATGATGGGTATCCATTATAATTACTAGAATATCTCCCTTGTCACGAGAAACACCAGCTACCTATAGTAAAATATCGTCGACGGAACCCTACTCCGAAACTGGCGCGACACAATCTTGACAGATTTTAGCACTATTTCTATTATACTCGTAGTGACCTTTCAGCGTCGTCAGATAATGCGATTAGAGACCCGCTGCCGCAATCATTGCAACTGCGAACTACTGACACAGATGAGAAAAACACAGAGACTCATAGTTTACTGAATCAGGCGTCACTTTGCGGAAATTCATCTTCAAATCCTTCTTTTGAATAAATATTTAGTGTATTTCCGCTAAGTCGTAGGCATATAAGTTAAGGGTACCATTCAACAAACCAAATTAAATCACAAACAATATTATTAATTCATCATCCAACTGTATCTTGGTTAGGTTAAGATAAAGTTAAAAAAAAGTTAAGTTAGTTTAGGCTTAGGTATAACCTTAACTTATATGCCTGCGACAAAGCGGAAATATCCAATGTTTTTTTTTCAAAACAAGGATTTACAGAAACGCAATTTCATATTTATTTATTCATATTTCAGATTCATTTTTAGGGTTCCGTACCTCAAAAGGAAAAAACGGAACCCTTATAGGACCACTTTGTTGTCCGTCTGTCTGTCTGTGTGTATGTCAAGACTCTTTATCTCGGGAACGCGTAAAGATATCGAGTTGAAATTTAAACTGTATAAGTATATCTACGAGTATGATCTCTTACAGTTGTGTAAAGGAAAACTTCTCAGTTATCATATAAAGAAGTTAGAGCCGTTTATGTCGTAAAAAACCGCATATTTCGACACCCACAAAAATCAAAACCTACAGGGCACTTCCCGTTGACATCAACTATGAAATTTGGCTAGAAGCATTGTCTTAGAGTACACATATAGGAATAAATCTGAAAACTGTAAGTACATTTTTATTTAAATCACAAAAAATAGGGCTTCAAAATTCACAAAATATAGGTTTAAAAATCAAAGTGCGTAAATCGTATCATGTAAGGTATCATATAAAAGAGCTTCATTAGCACATGCTAAAACAGTTTTTTAATTATTTTATCGATATTCCACGAATGACAAGAAAAGTAAAAAAAAAACTTTTGTCGATGATGATGATGAGTATAGATATTTTAACAACTTACTTCCCAAATTTGTGAAATTTTCTGGATTTGTAAGGAACCCTCGATGTGAGAGCCTGAGTTGCATTTGTCCGGTTTTTTATTTGCCACAAAGTGTTACTAAAAAGGTCTTAAATTAAAACATTGGACTTACAAACTTAGTCGCCCTCTTCGGGCATTGCAAATGGTTTAGCGCTAGAGTAATTTGAACAATAGGGAATATAAGTAACGACATTAATAAATTCCGAAAAATGTTAAAAATTAACATTTAATAATAACGACAATTTTGGTTATAAACTATTTATTTTACAAGCTTTTTGTCCACTATCATTGCTCTATTACTCTACATTTTAAACTAACATGTCAGGCATTGCGTTTTGAATTTGCCTATTTTGAGCATTCGGAACTTAACAATAGGTATGTACATACTATATATAATACAATATAAATAAAAAATTAGTATAAATAATACAATACAGCGACATGACTTTTCCACGTTTCCGCCAAAACTCCATATGTACTTACACACAGAAAAGACTCGCGTATAAATTAAACTAGTCGTGCGGACTGTACCTTGAAAATTGTACCCAAAATCTCAAATTCGGAAAACAACACTATGGCTTTAAAATTAATACCAGCACAACATTGCAACTTACCCAACAATTTTTATTTATTGATTACAAGTACCTAGTAGTAATTTAGTAATAGTTTGTTGGTTTCTTTCACGCGACTTTTAGGTGCACGATACTGCGTCGCAATTTTGCGGCATCATTATTTACAAGGATAATAACATTAAAAAAACATTTTCCTCCTTACCAGACGTATAAAAAGACTGACGTAACATAAAGCATCTACTACTATTTAATCTCTGCCTTGTTAGAAACAGGTAAGACCTCTGGGTAAGACGTAATTTAATTACCATCAACAGAGAAGCAACGCACAGATTAATAAAAGGCAGATTCAAAACGTTGTACAAATTACAAAAGAGCATTAGAAAGTTAAGTATTTATTTGTGACAAAAACAAATAATTATATATATATAACGGGAATGAACTCACGTGTAGGGATAGTCGTAACGACTATAGTTTGATACTAACGAATATAGTCCGCCAACTTGAGAAAGGTCGCCGAATGCGACCGAAACTATAGTCGTTACGACTATCCCACACGTGAGTTCAGTCCCGTTATGAATAGTATAAAATTTGTGAAAACCACGGTAATTTCCATAGTAAAACATAATTATAATTAACATTAAAACTAAAATTTTATTTTTGACAAGTAACCGAAAAGCCGACTATAAACAAACTTATTTTGTCCAATCATGCACCAGGTTAAATATAATCCTACCCAAATACTCGGATTTAATAGTGAGTCTATGTAATTTGCCAATTTTATATATGCATTTATATAGATTAGAGGCCTTGCTGGTCAGATAATGAGGAACAATAAAATGTCTATTATCTCTACATATACAGGGTTACAGGGTAAGTCAACCTATTCCCGTTAAGGGTGTGTAGTTTACTCTGTTTCCGACTAATTTGACTATGAAATACACTATCCTAAATAATAAAAAAACATATATTTATAAAATTCCCAATTTTCGGCTATCAGCTCAGATATTTTGAAACGTGTAAGTCGTATTATTATTTTTATTTGATTTTTACATGTAAAATATTGTCTTATAACCTCACTACCCAATATTGTCCGTAAAATTAACCTTTTATAAAAAGTATTTGAATTCAAATATCTCGAAAACTGTGAGATTTAGGATATGATGTTTCAAAGTCAAATCAGTCAGAAACGTAGTAAACTACACACGCTTAACGGGAATAGGTCGACATAGCCTGTAACCCTGTATATCTGAGTCTGACAAATAAATAGGCATGATTACTAAAAAATATAACTAGTCTGTCAGATACATTATTTTTCAAAAAATATTAGGCGCGTGATTTCTTTTGTCAATTAAACAAAAAAAATAATGAAGATATAGCCCGCTTGACGTGGCAAGTAGACCACACATGTATAGACTTTTGACAGAAAAGTGAGGTCACGAGCCCCCACTCCCGAACTTTGACAAGGTTTATCCTTGTCATTTATTGTTTGATTGATAAAAGAAAAATTACGTGTATAACAATTATAAATTTTTCATGCCATAATGCGCAAACGAGCTGCATCACTGCTAAGCCGCATCCGTAACAGCACCAGCAGAATTATACGCGTTATAGCCGATCGTTTTGACTGCCCTTTTTGTCAACCATTCAGTCCAGCAGCATGTACATAAAAATATTTCAGCTCTGTTTTAATTTGTATTCATGACATAGTATATAACCAATTTTTTTTTTAGTTGGATTGACATTTTGTGTGATTGATTTAAGTATTTATATTATGTATTATTTAGACTAATGGATATTTGTTTTTTATTTTTATTTAATTCTTAATTGTATTGGAAATGTATGGACTCTGTCTGAAGTAAATAAATAAATAAAATAAAATAATATTTTTTTGATTATCTACCGAAGAACTATTGAAAGAGGGAAGGGAAACCTTTACCTTGCAGTGGATCGAAAACGGTTAAAATAAATAAAGAAATATAACCGACTAATTATAGTAAAGATTTTATTTTACCCAGTAATCATGCCTATTACGATGAATACCGTAGCTTCTACCTTAAAAAATGGCGAAACTTCCAGGAACTTTGCTCGCGCACAATGCCTCACACTTCAGTTTTCCCTCATTATTTGACAAGATAATTCAAACAAGTTTAAAAAAGCGGGAAATTTTCAAGTAGGGCCTTGTTAGGGAGGCCTTATTAAAGGGCCTTATAACTCAAAGTAAACGTTCCGACGCGCTGAAAAAATCCGTCAACTGTCTTAAACTGTAAAGTCGCAGACGAAGAACATAGAAGATTAAAAAAATTAAAATTAAAATTTTCTAAAGAAATAGGATAAATCCTGATCGATCGGTGTAATATTTAAGAAACTAAGCATACAATTAGAATAGTCTAAGTACGAGCCTTCAAGATGCCAGTAGGTACTCGAAGTGTATCTGCATGATTCGGGATTGGACTAAAGATTTTAGTATAAGTTTATACAGGGTTATCCAGAACTGGTGTAGTAAACCGAAAAGGGGTGTTTCAGACCATTATTTCGAATAACTTTTTCTATGAAGCCAAGATTCGAAAACCAATTCAAAATCAACAAAATAGACGAAACGGCTGATTTTTTTTCGAATTCCGGGTTGACGCTACAGTAAAAGTTGTCGAATATGATGATGTGAATCACCTCCTTTAGATTTAGCACATCAGTCTTGGATAAAACCCTGTAAAGCCCGATGGATTAGCAAGTTGAAATGGCTTCGGACAAAACACGTATCATGCAGAAATTATGACCATTGGGACAGTATAGGTAATTCTCGAATAGAGGTCATAGACTATCAAATGCAACGTAGCATCCAACGATAGTAAACTTCCTGATAAAACAATGAGCAAGAACGCGTTGAATGTAAACGTATCCAGCTAGTTTCACTAAAAAATTTTCATCATCATCATTTCAGCCATAGGATGTCCACTGCCGGACATAGGCCTCCCCTAATGATTTTCAGTAAGACCGGGTGATAGCGGCTTGCATCCAGCGCGATCCTGCGGTCCTAATAAGGTCATCCGTCCACCTTGTGGGTGGACGTCCTACGCTGCACTCGCCGGTACGTGGTCTCCACTCGAGAACTTTTCGACCCCATCGGTCATCAGTTCTCCGCGCTATGTACCCTGCCCATTGCCACTTCAACTTGCCAATCCGCTGGGCTATGTCGGTAACCTTGGTTCTTCTACGGATCTCCTCATTCCTGATTCGATCTCGCAGAGAAACTCCGAGCATAGCCCTCTCCATGGCTCGTTGAGCTACTTGGAGCTTACTAATAAGGCCCATAGTGAGAGACCACGTTTCTGTGCCATAAGTCATCACTGGCAACACACACTGGTCGAATACTTTCTGAGGTATGTCGGACAAAATCTGTAAGGATTCTAAAAAAATAAAAAAAAATCCGGTCATATTGTCATGTCCAGCAGAAACCATCCTTTGACTAGCACGATCACTTTGATGCAATGTTGTTTCACAAAGTTTTAAGAGTCTTTTCAGCTATAAGATGTCCATTTCTGGCTTAGGCTCTCCTATTAATAGATCTCCAATAAAATTGGTTGGAAACAAGTTGCAACCAGAGCGATCTTGCGGTGTTGATGAGGCCATCTATCCACCTTGCCCTTGGACGTCCTACACTGCGCTTGCTGGCACGTGGACTCCATTCGTAAACTGTTAGACACTATCGATCATCAGTTCTTATCTGACTTGCCGATCCGCTGGACTATATTAGCAACTTTGTGTTTTCTACGAATAATTTTTGATTGGATCTATGTATTATGTTAATATTCTGTTTATGACTATTTACTTAAAATGATAAATTAGCGTCATCTATTTCCATCGTCTCGTTCACGAGAAATAATTCAGTAATCCAGTGCCTGTAATGAGCAAACGTTCGTTAAGCAACGCCTCTTTGCAGGTATACTTGAACTGATTGATTCTGGAGTCGTCATTCTCGAAAATTGTGGAGACACAAGGGAAGATGGAACATTTCATTTTAAATTAGCTGACCTGGCCTGGCAAGCATCAATTGCTATAATAAATACACTTAACATACCACTTAGCTAGTGGTGTGTAAAAATAGCCTTCAGTCTGTCCCTAGATTTACTGATTTCACAACTCAAAAAAATTCATGAGAATCGGTCAAGCCGTTTTGCCTAAGTGCTTGAAATCGAAAGTTTTCGACTGATCTGTGTTACTACTCGTGACAACTTAGCAGTGGTCTCAAACTTACCGATTTTTCGGTATTTCTACCGATTTGGCATAAGTTGTCTTTTGGGATAAATTTTCCCAAATTTCTACCGAATTTCAGCGAGCCGAGACGAAAAAGAGGACATTACTATTGGCTGTTTGTGTGGTGAACAGATTTCGTGGATACTCCACTGGGTACCCCACTGCAAGATATGATCATTTCAGGCTATAATAAGTACGTTATTTCTAGTTTCCTGGACCTGTAAATCCTTTCATACCGGCTTTTGGTACAAATATACCAAGTTCCCTGGATTTTTCTACCGATTTCGCATTTTTTCGTTCAAGACCACTACGACTTAGGCACTGAGACGTTGTCTCTCACAAAATTAAAACAAAATATGCTAAGTCGGTCGCGTAAACGTCAAGTTCTATTATTAACTAGCAACGGTCTATGAAGAGCTCTATGTTCTAAGTCTCTCTGAGAGATCGAATCGGAAATTAAGAGTTCCATGGAAGAACCAAAGTTACTGACTTGGATTAGCAGGAGGCATAGCACGGAAGACTGATGAATGAGGTCGAAAGTTCTCAAGTGTAGACTACGTATTTCCAAGAACAGCATAGGATGGGAAATGATTGAGTATTCCAGTTGGTACCTGTTATGAGCAGCCGTTCGCTGAGCAGGGCTCCGTCGCAGTAATACTCGAACTGATTGCTCTTAGAGTCGTTCTTCACGAATATCGAAGTTATCCAGGGAAGAACGGTGGACACTTCCGTCGCATTCTCCTCCGTCTGAAATGTTAGGAAAATCCTGTTTTATCATAGAGCTTTGATCAAATCATATTTTTGAATGCTTCGGTGGCTCAGTGGTACCCAAACTTCTGGATCAAAAAGGTGTGGGTTCGATCCCCACCCAGGGCAAATATTTATGTGATGAACATAAGTATTTGCTCTGTGTCTGGGTGTTATTTAGTTACTATCTATATAAGTATGTATTTAAAAATAAGTATATGTAGTATATCAGTCTCCGGCAACCATATCACAAGCTTTGCTTAGTTTGGGGTCAGAGGCCGTGTGTAAGATGTCTCAAAATATTTATTTATTAAAAAATATTCCATTGGTAAATTCTCTAAATAAATTGTGAGTGTATTTGTTGATATTGGAATGGGTGCCGGCAGCATTATTTTCAGGGTGGTGCATCTTGAGGTGCATCATCGTTCAAGTGCGACTCCTTGCACACTTCTCCTAGTGCCCATGTATATTGGTTTGTTTGTTACTTTTTCCCGCAGCAAATGAGCAACAGAAACACTATTTATTTTTGGCCTAGATAATTATAGTTCAATAGTTGAAGTGTCATATGAATAAGCTACTTTTCATCCGAGAAAAATTGAACAATTCTATCGAAAACCGCGGGTGAAACTAAAACAGAAATAATTTATATTTTTTTTCGTCAACTTTGTGAAACTGGCACCTTACGATGTCACAAATGAAATAAGAACTGAGATGATGATCTCTCCCCAAATGCGGAGTAAATACAACCTTTCCGCGTCTGTATTTTACAGCGCCTTTTCAGAATTGTAGCCAGCCGTTAAATATTATTAACGGTCGTTAGCAACGTAACGTAACGGCGACGCTATGGCGAAAATAATGTTTGAGCTTTTATAAATTTTGAGATAATTTTAGTATGTTTAATTGTTAATTTCTTAGCTTTAAATGTATTTTTTACAGCTATGTAGCGACCAACTAACAAAAAGCCGTGGTGGTCAAGAGGTAGTGACACCCGCCTTACAATCGTGAGGTCGTGGGTTCGAATCCCCGGTCCCGTACCAATGAGTTCTTTGGAATTTATGTATGGAATTTCACACCACTGGCTTTTCGGTGAAGGAAAACATCGTGAGGCAACTTGCATACGACCGTAGAAGAAATTCGATGGTGTATGTGAATCCACCAACACGCACTGGGCCCGCGTGGTGGATATGGCCCAATCACCCTTCGTGGGTAGGCCTACGTCCTGCAGTGGACTACTAAAAAGGCTGATACAGTACAGTACAGTACAGCGACCAACTTCATACAAAACTCAAACCTAAAGTACTTAGCAAGGAAAAGTTACACCTTTGCTATTCGATTTCTCTAAGGCGTGGCTATTTTCATAAATTTTCTAATCGCAAATTTTGCTATTAAACATTCTGCACGGTTAATCTTTGGATAGGTAAACTTGAGTGGCGTTTCAAACTGAGCGCTACCATAACTCTGATGACGCGTGAAATTGCAAAGATTGTTTCAACCGTTTCAACCACCTTAAAAGTTCTGTCACATCGGAATAGTAGGATATATCACAGTTACTTTTCCCAATGGGGACTTATTCGAGCATCATCCTATCCTACTAATATTATAAACGCGAAAGTTTGTGAGGATGGATGGATGGATGGATGTTTATTACCCTTTCACGCAAAAACTAGTAAACGGATTGAGATGAAACTTTGCAATAATATAGCTTATATATCAGAATAACACATAGACTATAAATTATAATGATATATTGCGTATGCGGGCGAAGCCGCGGGTAAAAACAAGTAGATAAATAAATAAATATTAAGAGACATCTTACGGATGTTCTCTGACACCAAACTAAGCAAAGCTTGTGGGGGCTGCCACAGACTGATATACTACATAATAATATACATATTCATATTTGTATAAATAGTACCTAAATAACACCCAGACACAGTCCAAACACCATGTCAATCACATAAATGCTTGAGTGGGGATCGAACCCACGCCTCTTTGATACAGAAGTCAGGGTCACTAACCACTGAGCCACCGAGGCAATCAACCTACTGGACCTAGATACGAAGCTGAGCTATTCGAACTTACTAAGGTAGTTCAAGTAGTCTACGCCAGCTGTTTAGGTATTCCAGAAGCTCATATCAGTGAGTAGCTCCCGCTGTAATGAATGGCGTGTAGGCTGATAGCCGTTATCACGCAATACAAGCTCATCCATCACTTGGCGCGTGAACGACATAAACTACTGGATATGGTATTTTTAACAGATTATTATTTTTCGATAAAAATGGCATCATCCATCCATCTGCCATGAGACGTCCACTGCTTGAAATAGGCCTCCCTTATGGATTCCCAATAAGACCGATCCCAGCAAACATTTTTGTCATATAATCAAACATTTATATGACCTTGAGTCTTATTAAAGTTATTTTACAGTATTTTTTGTATATAAGTCCGTAATGCACTTAATGCTCTTAAACCTATTTGCCTACAACAAGATAGCGGAAGTACACTAAATATTTATTCAAAACATAGATTTGAAGATGAATTTCCGCAAAGTAACGCCTGATTCAATCAACTATTTATATGACTGTTATACGAAACTCTTAGCGCCTTAAGTTGAATAAAATGGGCCCTAATGTCGTCGAGTAAACGTCCTTATGACTTTTATACAATTTACTAACTAACATTAAGTTGCCACCAAAACGTATACTCAACGTCGTAAATGTTTGCTGGGATTGGTCGCGTCATCCAGCGCATTTTAGCGGTCTTTATTATAATATCGTCAGTCCACCTAGTTGGTGGTCGTCCTAAGCTGTGCTTGCTGGTCCGTGGTCCCCAGTCGAGAATTTTACTACCCGGATCGGATCGGATATCCGTTCTCTAAACTATGTGCGCTGCCCACTGCCAATATAACTTGCTAATCCGCTGGGCTATGTCTGTTTGGTTAGTTTGTTTTGTCTGCGGATTTCCTCATTTCTGATTCGATCTCGCAGAGAGACTCCGAGCAGTGCCCTCTCTATAGCACATTGGGCTATCCTGAGCTACGTAGTATTATTATATCTTCTTTGCCTGAGCTTATTTAAGAGGCCCTCAGTAAATGACCACGTTTCAGTTCCATTTGTCATCACTGGCAACCCACAACTCTTGAAAACTCTCGCCTTGAGGCACTGAGCTAAATCGGATGAAAAGACGAAGAATGGCATAATCGTGTACGCAAATCGAATACGCATATATTGATGCATCATTGACGTAGTAATTTTCACATTATTGTTGTGTTTCTATAAATGACTCAGCCGATTTTGTTAATATTTATATAGGACCACCTCCGAAGTAAAATCTACCAAATAAATAAATAAGTATATCAAAATTGGGTTTTTATTGGCGGAGTGAACGCGTTGCGTGCCGAATCTAAACGTAGCAATAAGGAATAGGCTATTTGACAACATTGAAAATATACTATTGATTGTGGTAATCCTTAAAGATAATAGCCTGAATAAGACATATTTCACTTTATTTAAACTAATATATGCCAAATTTTCTTAAATCACACGAAATAAATTTTTTATATCGATATTTTTTGATATTTTATCTGTAACGTGAACGCTCTAAGAAGGGTGGCAACTCTGGTGACGTCACATAATAGTAAACAAGAATTTCTCGATTGACTGTAATGTTGTTTGTGTAATTTGTGTCTTGTGATTTCGAAGTAAAATGATTGGATCTGTAAGATAATTTTAAATTATTTTTTGTCATTTTTTAGATGTTAACTAGCGTATTTACTAGTATTAACTAACGTTCTTTACTAGTGAGTGACGTCAAAGACCAGCGCCATTACAGAACGTCGTTTTTGACGGGATCTTAAATATCTGTTCTTTAACACTTATTTTCATTGTTAATACAGTAGATCTCTTGGAAATATAAATGTAGTATTCATTATGTACTAACGAATAATTTAAAACGATTTCCAAAACCTAGTCAAATAGCAATTGTATTAAATTAAACTGATTTCTCCGCTGGATTCTTGTGCTTCTTTTTTGTCTTTATAGGAACTTTGATTTCAAAGCTTTTCATTTTCAGAAAATTTATGAAAATATGTGGCAGAACAACGGTTGCTGGGTTATCTAGAAGGGATATATTATAGTAGGATTTTCAAAGATGGCGGACTATCTGGTACATCTTATTATGGATCCTTGTGTCTCATGTCTACAATAATGGTTTCTCCGCAAGTTCGCGAGTGGCTGAAGGTTGTGTGATTATGAAGGAAATCTATTTTTCCTACATTACTTTACCACACAAGTTGTTGCTAGCTGCTTTTATTAGAAAAAATATTTAAGTTTAGGTTAATCCTTGATCCGTGATGAAAAAATGCGGTATAGTTTTCTAAAGGCTATAATATCTTTAGACTGTCTGTCTTTGTCTATAGACTCTAGACAAATATATGTCCAGAGTCCTAAGATTATATTGTACTCATCATCTCCAATTAATCAAATTATACGATACGACAAAGGAATAGCGCGTACCACTGATTCGCGCGTGAGCCATTGGTTCGCGCTATTCACTTATTTAGTTACAAAACTCAACTAGCATACTTCAGCTGTGGGATAAACGCTTATGCGTTTTAAGATACAATAACGCCATCTAGTTATATTGCGAGTAACCAATGATTTTGATATTAGGCTCCCATACAGGCCCTTCGCACACTGTGTCGTAGCGTAGGCGTATCGTAGTACCTACGCGCGCAGGACGAGAGCAATACAGGTAAAGCTCTGTACCTAGCAATTGTGTGAGTAGAGCGCAGCTAACGCCATTATTATACTTTCGGGTAAGCGCTACGTTTATACATGACGCAAAAGAAATCAGCTTATGGTCAGCGTATACTACGGGACTTATACCACAGTAAAACCTGAGATATGTGCTAGTTAGATAGTTCTTTTTCTCTCGATATTTCAACCAAGTTGCATCGGTCGTAGTCACGAGCAGACTCGATGCGACGTCGTACCACTCATAATTGAAATTGTCAAGAAATCAGCTGTTCAATGAAGTATGCCTCAAAAAAACGTATTCTAGGGCATATATCATTATGATCAACGTTTACTATGAGACTAACTCCTACATAGCATGAAAATCAGCTGATATTTATGCTATTTCAGGGTTAGTTAAAATACATTAATAAGTATAATTATTATCAGCCGTGGGACACTCACTGCTGGATATAGGTCTCTCCTTTGAATTTCCAATAAACCTGGTTGGAAGAGGCCTGCAACAAGCGCGTTCCTGCGGTCTTAATTATATCGTTGGTCTTAATTCTCCCTAGTCGGTGGACGTCCTACGCTACGCTTGCCGGAACGTGCTGGATGCAAGCAAGTTCTAATCGATCTTTTAAGAGGTCTATTGGGAAGGCCTATGTGCTAACAGTTGACGTCATATGACTGCAACGTCAAATTACTACTACAAGTCACCATCTATTTACATATAAATAAAAATGAATGTTTGTCTGTAGGTATGTCCTTTATATAACCGGTAAACTATGCATTTGATCACGTGATGATCTTAAGCAAAGTTGTTGTACATGAGCCAAAGAAGGTTTCTCAGTTGGTGAAATTAAGTTCGCCGGGTCAGCTAGGTAGTTTAGATAAAGTAAAGTAAATGAATAGCCCAGTATAAATAAATGTTTCCCTATCTGGCCGAAATATAATAATTCAGAGGACTGAAATAATATCGGCTTTATTTTATAAGCATCGAAAGCTGATACACACAGTTTAATTTTACAATAAACACCATTTTTTAACGACCTCCAAAAAAAGGAGGTACTATGTTCGTCTGTATGTATTTTTTGTGTTGTGTTTGTTCATCGATATTTTCGCCAATTCTGAACCGATTTAAAAAAAATCTTTTTTAGTTCGAAAGAGTACCTATACTTCCGAGGTGGTCCCATTTAAATTTTATCGAAATCGGTTGAGCAGTTTCAATAAATCAACAAAAATGTATATGGATACATTAAAATATGATAAAATTTGGGTCCAGACTCGTGGTTACACCGCTTTGTTACACCAGTGTGACTTCGAGGAAACTTTTAATAAGTCCACCTCGGAAGTATACTCTTGGATTAAAAGGAGAAGTTATTGCAAATTATTCTAATTTTGTGCACGGTGAAAGTCGGTGTTGCTATTTTTTGCGGAAAATAATTATTTCGTAACTCCCCCGTTTCCTAATGGAGCCGTAAAATTTTCGAATGATCGTACACCCAAAAGCACGGTGTAGGACGTCCACCAATGACGATTTACCTAATATAAGCGCTGTAACACGCTGGATCCAAGCTGCTGCCAGTCTTATTCGAAATCAGTTGGGTACGCCTATGTTCTACAGTGAATGTCATACGGCTGACATAATGATGATGTAACCTAGTTCAAATTCTTTGGATCTCTGACTGTACTGTACTGTAACAGCGTTTTTAATAGTCCAGTGCAGGACGTTGGCCTACCCACGAAGGGTGATTGGGGCATATCCACCACGCTGGCCCAGTGCGGGTTGGTGGATTCACATACGCCATCGAATTTCTTCTAAGGACGTATGCAGGTTGCTTCACGATGTTTAACTTCACCGAAAAGCCAGTGGTATGAAAATGCGTGCATAAATTCCGAAGAACTCATTGGTACGGGACCGGGATTTAAACCCACGACCTCACGATTGTAAGGCGGGTGTCACTACCTCTAAGCCACCACGGCTTTTTTTTCACGGCGGATCTCTGTCTACCCAAATAAAAAAAGAAAATAACATGGTGACAAAGATAGGCCTGATTAATCGCTAAATGCTGATTATCGTTTTTGCGCGTGCAAAAGTCGCTATCCGTCTTACCACAAAAGTTTTACGCACGTTTTAGACAATGATTAACAGTACAAATTTCACGGTTAGACAGTGTTTAAGACGTGTTTAAGTCTTTTGTGGTAAAGCGGAAAGTGTTTATTTAGTTATTTTCGGCTTTTCATCCAGCTTTAGTAGTCATTTCAACACACAACTGTAAATGCGGCAATAAATTATTGAGAATTGAATATAATATGTATTTCATCTTTTGTGGCAATGTGTCACCTGTTTATACTCGTATGTACGAAACCGGCAACGGTTGAGCTTTCGAATCAATCATTCTATAGGAGCGAGAGAATACACAAAAAATGACCGAAAAAAGCATTTTCTATTGGATACGACAGCGCAGTTTTATGCGCCGCTTCACACGATTTTGGAGCTCAGAGGTTAGTATGAGGTTCACGTAAATGGATAGGTACTAAGCCTAAGTTTAAAGGCGCCAACGTAAATATAATAGCAATGTAAAATAGTGTTCTCTCTATTAGGGGACATCTTACACACGGTCTCTGACCCCAAACTAAGCAAAGCTCATGGGATATGGCTGCCAGATCATAAACAAAACAGATACTACATAAATATATAAATACACATTTATATAGATAGTACCTACCTAAATAACACTCAGACACAGAGCAAACACTTATGTTCATCACATAAATACTTGCCCTGGGTGGGGTTTGAACCCACGCCGCTTTGATTCAGAAGTCAGGTTTACTTACTATCCACTGAGCCACCGAGGCAGTCATCATATCAAATGCGTATAGAGACAAGATTATTTTTTGCAAAAATTAGCATGACCGACTTCACCCGTGTACAGAATTCGCGAATATTTCGCACGGATCGATGTACCATTTTTCACATTATTGTTGATTTATCAAAAATGGCTCAGCCGATTTCGATAAAATTTTAATGGAACCAATCTTGAAGTATATTCTTTCCAATAAAAAAAGAATTATTGAAATCAGATCACTATGAAAAAAGTTATGCGTGGTTAAACATAAAAAAAATATATACGCGTTGAATAGGGATGTTTACTGGGTATGAAAATCATAATTATAATTAGTCCGTCAGTTAGATTACTGCAAAATATTGGACACGTATTTTTTCTTTTGTCAATCAAACAATTAGTGACTAAGATAAACCTTGTCAAAGTTCGAGAGTGGGGGCTCGTGTCGGCACTAGCCGGTACATTTTATAGCGGTTAGTGACGTCACGCGGAACTTTAACAGGCTATATCTTCATCAATTTGTGTTAAATTGAGAAAAGAAAAAATACGTGTCTAATATTTTTTGACAATCTATTTGACAGACTAATTATATTTTTTTAGTAAACATCCCTATTGTATACCTCCTCCGGTGGTTCGTCGGTCAAAAAATAAACAGGATCACTCTAAATTGCTATTATAATTATTACCATGGCGCCTTTAAAATTGGGCCTACTTTAGGTATAGGCCGAATGATACAAGTCGGCGGATGTGAAGTTAGCTACAAGCTCCGCAAATTTCCAATCCTGACTGAAGCTCACATAAAGCTGCCCCCCGACCGCCTAAGCAATAGCAATCGTAATAGCAATCGTTTATGACTTCATTTTAGTCATTTGGCACCGCCTATGTGACGTTAGCCATCAAAGTTGTTCATTCAACGATTTCTTTCGCAATCCGCGCAAAGCAATTGATGGCTATGAGTGGATGGATATTTTTATGTATCTAATTGGAAAATCAATGTATGTTATGACCTGTAACTATTGTTATCAATAAATTGATTATGATTATGGCCTTCAGGCGGCTTAAAAACTTGACAACATGGCTAGCTACTTAGCCCATACGAACTTACCTACTATACAAAATAATATAAAATAAAACCTTGTAGTCGTTGAAACTAAAAACTAAACAATGCCAATGTTTGGAATTTTCAGAACAAGCACGAATGAACGTGGATTTTACAATATTTTATAATTGCTTTGTTGAAATCCAGATATCATAATATTTTGGAACAAAAACTACTCGTAAACAAACTTTTTTATCAATGAAGGCAAATATTTTTTGTAGTGAGCCACGTAATCAAATACAGCTACTGTTTTTGTTTTAATATTTTATTTACTAGTCGCCTCGCTTTTTATCCGACTCCAAAAGTTGGCATAATGTTTATTTGCTGTTGTATTAGATTTAAATGAGAGTTGATTTACATTGACATAACCCTGGTTACCTTCTTTCCCTATACCTAGCTGAATGGAGGTGATTAAGACCATCATTTTGAAAAACTAACTATTGGGGTAACCCGGAATTCGAGAAAAGGAAATCAGCTGTTCTATACATTTTGTCGATATCGAGTTGCAATTTTGTATGTAAGAGCCTCAGAGCTAATAAAAAATCCAGAGGGAACGTCTTTGAAAAGTTAAGTGAAGCCGGTTTTTTATACATGTGTGAGTGCGTCGCTGTTGCGCCGCCATAGTTTGACTGACAATTCAAGGCGTAGTTTCATAGTTACCTGTGTGTGTTATGTGTGTGTAGTTATGTGTCTGTACACGGCGAAGCGTAGTTTTGGTTGGCTTCACTTGTTTGAACAAAAAAAAATTAATTTTGTTCTCGATATTCGGTTCGACCGCATAGTAAAAATTGTTCATATTGGGTTTTTTTTTAATATAGAATAGAACTACATTCGCCTGATGGAAAGCGAAGTTGTAGCCGAAGATGGAGTATGTAGACCTAGAAGATACCTATTCACTCTTGACTTGAAGATATCCAAATTGTTATTGTCAGGAAACAATGACGGAGGCAGGGCATTCCAATCCCTGGCGGTCCGCATTATGAAGGAAGAAGCGAATCGCTTAGTACGAGCAGGTGGTACGTCGACTATGTAGGGATGGTATTTATGCGACTTCCGGCTTGTTCTGTTGCGAAAAGGAGATGAAGGAATCAGGTCGCATGGTCTTAGTTACTCCTATTTAGTTTAATACAGGAACAGTAGATAACCCAGTATTAATAAAAATGTAACTAACTACAACGGTAAGAGTGACGTCCACAAGTGGTATATTATTCAGAGAAAAATTTGAAAGCTCGATATATGGGCTTATCAAAAATTATTAATTTTGATTTTTTTCTCTGACTCTCACTATTATTATTAGTATGTACTAATAATAATAGTGAGAGTACAGTGCTTAGATATTATTCACACTATTATATTATATTATTTACACTGTACTCTCACTATTATTATTAGTATAGTATAGTATAGTGCTCAGATGTCGTCGTAATTAACTTATTAGAAAACATCTCCTTGAGTAGAAGAGCAGAAGAAAAAAAAAACAAGTTTTAATCATGATACGGAACGTGCTGGATGCAAGCCGCTTCCAACCTTGCTTATTGGAAATCGATATGTGATGCCTATGTCTAGCAGTTAATGTCCTACGGGTGATAATGATGACTACAAATCATGACAGGCTTGTGTTTATCCATAATTAGCCTAATGTTAAGCAAAGTTGCGATCTAAGATGTTACACCTCAATTCTAGATTATAGACTACCTATTTTATCTATCCTTTCATCAGGTGTATGACATCCACTGCTGGACATAGGCCTCCCCAATAGATTTCCAATATGGGCGGTTGGAAGCGGCCTGCATCTAGGTCGTTCCAGCGATCTTAATTAAATAGTGAGTTCACCTAGTCGATGGACTTCCTACGCTGCTTGCGGTCTGTGGTCTTCATTCGAGAATCTTAAGAGCCAATATTATGACTTACAATATTTATTTAAATTAATAATTCCAAAGTCTATTGTGTGTTTAAAAAAAATACAGCACTTACGCTATTGTTGATTTCTTCCATAAACTTCTCCATATGATCAACATATTCGACAATTTTTTCCTGAATATGATCCCGAATATCTCCACTCATAGGAACTTCAGTGGGATTGTATACATTTTCTTCATTTGTAGTGTCTTTGTATAATTCTACGTAGTCCATTATAGGATAATCTGTAGAATTATCTTCTACAGAATCGTAATATGAAAGTATGTCATCAGACTGTGGGATTTCATTTTCACTTATATCCTTTTGTTCTTTAATTTTTTTGATTACATCACTTTTGGTTGTAGTTTGAGGAGTTGGTAAAAATGTTGACGATCTATTTTCAACAGTAACTTCATTTTCATCTTCTGTGTTCCTTTCTGTTACAAATGTGTCTTCTAAGTTTATATGTTCAAAGCCGGGTATTATAACATGTTCAGGACTGTTATAAGTAAAAGTCTTGACATAAACTTTAGTTTTCGGATTCACATTTTCAAAAAACGCATCATTTGTTTGCGTTTTCAACTGCTCAGTTATATCTTGTTGTATAAAACTTGATATTTCAGATAACACTTTATTCAGCTCATTAATCTGCAAATCTTTAACTTCAACAAAGTTTTCTGGCAAATTTTTCGACGTCGCATTCACGTATTCTACATTCACATCGCTTTTACTAAAAAAGTTAGTGAAAAAGCTGTTGAAACACTCGACGTAACCATCGCAATCACTTTTCACTTCCAAAACAAATACGGCACATATAAATATCAAGCACTTTTTGTACATTTTAAAAACGTTAACACTCTATGTGCGCTCGTAGATAAATGCATGACGATCTTCAATCGCTTGTAATTAAAGTACTATGATTGCATCAATTTCTGCTCTATCCTCATTGGATTAAGATTCGAATTTGCAGTTTAGCTTCTCGTCTAACTTTGTTAGGTAAGTTGATGGTTTTGCCTTGAAAATTCGTGGTCTCGCTGACTTTGAGGAATGGTCACAACAATTACGTCTAATAGACATCAAAGCTCGAAGCTTTGACAAGAACACATAATTGGTGTTTCGTGGTCCCAATTAAGCGCATTGTGTGAACTTCGAAGTCACCGACTTTGTACCTACTTTGACAGGGAGATTTAGTGGCGATCATTATTTTTGGTAGGGCGTTAAATTTGGATGTTGACGTAAGAACAAAGTAAGTATCGTATATTATCATTAATCTGAGTAAACAAGCTCTATGGTATCGTTAATCTGAGTAAACAAGCAATGCGACTTAGATCGCACAATGCGCCTCACTAAAATTAAATAGAAAATTCTTTCATATTTTGTTTGATTCAAATGTCAAATTTTGCTTACTTTTATCGGGAAAATGTAACTAACTACAAAAGTAAAGTTGACGTCCACATGTGGTATATTATTCAGAGAAAAATCGAACCAAGATGTATATATCCATTATTTGAAAGCTTGATAAATGGGCTTCTCTAAAATATTTAATATTGATTTTTACATTTTTCTAATTTAAGAAAAATAATAATTTAAATTTAAGTAAACAGTATCATCTTCTTTCATTATTTTACTTGCATTCGTAGCTGATTATTGCACATAGATCTCTTAATTTGCTAAAATTAAAAATTGTAACCTACCAGTGTGACCAGTTAGTAGGTACAATGTGACAAAAAAACACTAAAATAACTGTGTCTAATTGGTGAAAATGGTTCCATTTAACAATAATGATGGTTACTTAACCAGGGTTGATAGAGATAAACTACGAGTACATATTGAGGCAAATATATTTATTTATCCTAATAGATTCAAAATTAATTTTAAAAAGTCGGAGGGCTCTTTTTTGGTTTTATCTAATGTAATAGTCTCAGAAAAATATAAACTTTCTCGAAATGTTTACTTACGAGTGGTGTGGTTAGAATTTTTGATTATTATTATATCAGCCTCCATACATTTTGTGGACATGTCCTTTACTTGACTACTAATACTTGATTTTTGATTTGAGTCTACGGGTAATAAACTACAAAATATAAGCATCACGCAAGCACAGCGTTGGATGTCCACCTACAAGTTGGACAGATGACCTCGTTAAGACCGCGATCGCGCTAGATGCAAGCCGCTTCCAACCAGCTTTATAGTAGATGTAGATGGGAGGCCTATGTTCAACAGTGGATGTCCCATAGATGATGGATGGATAGTTAGCACATTAAGTACAGACCGTTTCACTCACGAAGTCGCGCCCCTCCACAGTAAATTATTGGTTTGCATTTATACGCGTAGACCTCGTTTGTACACAACGCCTTAGTGTGCGTGTAGAGGCTAATAGTACAGACAGTAAAAAAAATATAAAATATGATCACTTAGGTTAGAGGGTTACACTGTCGTACAACTACATTCAATAAATATGGAGGGACGCGCCTGAGTGAACAGATCTGTACCCACGGGGTAATGCAGCGCGATCCTGTGGTCTTAATGAGGTAATCCGCCCACCTTGCCGCTCCCCTAAAATCAGCTGCTCTTATAGCCAGCACATAACACATGGAATTGAAAATTTTACTGTGTGCCTTAAAAATAAGCTCAAAATAGCCCAACGTGCTATGGAGAGGGCTATCTTCGGATTTTCTCTGCGACATCGAATCAATAATGAGGAGTTTCGCTAACGAACCAAATTAACCCACATGTCCTAGCAGATTAGCAAGTTAAAATGGCAGTGGGCAGGGCACATAGTTCGAAGAACGGTTGGCCGACGGGGTATCGAGTTCTCGAATGGAGACCACGGCACAAAGCACAGCGTTGGACGTCTACCGATTAAGTGGACTGACGATATAATTAAGATCGCAGGCACGCGAGATACAGGCCGCTTCCAACCAGCCTTTTGGAAATCTATTGGGGAGGCCTATGTCCAGCAGTTACGAGCCTATTGGTAAATTTGCTGCTGTTTCCTTATGTACCAAATTAACCCAAACTTTCTGCTCCAAAAATCTAAAACAACCTCTTTTATCCCTCAAAGCATTAAAAGATTTACAAACACCTAAAACTCATCTAAAATTACGAACAATCCGTAATTAAAACAGCTGTGAAGTTATGTTCAAGTTATAAAAATACTCCTATTTGATGATAAAATACAGATTTGTATCTTTATTGTTCTGAAACTGGTTTTTATTCTCAGGTTACGAGATGAGGTTGCGCTGTAGAGGTGTGGTAATCGGCTACATTTTGTTTTAGCCGGTAAAGTTTTGGAAATAATTAAGTTAATGTATAATGTAATAAAGTTAAATTATAAATATTTCTAAATCCGTCCCGGCTTCACACAGGTGTAATACTGGGCGACTGGTGAGCATTTAGCAACCTTTAAGGGCTTATTCTGTACATCAAAACTAACAACTTTTATTTTAGGACTTTTGTCAAGACTCAAAAAAAATCTGCTGTTCATACACTTGGCCGCGGTTGAACGATATTTTTTTTTGTAACACCATTTTTTTTAATTCTGACAAAAGTTGTTACGTTTTGATGTACAGAATAAGCTACTAAAAGGTTGCTAAATGTTTACCAGTCACCCTGTATACATATAAACCTTCCTCTTGAATCACTCTATCTATAATCCCGTTGCGTAGTTTTGAAAACATAAGCATACATAGGGACAGACAGATTTATACTATGTAGTTATTAAGGCCATTGCTTTTAATCATTATATAGGTTATTTATTAAAATAAAGTTCAATTATACTTAATTGTACAGCTTCTGCTAGTTTATGGCGGATTTTGAACTACATTTAGCGGATATCCGGCTAAAATCGATAGTTACATCTCCAATTATATTTTGAAGAGCAACAAAAAGCAACGATAGATCTATTTCGCCATTTAATGGCGAGTGTAATGCTGGTCCATTATTTTTCAACTCGGGTCAAGTATTATACGATGTGGCTCTAGAATTATGCCATTTTGAAAGATTACCTCGTATAACTGAATTGATAATATTGGTGATGATGAATATGGCCTACTTAGGTTATTTTGATATTACCACGATCATTTCCTTCACCAAAAAGCCGTACCAAGAAGCCACTGGTGTGTACATTGTACAGGCATTTAATTTTTGTATTGATATTTACTCCAGATATTTTTAGGGTTCCGTACCTCAAAAGAATAACCGGAACCCTTATAGGATCACTTTGTTGTCCGTCTGTCCGTCTGTAGTGTGTGTGTGTCAAGACTTTTTATCTAGGGAACGCGTAAAGATATCGAGTTGAAATTTAAACTTTATACTAACTGTTTATGTATATCTATAGTCTCTTGCAGTTGTGTAAAAGAGAAACTTCTCAGTTATCGTATAAAAAAGTTCGAGCCGTTTATGTCGTACAAAACCACATATTTCGACACTCACAAAATCAAAACCTACAGGGTACTTCCCGTTGACATAGAACTATCAAATTTGGCGAGAAGCATTGTCTCACAGTACACATTTAGGAATAAATCTGAGAACTGTACATTTTTATTTAAATCACAAAAAATAGGGCCTCAAAATTCACAAAATATGGGTTCAAAATTCAAAGTGAGTAAATTGTATCATGTAAGGTATCATATAAAAGAAGTTCGTTAGCACATGCTAAAACAGGTCTTTAATTATTTTAACAATGTGTTATTTTCGATGTATGACGAGAAAAGTGAAATAGACATTTATGGTATAGAGATTTTAACAACTTACTTCCCAATTTTGTGAAATTTTCTGGATTTGTACGGAACCCTCGGTGTGCGAGCTTGACTCGCACTTGTCCGGTTTTTTTTTAGAAAAGAATCAAAACATTAGGCCTATTATGAAGGCGCCATCGTTTATTTAATACAACGTAAAAAGTAATATCTCTATCGAATGCCTATGGTGAAAAATAAACAAAAATAATCTAATTAGCTATTATAATTACGATAATACCTTCTTAATTGGGCCTATTCTCAATATTTAACCACTTCATCTGTAATTTTCATAACTATCGTAATAAAGGTAAAAACAGCCAAGGACTTTTATTTACTGAAATCAAACATTACACTACGTTGTATAACCAGCAGCAGGAGAAGGTCCTACTACATAAAAAGTAATTATATTATCTACAAACGACAAAATAATCCAAATGCTAAATCTATACCACATGTTGGCAGCATTAAAATGCTGATAAAAGTATATTTTAAAATTGATCTTGACCAAGCTAATTCTTACCATTTTCTCTGAAGCAACTTCGTTCAGACTGTTCATTATTTCAACATCGCCATAGTTCTTCGGCACCAACTTACTTTCATCAATCAAATCCTTATAAATCTTAGTTACAATAACATCTTCATGAACAGTTGACGTGTCTTCAAGGAACAAGTAGTCTACAACTAGGGTCTTTTTAGGTAATTCACTGTAATCTTTCCCAAAATCTTCTAATGCATATCGTTTAGCTCGATTTGGTTTTAAAACTTCTTCATCGTTAGTTACATTAGTAAAATCATCTATATTAATATCGATCCCGTCAATCGTCGAAGCTTCACCGTAATCATCAACTGTCGCATATAATTCTGTCGTGCCTTCAAGTTCAAGTATAGTTATATCAAGTTCTGACAACGTAGGTATCCTTTTTATTGTTATATTTGCATTTATATAGTTGTATATATCAGGCCAGTATCTTGTGCTGTATAGGACTGCTAATATCAGGAATAATATTACGAAAAATATCATCAATATTAGCAACCTTAATGTCAGTTTCATTAGTGATATATTCATCTTCATTTTCGATTTGTATTTCAGACTAATTTGATCGAGGTTTCAATTCAATTCTTTATTTTTATGACATTTATTTTTCAATTTTTTCAGAAACCGCTATCCCTGTTATTTGTTTACTTTTTGTTGCAAATTCAATTAAATTAAAAATATTCACTTTGGTTCTCACTAACTTTAGTTAATCACTCTACTAATTTAACATGAAATAGAACTGAATTTATTTAATTAACGTCACTTGTATCAATCGGATGTTATTTAGAGAAAATCTGGCACAATACTAAAACAAACAGGTATCGCCGTCATAGAATTTCTATAGGACATTATGGAAGCCATACATGGAAAGTTGATTTAGACAATAGGCCGTTTAATGACGAATCAATGTTGATGTATTGTTAGATCTTTAATAGATTATTGTTGCTTATTTGAGATAATTCAATTGTTGTGTGCTGTTATTATTGCATTACCGTATGTTGTGATATACGAGGTATAGTTTTGCAAAATGATGATTTAAAAATGTGCATAGACGCCAACTGCGACTTCGCGATAATAATTATACATAAATTTTCGAGATTCAATGAAGTCAATAAAAGTAAGTGAGGCCGAGTGGCTAGCCAAGGTCGCGCCGACCCCCGGCAGCGCCTGTGTGCAAAACCCATGAAGCGCCTCGTATTTTTACGAATCTTCATGGTTAATATTTTTTATTATTTGTTAATTTTGACCGATAGAAAAATATAGTCTATCTCTTGTCATTGCTTTTAAATATGGCGGCATGATGACGGCCTTGAACAAAAATCAAATTAGAAAACATGACGATTAATTCTAATTAAGCTTTCAATGCGGTTGTTTTACTCTGCGCATTTACTTATCATATTTTTATAAATTTTTGAGCTACTGTACTCAGTCTAGTCCCACTTTGCAAGATCTTCTTTGTTGATCTTTCATAGCTCGTTGAGCGCAGGTAATTTTTGATTTAGAAAAAGACGGAAAGCCGCGCTTGCTACGGTAATTGGCATAGTTAGCAAAATCCGTAATGCTATGGTGATGTTGGGCATACAGCTGTCAAATTACTAAAATATATAAATTCTAGAATGTTTATCTCATCTTTATTTGATTCTTTGAAAAAAGACTGACATAATTTCTGTGGCGGCTCCCTCATTTTCTTGGCGCCTGTGTGCACCGCACACTTCGCACACAGCGGCGGCTCGGCCTTGTGGCTAGCCTAGTGGTGTCAGAGTTTTTAAACTGCCTGAAGGCCTCTGACATGGCGAGCCTACAGTATAACGTATCATCCGAGCCACGGCAGGGTTCAGTTGTAACTGCCACACGCGGTCACGCAGAATCGCGAATCACCGAAGACTGATCGTGCTGAACGTTGCTTAACTTCGATGATCGCTAACGGACACCTAATCAAACTACGCTATGAACGCAATCTTTATACGGAACTAATACATTTTTTTCGAAATATTACAGTTGATGCCACTATGGCAAAAAAGCTGTTAAGATAAGCTATATCCTCCTATCTCCTTACACTTTGTAAAGCAAGATGTAGATCAAAAGAAAGACGAATTTGTTTCGTCTTAGTTTTATTGTTTTAAGCCTATTATGACTAAAATAAAACTACTAATAGAAATAAAATTAATGAATATTTCTCCTTCATATAAACTAAAATACTATGCATATAAGATTATTATTACCAAAGTTTATTATTACCAAAAGAAATACACAACAAAAAAGTTTAAAACTAATACAATGCAAATAGCTAAAGTTTCTAAGATTACACATAATCAAGTACAGATCAGCAATAATTTCAATAAAAAGCTAGACGGCGAGCCCCAAACCAAGCACAGGCTTTTGTATCTTGGGGCTCATATGCGACGTTACCAGGATGCCAGGAATTGTTACAAATTACACATTATGGATTAGAATTCTAGATCAAATTTGCGAAGACCACAACCTTGTTATTTACTAAAATAATATAACACTATCATTGTTATTAAAATAAATTATTATTATGACATGAGCTTAGTTTTCTCTACAATGAGCAGGATTCTTGCTGAATTTTCTCCAGAACGTCGTTTACAAACATTCTCATAAAACTTTTTTAGCTTCCGTTATATCTATTTTGTTATTAGTTTGGATCGGTTCTGTTGCATTACTTTTTTGGGAGTTACTGGAAAAAAATACTTCATTTATTGCTTTTAATGGACATCAGAAATTAATAACAGTGTTTACTATTTGACTAATCGTGAGAGCAATTACCTGTTCAAATCAAAGATAAGGTTTATTAGATTTGTCACTGGTGCTTCTATAAACAGCCAAACAAAGAAACACAACACCGCAGTTATTAAAAAATATCCTAAACCAACGGTGATCTGAAAAATACAAAAATATAAGACAAAACGATAATACAATACAATACAATCTCTTTAACCATTCAGCGTGGGAATGCAGCCAGCGTTCTTGGCACCCTACCACACGGACACAATATTTGTTTCGATTTTTAGCCTTTTTTTTTGTATATAGGTAGGATATATTTATATAGGTAGTTAAGAATTGAATTTCTTATAAAAATTGTTCAAATTTCTATAACTGCTTTAACAAGTAATTAAAGATTCATACAGGATTGCTGGTAATTAATCAGCATCCTTTTAAGAGCATATTTTTATAAGATTTCGTTTTTTTCCTAAATTAGTTAAGACAAGTCTAATTTTCTTTATTATTTTATCTTTGGTATGAAATATATTTTACATATTTTTTTTGTTAATGTATAAATTAGTATTAGTATTATTAATTTATATCGGATTAATTATTATTTTTTTAATTTAATCTTTTTAAGTCTACTCATTATTTACATTTTGGCATGCTTTTTATGTCAAGTAAAGTAAACTTTATTGCTTTAAACTGTGTCTTTACAAAGATGTTACAAGTACATTATTGGTTTCAACAGTTTGTCCGAGCAGACATGCAATATGCAATATGGTAGCCATCCTAAGACTTAGACTAGAGACGTAATAGATGGGTACCATAAGCATTACTTACATTCAATAATTATAATTAGCTATTTAAGTACATATATCAAAATTTTCTTGTTTATATAATTCGTTAGTAATAAATGTTAATATGGAGAAGCCACTGGCTCCTGAGACACAGTCTTAGACTAGTTCAGGAGCCTGTATCGCTGTAACACATTTATTATGTCAAAATAAATTATTTGTGTGTTTGTTTGCATTAGTTTCACCTGTATGTTTGCTAGTTTGCTTGCTTGCACCTCGATTTTGACCTACTTTGAGCGATCAGATTTTCTTTAAACTTTGCATACCATTCATCCCGATGACTATGCATTTATAAAGAAAATGATGTCTCGTAAGCGTGTTTATAGTTTTTTTAAACTTTTTTTATTATTTAGATTATTCCATAGAGGTACCTAATTATGTTTCTAATTATATCAAATTATGTTTAAAATTTTGTAGGGAAGAAAATAAATACGAACTTTTAGAAGTCGTAAAAGAAAAGATGTTTGCTTTGATATACAGATTATGTCCTTAAAAGGATGCTTATTGATTACTGTAGTAATTGTTAGTGTGGGGTAGGAAACGCGCACAGCTGCGGCCGGCGTGAGGTGCCAGTGGAATACACCTATAGATACGGAACTGACGTTTTGTTATATCCGCCCCCTGCGCCCGTGTCTAACAATCACCTGTAACCCTGTACATAAATTACCAATTGAAAAGTCTTATGAAAAAAAAAACAGTTTAATAATTCATGTATCTTTTTGGGAAAGCAGGGATTTACATATTTGTTACCGACTTCCAAACAGAAGGAGGTATAAGTTTGTCAGTATATATTTTATTTCGAGTACGTTCAATTGTTCATTGATAAAATAATTATAAAAATAATAATATTATGTAGTTAATTAATTGTCGCCAATAGGCCTGATATCGTGGTGATCGACCGGTCCCAACGCCGGGCAGTGCTCGTCGACATCACCATCCCACATGACGAGAACCTCGTGAAGGCCGAGAAGGACAAGCTCAGCAAGTACCTTGACTTAGCTCACGAGGTTACTGCCATGTGGGATGTGGACTCGACGATCATTGTCCCGATAGTCGTTTCGGTAAACGGCTTAATAGCGAAGAGTCTCGACCACCACCTTAAGAGGCTCTCGCTAGACGGTTGGGTCAAGGGTCAGATACAGAAGGCGGTCGTTCTGGACACGGCGCGCATTGTCAGAAGGTTCCTCTCTCTGTAGGCCCAACCACCGGTGGCTTGAACCCCGCCGCAGTATTTTGTTCTTTTATATAAATATTGTAAAAATACTTAGATTTAAGATAATAAATGATTATGTAGTTACTTACAACGTTCAATACTTCGAACCTTGCCGGTGTCCGTAAGGAAAATACGTCCTTGTTAATGAATATTGTGTGGAATAAGTAGATGGAGTAGCACAGCTTGCTCAGTGGTACAAATATCATGTTGCCGAAGAAACCATTTATTACAGCTGAAACAACACACGATAAAGTTAGTTTCATTAAGATAAAGTGTGTGTTTGTTTGTGATGGACCACTGTCCATGTCAATTATAAGTTTCCTTTCATCCAGATGTTGGCTTTCCTGTACAGGTCGCATTTTTCAACGAATCTCGACGAAACTTGGTTCGTCTAGATTCGAAACTATCGTTCAAGTAGCCCAACAAGCCATCGAGAGGGCTATGCTCGGAGTTTCTCTGCGAGATCGAGTCCGGAATGAGGAGATTCGTAGATGAACCAAGGTTACCGTCATAGCCCAGCGAATTGCCTGGTTGAACTGGCAATGGGCGGGGCATATAGCGCGGAGGACTGATGACCGATGGGGTCGAGAAATTCTCGAGTGGAGACCACGTACCGGCAAGCGCACCGTAGGGCGTCTACCCACAACATAGCGTAGGGTAGACGGATGACCTCATTAAGACCGCAGGATCGCGCTGGATGCAAGCCGCTATCAACCGGTCTTATTGGAAATCATTAGGGGAGGCGTATGTCCAACAGTGGTCGTCCTATGGCTGAAATGATGATGGAAATTAACGTGGTTTTCACACATTTTATACTATAAATAACGGGACTGAACTCACGTGTGGGGATAGTCGTAACGACTATAGTTTCGGTCGCTTTCGGCGACCTTTCTCAAGTTGGCGAGTGCTAGCACGCGGACCCGTCAACTTCAGAAAGGTCGCCGAATGCGACCGAAACTATAGTCGTTACGACTATCCCCACACGTGAGTTAGTATAAGATGATGATCTTATCGTCGGCAATTCTAGATAAGGGGATATTTACTTCAAAAAGCGGGGGTAATCTCTGTCGCGCTTTTTTATCAGCCGATTTTGTTACTATTTGGCAAGAAATTTAGTAACTAACCCTAACAAGCACAACAGTGGGACAGTACAGATTAAATAAAAAAAAAGCCTAACAATATTTGCGAGTATGATTAAAAACGGTCAAAAGCAAGTCAAGATAATAATATACAGGGTGTAAAGTCAAGATATACTGGTAAACATTGAGCAACCTTTTAGGAGCTTATTCTGTACATCAAAACTAACAACTTTTGTGAACTCAAAAAAAAAATTGTGTTCCATAAAAAAATATCGTTCGCTATATTTTCGATCCGCGACCAAATGTAACTGAACAACTGATTTTTTTTTAGTTTTGACAAAAGTTGTTATACTCTATAAAATTTAACTTGATCTCTGCGACAGCTGTCAGAAAAATCACGCCTATGAAGTCCTGAATTTCTTAATAGTATAGACAGTACCTGTCAATGTCATACTTTATGGGCATGCCGATTAGTGATGGGCGACGAATGATCGTGACCACAGAGTTTTAGATAGAGTTTTAATTAAAATCGATATTTTAATAGTTTATACTGACGATATTTTAAATAAAACTTAATTTATCATTAATTTTATTGTATATTTGAATATCATAACATTTTTAACTTGTGTAATTAAATTAAGCCCAATTATACGTTACATTAGCTTCGATAATAGTGAAAAACGTCGATAAATACTATCGTTACATTATTATGAGTATTTAATTAATATCATAACATTATTTACATGTGTACATACTCGATCTTAAATAATAGTAAGTAAATAAATCCAATTTCTCACCTTCAACTACTCATTCGATTTCATTACAACATTGTCTGAAAATCGATTTTTTTCACCACTATCTTAAGAAATTAAGCAACGTTCCGCACGGTCAGTAGTTGGATGGGTGACCGCGGGTGGCAATTTCCAACTGAGCGCTACCGTGGCTTGGATGACACGTTAAATTGTAGGTCCCGGTTGTTTTAACCGTTTTGCCATGTCAGAGGCCTTCAGGCGGCCTAAAAACTCTGACACCAGGGCTAGCCACCCGGCCTATACGAACTTACTTACTTACCACTATCTCAACTCTAAATATGTCAATATGTAACTGTCGCAGAGATCAAGTTAAATTTTATAGGGTATAGTTTTGATGTACCTACAGAATAAGCTCCTGAAAGGTTTCTCAATGTTTACCAATCACCCAGTATATAACTAGGCTTATGAAGATTCAGTTAGAGATGTGTCGCGAGGACTACTGTTCGGGGAACTGCTAGTAGTAGGTATAAGACTAAAACAACATACGTAGCGTTCCATATTCGCAAACAGTGATGATGAGACAAATCCCTACTGAAAAAATAGCTTTGTCAACAGTCGCCATGATAGCCATTCCTAGAGGACTAAACTCTTTCCGGAACATTTTGTTACCAATCGGCAAGTTGACCACAATTAAACTCAGGCCGATAATAAAGCCGAGAACTGACGTTATCTGAAAAAAAAATATATATTTAGTGAATATTTACTTTCGTATTCCTTGCCAATAGGCATATATTGTATACTGGGTAAAAAATCTAAATAATAATTAGTTAGATAAATTATGTGAATAACCACGGGCTTTTCGGTGAAGGAAAACATCGTGAGGTAACCTGCATACGTCCGTAGAAGAAATTCGATGGCGTATGTGAATCCACCAACCCGCACTAGGCCAGCGTGGTGGATATGGCCCAAACACCCTTCGTGGGTAGGCCTACGTCCTGCAGTGGACTATTAAAAAGGCTGGTAGAGTACAGGTACAGATAAATTATTAACAAATATTGGACCCTTAGTTTTTCTTTTGTAAATCAAACAACCAATGACATAGATAAACCTTGTCAACTTTGAGAGTGGGGGCTCGTGACGTCACTAACCGGTACCGGTACATTTGTACTACGTTAGTGATGTCACACGGAATAGGCTATTTTATTATATATTCATCAAATGTTGTTAAATTGACATAAGAAAAATACGTGTCTAACATTTTTTGATAATCTATTTGACGGTCTACTTATGTGTATAATATATTTTTAATAGTAAACAAGCCTATTCCATTCATTTTATGCCCACAGATCCCTATGTCGTCGACCCATCTGCCTCGGCCAATCCCCTGGATGTGAAATTGCACCACCTGCCGCTCTCCCGCCTTTCCACATGCCACGAGCATCAAATGGATGGAATCGGCAAGGGATAGAGGTAAATAGCATAAACAAATGGAGACTTATGCCTAGCAGTGGGTTATCAAAGGCCTCTCGTGTAAGCCGGACGGCTAGCTCTGGTGTGAGTTTTTAAGCCGCCGTAAGCCTTGACATGGGTTAGTGGTTAAAACTACGGCGCCACAATTAAATACATAAATATTAAGGGACATCTTACACACAGTCTCTGACCACAAATCAAGCAAAGCTTGTGCTTTGTTTGATTGTTCATCACATAAATGTTTGCCCTGGGTGGGGATCGAACCCACACTTCTTTGACGCAGAAGTTAAGGTCACCACCACCGAAGCATTCGAAAATTTAACGCTAAACAATTTCGAAATGGCGACGGCCAGGACACATGCGAAGAACCAAAGACGGGCTGATGTTTCAGTCTTCACTGAAACATCAGCCCGTCTTTGGTTCTATGCAACATCCTAGAAAAAGCAGCATATTATGTCCGTGGAGGAAATTCAATAGCGTTTGTGAATCCATCAAATCATACTACTATACTACGACCCAATCGTTTTTGTGGGTAGACCTATGTTGAATAGAACAACCAGCACTTTACAGGGACCGGTTTCGAGGCAATTTCTGGCTTACTTAATAGAAATTTCAGTCGTAAGGTGTCCATTACTGGACTTAGGTACCTTAATAAATGTCTACAGTTGGCAAAAATATTACGAAAATAAATTTTTCTTCCATTTTTTACTTCTTCAGCAGAAAAAGAACGGTACCTTGGAAATAGTCTTCCTATGTTTTTGGGGCTTATGTACAGCCATGGCATATCCCATCGCCATTCCTATGAGATATGCGCTAGCCCTGGTGTAGAAAAATACGTACACTGTCGAATATACCTTGTTGATCTCCATATCGAAAGTTTCTCTGTGAATTTGAAATAAATGGCACAATGAAATGTCCTACATCCGAATCGTCTACAACCTACGCGTTCTGACGTTTGGCTTCGCTTTTTCTCCTGCTTGCGTCTATTACTAGCGCCACGAGAGCGAGCGGGAGGAAAAGCGAAGGCGAACGCTAGAACACATAGAATATGGCGGCTTAGTTATAATAATATGAAACATAATTTTATTAATATAATACATATATATTATACACTTCTAAAATCTCTGTGGTCTGCAATGATTGTATAAAATTATTGGTATGAATCGAATAGAAAATTAAAGGAAAAAAAAACATAATCTTTATTAAAACTTAAACCACAATAATCAAAAGCCTTACCCAAAGCTATAACACAGTAATCAAGAAGTTATACTACAGTAATCAAGAAACTTACCCAAAGTTATACCACAATAAAAAAGCAACTTACCCAAAGTTGTAGCACAGTATTCAAGAAACTTACTCAAAGTCATACCACAGTAACCCAGGAAGATCTTTCCAGTAGTTCCAAATAAAAGTCACTGCAGCTGACGAGATGAAAACGAACCAATAAAATATGAAACCTGTTGTCTTGTTTTTATGGTATAAAATGAAGATGGCAGTGCCAAGGGTTGTGAGGTGGAAATCACAGTGAAGATACCAACTGGTTACAGAGCACTGAAACAATAAAAGGTTTTGCAGTTAACTTTATAGTAAAAGTAGATTATAAACGTTTGAAAGTTTCTGTAGCTTACAAGACTGTACTGTACCATGTGTAGCCATCCATCCATCTATCAGAAATATGATGCCTATTGCTGGACATAGGCCTCCCCTATAGATCTTCAATGAGACCGATTGAAAGAGGGTAGCATCTAGCACGATCCTGCGATCAAGTTTCTCCCTCGTAGGTGGACGTCCTACGCGGCGCTTGGCGGTATGTGGTCTCCACTTGAGAACTTTTTGACCCTATCGGTCACTAGTCTATCGTACTATACCCACCTATCCTACCACTGCCATTTCAAATTACCAATGCGCTTGGCTATGTCGGTAACGTTAGTACTTCGACGGATCTCCTAATATAGTTGATTGAATCAGGCGTTACTTTGCGGAAATCTTCAAATCTATGTTTTGAATAAATATTTAGTGTATTTCCGCTATCTTGTTGTAGGCAAATAAGTTTAAGGGCATTAAGTGCATTAAGGACATTTATATATATAAAAAATAATTACAAAAATTACTAATATTACAATAATTGTACATTAAAAAACTTAATTTTACAAAATAGATAAAATAATAATAAATATCACTTATTTTCACTACACTCTATTACATATTTTTAAAATACTATATTAATAATCCGTTGTTAACAACATATAAATATTATAAAATCTTTTAAAAATAATATGACAAAATATAGAAAACACTTCACTAATAAATAACACCCTTATTCTCACTGCACTACACTCTGTTCGACACGTGTTTCGCCTCTCAACGAGGCATCTTCAGGACGTGTTGACACTTCGAGGTCGCTCGCAAGAGTCTCCTCATTTCTGGTTCGATCTCGCAGAGAAACTCCGAGCATAACTCTCTCCATAGCTCGTTGGGTTAATTGGAGGATACTAACAGGACCCATAGAGAGAGAGAGAGAGTCCACGTTTGCCATAAATCATCACTGATAATACACATTGGTCGAAAACCTATGACTTGAGGCATTGAGGAATGTCGGACGAGAAGACGTTACGCAACTTTCTGATAGTGTACACAAGTATATACTCACAATGCTACCGTCATTCCTTTTATTAGAGATCATGAGGAGGTTCCTCCACCAGGACGTGGCGCAAGGTTCGAAGTTCTTCCTGACCATCCTGGGCCACAATGGACCCGAGCCTGAGAATGGCTGCACGTATGTGAAGCACGCAATGCTTAAAGCATACAGAGGAACCAATCTGAAACAAAAATGCTTACTTAAATATTATCTTTGTTTTCTTCTAACTAATGTGGATAGCTGACGCCGACATCAATTTTACCCTTAAGTAGTACTAGTAACCAATAATCATAAAAGCAATAAACACTTTCTTATTGTAATAAACATTTCAAAAATTGACGCGTTCGCAGGATTTGAACCTGCATCTCTCTGGGACTCCGGCCCAGATGCTTTGTCCAATTAAGCTAAAACGCTCTCTGCGAAGGCGCCGAATTAGTGAAAGCGTTTATCATTTCTACCAACTACTATATTGTTGGAAGCGCCATTTGTGAGAATTGCTTTAAACCAGTCAAGTCACTTAATGTGAAATTATTAGAACTTCTTACCATTAACGAGAATGACTTAAATATATATGACTTAATAAATTGAAATGTTTATCACAAAAAGAAAGTTTCTATACACCTAGTGTGTGAAGCACGATAAAAATTATTATTAAAACATAACTTTAAACAAAACAAGCTTTTGAGATCTTGTATACCATGTAGCAGTAAAGTGCTAGCCAACACAAGGAAAACGAACTCAAACACGACGGGTCTATCTTGTTTAGTACAGGAGTTCCTATGACCACGTTCTGACTCCATCATCAGATCATTTCCATGATACCATATTAATGCATTGTCACTCACTATACATATGCGTACAAAATTTCAGCTCAATCGGAAACCGGGAAGTTGGTCAAAGGTGATGTCCACAAGTGGTATATTATTCAGAGAAAAATCGAACCAAGATGATATATACATCATTTGAAAGCTTGTTATATGGGCTTCCCAAAAATATTTATTTTAGATTTTTTCACCCCTCCAATTTTTTTAAAATGCGAATAATAAATTGTGTGAAAAATAACAATACAGCTTACTACTTTTTCTAGTTAAGCAATGATAAAGTGCTTCTATCGTTATTTTACTTTCATTTGTAGCTGATTCTTTCACATTGATCGCTTAATTTGACATAAAAATTAAAATTAAAAATTATAACCTACCAGTGTGACCAGTTAGTAGGTACAATGTGACAAACAAACACTTTAAAAGTGTGTCTAATGGGTAAAAATGCTTTAATTAACAATTTAGAGGTAACTTAATCAGGGTTGATAGAGATAAACTACTTATTGAGCCAAATATATTTATTTATCCTAATAAAATCAAAATTAATTAAAAAAAAATCGAAGGGCTCTTTTTTGTTTTTAACTGTTGTAATAGACTCAGAAAAATATGAACTTTCTCGAAATGTAACGAGTGTTGTGGTTAGAATTTTTGATTATTGTTATACCATACATTTTGTGGACATGTCCTTTAACTTGAAAGATTCCACCCGAACTTACGAGTACATAGGTACATCCATGGCAAGTTAAATAAAAGCTTTTAATAAAATTAATAAAATGTTATTTAAACCAAAGTTATCTTTGGGAGGCCAGTGGACGAGAACATACTATGGCTGAAATGATAAACCCAGGATGAACCTAAGTACCTAACTCACGTAGCCCAGTGGGTTGGTAAGTTTAAATGACAGCGGGCAGGCTACAAACCTTCTATGGGATCCGAGATGTAAACAGAACTCGTTGTCAGTTGATTTGTTAACAGTATCAGATAACTTCAGTAATCTTAGCTTGGTATAAACTTACCCGATATAACTGATTTAAAAACCGGGGAAATGCGAGTCAGGCTCGCACACCAAGGGTTCCGTACAAATCCAAAAAATTTCACAAAATTGGGAAGTAAGTTGTTAAAATCTTTAATCTCTAAACTATAATCATCGACAAAACAGTTTTTTTTCAACGCATATTGTGTGAATCTAGGCCCTATTTTTTGTGATTGAAATAAAAATGTACAGTTTTCAGATTTATTCCTATATGTGTACTCTGAGACAATGCTTCTCGCCAAATTTCATAGTTCTGTGTAGTTCCCTGTAGGTTTTGATATGATATGAAGTGAGTGCGAAATATGCGGTTTTTTACAACATAAACGGCTCTGACTTTTTTAAACGTTAACTGAGAAGTTTACAACTGCAAGAGATCATAGATATACGTATACAGTTTAAATTTCAACTCGATATCTTTACGCGTTCCCGAGATAAAGAGTCTTGAGATATACACAGACGGACAGACGGACAACAAAGTGATCCTATAAGGGTTCCTTCGTTTTTTCCGTTTGAGGTACGGAACCCTAAAAAAGGGCTCCAGAGCTTTCTACATGGCCCATACTTACTCACCTAACATATCGTTTAAACAGGGTTTTTAGAGGCTGACAAGAGGCATTGGTCACCAGACACCTGCAGTGGAGCAACCCTGACATCACGAAGAATATGTCGGTGAGTAAGTCACTCCGGAGAGTCAACTTCCAGGAGTAACCACCTGTCACAATCTGAAATAGAAAATAATCTGTAATAATTATTTTTTGCAAAAAATGGCACTACCGATTTCTACCGTGTACAAAATTCCCGAAAAATTCGCACGGATTAATGTAGCATATTTCACATTATTGAAGACTTGTCAGAAATGGCTCAACCGATTTCAATAAAATTTAAATGAGACCAATTTCGAAGTGTAATACTCTTTGCCATAAAAAAAGAATTATTGAAATCAGAGCACTGTTATGCGTGATTATATATGAAAAAATAGGTACGCGTCGAATTGAACACCTCCTCCGTTACGTCGGTCAAAAACACAATCATGGCGGAAATATTTTAAGTTTATCTTTTGCCCACGGTTTCGCTCATTTTGTGCTATCCCATGGCAAAATTTTATTTTTCTGGGATAAAAAGTAGCCTGTATTTTTCCGTCTTCAAACTATGTCCATGCTAAATTCAAGTCAATCTGTTGCTCCGTTGTTGCGCAAAAGTGGAACAAACCAACAATCCGCAGTTTTGGACTCATATTAATGATAATGATAATGTTTATTTCCAAACTTAAGGACTATGTACATCTTTTTACAGATACATACAGTAGGTATACCTACAACAAGTAAAATTAGTACGTATTCTAAAGATTGTACAATAACTATAACAGAATACGGCTAAAACTCACGTTATTATTATACGGTCGATCCGCAAGGAATCCAACCAGTTTCAGAGTATTTAGAACTCCATCCTCAGGGAATACGCGCACCCCCGTCGACCGGCGCGCGCGCGCTTATAACGTGAGTTTTAGCCGTATTCTGTTATAGTTATGATGAATACTCACGGTAGTTTTAATGAAGTGATTGTACAATATACAAATGTGCACTGCAACCCACACTAGGGTGACCTGTGTCGTGGACTGCAGGCTCTTCCACTTATACTAACAAGATTATGGTTCTTATGGTAAGTTAGTTGTGATAAGTTGTGGGTGTATGTGAGAGTGAGTGAGTGAATAAGTAGGTGTATGTGAGAGTGAGTGAGTGAGTGAGATGAATGTGTACGTTTATGTAAATTATATAGATAAATAATAATAGGTATAGATATATTATGAATACGAGTTCGAGAACTTACATAGTTGATTATTATAGGTATATAAAAGGTATACTAAGTAACTCTAAATATATTATATAATTATACAGTATACTTGATTATGTAAACGAATAAAAATATAATATTATTGAATAAATAAATTAATATTCAGACTAAGCTTAATATCACCTCCTAGTTATACTTACTTACGCACGTGATAAAGGATTGAATCTGATGGGCTGTATTAATATTAGGTACCTAGTAAGTAAGGGTAATCGATTTTTTCGTGACCAATAAATCACTCATCTACCCATTCAATATAGTAAACTAAGGATCCTAAAAGAAAGGTTAGGCCACCAGAGTGTCAAGTGGGAGATTTGCAAATCATATCGAATTACTTTTACGTCGTGTTGACCGAGCGCGCCGTGCACACACGCGAGCACATTGACACACGCTTGAATTAGCCAATCACAAACGTTGCCACGCTCGTGTTCGATTAGTTTGGCGCTCGTTACATTACCGTAAAAAATACTCACACTTAGCTATTCAGTTTTCTGTACGTGACACAAGATGGCACTCTGCCATTTCCATAGAAATCACATCAAACGTTAACGCGATCGAGCTCGAGCGAAAATCTTGCAATTAGCCAGATGTGTACTAATGTATCTATAATCTTTTATTTCCTCTTACATTGTATTTTTTTATCATAGCAAAATAAAAGGTTATTGGATTGCAAGGATTGCACAAAACTGAAAATACCACGCGAGTGAATCCACGGTTGCCTTAGTAAAAAGTAGCCTATGTCACTCTCCAACTTCTGAACTACATACTCGTAAATGCCAAAAATCAAATCATTCCGTCGCACTGTTGCTGCATGAAAAATTACCAATGAACATTCTTTCGGATATAAAATATTTTCGAGAATATTGATAGTGTATACGCATAAATAAAGATTTTATTAACCGCGCACTGAGAATGCGTAAATAGAGTGCGCGTGCGCCAGTCGACGGGAGTGCGCGTATTCCCTGATGAAGAAGGAGTACTAATTTTACTCCGAAACCGGTCGGGTTTCACAGCGGCCCGGCCGTATATCATACGTGAGTTAAAACCGGTGTTTTATTTAATATAATGTATTCTCACGCGAGTTTTAATGAAGTGAATAGAGATTTTATATGTCTACTAGCTGACCCGGAGAAATTCAATTCACTGTCAGGCTGATTTGTGAATGTAAACACACCAGTAGAATTATAATATACAACCCGGTCACAATATCTGTGCACCTGACCTCGTGACGTCATCAGTCTAAACTTAACAATAAATATTAAAAAAACAAAACAACAATAAAGCGAAAATATCAAAAAATTATCGGGACGTGTATCGGCAACGAAGATGCTAACCGTACTGTCGCACCGGGGAGTGCGCGGAGAGGTGACAGGGGAAGCGGGAGAGGCGCCGCATTCCAGCAAGGAGCACAGATATTCTGACCGGGTTGTAAATTTAAAGATTGACATCTTTATTTTTTCTCTAACCTTTTTCAAATCCATCAGATTGACCAAAGTCAGCTTGCTGGTAGTGCCGATCGACGTCAAGCCAAAATGGACTATGACCACCAAAGCAGAAGTTATGCACCTCAGCCCGTTCATCATTCTGATCTCGTCTTTATGGACTTCTGTAAGTTCGCGTATGTTCCGCTTGAGACAGAAGGAATGTGCTATTCTGGCAGCTGAAATGGTCATTCAGTTAAATTATTTTTAAAGTCTACTTCAAAGCTAATAATTATTTTTCGCTAAAAATGGGACAACCTATTTCAACCGTGTATAATTCGAATAGTTCACATGAATCGATGTGTCATCCATGTCCATCCATCCATCAGCCATAAGCAGTCCACTGGCCTCTCCTATGGATCTCCAATAATAAGACCGGTTAGAAGCGGCTTGCATCTAACGCGATCCTGCGGTCTTAATCAGGTCATCCGTCCACCTTGTGGGTGGACGTCCTACGCTGCGCTTGCCGGTACGTGGTCTCCACTCGAGAACTTTTCGACTCCATCGGATCAGTCCTCGGCGCTATATGCCTTGCCTATTGCCATTTCAACTTGCCAATCCGTTGGGCTATGTCGGTTACTTTAGTTCTTCGAAGAACTAAAGTCATCCATGTAGTCAGTAATTATTACAAAATCGTGATTTTACAAAAACGACCCAGCCAATTTCGATAAAATTCAAATGAGACCACTTTAGCGGAGTAAATAGTCCAAAGAGCTATGGAGAGAGCTATGCACGGAGTCTCTTTGCGAGACCGAAGCTAAACTGATCTCCAGAGGAACCATAGATACCTACATGACCCAATGGTTTAGCAAGTATAAATGGTAGTGGGCAGTTCGAAGAACAAATGGCTAATGAGTCCGTTAAGTTGTCGAATCAGTTCAGTCTTAGTGCTGATATAATATTATGGTTATGAATGATACGTAATAAGTTAATGACAATAGCTCTTACCTGTAGATTTAGATTCGTCCTTATTATGGCCAAGAAAATATATCAAAATGCTTATCATTATCATGCTTAGTATTATAAGCCTGTAAAAATAGAAGAGAAAATAAAATAAAATGATAGCTAAGAGAAATACACGCTAAATGCTCGGCATCAGGCAGCGTCTGTCGGCCACAGTACAATCTCGTATACTTGCATTCTTCGGACACGTTTCGAGACGAGGTAGCCAGTCCTTAGAGCGTCTAGTCGTCCAGGGCAAAGTGGAAGGCACAAGACCGCGCGGAAGGTCGCCCATGCGATGGACCGACCAAATCAAATCTGCTGTGGGAGGGCCGGTGCATGAGTGTACCAGATTAACATCAAATAGAGAGAGATGGCGAGACATCGTGAGGCGTATTACATCTGCCTCTACCACCACAAATACTACGTGATGACCACGACCGCTCTGTCAAGAGCGTAACGACTAAGAATAAGAAGAAGAGAAATAAAATCAAATGACGTTTGCCTCACTATCACGAGCTCGTGGTTTCAGGCCCAGCGGGGCAATTCTGGTAACCGATGTTGTTACTGAGGTGACACGTTCTTGAACCTCTCTCGCTTTTCTGACAGTTTTGAGCTGTCAGTACTGTCGGAAAAACGAGAGAGGTTCAAGAACGTATCACTTCAGTAAAGAAATCGGTTAATAGAATTTCTCCGCTGGTCCAATGCAATATAATTTTGAATAATGCGGATTTTATAGGACCAGACCAGCAAAACTTTACTGTACTGTACTGTATCAGCCTTTGAATAGTCTACTGCAGGACGTAGGTGAAACACGAAGGGTGATTGGGCCATATCCACCTCCCTGGCCCAGTGCGGGTTGGTGGATTCACATATGCCATCGAATTTCTTCTACGGATATATGCAGGTTGCCTCACGATGTTTATCTTCACCGAAAAGCCAGTGGTGTGAAATTCCGTACATAAATTGCAAAGAACTCATTGATACGGGACCGGGATTTGAACCCACGACCTCACGATTGTAAGGCGGGTGGCACTACCTCTAGGCCACCACTGCATCTTGGCAAAACTTTAGCTACTTTTAAATTATTTGTTTTTCTGTTTTGTTTATAGATAGTCAAAATTGAGGGCCGCGGGTTTTTGTTTTTAAAAAGACAAAAATGAATTTTCACTTATTTAATTACGTCCGATTACAATGGGAGTTGAATTATAACTAACTTAAAGCTAAACTAAAAGCTAACGGGAGCGGTCTTATCTATCGACTCCCACGCTAATGCATACCGGACCACCGTAGAGCCAGACGCGTACTCAGCGGTTTTGCCGTCCGGCTATTCTGGGTAGAGCTGCTAATGAACAACTGTTATTGTTGCTGACGGTGTTCCAGCATGCATGACTCCTCCCTCCTTAAGATCGAAATTATCGCGCAGATTTTCTTTGCCACGATAATTTCGTCGATAAAAGTAAAATGAAACACAAAATGTAAAAACTATAACTAAAATTACGTATAAAATTAGTGTTCCTATGCTTATTCTCTTCATGTTAATCGCACTATCACGCTCACTATATTGACCCATTTCACTTTCACTTTTCACTAAAATGCTGGCTAGTTGCTGTAGGTTGGTGAGGTCCATGCCCTTCACGTTCAAGGGCTCCACGAAGCGCGTCCTCTCCAGCGGCACCAATGCAGGCAGGTTAATAATGGGTAATGCAGGTAGAGACAATCTTCCTGAGTACTCTCGATGTTTTCTCATGACTAAGCCTTCGACTTCGGCTTCGCAATCGTCGTCTGTAGTCACGATGTAGGTCCCTCGCAGGTGGTGATGGGTTATCTCGTTGCCACAATTTTGAGTGAGGAGGACGTCCGTCCTGGCAAACACCATCCATCGGTTGTCCTGTATTTTCTGCACTTTTACCTCTTCTACGTCAACTGGTATCTGGTGGCACTGCGTTGTATCCGTTGCGAATCGGAGCAGGTTGGCAATGCAGGTATCCTTGACCAAGGAGGATGAGTTATCTTCTTCACAGAGAAATAAGGACTCTTCTATTTCCTTACATGGGCGTGCTAGTGACACCGTTTTCAACCTTTTCGTCAGTAAATAGGGAAATTTTGGCAGGATAACGTGAGTTTGGCTACGGGAATTTGAGACAGGTAGGGGGAGGACCTTGTAGTATGTATATGTGTCGTTTTCTACAAGGGGTATGTCCATAATGAAAGTTATTTGATTTTCCTTCGCGTAAGCTTTTAACTCTATACATTGCTCTAATTTCAGTAGATTTTCGAAGTTTGCCGTGAACATAAGTTTACCTTTTCGTTCTACATCCTTAAGTATTGACAACAATTCGTTAGAGTCTAAAATAGCTTGGTGTAACATACCTAACTTACTGAAAGCTACAGTAGTTTCAATTTCGTCCAATATGGTATAGAAAGTTTGGAAATTATGGAAAAATAAGTGATACGTGTTAATGATCTTGAGAGTATCCTTAGTTGCGTTATCGCTAATTAACTGTTGCTTAACTTCCCAAATTGCCTTATCCAATTGAATGAAATTGTTTCTAGTATCGTTTGTAATGTTCACCAATGATTTCAGCATTTCTACGACCACTGTTACTCTTTTATTTTCCGTGATTTGCTTAGATTTTATATTTTGTATTAACGTGTCATATTTCATGGCGTCGTCATTGTCTAAATTTCCGGAAATTAATTTGATTATCGATCCCAAGGGATTTAGGAGGCCGCGTTTAACTCTTTTAACTGGCATTAGTTGGTTTAATTTCTGCATAGTAATATTTTTGATAAAATCTGTCTGAGTCTTTATGTCGTTGATGCCTGCGTTAATAGGTTTGTTTCCGAAATGGTTCTCTACATGCTTATTCAAATCTAAATATCTATCAAAATTAAAATCTAAATCGTCTCTGATTAAACTTAAATCTAGAGTCTTAATAATAGACCACTTATCACTACTTATAAGAGCTTGACCTTCTTTGATCGGGAGGATTCCGGGGTTATCCCTGATCTGCTGAAGTAGAAGGGCCAGGGCAGCTGACGTCTGCAGCAGGACCAGGGCGCACCTGTGAAGGACGTTTTAAATCCTTAATTGGTGCTTTAGTCTCACGACCTTTCATTTTAATCGGTACTATGTTCCTGTCTATTTCTCCTACGACTTCCGCCTTTTCGTACCGCGGTTTATCCTTTCCTCTTCTAACGTTTACGCCTTTTACGAAAATAGTGTCTCCCTCCTTTACTTTGAACTCTTTTTCCCCTCCAAGTTTCTCCTTGATTTTCTTTTTAATATTTATAGCTTTATCTGTTAAATACTTGTATAGGAATTTAATGCGGTTTTTGTGGTCTTGCACTAATTTTTGTGTATATTCCCTGTTAAATTCGACATTAAATGGGTTCTTAGAGTCGGTGTGACCGAATACTACTTCGAAAGGCGTTAGTCCTGTGGTGGAATGGATTGTATGATTATATGACATAAGCGAGTAGGTCATTACTGACGCTGCATCTGTGAGTTTGTGTTCATATTTGGCTAGCCTATAAATTTCGATAAGGGTTGAATGAAACCTTTCGACCACCCCCATTGAGTTCGAATTGTGTGGGGTACCAATATGTAAGTCTACCTTATAGAGGCTTAAAGTTTCCTTCAGCAGGGCATTATTGAATTCTGACCCGGAGTCAGCACTGATTCTATGTGGTACTCTATAGATAGAAAAATACCTAATAAGAGCCCTAATTATTTCAGGTGTGGTTTTGTTCTCAATCGCCATGGCTTGTCCGAGTTTACTGAAAGCGTCGACTAAAGTTAGATATGATTTTCCTTCTATGGTGAAAACATCGATGAAAATCTCTTGGAATGGTTTTGTTTGTGTCTGCGTGAGTTGTAGTTCCGGTTTCAGTGGTTTCCTGTCGTACTTCATGGTTTTACAACCGTCGCACGAATTTATTATGGTGGCTACTGTAACCTCCATGTTATTCCAATAGTATGTTCGTTTTAGATGCGTAGTCGTCTCTTTTATTCCTCGGTGGCAGGTTTTTCCAATATGGTACTTTTTCGCAATTTCTACCTGCTCATTTTCATCTTCAATATATATGACCCTCTGCGTACATTCGATAATCTTTACGGTATCCTTTTTGAATAATGTGGTAATTACTTCGGCGAATTGTTTTCGGTGTCCTTTATCTTCAAAATAGATGAAATATTTCACTTTTGGTTTAATGTATTCTTTTAAGAACTGTTTTACTAAATCTAGTCTTTCCGATGGTAAGTGGACTTCCAAAATTTTTTGTTTTGGCCTTGATAAGTTCTTTACTGCCAGCTCTCCTCTGAACCACGTGTGTATTAATATTTGGTTCGGCTTAGTATCGATGGCTTCGTTCATAATGGGGATTCCGGAAGAATCCGTTTCGTAAACTGAATGTTCCGTTTCCGAGTGTTCCGATGCTGTCAACGTGTCGCTTGTTGCGGATGGAATAGAAAAAGGCGACCTTGGTTCATATAGGGGGGTAAGCGGGGCGTATTCCGATTCGGATGACAAGATGATTGTGTCCTCGCTTTTATCTTCTTCTGATTCTGATGGTATTATCTGGTAGACGGTTATATTGTCGTCGTCTGGAGTGTCTCTATCTGTTTCCTTTTCTTGGTTTCGCTTCTGTTTCTTTTCTACATTGACCTTCATAGAGTCGACGTCTTTCTCTATCGCGTTGACCTTGATTTGTTTTCCTTTTTTATAGACGATGTCATAGTCAAATTCTGCCAAACGGAGCTTCCACCTGGTGAGTTTGCTGTTATGTTCCTTCATATTATTGAGCCAGGCAAGGGGTCTATGGTCGGTATAGATGGTGAACCGCCTACCGTATAGGTATGGCCTGAAATGCTTCACGGCCCAAACAATGGCTAATAGCTCCTTTTCTACGGTACTATACCTGGTTTCAGCGTCGTTCAGGGTGCGACTGGCATAGGCTATTGGTTTATCAGAGCCTATAGGGCCCTGGGATATTACTGAACCGACCGCGAAATCCGACGCATCAGTTGTGAGTATAAATGGTTTTGTGAAGTCCGGGAATTGCAGGATAGGCGCATTTACTAACAGCTCTTTACATTTCTCAAAAGCGCCTACAAATTCTTCTGTGAGTTCTATTTTGTTTCGCTTTTTTAAACAGGATGTTAAGGGCCGGGTGATTTTGGCGAAGTCCTTAATGAATTTACGGTAATATCCCACTAGTCCCAAAAAGCTTTTAATTTGGGTAGTCGTTGTTGGAATTGGGAAATTCAGAACAGCCTGTATCTTATCATCATTAGGTTTAAGTCCATCTTTAGTTATCATATGTCCAAGGTAAAGTACCTCTTTGCGGAAGAATTCACACTTATCCAATGTCACTTTTAGGTTTGTCTCCCTCAATCGGTCAAAAACCATACGCAATTTCTCTACGTGTTCTTGCAGGCTAGATGAATACACGATTATATCATCTAAGTACACGAGGCAATGCAGTCCTTGTAATCCTCTGAGCACGTTGTCCATTGCGCGCTGAAACGTAGCTGGTCCCGTTTTTAGACCGAATGGCATTCGGGTAAACTCGTAGTGACCCGCTTGCGTGGAAAACGCTGTCTTGTGTCGGTCTTCTTCCCTTACTTCAATTTGGTGGAATCCGCTCGCTAAATCGATGGTACTAAAATACACTGATTTCCCTAATTTATCAAAGAGATCAGCGATATTAGGCAGCGGGTATTTATCATCCGTGGTCATTTCGTTGAGGCGGCGATAATCTATGACCATTCGGTATTTTCTTTCGCCTGAAGCGTCCGTCTTTTTGGGTACCAGGTGTACTGGTGCGCTCCAAGGTGAGTGCGATTCCCTTATGACGTCATTTTCTAAGAGTTTGGTCACTTGGTTCCGGATTTCTTCATTATAACGGGGTGGATGTCTGTACGGTCGAATGAATATGGGGTCCTCGTTTTTGGTTCTAATTTCGTGTTTGACCTTGTTTGAGAAAGAAAGTGGTATACCTTCGCAGTGGAAAATGTCTCGATATTCAGAACATATTTTTTCTATAGCTTCTCGTTCTTCTTTATTGGTGTGGTCTAGCCGTAACTTTTTTAGATTTTCTTTTAAGAGTTGGTCAACCTCGTAACTACTCGAGGTTACGTTTATGTTACATTCGTCGCCTTCGTGTTTGGTTACTTTAAGCGGCTTAGCAAATGCCATTGAAATAGTGTCTTCGGAAGTATTTTGAATCACCGTGTACGCGAATGAATTTTCGCACGTGACAAGGGCACTTGGCATTCTTATTCCTTGTCCAAAATCGACAAAATCTATGATGGCCTCACCATTTTGTAGGTCGGTGGGGACTTTGACTCTTGATTCTGTTCGGGGCTCTAGTAGTATTTCGTACGGCGGGTTGTATATAATTGGTATGGTTGTGTAGGGTGTTTGTAGGATCTGATTTTTCATGTCGATTGTAGCTTCTAGTTGTTTCAATAGATCGCTTCCTATTAGGCCGTCGTAACGACTGTCGACGTCATACACGTAGAACTTGTGCTTGCCTACGCATCGGAAAGTTTTTAGTAGCGGTATGCAAATGGCCTCACTGTGTTGGCTACGGGCGTGGGTACTTATCACCTCGAACGGCTCGTAGTATTTGAAAGCAGCAAAATATTCGTCCGCTTTTGCAGGACTAATGAAGGACCTTGTACTTCCGGTGTCAATCATGAAGCGTGCTTTGATTTCAGGTATTACTATGTGCGGTAATTTTAGAACAGAACTGCAATTTAACTCTATTATTTCGGGTGAAAACTGGAGGCCGTTAACTGAAAATTTTCAGTACTCGTCATATCTGCGTAATCGTACGCCTCCGCGGGCATGTCATGGACTTCTGGGACCTCTGTATTGTACATGTAGTTTTCGTCGTAATATGCGGCATCGACATTTTGCTCGGTTGTTTCCTCTACAATTTCGTTATTATAGAATACGTTTTCTGTGTCAGCTGAGGCATTCAACATGTTTTGCCTCAATGGTCGGGCTGTCCTCATCGAGACGTCCGGTTCTTCTAACGGTTTGGGGCGGTTTGCGTTTGACGGGATGCCGAATTTAAATCCGTGGCCAAAAGGTTGCTGTGGCATAGGTGGTCTTGCAAAATTTGAGTTAAATGGTGGTCTAGGACCTTGTCCGAAATTGAAATTTGGTCGTGGAGCGCCGAATCTAAAGTTCTGGGGTCCTGCATTTTGATTAAATCTGAAACCTGTTGGTGGGGTGCTCGTTTGAAAATTGGGTCTAAAACCAATCTGTGGGGGTGTGTTTTGGGGCTGAAGGCCGAATCTGAAACCTTGGGGTTGTTGCGGAATACCGAACTTAAAGCCTGGGTTAGGCGCAACGAATTTGTTTTGAGTGTTGGTTGGTAATCCGAATTTATAGTTATTATTTGGGATGGTGCTTATTGGTTTACTGGGTGCGGCCGATGCCTGTCGCTGTTTTTGTTTGGCGTTAAACTGTGTCATAAAGTTGACCTCCTCCGTGACTATACTTAGCGCGGCCTCTAAATTGGGGCATCCTTTCAGGCGTACGATGCGGATTAAGTCCTCAGTCAGATTGTATAAAAATACATTTAATGCCATATTATTATACACTATCATTTTAGCCGCTTTTACTCCTTCGTCAGTTAAAAGATTAACCTTGGCAAAGAGTGTGCTACGGGTCTGCTGTATCCTGTGACAAAAATCTATGTAACTTTCCCCGTTGTTAATACGCATTTGTTCTAATTCAATCGCGATACACTCCTCGGAGCGTGGGTCGCCGAAATGCTGAATTAATACATCTCTGAGCGCGGGCCATGAATTTATATCTTCGCGCTCACTTAGTAGAGCAGCGGCTCTACCATGCAATCTACTGGTAATTGCGTGGAATACATATTGTTGCTGTACTGCATTAGTTGTTGAGCCATACCCGTTATATATATAGTGTGCTTTTCTTATAAAAAGATTTAGCAGATTTTCTTCCCCCTCATATTTAGGTATTATACATAATAAATCTTTGGGTACAATTCTGATTGGATGGTCTACCATTTTGTTATATTTATCTTAATTAAAATCTTAACACAATTTATAAAACTAGTTTAACTAAGTAAATGAAATTATAGCGACGATGTCAGTACGCAAATAGAAAATCAAATAACGATTATTTGGTCTAACCAACAGAAATAAATGGAAACAGGGAATGGAATGCGAAAAGGTTTACTCACATAACGCCCGTCTTCATCCTTCTGCTGTAGTTAGTAATGCCTTGTAAAAACTGCCGCGTCCAATGAAGACAAATTTATTTGTTGGTTCGGATTGCTGCGAGCCCGGTCACTGAATTTAAGAAACCGTAACTACGTGTACACGCGAATAGCACTTTACGACTTTACGCGACGTATCCCAGCAATCCTACCGGCTGCGCCAGTCAAAATTGAGGGCCGCGGGTTTTTGTTTTTAAAAAGACAAAAATGAATTTTCACTTATTTAATTACGTCCGATTACAATGGGAGTTGAATTATAACTAACTTAAAGCTAAACTAAAAGCTAACGGGAGCGGTCTTATCTATCGACTCCCACGCTAATGCATACCGGACCACCGTAGAGCCAGACGCGTACTCAGCGGTTTTGCCGTCCGGCTATTCTGGGTAGAGCTGCTAATGAACAACTGTTATTGTTGCTGACGGTGTTCCAGCATGCATGACTAGATGTATCTCATCTTTTGTTTTTTGTATGATTTTATTTTGTCTTGTAAGTTTTCTGTGTTTCTAATTACTTACCAGAAGACATAGAATCCTATTGGTTTCTCCACTGTCGATCCAGCAACTTGACAATCTCGAGGGTCTACTACGACATCTTGGAATGGAAGGTGCGATAGACTGAAGATGTGTTTAGTTATCTTTGCGACGGATCCTGGCCGGCAGGAGGCAGGAAGGCACATACCCACAGAGATTGTAGGGAAATTTGCCTGTAATATAATTTTGTATGCAATTTTTGCCAATCGTTCTTATTGGAGAATTGGAGATCTATAGGGGAACTAGTCTATATGCCTGTGTATATATGTAGACCTATGTCTAGCAGTGAACGTTATATGCCTGATGGATGGATGGATGCAATTTTTAATAGGTCCGAAGAGATCTGTAGAAGAACCATAATTTTGTCATGGCCCAATGGATTGACATGTCACATATTTTTTGCAAAAAAATGGCAAGACCGACTTTAACCGCGTACAGAATTCGCACGGATAGATGTATAGATGCATTTTTCACATTATTGTTGATTTATCAAAAATGGCTCAGCCGATTTCGATAAAATTTAAATGGGACCAACTTCAAACTATATTCTTTGATTTTTTTCCAATAGAAAAGAACTATCGAAATCGGACTACTATGTAAAAAGTTATGCGTACATAAAGAAATATACGCGTCGAATTGAGTACCTCCTCCCTTTCGTCGGTCAAATAGCCGTAAATACTCGCAGAGCGTGGCACGGGGAACAGATTTCTGATTGAGTCACAGAGTTACCACAATCAAAGAGATAGGATTGTTGTCACTTGAGGCCATTCTCAAACACAAATCTTCCAAGCTGCTCTCAAAACTATCATTTACGAGTAAGTATTGGGATTTGACGACCCTTAAAATCCGACAACAACCACCGAATCGAGATATTTGCCATGTTTCTTTTTTACTCATGCCATATTAAATCATTGCATCTCTTTCTTTCTTTTCTCGATCGATGACATTATCCTTCTGGTTGTCGTAAGCTTAATGGTTGGGGTTGAAAAGTTTTCGAGTTTAGACCAAAGACTTGTCCGTCCATACATATGGTAGACAAAAGACCTCTACTCGACGCACTTAATGCAAACCGCTTCTGTATATCATGTATAGCTAAGCATAACTGAGCGTATTAGTCAATTAAAATGGTAGTAGGCAAATCATTTATCAGGTGATATAAGAAAAACTGATTGCTGAGTAGGCTGCAATAAGGTCATCCAGCGGCAAACGCAATGCAAGAGGATTAAGTTTTTTTTTTCTTTTAGCTACACTCTGCCTGATGTTAAGCAGATACGCGGTCTAGGATATAGCACGCTTGCATAGAAAATACCTATTTACTCGCGATTTGAAGACATCTACATTGTACTTTAGCGGAAAGACAGACTCAGGCAAAGCATTCCACATTCTGGCAGTTTGTATGAGGAATGTGGACTCAAAACGCTTGGTTCTAACGCGTGGGATGTCCGCCATAAAAGGGTGGCGCTTTGGTCGCGTCTGTCTAGCCGTACGATAGAAGAAAAGCGCAGGTGGGACTAGATTGTGCAACTCCTGGGCGCACTCTCTGAAGTGTATCCGATAGAAGGCAGACAGACTCGCCACCCTACGTCGATGCTCGAGACTTTGCAGCTTCGACTCAGTCAAGGTTTCGTTGCCTATCAGCCTCCTGGCTCGCCTTTCAATGGACTCCAAAGCCTCCAACTGGTATTGTGTATGTTGCATTAGTGTAAGTTAATCTCAAATTAAAAGTCAGTATACCTGATAATGATAAGTGCAATTAGTCCATCGTTTACAAAAATACTGTTTCTAACAGACTTCCAGAAATGAGGAGGTTACATCTGTCTGTGTGTATTTTTTGTGTATGTTCATCGACATTTTCGCCTATGGTAAGCAGAATCAAAAAAATATTGTTTAGTCCGAAAGGATATAGTCCTGAGGTGGTCCCATTTTAATTATAGATTTCGACTAAGCCTTTTTTTTAAATCAACAATAATGGAAACATTGTATACATCAATTCAGGTTTAAAGAATTTATTTATCACTAGCTGCCCGTCCCGGCTTTGCCCGGGTATGATTAGCTATAAATGAACCATTATGATGAGTTAAAACCTACCCAAATCGCGAGAGTTTCCGTAGTCTTAAACTGTTCGAAGTTTTGAAAAAGAGATAGTAGGTATTGGCATATCTAAATAAAAGTGAGTTCGTATGTGTCGGGTGGCTGTACATAATATATAGCCCTGATTTCAGAAAATGACAATGATGAGAATGAAAGCGACGTTAAAATATTAGAGACCCACAGTCTATACATTCTACCCATGTAAGTTAGTTTCTTGATCTTGTCTTCACTCGAGAACTTTGAAAAACATTGGACATCAGTTCTACGTCTACGAATCGTGTGCCCTACCTAAGGCCTCTTCAACTTGCTAACCCAAAGAGCTGTCATGGAAGGAATCGAAGCGCTGGCATCCAACGTGTTCCGGACGTCACGACCAGGGGCCTTATTATATAAGAGCTTTGACGTTCGGCTTCGCTTTTTCTCCTGCTCGCACCAGCTATTCGCGCCACGAGAGCGAGCGGGAGGAAAACCGAAGCCGAACGTCAGAGCGCTTACACAATAAGGCCCCAGATCTTAGATTCACGTGTAAACCTTCGCTACACTTGCCAATACATTGTCTACATTCGAGAACTTTAAGGTCCCATCGACAATTCGTTTCACATACTATGTGTAGGGGCGTAGCTACCGCAGTATCAGCCGTGTCAATAATACGGGGCTCCCGGGCTACAGGAGCCTTAAAGTGTGTAAGCAAAACCTAGTAAAATGTTATCCACAATGTCACTTAATCTCGTGCTTCCCGAAAAAAAAATCATCTCTTTTTTTTCCTGGGTTAAGCATTCTTCCAAAAGTTGTCCTAAGAGGCAGAAATTTTATAACAACTGAAATCGTCTTCAGCTGGACTTAATTAGCTGATATAGGTAATTATATTCTATTCATTATCAAGTATCAATTTCCTGAAAAAAAAGGCAAGAAAAGTGTATATTTCATTTGAATTGTTTGGCTAACTCAATTTCTAGGAGGAAGTGACAACTTATAAATAACCGTCTTACCACAAAAGTTTTACGCAGGCTTTAGACAATGTTTAACATTACAAATTGTACGGCTAAACAGTGTTTAAAGCGTGTTTAAATCTTTTGCGGTAAGGCGGTATATATTTATTTCAATTTAATGCAAGCATTTTTGTTTCTTTAGTGAGAAATGAGTGATTTAGGCTCCCCAACTATGTTTGATTCAGGGCTCCTCCAAGGCCCACTGCATACCTATTTACTAATAATAAAACATAAATCGACACACTAATGGCGGAGATATATAACTTTGGTGGTCTAGTGGTAGTAACGCCTGTCCTACAATCGTGAGGTGGTGGGTTCAAATCCCGATCCTGTATCAATGAGTTTCTTTGGAACTTATGTACGGAATTTCAAATCATTGGCTTTTCGGCGAAGGAAAATATTGTGTGGCAATCTGCACCAACCCACACTTGGCCCTGGCACTGGTGGTGGATATGGCCCAAGCACCCTTCTCAATTCTCAATGACCCGTTTCCTCGAATCTCGACGTTATGTCAACTAATAAGTGCCTGTAACCGAGCACTTTGGCATCGCGCGGCGTTGTAGTCGGCTTGGAATCGCCTTACTACTAACTAAAAAGCCAGCCCACTACGTAGCTTGAGCAGGATTTTGGCTCGGACACTTTTTTTCACGATTGTGACTAAAGATATTTGCTCGAAGTGAATTTTGTATCATGTACATTGTACAAAGTACATGAATTGCCAAGCGGGGAGAGCGGCGAAACGGAACTTTTATAATAATTACATTTTTGAACTCGTGATATCTTTGTAATAAAATGTCTGAATTAAATAATTTAAAAAGTTGCATAAAGCTATTGAAACAGTCTTGGATATGAAATAATTTATTTTGATAAGGATTAATACCAAGATACAAATTAAGATCCTTTTCCTGCGACGGTATTTCAATTAATTTTTAAGAATAAAAGAACAGTTATTACGGCTTAACTATAATAGTTAGATATATGCTGTCGCGACATTTTTTGTAAATTATGGTGTGTTCTATAAAGTCGTAGTACATTATTTTATTCCATCATCAATAGTTTTCGCAGCGCACGCGATGTAAAGAACATTTTAGGCATTTTTTTACACCTTGGGTAACGTTATTATAGTTTTAATAGGGACCCTTATATTTTACTTGCAATTAAAATAGCCTATGTTACTCAGTGATAAAGTAGCTTTCTAATGAAAAAAGAATTATTAAAATCGGTCCAGTACTTTTTGAGTTTATTCGTTACATACAATAATACAAAAATACAAATCTTTCCTCTTTATAATATTATAAGTGTAGATTTAAGACATTTCTGTCGCTTACATGATAAAAATAACTTAATTAACATTTTAAAATATCGTCGTCACACTCAGTACATAAATATGAACATACACAACCAAAAATTCGTGATAAAGCAATAAATATTACAAAATTAAACAAACAAATAACCCAACTACCCACTTGACTTCAAAAACACTTTTTTATACTAAGTTGGTACCTACTTCTTTCAACAATAAAGTTTCAATTTGTTTACACACTTCATGCATCTTGTTTTTAGAATTTATGAAATTTGGTTTATAAAGGTATGATTCTTTTCATCTATGGTATATTTTACGTATCAGAGATAATATGTTGAGCCAATTGTTTTTTGAATGCGTGCAGTGAGCTAATATTTTTTTATGTTAGAGGGTAATTTGTTGAATAGTTGTGCTCCTTCAACGGTAGGCATTGTTTTGCCGTAATTAGTTCTATGTCTTGGTATGACAAGGTAACTCGCGCGACGAGTCCGCCGCTAGACCACTTGTTTACGCTATGTGTTAGTATTGATATTCCTGTGAATAGTTTTTCTAATAAACATACATATGCTATATTTGTTAAGTTTTTAATGGTCCTTATTTTAGTATCATTGTAAAGTTTTTGCGTTGGTGTTAAATAGTGGTAATTGAACAATATTTTTATGATTTTATTTTGCAATCGTTGAAGTTTACCTAAACTTGTTTTTGAAGCACAACCCCAGATTTCAATCAAATATGATAAATGAGATTTTACCATTGCATTATAAATTGTAAATCGCAGTTTATTTGGTAAATACCGTGCAATGTTGCGGAGCGCGCCGCACTGTGCTACCAATTTACTTTTTACGTGTTCAATATGAGTGTTCCACGTTAACTGGCTATCCAAATACAAACCGAGGTATTTTTCATGAGATTTTAGCTGAACAGGTTCATTGTTTATTGTTAAGAGCGTGTGCGGGGGTATTAATTGTTTGTTTTTGGCTTTAAATACCAGATTACAAGTTTTAGAGACGTTAATCGTTAATAAATTATATTTGAACCAGCTTTGGAGAATGTTAAGGTCATCTTGTGCTAGCGAAACTAAGTTATATATGGATGAGCCAAAGTAGAATAGGCAGGTATCGTCTGCGTAAAAAGTGATATGACCATGTAAGCCCAAGTTATTTATATTATTGATGTAAAAAACAAACATTAAGGGTCCTACAATTGAACCTTGAGGGATTTCACAGGTAGGTAGGTTTTTATAGGTAAAGAGCTGCTCTGAGTACAGCTGTTGTCTGTTTTGACTACTTGCGATCGTTTTGAAACATAACATTCAATTGTTTGTAGTGGTCCATAAAATCAGTAGATTCGATTTTTTTCAAAAATATTTTGTGACTAACAGTATCGAATGCTTTTTTTAAATCTATAAAAATGCCAAGACTAATATTCTATTTATCTATGTTTTGTTTAATTTTTGTAACAAAATCAATAGAAGCTGTTAGAGTATTACTTTTAGGTCTAAATCTATATTGCTGCTCTGAAATAAAATTGATAGATTGTAGGTAAGTATTTTTCTATTCTAGTATGTATGACTTTTTCGAAGATTTTTGATAGCACTAGCAATACAGAGATAGGTCTGTAGTTACCTGGATTTGTTTTCGAATGAATTGTAACTGGCAAAGATTTGTAGATAGGGGTCACCTCTATCTACAAATCTTTGCCAGTTTTAAATTATCTGGAAAAATGCCATCTTCTAGTAATCTGTTAAACGAATTTGTAAGTGGACCTGACATGAGATTTTTTATAGATTTTATTGCTTTTGTACTAATTCCATCTAAACCAACACTACAGTTCGAATCAAGATTGCTAATAATATGTGAATTTTTTTTATCAGTACATGGCTCAAATTTTGAAATTGTGGGCGTACCCTCAGGAGGTTGTGATAAAGCATGCATATAATTTTAATGATATTGTTTAGATATTTCGTCTGCCAATAATGGGACAATGTTTGCAAAATACTCATTAAAACTTGACAGATTTGATTTGGGTCTATTACGTCTTGAGAATTTATTATAAGTTTTGGTGGAGCACAACTTTGTTTTGTTTTATTACTAGCTAGAGTATTAACCAAATTCCACATTTTCTTTGGGGTTTTGTCACATTTTTTTAAATTCTTTATGGTAATATATCTTTTTTGTTTCTCTAATTAGATTGGCTACTTGGTTTCTTCTTATCCGAAATTTTTTTAATGCCTCATCATTTGGATTATTCTTAAGTTTCGCCCACAATATGTTTCTTTCATTTATTTCAGCAATCACGCCTTTGTTTATCCAGTCGAGCGAACTATTCGAATTTTGTACATGACAGAAGCTGGTTTGCCATTTTTTCTCTTAGTTCTTATTCAAAGCATTATTTTTCGAAAAAATATCAGTTATCCATCTCTCATTTCATTTGACACTAGCATAATAGATGTATATTTTATAATAAGAAATTAAAAACACTAGTTAAAACACTTACTCCAACATATTTTTCAACATTAACGTCGTGATATGTATTCAGTTGGACCAATGCTCTTTGGGCCAATGTCACGTCAACAAGACAATACTGTGTTTGGACGCCTGGCCAAGGCCACGGGAAGGTGAGACATTGATCGAAATTTCCAAAATGGTATTGAGTCCCGTAGAATGTTCCCACCGGTAGCTGCATTGAATCCCACACTGAAAATAAAAGATAAATCAATAAGTTTTACCTGTACTTGAAATAAATAAATATTTTCGGGAAAAAACACTACATTATTTTATTTTTTACAAGTCCGATACAAAAGTGACGAGCAAACTTAAAAACTTAACTAAACTAATCCACAAAAACATTATGAATTTGCTAATCAAAATATTGTAGTCAGCATATCAGAAAAACTTAATTTAAAAAAAATATCAAACGCCAAACTAGTTGAAATTTATTTTATAGTGTACTTTTTTAATTAAATAAATTTTGTTAAAAAATATCGAGTTCACTGCGCACCTCTGTGCTTAGATGGTTATATAAATAACGAGTACACAGTAGACAAGTAGTCTAGTTAGGTACGTCCTACTTCAAGAAAGAGGTCCCGACATACTTATGTCGGACTCGAGGTCGGGGTCGGTGCCTCAAGTCGAAAGTGTTCGACCAGTGTGTGTTACCAGTGATGACTTATAGCACTGAAACGTCTTTTACTATGGGATTTATTATTGTTTTTTTAATTCATAATACTGATACATTGGCCACCAACCCGCCTGATGGAAAGCGATGTTGTAGCCGAAGATGGAGTGTGTAGACCTAGAAGATACCTATTCACTCTTGTCTTAAAGATATCTAGCTTGTATTTGTCAGGTAGTGACGGAGGCAAGGCGGTCCAATCCCTAGCGGTCCGCATAACCTCCAAGTATCTCAACGAACGAGTCTGTGCTTGGAGTTCCTCAGCGAGATCGAATCTGAAATTATCCGTAGAAGAGCCAAAGTTACCGACATATTTCACCGGATCGGCAAGTTGAAATGACAGTGAGAAGGGCACATAGCGCGAAGGATTGATGACCGATGGGGTCGAAAAGTTATCGAGTGGGGAACACGTAGCAACAAGTGCAACGTAGGACGTCCACCCACAAGGTGGATGACCTTATTAAGACCGCAGGATCGCGCTGGATGCAAGCCGCTTCCAATTGGTCTTATTGGAGATTCATAGGGGAGGCCTATGTCCCCGATGTCTTATGAAAGGTGCAGAGCAAAAGCTAAGTTAGTTTGGGCATAGCTGCACCGTAATTCGCATAGGACTTACCTAATTAGAACTGATCATCAACCCTCAAAGTTCTATTCTTCTCCTTTCAAAGAGTTGTAATCATCCTTCATATGTAGGCCGATGGGAGACCGCGGGTGGCATTTATGCCTATATCACACCTCCGCTGCGAAACTCAAAGGGCGAAACCGCCATAGTTTCGCTATGAGTTGTGAGTTGTTGGGCGGCGAAACAATAGCGAAATTCCCTGCTCTAACGTACAAAACAGACTATGATGTTGTCTCTTTCTAACATGATTTCGCTCATTTGCTTAGGCGCCGTCTACATCAGTCTCCGCCCGTTGTCCGCCATTTTGGAGCGGTTCCGCGTGTATCTCGGACGCGTCTGTAGCAATCGACAATTTTTATGAGCGAAATAGGAACAATGGATTTGGAATTTACTGAAAAACTTATACAAGCAGTGAGAAATAGACCTGTTTTGTACTTACTAAATCACCCTGACTACAAAAATAACACAAAAAAACTATTCTATACGCTCTGTTTCGCTATTATAGTTTCGCGTAAGTGAAGTACTGTTGCATAGCGAAACTCACGCAGCGGTTTCGCAGTTGTTGTTTCGCAGCGGAGGTGTGATATAGGCATTATAACTGAGCGCTACCGTGGCTCGGTTGATACGTTAAATTGTAGGTCTGTTTAACGGCGGCTTCAGGCGGTTTAAAACTGACGCCGTGCCTTAGCCGCCTGGCCTTGACGAACTTACTTACGCTTCATAGGTGTCCTTTGTTCAGGAGTGGACCATTTAAAAATAAGGCAGATACTGGCACTTACCCCAAGTAGCCCAAAGCGTGTTATTTTTGACTCCATTCAAAATTGCTTCAGTATCGATGCGACAAGGATTTTCTTCTTCGCTCCATTTTTCTCTTGCTAACCCATTCAGAAGGTTATCTACTGAGCTTGCCACATTGGTACCTTGAAATATAGCATAGAGTTTGTGCAAGAAGAGAATTGTCGTAGGTGAGGTCGCCCGTGTGTAATTTTACTAATTAGGGTTCCGTACCTCAAAAGGAAAAAAACGGAACTCTTATAGGACCACTTTGTTGTCCGTCTGTCCGTCTGTGTGTATGTCAAGACTCTTTATCTCAAGAACGCGTAAAGATATCGAGTTAAAATTTAAACTGTATACGTATATCGATGAACTCTTGCTGCTGTGTAAAAGAAAAATTTCTAAGTTGTCGTTTAAAAAAGTTAGAGCCGTTTATGTCGTAAAAAACCGCATATTTCGACACTCACAAAAATTAAAACCTACAGGATACTTAACATAGAACTATGAAATTTGGCGAGAAGCATTGCCTTATAGTACACATATAGGAATAAATCTGAAAACTGTACATTTTTATTTACATCACAAAAAATAGGGCCTCAAAATTCACAAAATATGAGCTCAAAATTCAAAGTGAGTAAATCGTATCATGAAAGGTGTCATATAAAAGAACTTCATTGGCACATGCTAAAACAGATTTTTAATTATTTTAACAATGTGTTTGTAAGAAACCCTCGATGTGCGAGGCTGACTCGCACTTGTCCGGTTTTTTTTGTTACGTTAACAACATTACACTGCTCTGTCATGGCAGACTTCGGTGCTTAGGCGTGTCCACTCCTTTGTTAGGTATTTAATGTTGGTAGTACAACTAAAAGTGTTTGATACTTGGTAGACTCCTATACGTTTTCATCAGTACTCGCGTCTACCAAGTAGTCGGTACCTTGGCTGCTGATTAAAATCTTATTATTAGTTCACCGCAATGCCGCGACGGTTCTCTTTTCGCACACACTATATTTACTCATTTATACATAATTATGGTAAACTTATTTATTAGTAGCTTTTTTCGCGGCTACGCCCGCGTGTTATTTTATTTATTTTGATATCCCATAGGAAGATTTTATTTTTATGGGATAAAAAGTAGCCTATGTCACTTTCCGTAATTCAAACTAAGTTCATGCCAAAAATCAAGTCAATCCGTTGCTCCGTTGCTGCGTGAAAGAGGAACAAAACAACAAACACTTTCGGATTTTTAATGTTTAAATAAATAAGTAGGTAAATATTAGATGACATCTTACACACGGTCTCTGACCCCAAACTAAGCAAAGCTTGTGATATGGCTGCCAGAAATTGATATACTACATATATATTATTAAAAAATACCCAGACACAGAGCAAACACCTATGTTCATCAAAAAATGTTTGCCCTGGGTGGGGATCGAACCCAAGCCTCTTTAACCCAAAAATTAGGGTCACTAACCACTGAACCACCGAAGCAGTCCCCAAGTTAGTAAGGAAGTACCGTTTTTTTATTTTTTATTTTGCATAGGTTTGCGTTTGACTACACACTGCCTGATGTTAAGCAGATGCGCGGTCTAGGGTGTAGCACGCTTACCTAGAAGATACCTATTTACTCGGGATTTGAAGACACTCACGTTGTACTTTAACGGGAAGACAGACCCAGGCAAAGCGTTCCACATTCCGGCTGTTTGTATGAGGAATGAGGATTCAAAACGCTTGGTTCTAACGCGCGGAATGTCCACCATAAAAGGGTGGCGCTTTGGTTGCGTCCGCCTAGCCGTACGATAGAAGAAAGGGGCAGGGGGGGCTAGATTGTGCAACTCCTGGGCGCACTCTCCGAAGTGTATCCGGTAAAGGTCCGTATGCTAGTGATGCTACAATAACACACGTACACGCTAAACCTTTGCTCGTCTCGCTCACCATATGTATAAAAAACCAGCCTCACTTGAGTCACACATTCTGTCTTGTTTTTTATTTGGTCTGAGATGGTAGCCCGGCCAACCTGTCTTATTCTGACACGTCGATAGAATTATTTTGTGGTCCGTATGCTAGCCGGGTAAGTAAGTATGACCACTACATCAGCGCCTGCCTACTGTCACATACCATTTCCCAATGTGGGCGTCTCGAGTCGAGACGACGACTGCGCGCAGCCGCAGCTTGACCGAGACTGAGTGTCGCGCCGGGACTGGCAGCTTATATAGGTACGAAATACGAATGCGTCGTATCACGAGATGTACTCGTGGCTGTGTGGAGCGTCGTGCGCCTTACTTTAATTATATTTTTACATTTCTTGTCATTGATCGAAAATTAAATATCGTAAAAATAAGTCAAAATCTGTTTTAGCTTGTGCTTTAAAAGATCTTTCATATGATACCCCACATGATACAATTAATTCACTTTTAAATTATAGCCCACTTTTTTTGCAATGAGGCTTGAGGCCCTATTTTTTGTGATTTAATTAAAAATGTACAGTTTTCAGATTTATTCTTATATGTGTACTCTAAGACAATGCTCCTTGCCAAATTTTATAGTTCTAGGTCAACGGGAAGTACCCTATAGGTTTTGATTTTTGTGAGTGTCGAAATATGCGGTTTTTTACGACATAAACGGCTCTAACTTTTTTCTTAGTTATCTGAGGAGTATAGTTTTTTTCACAACTGCAAGATATATATACGTATACAGTTTAAATTTCAACTCGTTTACTTTACGCGTTCTCGAGTTAAAAGGGCTTGACAGACACACAGACGGACAGACGGACAACAAAGTGATCCTAGAAGGGTTCTGTTTTTTCCTTTTGAGGTACGGAACCCTAAAAATAAAGACAGAATGTCGTGAACAAACAAGTGAGGCCGACCAAAACTACGCCTCGCCGTGTACAGACAATCACACACACATCCAACGTATAATGAAACTACGCCTTAGCTTGTCAGTCGAACTATGGCCAAAGAAGATATAATAATACCTACCACCTATGGCGGCGCAATTCTGACGCACTCACACATGTGTTAAAAAACCGGACAAGTGCGAGTCAGGCTCGCACATCGAGGGTTCCGTACAAATACAGAAAATTTCACAAAATTAGGAAGTAAGCTGTTAAAATCTCTAAACCTACCTACTATAACCATCGATAAAAAAGTTTTTTCTTTTTTCTCGTCATTCATCGAAAATTACACATTGTTAAAATAATTAAACACCTGTTTTAGCATGTACTAATGAAGCTCTTTTATATGATACCTTACATGATACGATTTACTCACCTTGAATTTTGAACCCATATTGTGTTGAGATAGGCCCTATTTTATTGTGAGTAAAAATGTACGGTTTTCAGATTTATTCCTATATGTGTACTGTACTGTACTGTATCAGCCTTTTTTTTAATAGTCCACTGCAGGACGTAGGCCTACCCACGAAGGGTGATTGGACCATATCCACCACGCTGGCCCAGTGCGGGTTGTTGGATTCACATACGCCATAGAATTTCTTCTACGGACGTATGCAGGTTGCCTCACGATGTTTCCTTCACCGAAAAGCCAGTGGTGTGAAATTCCGTACATAAATTCCGACGAACTCATTGGTACAGGACCGGGATTTGAACCTACGACCTCACGATTGTAAGGAGGGTGTCACTACCACTAGACCACCACGGACAACAAAGTGATCCTATAAGGGTTCCGTTCTTTTCCGTTTGAAGTACTAACTTAACTCTAAAAACCGATTTTTTTATATGCTCTGAGGATGTATCGCGAGATCTACTATTAATTATGATTTTTAGTAGGTATTACTTACCAAAGCATGTTACGAAGAAAATAACAGTAATAACACTCATGTTTAATCATATGAAAACTAAATAAAATAATAAGGAACTCAATTTATCTAAAATCCTAAATCAAAATTTATTTTAGCTTATAATTTATTTAATTTACTATTTTAGGAATGGTTTGTTTCTATATACAACAGGATTAATTGTGCACTGAAATCACGAGCTAAATAAATTATTATAAAAATATAACTTTTCAAATACAAGATTTTGAGAGACTGGATAACAAGTAGCAGCAGAGCGCAACTCTAATCTATGTGAGAAAATATTTTTCGACAAAAATAGCATAATCAACGTCAACCGTGTACAGCAACGTTTCTGAACCTGTGATCCGCGGGCCCCTGGAGGTCCGCAACTGTGTGTAGACATGACGATGGACACTCCGTCGTCATATCTATGGACATTTGTATTTTTATATGTTTATTTTATTTTTATTTTTTATTGGGAAATTACAAACCACAGACTCCAGGGTCTGTGCCTTTTGTTTACTAAAATGTTCAATTATTCGATTTTACTGCACAAAAAGAGTTAGTACAATAGAGATGGGTTAGTTTAAATTTTTGCCTAAGTTAGTAGTTTCGGTGCATTGCGTGAATGCCACAAGCAGACCGGCGACCCGCATGCAGCACCCGATCACGAGTGTGACGCATGTGCCAGCCAATTATTTGTTTATTTGAATTGTATCACTACATAGCAAGTATTAAACAAAGTCGCTTCCGTGTCTGTCTGTCCCTATGTATCCTTATGTATAAAAAAAAAAACTACGTAATGGATTTTGGTGCGGATTTTTTAATAGATAGAGTAATTCAAGAGAAAGGTTTATATGTACACCTGTGCGAAGCCGGGGCCGAAGCCGCTAGTTAATAAATAAAGTGAAGTATTTTTTTGGGCTGTGCCCCAATTATTTGGAAAGTAATTAGGATCAGGTGAATTGACTAACGGGAAGGTATTTAACTATTGGGTGTTGATAAATTAATGCGACAAGTTAACATAGACAGGAGTATAAAACAATTGGTTCGGTACGTTACGCTAAAATGTCAAACTAATAATATATGCCAACAAGTCTCGCAGTCAATCCCCTGCGCCCCTGTGCCGCCCGCAATCCACACAAGAAATTGGTCAAGAGCAAGTCGGGATTCAGTTAAACAAATGCCAGGTCTACTAATTTCCTAAGGATCCGAGGACTGAAAATGGTTGAGAAACGCTGATGAACAGAATAGGAACAGTTCGCACGAATTGATGTGTCCATTGACGTTGTGTTTTTTACATTATTGTTGACTTTACAAAGACGACTTAGCCGATTTTGATAAAAATTAAATGGGAACAATTTCAAAATATGATCTACCAAAGAAAAGAAAATAATGAAATTCGGTTCACAATAAGCATGATGATTACAAAAATTAATTAGTCCGTCAGATAGATTATTAAAAAATATTAGACATGTATTTTTTAGGGTTCCGGGCCTCAAAAGGAAAAAACGGAACCCTTATAAGATCACTTTGTTGTCCGTCTGTCCGTCTGTCCGTCTGTGTGTATGTCAAGACTCTTTATCTCGGGAACGCGTAAGGATATCGAGTTCAAATTTAAACTATATACGTACGAGTATATCTATAGTCTCTTGCAGTTGTGTAAAAGAAAAACTTTTCAGTTATCGTTTAAAAAAGTTAGAGCCGTTTATGTCGTAAAAAACCGCATATTTCGCACTCACAAAAATCAAAACGTACAGGGTAGTTCCCGTTGACATATAACTATGAAATTTGGCGAGAAGCATTGTCTCAGAGTACACATATAGGAACAAATCTGAAAACTGTACATTTTATTTAAGTCACAAAAAATAGGGCCTCAAAATTCACAAAATATGGGTTTAAAAATTCAAAGTGAGTAAATCGTATCATGTAAGGTATCATACAAAAGAACTTCATTAGCACTTGCTAAAACAGGTTTTTGATTATTTTAAAAACATGTTTGTACGGAACCCTCGTTGTGCGACCCTAACTCGCACTTGTCCGGTTTTTCTTTTATTAATTAAACAAAAATTGATAAATACATAGCCCGTTAAAGTCTCACGTGACGTCACTAGTGCCATACAAATGTATAGACTTCTGTAAGAGAAGTGACGTCACGACCCCCACTCCCAAACTTTGACAAGATCTGTCTATGTCATTTGTTGTTTGATAGACATAAGAAAAAGTAGAGTCAAGATCTGTTAGAAGATCGGTTAGATTCTCTCCAAATCAGGATCTGTTAGAAAATCGATTAGATTCTCTCCAAATAGTCAATCAGCTCAACCTATTAGGGCCACAGGGCACATCCCTTCTGGGGTGCCCGGGCAAGTCTGATCTCCCCCGCCGGGTGACGGCCCAAGCCGAGGTCCGTACCTTCTCAGGTGCCCTTGCGCTAGTCACCCTATAACCTAATCTTAGGGCTCAGCCGCCTTCCGCGCTCGCCCATGCCCGGTAAGCTGTAGAGGCCTCAGAAGCCAACAGCTATAAGTCATTTATTAAATCACCCAGGAGTAAGTAATCGTGTAACAAACTTATAATTGAACAGATTGATAACACCAATTTTGAAGTCGGTGAAAAAAAAGTGTTATTAGAGGTCAGTTATAAAGAGATGTCAATTTCATTAAAACAAATCAAGATCACGATGTTAAGACGTCCGCTGCTCTATTTTTGTGATCAAACCTTCGAGCAAATATCCACAGAGCCACAGTCCCTAAGTGAACGTAGTAAAAAAATGTCCGAGCGCCGTCATACATACCGACTTAGATATTTACATTAAATAATTCACAATGACCCGTTTTTTCAAATCTCGACGTAATATCACCTATTTAGTGCTTATAACCGAGTACTTTGGTATCACGCGGCGTTGTAGTCGGCTTGCAATGGCCTTACGACTAACTGAAAAGCCTGCCCACTACGTAGCTTTGGCAGAGTTTTGGGTCGACACTTTTTTGCACGATTGTGACTCTATAGATATTTGCTTGAAGGATCAAACGTTTAATTTCTCGGCACAACTCTTTTCTAACCCAATTTGATTACAAAAAAATCTAAAAACATTGATATCGACGAAAAACAAAATATTTTTTAGCTTTTTACTAAATTCGAAGTTATAAACAACGTACAAAAACCTGTCACAAAAAATCTTTACAAAATTAGTCATTACTATTTGTCAACGAATTTTGTGATTGTTTCTTTTTTTCCTTTTTTAGGTTGTCTAGTAATATAAAACAATTATTTAATTCAGCGCAAGAGAAGATCTCCGTTTAAATTGGACGAGCGCATGCGAAAATGCCGTTTTAACGCAGCAATTTTGCTCTCGTTGGTCCAGATGTTGGTTTTGAGGTTCCATTTTTCAACGAATCTCGACGAAACTTGGTAGAGTTTGAGCAAAGAGGGAAGCGTCGTAGGCGAGGTCGTCCGTGTGGCATTTTACTAATTTTGTTACGTTGACAACACTGCTCTGTCATTGCTAGTACAACTAAAAGTGTTTGATACTTGGTACATAGACACTGTTTCGACGGAGTTTCTCTGCGAGATCGGATCAGATGAGACCCATAGAAGAAAATGGGCAGGGCACATAGCGCGGAGGACTGATGATCGATGGGGTCGAAAAGTTCTCAAGTGGAGACCACGTACCGGCAAGCGCAGCGTAGAACTTCCACCCACAAGGTGGACAGATGACCTCATTAAGACCGCAGAATTGCGCTGGATGCAAGCCGCTACCAACCGGTCTTATTGGAGATCTTTAGGGGAGGCTTATGTCTAGCAGTGGACGTCCTATGGCTGAAACGACATAAATACTAATTCGGTTTTCATCAGTACTCGCGTCTATCTAGTATAGTAGGTGCCTTGGCTGCTGATTAAAATCTTATAGTTAGTTCACCGTAACGCCACGTCGGTTCTCTTTTTGCACATACTCTCTTCAGAGCTGCCGCTATATCAACTAAGTACTTTGAAATTGCCGAATTTGAATCTAGTATGACCATGAGGAAACACCCGAAAAATTTCTGTGTATGCTTGTCCGCTAACCAAGTCCAGCGGCGCCTGTGCTCACCAAATGTCGCAACCCTATGACGGGGGATCTCCAAGAACATTTTCTCTCCAGTCCAGAAATTGCCGTCTATTTGTGTACTTTATTACGTATTTGTGGCAATGAAGACTCGGCCGTATTATCCAGAATCAAAGCTTGGATTGCCGTATATTACCTACCGAATCAATAATAGCAGCTCTGCTGACAGGAGTAAAGGGATTTTTAAAAAGCCCCTTGTGTGCACTATAAAATCCATTATGAGTCATGACTTTTACAAAGAAATTTAGAATAAGGAGAATAGCATACGTTCGTCAATCCAAAGCCGAATCCAACTCGATTGGGCAGCTTTCGGAAAATTGCGTGACGTCTTCTCATCCGATATACCTAAGTGCCTCAAGACGAGAGTTTTATAGTTGTGTATTGCCAGTGATGACTCATAAGTCATCACTGGCAACACAGTGCCACGTTTCCACGTTTCAGTGTCATAGCACTGAAACGTGGTCTTTTACTGTGGGCCTTCTGAATAAGCTCAGGATAGCCCAACGTGCTATGCTCGGCGTCTCTCAGCGAGATCGTATCAGCAATGAGGAAATCCGCAGACGGATCAAAGTTGCCGACATAGCTCAGTGGATTAGCAAGTTAAAGTGGCAGTTGGCAAGGCACATAGTTCGGAGAATGGATGGTCGATGGGGCAGTAAAGTTCTCGAATGGAGACCACGGACCAGCAAGCGCAGCGTAGGACGACCACCGACTAGGTGGACTGACGATATTATAAAGAACGCTTGTACGTGCTGGATACAGGCCCCTTCCATGGATAGAGGCCCCTTCCAATCAGTCTTATTGGAAATTTATAGGAGAGGCCTATGGCCAGCATTGTCTGATGAATGGATGATGGATGGAATATATTCATCGAGTAGAGAAACGCACACTACATTTTCACAGGATTTTCTTACTTTTTAATAAGTTATTGTTATTATTAACACAAACTGCTTCTTTCGCCTCTTCTTCTTCAGTTATGCTCTTTGGTGTGTTAGGAGATCTGTAAAGATATTTTGTTCAGTTAATAGGGGGGGTATTGGGAGAAGAATATTGATTTTGGCTTTGGATTTTGGTTCTAGACCGCCGAGGATGGAGGACGATGGCCCAAGATTATTAAAGAGAAACTTTTAGGAGGTGGTGGTCACGACCCTCAGACATGAAGAATTCGACTCGAGGAGGAGGAGGATATTTTAGACGGTATAATATTAAGGGGATTATTAAATTTACTTTATGTTTGGCACTGTACAAATCCCGTAGAGCACATAAAAAACGCAACAAACTGCTCTAGCTCAATACGGATAGGTGGATTCACATACACCTCGAATTTCTTCCACGGACCTATCTACAATGTTGGTTGTATCACGATGTTGTCCTTCACCGAAAAGCCAACGGTGTGAAATTCCGTAGGTACATTAAGTTCCTGGATCCGGATGGGGTGGGGACTGGGTCTTAAGCCCACGATCTGACGATTTTAAGGCGGGTGGAACAACTACCTAGACCACCACAGTTTTAATATCATTGCATACAATTTACAAGTAGATCAACGAGCTATAGGGAGGGCAATGTTCATAGTCTCACTGCGAGACCGAATCAGAAATTAGTAGTTCCGTAGAAGTACAAAGGTTACCGACGTAGCCCAGCGGATTGGTAAGTTGAAAAGGTAATGAGTAGGACACATAGCACGAAGGACTGATGACCGATGGGGTTGAAACTTCTCGAGTGGAGACCACGTCCCGGCAATCGCAGCGTAGGGCGTCCACCCCCAACGTAGAGATTGCGCTGGATGCAAGCCGCTACCAACTAGTCTTACTGGAAATCAATATGGGAGGCCTATATCTATCAGTGGACGCACTATAGCTGAGGGATGGATGGATGTATAAAAGTTCCAGTATCATCATAATATTTACCTGTTAAACTCGAATGCGAGGTTGATGAGGTTTGTCACTGGAGCCTCTATAAACAGGTAGACGATGAAACTCACGCTGAATGTTATCACCACGTACCCTAAGCCAATGGTAATCTGAAAAGGAACAACATGGAGTAAAATATTGAAACCATTTTTTTTATGCTAAAAATGGCATGACCGACCTTAACCGTGTACAGAAATCGCGAATATTTCGCACGGATCGATGTAGCGTTTTTGACCAACGAACCACTGGAGGAAGTATACAATTCGACGCGTAATTTTTTTTTATGTATAACCACGCATAACTTTTCCTAGTAGTCCGATTTCAATAGTTATTTTTTTATTGGAAAGAGTATACTTTGAAATTGCTCTCATTTAAATTTTATCGAAATCGTCTGAGCCATTTATGATAAATCAACAATAATGCGAAAAAATGCTACATCGGTCCGTGCGAAATATTCGCGAATTCTGTACACGGGTGAAGTCGGTCATGCTAGTTTTTGCAAAAAATAATCTTGTTCACACTGTTGTTGATTTATCAAAAATGGCTCAGACGATTTCGATGATATTTAAATGGGACTAATATCGAAGTATACTTTTTAAGTGAAAAAAGAATTATTGAAATCGGACAACTAAGAAAAAAGTTATGCGTGCTTATACATAAAAAATATATACGCGTCGAATTGTATACGTAGGTACCTCCTCCGGTGGTTCGTCGGTCAAAAATGAAACTATTTTGTAACTTAAGCTGAGTAAGATAAAATTAACTTTCTCCATAAATACAACAAAATAAAATACCTACTACATACGCTACTTTAGACAAAAATAATAATCGGCCAATCCAGGTTTGTTGTAAGGGAAATATTTAATAATATTTATTTTATTCTGTTTTAAGTATTTGTTGTTATAGCGGCAACAACAATACAAATTTCAATTGACTATCTGTCACGGTGCATGAAATACAGCCTGGTGAAAGACAGACGGACAGACGAACAACTAATAAAATTAAAAAGCAATTAGATCATCCACAGACCCTTGAAGGTTTAATTGAAATGCTCAAGACCACTATTGCTTATTCACCGGTGAAAAAAAGCAAGCGTATCAGTTTTTACTAGAAAATTTTGCTTTAATTTGTCCAGATGTTAATTATCCTGTAAAGGTCGCATTTTTTCAACACAAAACATCAACAAAATTTATTTTCGTGCTTTGTTTATTTTTCGAATATTTCGACTATAAGTAAGTACTAAATTTTTGTAACTTTAAAAAATGTTGCATAATAACTATTGTTATTAACAACAATAAAAATATATCCATTTATAAACAGAACCAACAACACCTTTTGTATAATATAGCCCTCTTAAAATAACAAAGACATGATTAACTTGAACAGCGTTTGGAAAATTGCGTAACGTTTTCTCGTCCGACATAATAATATCTCTGTGCCTCAAATCAAAAGTGTTTGACCAGTGATGACACTGAAACGTGGTATCTTACTGTGGGCCGTTTTAATAAGCTCCAAGTAGCCCAACGAGCAATAGAAAGGGCTATGTTCGTTGTCTCTCTGCGGTATCGAATCGAGAACGAGAAGATTCGTAGAAGAACCAGAGTTACCGACTTAGTCCAGCTGATTGGCAAGTTGAAATGGCAGTAGGTAGGACACATAGCGCGGAAGACTTGATGACCGATGGGGTCGAAAAAATCTCGAGTGGAGACCACGTGCCGGCAATCGCAGCGTAGAACGTCAACATAAGGTAGACTGATGACCTCATTAAGACAGCAGGATCACGCTACCAACCGGTCTTATTGGAGATCCATAGGGGAGGCCTATGTCCAGCAGTGGACGTCCTACGGCTGATGGATGGATAGATGGTGGAAATAGTATTTCTGAAATAAATGATTATGATTATGATGACTAAGTTACAAAATGCCGCAATGTCTGAAAACCCGACTTTACAACCAATGCGTACTACCTGTGATGACGTATGGTGCCGAAACGTGGACGCTCACCAAGAAAATTATATACAAAATGCGAGTCGCACAACGAGCCATGGAGCTTGCTGTGTCAGGCATCACGTTACGTGACCGAATTCGAAACACGGAGATCCGTAGGAGGACAAAGTTGGCAGATATCGGATCCCGTATAATCAATCTCAAGTGGCGTTGGGCTGGACATTTAGCCAGATGTGATGATGGCAGGTGGAGCAGGTCTCTGAGTGAATGGTGGCCCCGTGACGGGAAGCGCAGTCCCGGTAGACCCTTACAACGGTGGCGTGATGACATCCAAAAGTTTTGCGGCAACACCTGGATGAGACTGGCACAGGACAGGGATAGTTGGCGTAAGGGGGAGGAGGCTTATGCCCTGCAGTGGGCCGAAATAAGCTGATGATGATGATGATGATGAAGTTACCATACTCACCATATTCAGCAGGTCGAATTTCGCGAGTGTCCGTAAAGAGTATATATCTTTGGTTATGAATATTGTGTGGGATAAATAGGCAGAGAAACAAAGTTTACTCAGCGGCACAAATACTGCACTGCCCAGGAAATCATTCACGATTGCTGAAAATAAAGAACAGAACAATTTAACTAAATTAAAACCACCAGCCACCACCACGTATAGCTAGGAAATAGAAGAAACTGTTGAATTTCCCGAGAGATAACAGGTAAAGCTTTTAAAAGTCACAGTTCTAAGACTATGTGCTTCATTTTGACCACAACGTCGCTTACCTGGTGATCCAGCGCGTACTTATTCGACAAAACAAAAAAAACATAATCTTACGGGCAACAGAAACTTTTAAACATATAATAAAGCATGAATCAGACATACCTTATAAACAACTTTTACTATGAGGCCAACCCGGAATTCTTGTTGAATGTTTCTTACATTTTTTCGATTCCGAGTTGCAATTTTTCTATAGAATAAATAGGTGGTGGATTTGGTCCCGTAGTGAAAGTTGCTCATAATGACGATCTAAATGACTCCCTTTTGACTTTACTACACCTTATTGGAATACTCTTGTTGAGTATTCTGTTTCTCAATATTATTTTTGATGACAAGTATTTCGGTGTCTGATGCTTTACATTACACTGTATTTAATAGGTATATTTAGTACGATTTAGTAAAACTGGTAATGAATTGCCACGTTAAATTGGGGTCTACAATTAACATTAACCGTTTAGCCATTTCAGAGGCCTTCAGGCAGCTTAAAAACTCTGACACCAGGGCTAGCTATACACTAACTTATTTTAGTAATAAAAAATACATACGTAGCGTTCCATATTCGCAAACAATTATGATAAGGCAGATCCCGCCTGCCCAGACAGCTTTGTCAAATGTTGCAAGTACTGCCATCCATACAGGACTAAATTCATTTCGGAACATCTTTCCACCAATTGCCAGGCTACCCACCAGTACACTCATGCCTAATATAAACCCGATTACTGAAGCACTCTGAAATAAACAAGAATTATTATCTTTCGTGTACAAAATTCGAAAATTTCGCTCGAATCGTTTACATTATTGTTGATGTTTCAGAAACGGCTCAGCCGATTTCTGTAAAATTTAAAAGGGACCACCTCGGGAGTATAACTATACCCTTTGGAACTAAAATTTGAATTAAAGCTCTAAAATTTCTGTTGAGAGCTCGGTGCTTGTAGTTGTTGACTCATACGTCTGCCTAGGACAAGTTGTCCCGTTAGGTAGGCCCGACTTCAAGAAAAAGGCCAATCGCTGAATCCAACTCGGCTGGGTAGCGTTCGTGAAATAATAATTGCGTGATGTATTTTCGTCCGACATACCTCAGTGCCTCAAGTCGAAAGTGTTGGACCAGTGACTTATGGCACTGAAACGTGGTATCTTACAATGGGCTTTATTAATAAGCTCCAAGTAGCCCACAATCGTCGAATCTAACTCGGCTAGGCAGCGTTCCAAAAATTACGTAATGGACGGACCTAATGGGTGGACGTCCACCCATTAGGTGGATAAATACTTAAATGTATTGTAATTTAATAGACTTAAGTGGATTAGACACATAAAAGCTCCACTTCCATACCTTTGAGTAGATCTTCTTGTGGTCTTGGGGTTTGTGTACAGCCATGAAGTATCCCATCGCTGCACCCATCAGATATGAACTGGCTCTAATGTAGAAAGGCACGTATACAGTTGCGTATATCTTATTGGTTTCGAAGTGCAGACTTTCACTGAAAATGTAGAAGAGAATAAGAAACATTCTCATTTAACTTATTAATTATTATATGAGTGACTAGATATCTTTTAAGTCTAAGTGCATGATCTTCGACCATAACGTCCATCAGGCCAGTTGGTGCTCAAGCGCCTACTCATGCACGGTAATGCTATAGCTCCTATTATGCAGTGATACCTATGCTAGGTATGTGTTTTTTTAAACTAAACAAGGAAATTAATTCTTACGATTTTGGGTTGGCCCCATTGTAAAATTTTTTTATTTTGACATGCTCACTAAAATCGCCTTTATAAGGCGTCACGTAAATTACTAGTACCTAACCCTTTTTACAAGGCGGAAATCTTAGCAAGGTACCTGGCTGCTTCAAGGTACAGCCGAGTTATATAGGATTGCACTCACTAAAACTCCCTCAGTGGCCAGCCTTCTGCTATCTTGGGAGCTCCAGGATATCCAGGGGAACCCATCGGAGCTCCCAGCACTTTTCTATTAACGTCCTGCGTTTGACATAAAGTCATATACGACAACGTGGCCACACAGCCTCGACGTCGTCAACATACCCGTATGAGTGGATCACTGGAGCCTCATCTCCAACTACGGCAGGGGATAGCAATGCCGTATTCTATTGTACCAGTATACTGGCACAAAATAATAAATCATAAAAAGTTTCTTACCCAATATCATACCAAATCAATCCAGGCAGGTCGTGCCAGTAGTTCCAAATGACGGCTACTACTACCGACAACACGAACACAAGCCAACTAAATATGAGCCCTATCCTCTTGTTATTACGGTATAACATGAACAGGGCAGTGCCTAGCACAGTGAGCTGGAAATCACAGTGAAGCTGCCAGCTGGTCACAGAGCACTGAAATAATAGAAGATAAATTTGAGTTTTTAATGAATTCAGAATGGGCTTTGGCAATAGACAACCTAGAGAGCAAAATGAGGCCTGTTACACCAGTGCCCAAACTTTCCACAGGTGATACTTAATGCGGACATTGAGGTCTTATTGTTATTAGCATAAATTACACAATTCTTAATTGTAATTTAAGATTTCATTGTAGTATATAGTCTCCAAATCTGGAGTAGTCAAAATAAAGTTACCAACGGTAGGTCAACGGATTAATAAGATAAAATATTGTCACTTTATCTTTTCAATATAGGGCAGGACACATAGCGTAAAGAAAAGGTGGCCGATGGGCCTGCAAAGTTCTTGAATAGCGGGTCATGCGTAGTGTAGGACATTCACCGGCTACTTAGTTTGTGAACTAGGCATTAATTATTTTATCATTAGGTGGACAGATGACCTAGTCAAAAGCGCACTACAATGGATGTGATTCACTTCCAAGAGGTCCATATACTAAAGGAGACCTATGTGCAGCAGAGAATGTCTTGATGATGATTTTTTTACTTACAAGAGACTCCTTTTCCACCCGATTGGAAATCATGAAGAGGTTCCTCCACCAGGACTTGGCACACGGCTCGAAGTGCTTCCTGACCATCCTGGGCCATAGTGGCCCCGACCCAAAGTGCGGTTGCACGTAGATTATGCTCGCTATACTTAGAGCATACAACGGGAAAACTAATCTGAAACAATGATATAGAAACTAGTAGTTCTCCGAACAGGAGACCTCGCGACACATCTCTTTAACTAAATCTTCATAAACCTATTTCTCGACTCGTTCTTGATCGATTTAGTTCATCTTGTCATAATTTAGATCATATATTCGTGCCAAATATTATCAAAAACGGCTGTTAATAGCGCGACAGTAATCTCCCCCATTTTTTAAGTTAAAGACCACCCCAATCAAAAATCGATAGCGTCAAAAAATTCTATTGAAATTCCAAACTTGTGTACCAAGATTTGTCAAGATTAGTTGAAAAATGCGATCTGTAGACCAAAATCAACCGGCTGGTACACTTATCTCCACCAAACTATCCCCCTGGTAAGGCTAAGTCTCAACTCAATCTGAGGGATCAGTACAGGCTTACACGTAATTTCCGTATGGATCTAAACATGTACAGCGCCTCTAGCGGAAGCCCTAACAGAAATATATGGAGGGATACACACGCAAACGCGCAAGTTTAAGTAAAATACGCAAAACATATACTAATATTAAGGCTCTGGACAGAACCAAAACCGCCATCTTAAAACGAAGAACTTCGCTTCGCTTTGAATAATAGGGAAACTAACTCACCTGAGGTATCGTTTTAACACAGTCCTGAAAGGCTGGAGCCTGGCACCAGACATGAGTCCCCTAAAATGCAGCAATCCAGACATCAAAAAGAAAGTGACCACGCAGAGGTCAACGTGCACTGGCAATTCCCAAAAGTAACCGGCCGACAAAATCTGAAGTAAATTATAAAATATAGCAACTTACTAATGGCAATGAAGATATAATAATACTACGTACCTATTATAATGGCTAGTAGGATAGAGCAAAAAAAACATTTAGTTTTTTTCATTTTGAAATACCTGTAGTACCAGTCATTAACCTAAATGACTGGTAATACAGGTGTTTTAAAATGAAAAGAACTGTTTAGGAGTAATATAAGAAGCAATATTTTTATTTAAGACTAGTTTTTACCCGCGGCTTCGCCCGCATACGCAATATATCATTATAATTTATAGCCTATGTGTTGTTCTGATATATAAGCTATGTTATCGCAAAGTTTCATCTCAATCCGTTCAGTAGTTTTTGCGTGAAAGAGTAACAAACATCCATACATCCATCCATCCATCCATCCATCCATCCTCACAAACTTTCGCGTTTATAATATTAGTAGGAAGTATGTAGGTAATTTGTGCAAAATTTAAGTTTTCTGAATGAATATCCTAAGGTGGCGTGCTAAACTTAATGTATCTGTATCAATTATAACTGTTTGCTCTCACCTTTTCAACATCCCCCAAGTTAATGGAACTGGGTAGGGACATATATAAGAAATGTGTTACAATGACTATTGCGCAAGTCAGGAACCTCATGCCGCTCATCATCCTGATCTCATCTCTGTACACCTCCGTCAGGGAGCGAAGGTTCCTCGTGAGGCAGAAGCAGCTTGTTATTTTTGATACTGAAATTATTAAACTGAACATCAATTCAATTCGGGGGCCGTGAAGTCTATTCTTTAAAAATCGCCATAATTATAAACTTATTGACGCTGCGGGTGACAAGAAAGCTGGCTCATGCCTCGCACAGAGAATATCTCTAGCCGTTCAGCGTGGGAATGCAGCCAGTGTTCCTGGCACCCTAATACACGGACCCTAGCTATGTTTCAATTTTTAGCCCTCTGTTTTGTATAGTTATATTATAATGTTGTGTATACGTTATGTTAGTATCTTAGTTTCGAATTTAGAATCGATGTTTTTTGTTTCGTTAAAAAATGTAGTAAATTCTATCATATTTATTTTTATGTACCAATAACAGCTAAACTTCTTAAACATCTTGAATTAATAATAAAAAATTTCAATGAATTAATTATCACAAAAAAAACAATCATATTATTTATTTAACTCCCTCGGGGGCGATTTGTGCCTCCTGGGCCAAAAAGGCGTGGGTTCCGTGGTTCCCACGTAATGCAAGCATTTTTGTAGTATTTGGTGTTACAAAAAATATATTCTACACATAGAATGTGTAACTATGATTCTAAATCAGTTTCTGGCAGCCCAATCTAATGTTTCCACTTTTAGGGATTACACCCTATTTTAGAGCAAAAGTGTAGGTATGTTTAATTTAGGTACTATTTAGGGCGTTTTTAATTGAAACAGGAGTTTGGAGATTTTAGGGTAAAATGACTTCATGTCACACGATTTAGGGATTTTAGGGTAAAATAACGTTCTAGGAGTTCCCCTCTCACTAGGATTGCTTATTTAGGCATTTTTTTCGGAACAAACCTAACCATGAAACTCTAAATTTTTAAAATTTACTAATTTCTGCAAACACAACGCCATCGCGATGCAGAATTTCAATGTGCGATGCTAACGCCATCTAGTTTTTCAATGTTAACTAAGAAACTCTACAGTTACCCAAATCCCTAAATTTAGGGCAACATAAAAATCTTGAGTGGAAGCACTGGCCAAATCACAAGTTTGCTTGGTTTGGGGTCAGAGACCTTTAGTAAATGTAGCTCTGAGATGTTTAAAAAATGATGAAAATATGATAATATAATATAACATGTACTACATACCTGCAGAGCCTGGTTTCTTCAAAGTGTAACCATAAACAGATTTCATAACGCACGTGATTACCATGCCTAAAATTGTAAACCTGCAAAAGTGAAAATTTACTTATTAGAGAACATTCAGATACATTTTTAGAACACTAGAGTATTTATTTATTCTCAGCAGCCATATTACAAGCCTTGCTTGGTTTGGGGTCAGTGATCATGTGTAAGATATCCCCAAATATTTTTGTAAAAAAAGGTATACTAAAGAACTTTTGACTGAGTTCGTAAAAAAACTCTAGTAATTGTTTCGTTTTTAAATTTTTTAAATTATTATTCATTATTATGTTACTTATAATTTTTATATTGATTTGTAAATACTTGAAATTAATTTATCTGTACTCTGTAACTAGTAAAGAAAAATAGTAAACTAAACAAAAGAATTGGTTGTCTGTAAAGTCGTTTTAATGGACGATAGTGTAATGTGACAACGTCATAACAAAACATTGATGAAATTCTTGCTCCGAACCATAGGGGCGCCCTAGCCCTAGAAAAACGTATCTTAGCTACGTCATAGCAAATCTCGGAAATATGGCGTCGATTTTGCCCCGCCCCCTTGAAGCGTTGTGCTAAATCAATACTTCGAAAATCAATTCAAAATTCGAATCGATAAAAATATCGATTCTTCCTAGAAATACCTAGTCAGGTAGGCAGTCGCCCACAGAAAAGAGACCTTCTCTCTTCTGTGTGACTGCCGATGTACTAAACTTATAGCGTAGCTTTTAGGCCTGTACTTGTCCCAATTATGAAGGCGCTATCGTAAATTAAATAGCAAACTTAATAAGTGTTCTCTCTATCGAATGCCTAAAGTGAAAAAGAAACAGAAATATGCTAATTAGCTATTATAATTACGATGGCGCCTTCATAATTGAAACAACACCTTTTAAATTTACTGTAATAAATTTTATTTATAACTTTCCTCATCACTTCGCACTTTCTAAATCACTATACAAAAGACATCATTCATTTTGGGCTATATCTGAAAGAGTGCCGGCCAAAACAATTATTTAGGAAATAATATTCGTAGGTACACAATATTATCCTGTACATTTTAGCCCACATGACCAACCCTCTAGAATCGCCTCATGTGCAGTAGTTAGTTACCGAGTTTTGAAAACAATTATTTTAAAAATGATTTTATCAACCAGCTATGAATGAAACTAAGACACTGTTTAATGTATCAATATATACTCTTAGGCCAGCGAACGAATATTTTGATGTATTTGATAGTAGACCCTTTTGTGTTCTCTATTGAACTTAAAAAAATGTGTTTGAATGACAATCATCAAAATCACTGAACCCGTTTCCGAGATGTAAAATCAATATTAGTTAAAAAAAACTAAAAAACACGTTTTCTTGGCATATCAAACATAAAGTGTAAAATGATTTTTAATATGCCTAGGGAGAAAATAATAATGAACGAAAAATATGTAGATTCTCTAAATATGGACTAGTTCTACAATATGGACTACAGGGATATTTCGGTAAATGTCACCACTGTTAGTGTGAAGTTGACTGCATACGTTGCTCCCGCCCCGCACTAACCTGTTAGTCGAACTCGGAGACGATTTGAGCAAGTGCGTGTCGGTGGTCGCCATTTTGAGATTTCTCCAACATTTGATGTATATTTTTGGTAAGTTTTCTAAGATCCTCTTAGTTTTTCTTGTAAAGGTAGAGTGTCAGTTGATTTTTTGTCGAAATCGTCAATTTTTCATTAGATCTTGTTGAAACAAAGTGTAAACGTGAATTGTCGTGGTATTTAAAAAATATATTTTTTCGTATTTAAGTCACCGTTTTGCAATATGGACCTAGCGTGAGGTTCTGAATATGAACTGGCAGTCCATATTTAGATTAATGAATATACAGTAGTCCATAATTAGAGTATTAGCGTATGGGCTTAATTTTTGTTGCAGGTTATGGCATCCTCAGAAAAAAAAAGCGGTTCGGCAGCAATGGGACAAAGACTGCATGTCTATGGCTATTCTGGCTATAAGAGAAAAAAAATGGGATACTTAAAAGCATCTAAAACGTTTGGTGTTCCTAAAACTACACTTATACGTTTATCACAGCAAAATAAGACGCCACTGGGAGAAGTAACTAACATGAAACTAGGAAGGAAAGCTACACTTCCACCTGAATTAGAGAAAGATTTGGCAGATTATGCCCTTAAAATGGAGGCAGCGGCATTTGGTCTAACTAGAAGTGATCTTAAAACTTTAGCTTATCAATTAACAGAAAAAAATAAGTTACATCACAATTTTTCGAAAGATAAGCAGTCCGCTGGTAAAACTTGGTTACGTTTGTTTTTGAGACGCCACCCAGAACTTTCATTTCGTCAACCTACAGGGACATCTGTTGCAAGACTGAAAGGTTTTAACAAAAAAAAACGTTGATGATTTTTTCAAGCTGCTGGGAGAGGTTATGAATAAATACAAGTACACCCCGAACAATATTTACAATGTCGACGAAACCGGTATCACGCTTGTAAGTACCTGGGAAAATGCCAGAGGTTTTGGCACGAAAAGGCAAAAGGCAAATAGCAGCTGTAACTTCGGCTGAAAGAGGTTCTAGAGTCACTTCTCAGGAAGAAAAGAGCGATAAAGCAAACAGCCAGGCCGTCGCTGAAGTGAATGCTTGTGAAATAGCTGTAGATGTTCAAAAGGATAAGCCCTTAGGAGTGAATTCTGAAGCTGTTACTTTAACTGCAAGTTCTTCTAAATATAATGATGCAGTTGAAAAAGTGCTAGCAGGTCCTTCTACATCAGCCGGTTTTATTTCTCCAATACAATTGCGTCCCATACCACGCCTACAAAAAAAAACGAGTAACAAAGGAAGAAAGGCAACCAAGCCAATGATTTTGACTTCATCGCCTTATAAAACTAATTTAGAGACATCTATTAAAAGAAAGAAAGAAATAAAGTCATCAAACAAAAGAAATAATTTTAAGAAATTTTAAGAATTAGACAAGCAAAACATAAAAGAAAGAAAGCAGAAACCTGGAAGTAAAGGAAAACTGAAAAGTAAAGAAAAACAGAAGAAAACAGAACGAAAGAAAAGAAAAACGACAACTAAAGTACATCGATCAGCTTCCAACTCTGAAGATGAGGACGATGAGTTTTCAGTTAACGATGAAACTGATGAGAGTTCAGATCGTAGCCAAAGTGAATGCTAAATGTTTATATTGTGAGAAGTTATTTTCAGAAGACACTCGTGGAGAACAATGGATCCAATGCCTTTCTTGCAAGATATGGGGCCACGAAGAATGTGCTGGGGTTGACGATGTCGCATTTGTGTGTGAATTTTGTTATCTGATTAATTTAACCTCTTTTGTTTATTTTCTTATTTGATAAGTATTTTGTTTATGAGACTGTAACTGACAATAAGGACTTTAATAATTGTTAAAAATAATTATAAAAGTCCTCATTGTAGGTACGAGTATATTATGTGTATTCCATATTAGGTACCCGTAGTCCATATTAAAACCCTAGTAGTCCATATTAAACTACCTCTTGTTATAAAGCTAACTTTGTAATATTATACAAAAAATTAAACTTTGTTAGAATTTTTTTGAGTTTTTAAATAGATATCTGCAGATTGCTGTAACTTGATAGTTTACCTATTTCTAATATTAATAAAGACTGATTTGGCTTACAACTTAATTGTCTTATTCAAAGAAAACGATAGGTGGTCCATATTTAGAGAATCTACTCTAATACTACTGTAAAAAAAGTGTTTTGTGCTATAATAATTATTAATAACTATATTTTTAATGTTTTTCGTTCATTATTATTTTCTGCCTATATTGGAAATTATTTTACACTTTTTAGTTTGATATGCTATGAAAGAGTGTTTTTTAGTTTTTTTTTTGAACCATATTTATTTTTTACTTTCAAAATTCGATAACTACGTAGGGAGTGATCATAGAGGATTGGTCCCATAATATAACATGTTTAGAATTAGATGCATTAATACTATTTGGTCGGAACTATCAGGATTAGCCCAATATGAATGTTACCTTTTACAAACCTAATAGTTAACCAAGATTCCACTTAAAAACATATGTAGACATTAATTAGTAGTCGGGTTAAAAGGAAGTTTGGCAAAAACGAGTACTGTACAACCACAGATTTATTATGACTTCTACCGATTATGCACCGAGAAAAGTATCGAATAACATAATGCAATGCAATAAAATCGTAACTTTGTCCATCACTATTAGAAGTAATGTAAACATTCAATATATTTGCTTTTCTCAGAATTATCGTTTTATGCTGTGTTGTGAATAAAAATAGATAGTTTTAAACTTCATTTATAGTTCCTGCACTGAACACTTATTCATATTTCAAAAAAATAGACGTGAAAATACAAAAACTATGACTAACCTATAAATTATAAACTTTCACTTTTGTTCTTAGAACACGATTCGCAGCCCCAAACACAGCAGGTAACCATGGTTGTTTTTTATTGTTTGTGCCCTTATAATGTTATACATTCTATTTAGGTATTTACACGTTTAATACAATATTTGTAGAAATCACAATCAGCTTTGCTATAGCCAAAACATAAATATGAAGATAATTTCTTATTGGTTGGATGGTCTCAGAATAATGACGGCAACAACTGTCAAAAGCCTTTTGGGGTATAGTGGATGGTATAATATATTTTTAATGCCATAATCATATGATATAGGGAAGCAAACAATAAAATTAGAGCAATAAGGTGATGTAATGAGAGTTGCGAGGGCAAAAATCACAATATAAACCACGCCCTTCGTTCCTACAGGACCTCAAATTAGCAGACCACTATAAGGTCTGAATCTTTGCGGGGGGACATAAGAATTTACTTCTTATCTATTCCCTCTATAATCTAAGCTCCGAACCCGCAAGCCGATCGTGCCTTTCGCTCGCTCGCGTAGTGATCTTCGAGCAAATATCTATAGAGTCACAATCATGCGAAATAGTGTCCGAGCCAAAACTCTGCCCAAACTACGTAGTAGGCAGACTTTTTAGTTAGTCGTAACTGCAATACCGAGCGATGCCAAATTTGCTCGGTTACAAGGTCCAATTAGGTGACATAACGTCGAGATTCGAGAAAACGGGTCATTGTGAATTATTTAATGTAAATATTTAGTCGGTATGTATGACGGAGCTTGGACATTTTTTTTACTACTTTCACTTAGAGACCGTGGCTCTGTAGTTATTAATTTTGCTCGAAGTGTAGTGAGCGTAACGGGACAATGAGCGTAATGGGACAGTGAGCGTAATGGGACAATGAGCGTAACGAGACAATGAGTCATCCTTTTTTGTGCGTGCAGCCAGCGTTCATCGATCTATTAAACGTTGTCACGTCAAAAATGCTTACCAGAATATATAATATCCCTTCGGTTTCTCAACCACTGAATCAGCAACTTGACAGTCTCGGGGGTGTACCGTGACATTTTCGAATGGAAGGTGAGACAAGCTGAAGATATGCCGAGATATCTTAGCGACAGATTCTGGCTGACAGGACGCAGGAAGGCATACTCCAAAGTAGAGCGTGTTGAGACGCTTACCGAACCGAAATTTTGCCTGCAAAAAATTTATATTTCTACAAAGTGTTTTTTTGCAAAATACAGTGACTAAATTAAGTTCGTATAGGCTGGGTGACTTGTACTAGTGTTTATTTTTAAGCATATTATGATAAACTTTCGTAGATGGTGACGATGATTATGATGTTAAAAAACAATTTTTATAATGTTTCGTAGATAGAGAGATCTACGAAAATCTAGAAAAATATCGTCGCCCAAGAAATATATGATGACCTCATGAATGAATGATGTTCAGTAGTGTGTAAGTTTAAAAATTTCCAATTTCTTTTATAACTCAAAAAGTTATAATTCCACAGCGCTCGAAACAATTTTGAAAGATTTTTTTTATTACGGTCTATTATCTCAAAAAGTTAGAAGATGGTATCTTGCAAACTTTAGAAATTAAGGCAGCCTATATGGCACAAATGGCATTACATACACACTACCCCACATGAGAGGGTGAGGTTGAAAAACATTTTTCATCGACACTTTACATGTATGAGAGCCACTCCAAAAATACACAATTTTTGAAAAATATAAGTATGTAAAATTGAAATCTATGCTTAAACTATCATAATGTCAACTTACATGAAAATTAGTTTTCGAGCAAATATCTATAGAGTCACAATCGTGGAAAAAAGTGTCCGAGCCACAACTCTGCCCAAGCTACGTAGTGGGCAGCCTTTTTAATTAGTCGTAAGGCGATTGCAAGCCGACTAACGCCGCGCGATGCCAAAGTGCTCTGTTACACTTAACACTAATTAGGTGGCATAACGTCGAGATTCGAGAAAACTGGTCATTGTGAATTATTTAATGTAAATATCTAAGTCGGTATATATGACGGCGCTCGGGCGTTTTATACTACTTTCACTAAGAGGCTGTGGTTCTGTAGATATGTGCTCGAAGAATTTAGCTAATACTCGTAAATGTGGAAGTTATAAGCCTTTGTAACATTAGGACGCACGAACGGACTGACAAAACGAAGTTATAGGATTCCTCGTTTTAGTACGGAACCCTAAAAATCAGCTCTTCTATATAAAAGTTCATTGACTCTCGACTTGGCATTTAAAACCCATATTGATGGGAAAAACTGTTTTTTTCCGGTTTCCGGTTGCCTCCCATTGTAAAGTTGTACATAATGATGAATATAATTATCTTAATAATGCCTTCACTTTGCAAACGTTCATCTTTATACGGGTGTTTGTACGACAGACATAATAATATATCATTGTCCTTTTTATAGGTACCTAATATACCTAACCCAAATACCTAAATATAATTATACCTAACCAATTTTTACATTGAAGTCAACTTTGAAATCACAAAAATGTTGCTGATTTCTTATATTTAGACGAAGAGTAATGAACTTTTTGAATCAAACAATTATTGTCTTTGAACTTTAAATCTTATCTTGAAAAATAATAAATGATATGTCTTGTAAGTTCTGATCATATTCGTATGAGAATCCATGTAACTTTAACTTACAACAGAGAACAGGCATAACATTAAGTAGGTACCTAACCAAAAGGAGTCGACACTGCAAAGCGTACCTCTCTGCCAAAAGTACGCGACCGGCGATCCTGCTCTTTATATGTATAAATAAGAGTAATGAACTTTTTGAATCAAACAATTATTGTCTTTGAACTTTAAATCTTATCTTGAAAAATAATAAATGATATGTCTTGTAAGTTCTGATCATATTCGTATGAGAATCCATGTAACTTTAACTTACAACAGAGAACAGGCATAACATTAATTAGGTACCTAACCAAAAGGAGTCGACACTGCAAAGCGTACCTCTCTGCCAAAAGTACGCGACCGGCGATCCTGCTCTTTATATGTATAAATATATTTATTGGTCTGGTTGCGCTTGTGTTGCGTTAATTTTCAGCTAGTGTTGGTTAATTACATTTGTGTCCGTGTAAACTTGCTTATATTTTGGTTTGTGTGCGTTTCTTCACCTCCCACTGACTTGGCAGAATTCGGTGCTTAGGCGTGTCGACTCCTTTTGGTTAGGTACCTAATGAGGCATAATGACTAAAAAAATATAATAAGTCCGTCAGATAGTTAGATATATCAAAAAATATTAGACGCTTATTATTTCTTTGGTCAGATAAACAAAACTTGATGGAGCTATAGCCTGTTAAAATTCCAAGTGACGTCACAAGTGCATTCCAAATGCACTGTGACTGTCTGTGATGTGACTTCTGTGAGAGAGATGACGTCACGACCCCCACTCCCAAACTTTGACAAGGTTTATCTATGACATTTGACAAAACATACTTACACCAACATATTTTTCAACGTCGTCGTAAGGGTCTACCAATTGCCCATCGTATTGGTGCATATTGGCCATTGTCACATCCACGAGACAGTACTGTGTTTGGACTCCTAGCTGTGGCCAAGGTTGTGTCAAACATTGGTCGAAGTTGCCAAGATGGTACACTGTTCCATAAAACGTTCCAGCTGGCAGTTGCATTGAATCCCATACTGAAATCGAATTGCAAATATTGAAAATCTATGGTGAAACTTATGGTGAAAATTAACATAATATCAACTAAACTCTAACGAAAAATCAGGACTAGTACAAGTAGGACTCGATACGTTAAATTGTAGGGCCCTTTTGCTTTACTCGTTTAGCTGTGACAGAGACTTCAGAGGGCTTAAAACTCTTGACACCTAGGGCTATATGAACTTATTTAATGGTTCAACTTGAAATGTTTTCAGGAAAACTTTATACAGGGTTATTGGTAATCAATTAGCATACTTTTAGGAGTTTACTCTGTACATCAAAACTAACAACTTTTGTTCTGCAACTTTTGTCAAAACTCAAAAAAAATCAACTGTTCCATGCATTTTGTCGAGCGTGAACGATATCCTACTATCCTACTAATATTATTAACGTGAAAGTTTGTGAGGATGGATGGATGGATGGATGTATGTAAACTCTTTCACGCAAAAACTACTGAACGGATTGAGATGAAACTTTGCAATAATATGGCTTATATATCATAGGTATAAATTATAATGATATATTGCGTATGCGGGCGAAGCCGCGGGTTAAAACTAGTTTTTCTATAGAACAACAATTTTATTGAGATTTGATAAAATTCGTTGGATATTAGTTGTTAGTTTTGATGTACAGAATAAGCCCCTAAAAGGATGCTAATTGATTACTAATAACCCTATATAGTAACAATATATACCCCAGGTGGCCCATATAGTGTTATTTTTGACTCCGTTCAAAATGTTCTCAGTAGCTCGACGACACGCGGCTTCATTTTGGTTCCATTTCTCTGTTGCGAATCCATTTAAGAGCCTGTTTATAGTCTCTACCGTTTTAGGGCCCTGAAATCCTGCACCAGATTTGAACCCTGAAAACCACAAGTATTTTAAATAATCAAAAATTAACGAAGTAACGAAACTATATATCATAAAAATAAATCTTCATAATTTTCAAAACTTTAATCCTATGTTGCTTTAGCGGCGGTTTTTCTTATTATTAGTATGATTCTTTATTTTTTCCTGGGATCAAAAGTAGCTTATGACACTTTTTGACCTTTGTGTGTTGCCAGTGATGACTGAAACGTGGCCCAACAAGCTATGGGGAGGGCTATGCTCGGAGTCTCTCTGCGAGATCAAATCAGAAATGAGGAGATTCGTAGAAGAATCAAAGCTACCTGTATCACAGTACATTTTCATCGTTTCCCTTACTAATATCGTTACTAATATTATAAATCCGAAAGTGTAGTAAATAATGTGCTAGTAAATAATAAATAACCTAATTGCTTTTTGTGTAGTATGTATTTTTCTTGTAGTCAATAAAAGCAATCGAGCTTTTCACTTACCAAAACATGTTAGAAGTAATATCGCTTGGAGAAACATCATGTTTAGTTTATTTCACATAAAATTAGTTCAATATCAGTGTAGAGTTGTCAGAGCCTGTAATAAAAGGAATAATATTTATAGCGGGCTTATAGCGTATTTTACTAGGCGCTTCTTACCGATCTCCAAAGTGCAGCCGTATTACAGCACGGTCAGTCTTCGGATAGACGACCGCTAAGCAGATTTTTTTGGTTTTTTGTCATCATAATTATCAGTTGTAAGATCCACTGCTGGACATAGGCCTGCCCTATGAATTTTCAACAAGCCCTGTTCGAATTGGCTTGCATCCAGCACATTCCTACGTGCTAGGTATTTTTATAGCTGTACTGCGCCAGCCTTTTTAAAAGTTCACTGCAGGACGTAGGCCTACCCACGAAGTACAGGTTGGTGATTTGTGAGTTGTGTTAATAGCTGACTTTTTGAAATTCCAGATTCGGTTCCATAGATAGTAAAAGTTGGTCAAAATGACGAGAACAACCATAGCAGTCAACCCGCAAAAAATACAGGGTTATTTCTAATTCATCTTTTTAGGGGCTTATTCTGTACATTATGTTAAAACTCAAAAAGGATGCTAATTGATTAGGAATAACCCTGTATATACCTAATTATTTTTAGTTGCAAAAATAAAGTATATTGCACTGGTTGCTAACCAACTAGTGCTGGTCTCTTGTTGGAGCAGGAAGGTCCACCAGCACATCATTTTATTGACACGATTCCATCATCTATCCATCAGGTGTAAGACGTCAACTGCTGACATAAGTCTCCCCTACGGATCTCCAACAAGATCAATTGGAAGCGGATTGCATCCAGCGTGATCCTGCTGTCTTAATTAGATCATCTGTCCACCTCACGGGTATGTCGCGCTGCGCTTGCCGATACGTAGTCTCTATCGCGATTTGAACACATTATTATTATATACTACGGGAATAATCGCGCACTAAAATTACGAGATAAATAAATATCTCATCCTCGAGACGTTTATTTCAGTCTACCCGTGACCACGATCGATGCAACTCGGCCGAAACGTCAGGAGGATGAAGTATTTATTTATCTCGTAATTTTAGTGCGCGATTAGTCCCGTAGTATATAATAATAACGTAGTCTCTACTCGAGAACTCTTCGACTCTATCGGTCATCAATCCTAGCTAGGTATATGGGTACATAGAGTTATTAACCAATGAGCATCCATTTTACTATGGAAATTAACGTGGTTTTCACACATTTTATACTAAATATAACAGGAATAAACCCACGTGTACGGATAGTCGTAACGACTATAGTTTCGGTCGCGTTCGGCGATCTTTCTCAAGTTGGCGAGTGCTAGCATGCGGAGCCGTCTCGCAATGCACTGACTTTAGAATTTGAGAACTATGCTAAAAACTATAACTATAGAACTACAGTGTGTAGTCAAACGCAAACGTATCTGAAATAAGTAAAATAAAAAAAAATAAAAATAAAAACTATAGTCGTTGTTACGACTATCCGTGCACGTGTGTTTATTCCCGTTATATTTAGTATAAAATAAGCATCCAATTTAAAATTCTGTAGTTACATCAAAACAAACAACTTTTGTTCTGCAACTTTTCCCAAATCTCAAAAAAAAAAACCAATTTATTTTTGAACGTTTAAAAGTGGAATCAGCTTATAATTGTACAAATAATTGTTTTTTATATAGCTAATTATTAAATAATTAAATTTGTTTGAATATTTACACAGTATCTCCTCTGGGTCCAAATGGGTGGCGCGCTTTTTACATACAGTTAATTATGTTTAGACCTGTATTTTTTTTTATTTTACATAGAAAAAAAAATACGATTTTTCAGAAGCCGTAGAACAAAATATGAAGTAACCTTGTATATTGACACAAATGCTGCACAACAATTTAAAACAACTTACACAAAAACAGTTTCAAAAACAACACCAATGTCTTAAGACCAATTCACATGGAGTAACTTTAAAGAATAAGATCAAAGCAGCAGTGTACAAAAACTAAATATCCATAAATTGATACATTAGTATCGATACAATCATAAATCGATAAATGTTACGCCGAATCATTAGTGCGGTACGTCACTATTACTCGCTATAATATATAATTTCGGAGAACTAGTAATTATTATATCATAGTTCTTCGAAATGCAGACCTCGCGATACATCTTCATAAGCCTATAACCGCCTTACCACAAAAAAATTAAACATGCTTTAAACACAGTTTAACCGTTCAATTTGTACTGTTAAATTGTCTACAGCGTGCGTAAAACTATTGTGGTAAGACGGTAAGAATCTACACTCGCGCTTAACCTATTTTGTTCTTAGGTACTTGTACTCATAAATCTTGTTGGGATCTCGCCAAATATTACTTCATCGTCATCATCATATTTTGTTCTTATGTACTCATAAATCTTGTAAGGTACTCACCAAACATTATTTAAACTAATAAATTTAATATGATGATGATGATGATGATCATATCATCATCATCATATTTTATGATATATTTTATGATGATGATGATGATCATATCATCATCATCATATTTTGTTCTTAGGTACTCATAAATCTTGTTAGGATCTCGCCAAATACTATTTAAACTAATAAATCTAATATGATGATGATGATGATTAGGTACTCATAAATCTTGATAGGATCTCGCCAAATATTATTTAAACCGGCTGATAAATAGCGCGTCAGCAATTTCACCCCATTTTTGAGAGAAACACGACAAGTTTTTTCTCAAACAATATAAATATAGTTTTAAAAAACTAAAAATCACGGTTAAGAGGCATCAATTTTTTCTTTTTATTTATTCATTTATAAATGCATTGTCATCGGTCTTTATTTTTTCGCTTCAGTCAATTAATTACTAGCTGAACCAGCTTACGTTTAGCCATGTAAATAAAAAATTTAGAGAGGGCCACCCTTATCACCATATTACACAGGTCAACAAAAAAAATATTTCTAAGTAGGTAATAATATACATTTTAATATTTTACACAAAAATATAAAATGAAGATTAGGTTTATAGATTCTCAATATAAGATATTACATCACTTCCATGAGAACACAACTAAATATTAAAATATAAATAAGTTCGTCGTCGCTGAGAAAACAATTTTTAAATAATACATAATGTAGGTAACAACTTTTAAAATATTTCACACACATATACTCATCGATTACAATAAAAAACAAGCGGAAAAGAAAAAAAAAGCATTTGTACATGATAAAAAACATACAGAGGTATATGACAGATTTTACTTATAAGTTTAAAGTATTAATTGTCGGCAATGATTTGCTCGGCAAGTTTCTTTTTAAATACGTTAAACGAAGTAGTATTTTTTATATTCGAGGGTCTATTATTGGTCATTAATTTTGTTCTTTGTATATTTTTTTAGTTTCTGTAAGGTAGTGGTAGTTAAAGAGCGTTTTTATGATTTTATTTTGAAGTATTTGCAATTCGGCTATTCTTGTTTTGACCGCAGATCCCCAGACTTCTACGAAGTATAACAAGTGTGGTTTCACAAGTGTATTGTATATTGTAAAACGTAGCTTGAGGGGGATACATCGTACTATGTGTCGAAGCGAACCGCGTAATGAAATAAGTTTATTTTTAATGTGTTCAATGTCGATTTTCCACGTTAAGTGGGTGTCTAAGTGCAAGCCTAAATACTTTTCATTGGGATTTTCTTTCAAGGGAATGTCATGTTTAAATATTATATAACATGTTTTGCTGATGTTGATGGTCAGTAGATTATAGTTGAGCCAATTATACATGATGTTCAGATCGTCTTGGGCTAGTGAGAGTAGGTTAGTTAGTGAAGGTCCGATATAGAACAAGCAAGTGTCGTCTGCGTACAATGTAATATTTTCATTAAGTGCTAATTCGTGCATGTTGTTTATATAGATTAGAAAGAGCAAAGGACCCAAAATTGAACCTTGTGGAACTCCGCACGTTATTGGTTGTGGGTCACTTTGAACATTGCTATCAATTTTTACAATTGGAGATATTAATACTAAGTAGAACTCAAATATCTTCAGCGCCTGACCAGTAACTCCAATTGATTTTAGTTTTTCCAAAAGTAGTTTATGGCTCACGGTGTCAAAAGCTTTATTTTAAATCAATGAAAATGCCTAGCTTTAGGCGTTTATTTTTGACTATATTATGTTTGATTTTAGTGATGAGATTACCGTATTACTAACCGTACTGTTGTTCAAAAATGAAATTAATGGATCGCAAATAGTTATCTAATCTTGCATAAAGAACCTTTTCAACAATTTTAGACAACACTGGAAACACAGAAGATTTAATTAAATATAGAGCCATTCTTTCAAAACCATTCGTAGTTTCGTGAATGGTAGGCATGGAGCTACTCGAGACCACTTTCACATCCAAGGTAACAAAACCACTGTTGACCAGTATTATTTTTGACCATAAATGGCATAACCGACTTCAACAATGTGCACACGAGTAATTCCAATAGTTCACATGAATCATTGTATCATTGACCTAGTAGAATAAACCTAACCTAAATATTTTATTCGTAAAAAATAATGGGGTGTTGTCGCTGATAATTCTGAGCATTCGAATTATTAAACTTTTTTTTGGTGAGAAATTTGTTAGTTATTTTTTAATAAAGCTGGTTAATTTTCAAAATTTTGTCCGGTTCATTAAATTTTTCAAAATTTACACTTATCTATGATATTTTTTTAAATTTGAATCTATATCATTCGTCCTCTCACATCGCGCATTCAAATGTACTCGTTGTCGTGTTTCTTGGCCCGATGCCTCGTGTTAAACGAAACAGCGGAAGCAGGCATGCATTTTCGCCGCGCGGTAGAAAGAGGGATATATTTCTTCCTCTCATATGCTGCGCCGGCGGTATATTCTCCCTCCGTCTTACGAATTTTTGATCAGGTCACATGTCCTTACGCGAGTTTAACAATTTTTACCCATCTCAAAAAGTGCACAACGCCGCTGAAGAAGTTTTCACTTATAACTATGCAGACGAATTAAAAACCTACTTTTTTTAAAGTCGGTTGAAGATCGTTTAGACCACTTCAGAAGAAATCGTAACAAACACTGTGACGTGAGATTTTATATATTAGATGTATGTAATACACATATACGTATATATACGTCACTGCTGACGTATCACACTTTATTTAATGGTCCGGTACGTCACTATTAATTATTAGGTACGACGTTAAATTCTAGAAAAAGCCTAGGTAGCTATTATAATCAAATCACGTACGATTCTAGTATTTAGACTAGGATGTCACGTAGGCACAGTGCGACATCAAAGAGTAGAAATTAATTATTCGGGCACTAAAAGCCACTCTTGCTGAAACCTATCAGAATCAGAATCAGAAAATCGTTTATTGCTATAAAACTGGTACATATGTTATTAAAAAATTATAAGAGAAGTATCACAGTCTTACCCTTCTCGGGCGTGCAATATTTTACTGAATACATACCTAATTACCTATTTTATAGGTCTAGGTAGGTATATCTTATAGCTACTATAATACACACACAAACAAAAAATGTGTAGGGTAACATAACATCTAGTATTTACAATTTCTAAAGTATATTTTTATAACAATTTAAATGTAAGTAACATCATTTTAGGTACATTGGTAAAAGGTGCTACCTAGTCATTTAAAAATTCTTTTAGTGAGTAGAATGTTTTTGCTATTTACCAAGATTTTAAGTTACGTTTGAATAATGTACATCTGAGAGACTTGAATTCTATTGGTAAATGATTATAAACTTTGATTGCACTGTAGGAAGAGCTATTTGCATACATAGTGTTATTGACCTGAGGTATGCCAATATTACCTAGTATGTTATCAGTCATTAATAATTTTCTTGTATTATTATTGTATTTTGATTTCTGAATTGTGACCAGAAACAATGTCAAATAGAATTTAACTCTGCACTAAATTTTTGATTTTTTTATAAGGTTTAAGGTCACTTACTGAGCATAAAATCACAAAATGCTGACAGATCCTGGTTGAGCTTCAAGCGCCATCTTGAAAAACGTTTTGGCCGATATCTCCGAAACTATGCACTTTAGGTCAAAAATCAATGAGATTATTATTGTCGAAAATAAAATTTCGCATCTTTTGTTCCCAGTAAACTTTTTTGTAAAACTTACCGTTTTCAATTAATGGCCCATTTAATGAACCGGTTTTTCTATCGGTACTTTCTAGGTCCAGGTTTCTCATTACTGATCTAGACTAGATATAAACAAAGACCTAGACGCAGGATACTCTCTAGGGGTACATAAATATAGAAAATTTAAATACAGACTTAGTTGGACTGATGATACCTATTATGATCTTTTGAGTTTGATAGAATTAAATTATTAAAATGTGATTCCTTACTAAAAAAATATAATTAATGTGTCAAATAGATTATCAAAAAAACACGTATTTTTTCTTTTATCTATTTAACAAAAAATTACGAAGTTATACCACGTAAAAACTCCGCGTGACGTCACTAAACTACTACAAATGTACTGGTACCGGGCTAAGGACGCCACGAACCCTACTCTTAAATTTGACAAGGTTTACTCGTATCTTTGTCTTTAATTGTTCGATTGACAAAAGAAAACATACGTGTTCAATTTTTTTTAATAAACGGTCTAACTAACGGTCTAATTATAATAAGGTATGATTTTTATTTCCAGTAAACATGCCTGTTAATTTATTTATATAGTGGGAGCAGGCCGTTTCCAACAATTGTGTTGCCAATACTGATTTTGACATTATTTTTGATAATTGGACAACTGTTATTTCAATTTTTAGAACCTATTGCGAAAATTTGTCTGACCAATGGGACAAAAGTAATCGTGCTAACAGCTCGATTGATCATGATGTATAGTTAGATTTTTGGAATTTGACATTTTATTATTTTATTTACCATTTATGTTGACATTTTTCTAATTTTGTATACCATTGACATCTGAATTAATTTATTAATTTTTGATTTTATTTCTAGTTTTTGTATTCTGACTCTGTTCTAATTAATGTGAGATGAATGTAAATGTCTGTAAAATCGTTTTTATCTCAATAAATAAATAAATAAACAAGGCTTATTGGATATCAATATGGGAGGCCTACGTCTGACTGATGGATGGAAAGTAAATGTCCAGGCTCTGTTACTGCGTGAAAGCGGAATAAACAGAACAATGAGAGCAGTTTCACATTAATAATACGTAAAATTAAAAAAAAAAAATTGTAATTATGTATTGACTTACCTCGAGCGCTCGACGTTCTCCCAAAACAGGTTCTTCACGTATTATGAATAAAATTTAAATAACATTTGAGGGCAAAGGTCAAGGTTTTATCCAAATTCATAAAAACAAGAAAATATCAAAAAACGCTGAGCAGGGCCGGACTATCTCCAAGGCAAATAAGGCCCTGCATCGACTAGGGGTCCTTAGGCACAGACACGGGGCCCCAGGCGTTCCTGGGGCCTCAAAAATCAAGAAAAAAAAAACCGGAGAAGTAAGAGTCAGGGTCGCTTACCGAGAGTTCCGTACAAATCCTGAAAAATGCACGAAACCGGGATCTAAGTAAGCTGCTCATCCATAAAAGGGGAAAACATTTTTTTTGATCGACGAACCACCGGAGGAGGTATACAATCCGACGCGTACATTTTTTTTTTATGTATAACCACGCATAACTTTTTTCATAGTCGTCCGATTTCAATAGTTCTTTTTTTATTAGAAAGAATATACTTTGGAATTGGTCCCATTTAAATTTTATCGAAATCGGCTGAGCCATTTTTGATAAATCAACAATAATGTGAAAAATGCTACATCGATTCGTGCTAAATATTCGCGAATTCTGTACACGGGTGAAGTTTGTCTTGCTAATTTTTGCAAAAAATAATCTTGTTTACGTTTCTCTCATAAACCGAAAACTACAGCAAAGCCGTTTCAGAGGCCTTTATGCGGCTTAAAAACTTACACCAGGGCCGTCCACTCAGCCTATACCTGCGGATTTACTTTACGTAGGTACTTCTAGAGCCACACGTTTTGTAGAGTCATCCATCCATCAGCCGAAAGACGTCCACTGCTGGACATAGGCCTCCCCTATGGATCTCCAATAAGACCGGTCGGAAGCGGCTTGCATCCAGCGCGATCCTGCGGTCTTAATGAGGTCATCCGTCTACCTTGTGGGTGGACGTCCTACGCTGCGCTTGCCGGTACGTGGTCTCCACTCGAGAACTTTTCGACCCCGTCGGTCATCAGCCCTCCGCGCTAAGTGCCCTGCCCATTGCCATTTCAACTTGCCAATCCGTTGGGCTATGTCGGTAACTTTGGTTCGTCTCCTCATTTCTGATTCGATCCCGCAGAAAGACTCGGAGCATAGCCCTCTCCATAGCTCGTTGGGCTACTTGGAGCTTACTAATAAAGCCCATAGTGAGAGACCACGTTTTGTAGAGTAATTGCCGTAAACTGGTAGTTTTATAGAGGAATATCCCATCTTGCTCGCACATATCTGTGATTTCCCTACATCAAAAATCACATGTTATTTTCCTACAGAATTTTCCAAACTACCTATTTGTTTATCTTTATATATATAATTCTATTGTACGTGTGTATGTCACTGAACTCCTCCTAAACGGCTGGACCGATTTGAATGATATTTTTTGTTTGCGTTTAGGTGGCGCCCTGGATGGCTTAGGTTCACAAATCAGCCCGGCAGATGGCGCCGAGTCCGCTAGTTACAATTTAAACTAATTATGTACACATATTTTGTGACATTATTTTCCGTTCAAAAATCTCTTAATTTGATAGAGTATCTCTATTAAAAAAAAATTCCTTGATCGAAGAGATCACATTTAATTAAAAGATATCGAAATAAACTCATATCTTTAATACATTTTGAAGATATTTACTGCCTAATGTATCTAGGTAAATACAGTTGGTACAACATACTTATAGTGCCTTACAAACTACCTCTACAAGTGTGCAATACTTATTATAAATTAGGTATTTGATCCATTAATCTAATTAGGTACATAGGATGATGATAATTTGTTTTTGATTTTCTAATGATAATTTATTTTTAATTTTGTAATAATAATTTAGTAATGAGCCGTGCCGATGTAATTAATAAATTAACAATATTAGGTTAGGTATGTATTTGACATTATTATAACCTGTTATCATGTTATATGTAAGAACTGCGTGTAAAAATTACATATGTTGCAATAAATAATTGAATTGAATAGAATTATTACTTTAACCATCAGCCGTAGGACGTCCACTGCTGAACATAGGCCTCTGAATTTCCAATAAGGCTGGTTGGAAGCGGCTTGCATCTAGCGAGTTCCTGTGTTCTTAATTTTAAGGCATTATTTGTTATAGAAATGAATAAAACAATCGTAATACTTATTACGTTATATTATTATATACCAGGTGCAACTATGTATTTATACAGGGTTATCCAGAACTGGTGTGGTATAGGAGGTGATTCAGAAAAAAGCCGGAAGGGCCACGCCCTTTCGGCTTGAATAAATTTTACTATGGGGCCAACCTGGAATTCGAAAAAACCACCCCCTTTCGACTTAGTACAGGGCAAGCAGAGATAGCCCTGTATAGTGTATATAGTTTTATTGTCCATAACAACTTAATTTAATCCGTAGCAGCTTTTGTAGTTATTTTATGGTGGACCTCTCTCCCGCAATCTTTTTGCGCTTTGGTGTTTCTGAAATGAAAATAACATTAAACATAATAATGCAAAAATGTGTAAACATTTTTTTTTTATTCATCAACCCGCACTGGGCCAGCGTGGTGGATATGGCCCAATCAACCTTCGTAGGTAGGCCAACGTCCTGCAGTGGACTATTAAAAATGCTGGTACAGTACAGTACTGGTATATTTTTTATACAAATTTGCGTAATATAACACAATAATATATTATGTTAATTTCATAAAGCAGCAATAAAAAATCGGTCAAGTGTAAGTCTGACTTGTGCATGAAGGGTTCCGTGCTGTATGGGAGACTTCTTTAATTTATTTTATTTCAATTATCATACGTACAACTAAATATTATGTGAATATTTCAAGTTTTCACTTATTGCTATTATTAATACCGAGCAAAAAATGACGATTATTGTATGGGAACAACCTAAAACATTTCTTTTTTTTTGAAATTAAGTAAACGTGCTACACCCTAGACCGCACATCTGCTTAACATCAGGCAGTGTGTAGTCAAACGCGAACATATTAAAAAAAAAAAAAAAAGTTAAAATAGTACTATTTACAGTGAAAATACAACTAAGTATTTTGAGAATATTTCAAGCTTTTAAGACGAGTTTGAGTTGCCCACTTGTCCATACAAAAAGTTGCTAGAGTATGTGCAAAAAGAGAACCGTCGTGGCGTTACGGTGAACTAACAATAAGATGTTAATCAGCAGCCAAGGTACCGACTACTTGGTAGACGCGAGTCTACTGATGAAAACCGAATCGGTGTCTACCAAGTATCAAACACTTTTAGTAATGACAGAACAGTGTTGTCAACGTAACAAAGTTAGTAAAATGGCACACGGGTGACCTCACCTACGACGCTTCTCTTTTTGCACAAACTTTATCTACCTCTAAATATTAGGTATCCGATTTGAGTAATTTTTTTCGCGTAATCAGGTTTATAGATATTAGTTTTTACAGTTTTTAGGGTTCCGTACCTCAGAAGGAAAAAACGGAAGCCTTATAGGATCACTTGTTGTCCGTCTGTCCGTCTGTGTGTATATCAAGACTCTCGGGAACGCGTAAAGATATCGAATTGAAATTTAAACTGCATACGTATATCTATGGTCTCTTGCAGTTTTGTAAAAGAAAAACTTCTCAGTTATCGTTTAAAAAAGTTAGAGCCGTTTATGTCGTAATTTTGCGCTCACAAAAATCAAAACCTACAGGGTACTTCCAGTTGACATAGAACTATAAAATTTGGCGAGAAGCATTGTCTCAGAGTACACATAAAGGAATAAATCCGAAAACTGTACATTATTATTTAAATCACAAAAATAGGGCCTCGTAATTCACAAAATATGGGTTCAAAATTCAAAGTGAGTAGGTATATCGTATCAGATAAGGTATTATATAAAAGAACTTCATTAGCTCATACTAGAACAGGTTTTTAATTATTTTAACAACGTGTTTGTACGGAACCCTTGATGTGCGAGCCTGACTCGCACTTGTCCGATTTTTAAATTACCTCTAAGTTATAAGCCTTCAAAAACTCATATTTTACGCGAAACTTTGGCTGAAAACTATACAGAAACTAAAAACTTCTTTGAAAACGATATGACGTTCGGACGTGCTGCATTTCTTACTCAAACGATTGACATCAAAAACATAACATTTTGTTACAATATAAGGGGTGAAAAGAGTTTTCTCCCGGAACGTAAAGTTTTTGAGAAATGTACTGACAATTCTCTTGATGTTCTACAGATAACGCGAAAACAGTGGTCACCTCACACACCTCTTAATTGTTGCCGTTTTAAATATCGAGCAATAAACGGCAAAAACATATTTTTGTATGGGAAATGGTTTTTCATTGATATTTTATTTATATTTGAAGGAAACCCTTTTATTTATATTTTTTTCTTTTTTGAGTATTTTTACTAACAAATAGTGGTAATAGAGGTTTGACTGTGATAATTTTTACTGTCTAGCTATCACGGTTCATGAGATATAGCCCGGTGACAGACACGCAGACTGACGAACAGCGGAGTCTTATAGGGTGAACCAGCCAGTTCACGACCACTTAGTGGACTAGTAATCTTTGAAGTGACATTATTCACTATAATGATAATGTTCTGATTCAAATAATACTCAGAAGTTTAGAAAAAACTTTAAATAATTGAAAAATACATAAGTTTTTTTTGTATTTTATGTTAGTAAGTATAAAATAAATAATGATTTATCAAAATGTGCTATTTTTTAGTTCCCGACCACATGTGGTCAGTTTTCGTCCGACATTATCGTTAGTTGACGTCCACTGAAAAGCCATTGAAAAAAGAGCCTTAGAGCATGTTCTTAGGGTCGTAAATAATAACAGCATCAAAAAATCATGTTTAAATGACATTTAATTTTAGTTATCTTATATTATTCATTCAATTATTTTAATGATATTTATTTTTCATCTATTCACACTTATTTAGTAATTTTAATAATCGTATTATTTACTTATTCAGTAATTTTTGTACGGCATAAGACACGTGGTCGTTAGCTGACCGATTGTCGACCACCGAAATAATGCTTTATATTTTAATGGTAATCAACACATTTTGCTGGTCGCATTCTGAAGTGTACATAAACCACGTCCTAAAGATCAAACTGATAAAGACTAAAATGCCGTACCATGAAGTATCAGTTAGAAAATTTATGAAGAAAATCGATGGGAAATAGTCATTTGCCGACCATGTGGTCGTGAAATGATGCATACACAATTTTAGTAGGTTAGTTTGCCGAACACCTATTATTTTAATTAAAATCGCATATTTTACATTAAAATGACCCTTTAGGGGTAAACACGTGTTTTTCTAAACATTCCAAGCTACATTTGGATGCGTGAATCTCGACAAAAACTTATTTTAATTGCGGTTGAAAAAGTGTCCTCTCGCTATTTTTTTCGTAAATTTGTGCAACCAATTCCGACACGTCCACTATGGCTCTGGTTCACAGGCTCATTGAAGTGCATCACGTATCAGAAGACAAATCACAGTGTCGCGGAGGGGAAGCGATAGACTAAAGTATCGTTCAAAAACCAAAACAAACGTTGGCGCGCTTTTATTTAACTATTTATAGTGGTTTTATGAAAAAGTGGTCGTGAACCGTTGGTGGTCGGCAAACTGGCCATTTCACCCTATCAAGCGCATCATAAATGGACGTTCACCGGGTTGATAGATAACCTTCAATTCATTTAAGATCGCAATATCGCGTTGGATGCATTGGACCAAACGTTCTTATTGGAGGTACATAATCTATACAGGGTGTTAGATATAACAGCGTTGTCCTTTTAATGGGTTGTTTAGTATCATTTATAGATGCCAAAAACGATGTCAAAAATAGGGTTAATTTTCACAATCATTTTGAAAAAATGTCCTACAAATTTTAAAACGTTGGCGCGCGCAAAAACTTAAGCGCTTTGTAGGTGAATAATATAAAATTACCTACGGAGCGCTTCCATATATCATGTTGGACGCGACGCACGGGTTACTGTAATTTAATGCTGTTGGATAAAATGAATCTTAGAAAAATAAAGCAAATTGTTATCGGAATTTTACAAAAACTGTATAATTAATTCAGAAATTGATTTAATTTTCCACAGTTTTTTATGACGCTGTTAAGACTAACTCTCTGTATACCTATGTTTAGCAGTAGACGTTCTATTGCTGAGAAGAAGAATAGATATACTTTACCTGTTTATGTCAAGAAGAAGTTTTACCACGTTGTTCACCGGTGCCTCGACGAAAAGCCAGAGGAGGTAACACGCTGAAAATGTCACCACTGCGTACCCTAGACCGGTGGTAATCTGTAAATTAAACTCTTAATCATTTATTACAATATACCTAAATGCTATTTACACGTCAGGTTTAATCAATGAATAAGAATTAAAGTAATAGACTACTAACTTTGCTCAAATATTAATATTCATTTTATTCGTAAAGAAATATTACACGTCATACATACAATTAATAAGTACATTAACAAGTTGCAGTAATGTACATTGACAAAAAATAACTATTCACATTAACAAATCGAAATCTACATCATTATGTATTGTTGTAAAATTAAAATGTCAGTATAATATGTTAATATAAAGTAAATAATAAATAAAAATATAAAGTAAAAATAAAAAGTATGTTACAGCTGTCTTATTCATTTCTGGTTTTACAGCATACGCGAGAGTGATGCTGTCAATGCGTCATAAACGCATACGTCAAAATCACAAGTTGCAATGTCAAAGTGGTTCTACTTTGTCTTTTGCGATATGATCGAAAATTTGAACCCTCCAGTTCCAGTAAGAAGGTTCAAATTTCTTTTCATTTTACCTTTCTAATTTTTACTTTGTTGAATTTGGACAGCCGAGATAGATCAATGCTAGTTTGTGAAACCCTTGAAAATTACGCAAGTTCGGGTGTAAGTGCATCTTTTTCTAACATCTTTTAAATTACATATTTCAAGTGGGACGAAGTGATTTATATCTCTTGCTAGTACGGCGGTATCAATCATGAATCAGTATAATGAATGCAACAATATCAAATAACCGATCGACTATCTATAATAGTACCATCGACTTGGCATTATATTGATGGCTGCGCGCTTTAACATTAATCACAAAGGGGTTTGAACATTTTTGTATGGAAGCTGGCATATCCCACCCGCCACCATCATGTTTTATTTTTATAAGTTTCCGCGCACAATGAAATATATATGGGTAGGAGACACTTCTAAAAACAATAGATGTTAGTACTATGATACCCTAAAGTGTCACATTCTCGAGATATTTTGATGTAAAGATCGCAAAGTTCTCGTACAGCAATATTTACATCCAAATATCTCGAGAACGTGACACTTTAGGTTACCATACTACGAAACATTTATTGTTTGTATAAGTGTCCCCTACTCATATATTCTTCTTTCACCGTGCGCGGAAACTTATAAAAAAACATAATGGCGGCGGGTGGATATGCCACAAATGTTCAAACCCCTTTTCTAGCTTACTATTAGATCAGAACCATTCGTGGTCAAGCGTGGACTAAAAACATAAGTTCTAATGACAATACTACACTACTACTACATAGAAAAATGGCAATGCTGCCAGCATGCTGGGCACGCTGCCAACTGGCAGTGGGCTTGAGCACTTGGATTATCTTTAGACCTTCAAGGGTCTGTGGATGATCCAATTGCTTTCTATGTAGTAGTAGCGTGGACTTATTTTCGATAAAAATAAAAATTGGAAGTAATTCCAACCTATATAGTTCTCTTGATAACATTTTATACACCAAATCTCGTTCACAAAACACATTAAGTATATAAAAATCACAACATGTGAATATCGAAAACTATACAAAGCTCTTGTAAATCATAAAATAACACAACTTTTACCGTCTTACCACAGAAGTTTTACGCACGCCTTAGACAATGTTTAACAGTAGAAATTGCTCGGTTGTACTGTCTTTAAAGGATGTTTAAATCTTTTGTGGTAAGGCGGTTATAGTCAACGTTTCTAATCTCTAGATTTGACGGAGTTTAGAACAGAAGTGATCGAAAAAACTTATTTATAACCGACTTCCAAAAATGAGAAGGTTCTAACTCGTTTGTATGTACCTGATTGTACCTACTGTATTGTTTTCTTCATTTATAGTTCCGCCAATTGTGAACCGATTTAATTTATTTTGTTCGAAAGGGTATACTTTCGAGGTAAATTTTATCGAAATCGGCTGAGCTGTTTTTGAAATGTCAACAATAATGTAAAAATTGTATAGGTACATCGATTTGATCAAACTATTCGAATTTTGTATACGAATGAAATCACTTGTACCATTTTTTGCGAGAAATAATTTTATTTCAGGTGTTCCAGACATTATTCGAATCAAAGATTTTTTTGTAGGGAACAGCTGTTTTGTTTAACCAGTTCAGGGTTACTTACCACACCAAACATGTCGAAGGTCATAAGTGTTCGTAGTGAGAACATGTGTAGATTTATAAACACGATGTGTCTTAAATAGACTGAGAAAGTTAATTTACTTAAGGGTACGAATACTCTGCTGCTCAATAAATCGTTTATTATAGCTGAAAACAATAAAATAAATATTTAAAACATTTAGTACAGGATTTATTGGTTTATCTAATACTTTGCAAAAAACAGGGAGTTAAGAAACGCTTCAGCACGGGTAGCACGTCAAAGGGACAAATAGTCTTTCCCCCATTATTATAAAAGAAATTAATGTAAAAAATTGTACTTCGTTATTTTCTTTTTGACGTAGCCTTTTTTACAGCTGACTTTTTTTGAAATGTACAACTAAAGAAGATATTTCTATTTTAATATAAACTAATTATGTCATAATTGAATTGTATTACTATATTAAAATTTGGTTAAATTTTTGATAATGCCCCTTTACAGCTGACTTGATTAAATTTAGGATATATGTACGTAGGTATAGCATGTTACGAATGTTCGGCAACTGCCGACATTTAATATTTCGTTTTCTATGAAATGCATTGTTTAATGTTTTATATGTTTTATACACGATTATTATTTTTTTTGTAATGTAGGTAGACTGGAAAAACAAAAGAACTGCTGTAAGATATGACGAGTCCATAATAGAACCATTTATACTCCTTTTCGTTAAATGAGAATGTGTAAATGTAATATTATGTCAATAAATGATTTTCTTTCTTCTTTCTTTCTTTCTTTCAATATACAAGACGAGGAAATAAAGTATGAATTGGCAATGACAACTGACATTAAAAGTAGATAAAATGGTTTTCTCCCTTTGCCGTGCTATTTCTACAGGTTTTCAGTGGATATATCGGTATTATATTTCCACATAATCGGTCTGCCCAAGCTGTTAAGAGGATTCTGAATCAACCAGTGTTCTCGCGTACTCTGTAGAACATCGAGAAAAATCGCGGTAGATTTTTGATAAAAGTTACGTTCCGGGAGAAATCTCTTGTCACCCCTTAAATTGTAACAAAATGTTTTGTTTTTGGTGTCAATCGCTTATAGTAAGAGTAGTAGTAAGAAATATTACACGTTCGTACGTCTTTTTTTTTCAGATAAGTTTTTAGTTTCAGTACACTTTTCAGCCAAAGTTTTGCGTAAAAATATGACTTTTTAGAGGCTTATAACTTTAAAGTTATTTAAAAAACTTAGACGTATAAACCTAGCTGTTGAGGTTCTGATTCCATAACAAAAAGATCACTGAAATCGGATAATATTTAGAGGTAAAGAAGACAAGCTTATTGTTTTTGTTTGGCTAAGTTGGCACCTAAGAGCAAATAAAAAATGAAGAGAGAATGTTGTGAACAAACAAGTGAAGCCAACCAAAACTACGCCTCGCCGTGTACAGACAATTACACACACATCCAGGTAACTATGACACTATGCCTTGGCTTGTCAGTCAAACTATGGCGGCGCAACAGCGACGCACTCACACATGTATAAAAAACCGGCTTCACTTGACTGTTCAACGACGTTCCCTCTGGATTTTTTAATTTGCTCGGAGGTTGGCACTTCACAATTGCCATAAGCAATAAATTTACAAAGGATTTTCCTGGGTCAAAAAATTTCAAAATTATTCAAAACTAAACCGATGAAGCATTGTACTGTCATTATGAAACACTTTTACTACAGAACCAAACCTGAAACTCCCTTCCGACTTAGTACTCTTTCTGAATAATCCTGTATGAGAAATACTCACGTAGCGTTCCATATTCACAAACGATAATGATAAGACAGATCCCTGAGGACCAAATTGTTTTATCGAGGGTAGACATGGCCGCCATGGCTATAGGACCAAACTCGTTCTTAAACATTTTTGCACCGACTTTCATGCCCAGCCACAATAAACTCATGCCTGTAATAAATCCGATGACTGAAGTTGCCTAAAAAAATATTTTGTTTGTATTTAGGTGATACTAATGTGTCTAATAGTTCTGTACCAGCCTTTTCAATAGTCCACTGCAGGACATAGGCCTACCCACGAAGGGTGATTGGGCCATATTCACCACGCTAGCCCAGTGCGGGTTGGTGGATTCACATACGCCATCGAATTTCGACGTATGCAGGTTGCCTCACGATGTTTTCCTTCACCGAAAAGCCAGTGGTGTAAAATTCCGTACATAAATTCCAAAGAACTCATTAGTACGGGACCGGGGATTCGAACCCACGACCTCACGATTGTAAGGCGGGTGTCACTACCTATAGAAATAGAAATAGAAAAAACTTTATTGTTTAGCTGTGTACAAATGATGTTACATAAAATTTTAAAGTTCAAACAGCCTGCCCATTTCGAGCGTACAATATGAGCACACTCTTGACCACCACGGCTAATAGTTCTAGTACAGGGTTATTCAGAACGTATATGCTAAAAAATAAGTTCGTATAGGCCGGGTGGCTACACCTGGCGTCAGAGTTTTTAAGCCGCTTGAAAGCCTCTGACATGGCGAAACGGTTAAATCAACCGGAACCTACAATTTAACGTGTCATCCAAGCCACGGTAGCGCTCAGTTGTAAAATGCCACCCGCGATCATCCATCCAAATAATGACCGTGCAGAACGTTGCTTCATTTCGGTGCACTGGTGTGATAAACCGAAAGGAGGTTATTTAGACCATCATTATCAACAACTTTTACTAAGAAGCCAACCTGGAATTCCAGAAAAAAACCTGTTCTATTTCTATACTAAGTTGCAACTCGGAATCGACAAAATGTTTGAAACAGCAGACTTTTTATTTTTCGTCTTTCTCGGGTTGCCTCATGGTAAAAGTTGCATGATGGCTTGAATTGCCTGCTTTTGGCTTAGTGCACCAATTCAGTTGCACCAATAACGCTGTAGGTATATCAAACAGTGTTGAATAATAAATTATTATTTCTCTGACAAGACATGTTTCCTTCCACACATACGCGGGATGCCTAGTTGTGGCCAAGACTTGTGTAGTACTTTTTTCAATTAATGCGCGGAAATTACTTACTAAAATAGTTTTCAAAATCAATTACGAACAATGTACAACCATAATTTTTCAGGCGGAAAAGGTGTTCATTTGTTTTGAGAAAAATCATTTCTCTCATACATGTGAACATTATGTTGACAACCTTCTCCGAGATAAATTAACATTGCAATAGTGGTCAAATACATGCGAGCAGCGGACGGCAAAAGTAGTGTGAAAATCCGTTGTATCTGTTGTGTTTTGCGATCAGATAAATTATCATGTAACCCATATTTGTCGTGTAATTTAAAAATGGAACGATGTTTTAGACTGAAACATGCCAACCATGGAGGTAACTATTCAAAAAAATTACTTCAATTGAGATACTTGCAACAAAATGTTTATTTAAAAAATGAACACGTTGGTTCGTGAAACATGATTATTATTCGTTGTTCATCATTGATTTTGAAAATTATTTTAGTAAGTCTTTTTCACGCATTATTTAAGAAAAGTACTATACAAGCCTTGGCCACAAGGCCACAACTAGGCATTGATGGTCTTACGTATGTGCCTCGGCTATACTATACCTCGCCCAATATTCTCACGCCTCTGTTGCTGGCCGCTGAAGTAATATACTATTTCCCTTGGATAAAATAGTGTATTAAGGTATACCTTTGAAATAATCTTGTTGCGTTGAGGCTTGTGTACAGCCATGACGTAGCCCAACGCTAGCCCAATGAGGTAAGGATTGGCTTTGTTGTAGAAAGGCACGTATACTGTGCGGTACACCTTGTTTACTTCCATGTCCATGCATTCTCTGAAATTAATATACAGGGTTATCTGTTTGCTCTGTACTAAGCCGAAAGGGTGTGATTAAGACCATCATCATGAACAACTTTTACTATCGGCCCAACCTGAACGTCTAAAAAAACAGTAGTAACATTTAAAATTGCAGCTTGGAATGGACCAAATGTATGAAACAGCTGATTTTTTTCTCGAATTCCGGGTTGGCTTTATAGTACGTAAAAGTTGTTCCATAGAAAAATATCGTCTACCCGCGACGAAATGTATGGAATAGCTGTTTTTTTTAGTTTTAACAAAAGTTGTTAGTTTTGGTGTACAGAATAATCCCCTAAGAGGATGCTATTTGATTACCAATAACCCTGTATATGTTTATCGATTTTTTTTAAATAAATAATATTCTTACCTAAAGTCGTACCACAATATCCCAGGGAGTCCTTGTCGGTAAACCGTTACAGCTGGCACTATCAATGAGAATACGAAGGAAAACAAACTAAACATGAGAGCAACCCGCTTGTTTTTGCGGTACATCATAAATATGGCAGTCCCCAGGACAGTCAGGTGGAAATCACAGATAACGTGCCAGCCAAATGCAAAGCACTGAAACAATAAAAATGATAAAATTAACTATCACCAAAATGGCTACAACCGTATACAGAATTCGAATAGTTCCCACGGATCGTCGTAGGTAGTAATTTTCACATTATTGTTGATTTATCAAAATGGATAAGCCGATTTCGATAAAATTTGATTTGGGACCACTGCTAAAGTATGATCAATCAAAAAAAAGAATTATTAAATTCAGACTACTCTTTAAAAAGTTATACATAAAAAATATAGGTAGATAAACGCGTCAACTTTAAAAATTCCTCAGTTGTTTCGTCGGTTTAAAATCTAAGCTTCGATGCACATGAAATCAGTAAAACACGTCTCAAACTAAACATCCCTTGCAGATTCATTTTTTGATCGAATCAGGCATGAGAAGATTCATAAATAAACCAAAGTGGGCAGTGGCCGTGGCTCGGACGACTCGTTAACTTGTAGGTCCCAGTTGTTTTAACCATTAAGCCACGTCAGAGAGCATCAAGATGCTTAAAAATTCTGTAATCAAGGCTAACTACCCAACCTATACCTACAAATTAACTTATTTCGCACTTTCGTACCATATTCAACAGAATATGAGGGGTCACTTACCACAGCAGTGCCATCCACTTTATTGGTAATCATGAGGAAGTTCCTCCACCAGGACTTGGTGCACGGCTCGAAGTGCTTCCTGACCGTTCTGGGCCAAAGTGGGCCAGACCCTAAGTACGGTTCTACGTAGGCCATAGACGCTATGCCCATCACGTACAGTGGTAGAAGCAATCTAAAAAAATAACATTTATGAAGGACACTTTTTTGTTGCGATACCTACTCTAAAAAAGGGCAAGTGCACTACTTAAGCTAAAACTACATACTTAAACTACTCCTACATAAAAAACATCGACTTGGCATATTTTTTGTTTTAGAAAAGCAATTGTATCATCCACAAACACCTGAAGGCCTAAAGATAATCCAAATACCCCAGTACACTGCCAGTTAGCAGCGTGCCCAGCGAGCTAGCATCCTTGACATACTGAATGCCAATGCTTAGATATACGTTAAACCAAATAAACTTCAGCATCTTTAGCATCAGTTGACGACTTGACGTACGTTGATGGTACTCTGACGCCCCAGCTTTTAAAGCTTACCCAGCGTCCCTGGATCAGAACTAGTCTTAAATAGGCTTTAAAATCAACAAATAAATACCAACAAAGAAAAATATCAACAAAGAAATACTCCAGTCATCCGTCACCACGAAATTTCTTGATCTAACCCTGGACAGTAAACTTCAGTGGGGAGCGCACATAAAAGAATTGTCTGCTAGGTTAAGTTCGGCGGCATATGCGGTACGTAACATAAGGGAACTCTCAGACGTAGAAAGTACCCGAACGGTATATTTTAGTTACTTCCATTCGATTATGTCGTACGGATTATTACTCTGGGGACATGCTGCTGAGGTAAATAGCATTTTTGTTCGTCAAAAACGGGCTATCAGGGCAACCTACAGGCTTAGCTATATGGAGTCGCTCAGAGGTCTTTGCAAAAGTCTGACAAAGATCTTGACATTGCCAAACTTGTTTATTTTCTTGACTATCATGTACGCTCGTGAAAATCTTCACAAGTTCAAAAAACACTGCGACGTTCATAATTATATGACAAGGAACAGGTTTAAACTTGTTCTGCCTGAGACTAGAGTAAAACTGCAAAATCTTTTGTAAAAAATAGCATTATCTTCTATAACTTACTGCCCGATAAAGTAACAAACGTAAACGACACAATGTTTAAAAATGTAATAAAAAATGTCCTAATGGAAAAGGCGTACTATAGTATCAAGGATGATATTTCTGACCGGGATTCTCTGCGCGAATTGACTTGTGAGTGACTTATATATTATTATGATGATTTTCCGATTGATTGAATTATTATTGTTTTGTTATTGTATGATTTTAAATTGTTTTGTTCTTTGTAATTTATTTGACTGATTTTTGTAAATCTTGACATTCATAAGTGTACACTAATGTACCTATTTTTGAGAAATAAATAAATTAATTGAATTTGAAATGGAAACGTCGGTGAGTCAATCCGTTCAGAATTTCAGACCCAGCCAGTTGCCTATACTCTATAAAATTTAACTTAATCTCTGCGACAGTGACATTGACATAGAAGATTGATATTTTTAGAGTTGAGATAGTGGTGAAAAAAAAAACGATTTTCAAACAATGTTGTAATGAAATCGAATGAGTAGTTGAAGAGGAGAAATTGGATTTTATTTACCTACTTACTATTATTTAAGATCAAGTATGTACACGTGTAAATAAAGTTACGATATTAATTAAATACTCATAATAATGTAACGATAGTATTTATCGACGTTTTTCACTATTATCGATGCTAATTTGACATATAATTGGGTTTAATATAATTACACATGTAAAAAATGTTATGATATTAAAATATACAATAAAATTAATGATAAATTAAGTTTTATTTAAAATATCGTCAGTATAAACTATCGATATTTAAATTAAACTCTATCTAAAACTTTGTGGTCACGATCATTCGTCGTCCATCACTAATCGGCATGCCCACAAAGTATGAAATTGACAGGTACTGTCTGTACTATTAAGAAATTCAGGACTTCATAGGCGTGATTTTTCTGACAGCTGTCGCAGACATCAAGTTAAATTTTATAGAATATAGGGGCTATTTTTTTCAACTATTATTTGATTTATCCTAACTACCCAAGTATATTTTCTAATTCATGTTTATTTTAAAAAGCCTTCTACCGCACAACATGTTGTAGTGGGCATAATAGTTCGTATTTTATTTTTTCCGTGACAGCTACATTCCTAGCATGGTAATGGTGTTGTATCAACATTTATAGGGCAGATACTAAGTAGTGTCGAAGGCCCAGACACTTTTTGGGCCGACCAACATAGATTTCTTTAGTCTGTTATGTAAAAAGACACGAACCTCAGATACCGTTTCAGCACCGTCATGAAAGGCTGAAATGATCTGCTAGCCATAAGAGCCCTGAAGTGCAGCAATCCAGACATCACAAAAAATGTGTCCACAAAGAGGTCAGAGTGGAGAATCACCTGCCAGGCTGAATCCAAGATCTGGAACAAATATTCCATCTTTCGGAGACATTTCAGGTATTTTTATAGAGGTTATTACCATGGACAACTGAGCAAATTGTATATATTCCTAGCCGATTTCGGCTTCGGTGACTTTAAACTGCTTTTTATGACGCGTGGATGTGCGCGCATATCTGTTCAGTTCTCCATGGGCAATGTTTTCTCGTCCGACGTACCTCAGTGCCTCAAGTCGAACGTGTTCGACCAATGTGTATTACTGATGATTTATGGCACTTTTTTTTTTTTTTTTATTTAAATTAATGGCCCACAGACTCCAGGGTCTGTGCCTTTTGTTAAGTAAGTTACAATTGAAAGAATGCGACTGTACAATAGAGAGGGGTTAGTTTAATTCTTAGTCTAAGTTAGTGGTTTCATTGCGTGAATGCCACGAGCAAACCGGCGACCCGCATGCAGCACCCGATCACGAGTATGACGCATGTATCAGCCATCATTCTCCTCGACCATATTTAAGGGAAGAGAACGACCCGACACACGACGCCGCCGCAAGAAGGAGCCTTCGATGGCGAGCATGAATGCTCAAGGCATGCACGCAATGCTAGTTTCTATTTAATGCACACTTATTCTGATTTATTTTGTGAAAGCGATCACCAGCTGAGTCCAAGGCTACATTTCCATGTGTTACTCGGTGGTATCTACTCTGCTTGTGATCGCTCCCATGTCCTTCTATTACAACTCTTTTGCCTCCTCCCGGCCCAGAGCCTCCATCACCGCCGCGTTCCGGTCTCTGATGGCCATCTGCAGGTTATAGTCCTTGATAGCCCTCAAAGATGCAGACGATGCACGCCGCACGAATCGACTGATGGCATCACCTTCAATGTCGTCAGCGTAGTAGATGAAAGTTCCAGTGTGCCGAGACAATGCAACGACAGCGTGTGAGACGCTTTCGTGTAGCTTTATTCTAGGCTTAGTTTTAATGGCGATTACCGACTCGTACGTCAGTCCCTGAGCTTCGTGGATGGTAAGGGTGCGCGATCCTGAGCCACCTCCATAACCCTGGCTTATTAGGGTCTCCTTTTCTTCCTGCGTATGCACTAAGAAAAGGGTGTTGGGGAGGGTTTTGGATATTTGAGCCCCCTTGAACCTTTTCTGCTCAAGAGACCTAATACGGGGAACTGAGGAATATATACCTGAGTATATTTCCCTCAACGCATACGCGACATCCATTGGGTTTCTATGTGTGCAGAGCAACTCCTGGGTGATGTTTGCAACCAGGGTAGGGCGATGGTACCTCATCTCGAAGAGATTTTCTCTGTCGATATAAGGCAGCTGATTGACGTCCCCAATGAGGACAAGTTCGCTAGCACCAGACAGTTGTGCAGCCATTATTATAGCTCCGAAATGGTTCATTAGAGCTTCATCCACCAGAAGGCGGCTGAAGCTCTCTTTTCCAAAACCATTTACGAGGGATGAAGCCATGGTTCGCACTCTTGATTTTACTAGATCTCCTATTCGGTGCGATAGCTTCTCTCTCAGGCCTTTTGCTGCTTCTGTTGTTGTTGTGATGATAGCGTCCCTGTCCACATCAAAGTGTCTAATCACCCATGTTGTCTTGCCACATCCTGGTACCCCGTTGACCCATTGTATCTTTGGTACAGCCCAGTTTTGCCAGCTTGTCTCGACGTCCGAGCTCCGTTCGATGGTTTTAGCCATCTCGAGGATTCTATCGTCTAGCATTATCTTCGTGCACTTGGCGGTGACTACAATTGGGTCGTTTGATGGTATCGCGTATTTCGGTCTTCCTATTCGCTCCGTCTCTCCCTCATCCAACTCCACAAAACCACTTTCTGCGCTGTAAGCTGCCATATGTTGTCCTTTCATGTTCCCTCTGATGACTTGAGAAGTGACGTTATTGTATATGGCTGCTTCTGCCTCCTCGAGTCTTGATTTTAGTAGACTCTCACTTACTGGACCACCCAGCCTAAAGAACTCCAGAATGTTGTCGCAGTTCTTAAGATTGACATTTTTTGTCGCTCTCAATAAGGCTAGGTATTCGATCAGGGCATTTCTCGCGTGGTCTCGTGGCGCTGAGGCCAAGATATAACGGGGCGAATCGACCTGTCCCATGTCGGCTCTCGTGCGGGTTGCCTGAGGTGGTGAAGCCCTCCTCGAGGTCGCCGTTGTCTGTGGAGGTGGTGTTTTAGGCATGAATCGGAACAAGCTCTGCATTGCAACACAGAGGAGACCCGACATGGCACCATCATTACCACTTGGGCGGAGAACGGGTCTCTCAGAAGCTGCTATTAGTTCTGCTCTTTCAGAACCAGATTGGATGGCTGAATTTGGAATGGGGTAGCCCCAGCTATCTGTTGCATTATCAAGATCGTTACTTGGAGACTTCAAAAAACTCAGATTTTCTCCTCTGTCCTCATAAACGATAACCTCATGGTGGTTCGAGGCTTTAATGCAACCCAGCCGGTCTGTGGCTTCCGCCTTCGACCGTTCAACCACCATAGCGTCCACGCTTATCACCCGGGGAGTGCTGTCCACTATCCTGATAAGATGATCAAGCAATGCGCTAGCCTGTGCAAAAGGTGACTGGGCAGCCCACTCGACTAGTGCAATCGTTTTGTTTTTCGATCTCACCAGTCGGAATCGGTGGCCGCCTGCGTCGCACACTGGCATAGCGTCATAGGATTTCCGCTTCATTGTTACTTTGGCGGTGCTCCCGTTAAGTAGACATGCTAGACCAGGTGACAAGCGGACGCGTTTCTGGTTCCTAACTTGGCAAAAGCTTATTCCGAATCTTTCTTTGTTATTGTCCATAAAGAGTGCCACACCTCGAATACGAATCCCCGGAACTCCCTCTTCCGCGTTCTGCAGAATTTGATCGATGGCTACGCTTTTTGAGGGTAGTAATTCTATGGCGAGGATTGAACTCTGTGTAGCTTCTGTGGACTGTGTGTGTATTAAGTGTGTTGGAATGGGATCAAGTGTTAGAGTGGATGGCAGTATGTTAATGTTTGGTAGAGTGGGTTGAAGTGTTAGGGTAGTGCGGGATAGTAGGGTAGTGGAGGATGTTGAGGTGGGAATGTGTTGTTGGTTGGAGTGGAGAGTGGAATTTCTTTTGGCCGCAATTCTGAACGACCTCTCCATGAAGGACAGAAGAAATTGTCTGGTTTTTGGATCTGCTAAGATGTTATGGAGATCTGAGACCACTAAATTTCTGTCTATCATTATTTCTAGGTCGTGTCGTGCGGCCGAGAATCTAGGGCAATCAATGAGTATGTGCCAGACCGTCTCGGAAACATCGGGGTCGCACTCGCATCCAGGGCTGTTCTTGATCTTGAACCTGTACAGATATTCAGCTATTCCTCCATGTCCCGTCACAGCTTGAACCTGAAAAGGAGTCAGTTTCGTGACGCGTGTCACCCGATAAGCATTTGCGATATCCGGGAAGAACGTCTGAGTGACTTTGCCTGTATCTGACGTTTCGTATCGGTCCTGCCACTTTTTAACTGACTCCTCGCGAATTCTGCCCTTGACGTAGGACAGGGGGATCCCCTCATAGTCCCGCGAAGCTTCAGTGAGTGCCGCTGATTTTGCGAGCTCATCAGCTCTCTCATTGCCAGCGGTGCCCACGTGCGCTTTCAGCCAGAAAAGACGAAGAGATCTCCCTTCTGCAGAGATCGTTCGAATGTTCTCCTTTATCCTCTTTGCCAAAGAATGACTCGTTTTGGGGTTCCTAAGCAGTTCGAGTGATGATCGTGAATCACTTAAAATGTTGACTTCAGAGTTTCCGCTTGTTGCCACCATTTGAGTCGCTCGGTAAAGAGCATAAAGTTCCGACTGGAAGACTGTGCATTCGGGGTGTAGCTTGAATTTTGAGTACTTCACTTCCCTGCCGTTTTCCCACCAGGTTAGAGCTGCACCAACTTGACCCTTGATTTTGCTACCATCTGTGTAGATTTGGGGTCCATCGGGTAGGCTTGAGGGGTTTTCTAGAAGCTCGAAGTCCACAGATATCTGGGTGGACGGGTGTGGCTGGTCCAGGTAACTGACATTGCGTTCGAGCTCCACTTCCGGTGGGAGATATTCTTGGGAGAAGTTTTTCTTCGCTCTGTACAGGCTTGCCGCTTCCTGGATTCGTAGGTCGATGGGGAGTAGACCTGAGAGGGCGAGTGCTGACTTGAGAGAAACAGTACGATATGACTTACAGATTTTCTGGGCAAAACCTCTTTGTAGTGCGTTCAAGTGAGACTTGTTTTCCTCGAGGTCTGCCGCTTGCGCCCATACGTTTGAGGCATACATGATGATGGGTTCCACCACTGCGACGTAGATGGTCCTCGTGATTTCGCTGTTCAGTCCCCAGGTCACTTTCGCTGCGCGCGCGAGCTGTTTGTAAATGCTCGCCACTTTTTTACACTGTGCGTTTATGTGCGCTTTGAAATTGAGCCTTCGGTCGATCAACAGGCCTAATAGCTTGATTTCTTCAACAAGATTAAGCTGAACACCTGACATGATTAAGTGTGGGGGTTCATACTTCAACTTTCTTGTAAGCAACATCGCATTGGTTTTTTGCGCTGCAAAGTTGAGTTTATTTCGTATTCCCCATTCCACAATCATATCTAATGTGTGATTGACCTGTTGTTCGATGATGGATGATGACTGACTTGTAAACACGAGGACGACGTCGTCCGCGAATGCTTGACAGTAAACTCCCTCAGCCTCCAGCAGTTGCAGCAATGAGTCTAGAATTAAATTCCAAAAGGTGGGTCCACTGATTGAGCCTTGGACACATCCTTTGGTTGTTTCCCTCTCGTGTGCTGCTCTAGCATAGTTGACTACGACCTTCCGGTCTAGAAGGTATGAGTTTCCTATCTCATAGAGGTTAGTTGGACACCTCTTCTTCGCTAATTGATCTTTTAAGGTGGGCCACCATGCATTATCAAAGGCGCCCTCTATGTCCAGGGAGACTAGGAGTACTAAATTTTTGTTGTTCACTCCTGTTTTTATGTGCTCTACCAGGTCATAAAGAGCATCTTCAGTTCCCCGTTGGGGCATGAAGCCGTACTGTCTCTGACTGATGGTTGGGAGGAGATGCCATTGGAATCGGGCCACCAAAAGCTTTTCGACGATTTTACCGGCGACGGGCAAGAGACCTATAGGACGGTAAGATTTTGGGTGTGTGTAATCTGTCTTACCGGGCTTGCGTAAAATGACCACATGCGCTATTTTCCACTGCTTGGGGAAATATCCCAACGATAAGCACTTATTTGCGATGGCTAGGAATATTTCTCTTTCAGCCCTTATAGCTGCAGCGCAAATGTCAGCAGTAAGCCCATCTATTCCAGGTGCTTTTTTCGGATTTAGTGTACGTAACACAGATTCCAATTCTGCTAACGTGAATGGGGGGTCATTTTCTGATAGGTCCTTTGGTGTTTCTGTTGTCCGTCCCCTCAGTTCTGCATGGCACGGTAGATCTGTGCTTACAGAATCGTCGGGATAGAAAGTTCTGGCTAGTAGTTCTGCAGAGTGCTGCGGGGACAGGGTGTTGCCTTCGGTGTCACGCAGAAGCAGGTCATCTTGTCTCACCGAGGTTTTTCGGATCACCCTGTAGATCTTGTCCCACATGCTCTCTTTCTCCTGATTCGTGCAGAGCTCTTTCCAGTCCTCCACAATCGCTTTTTCGGCTTGTTCCTTGTAGTTTTGACGAGCAATTTGATATTGGTCAACTACATACTGGACTCTATGGGGGGCGGCATTCTTGATCCGTCTTTTTCTTCTGAGAACTTCTTTCTTCAGATCATCGAGTGTTTTTGTATACCACGGGGGAGTTGGGTTCCCTTTGCGTGGGCCTATAAGTGGGATAGTGTGTGTACAGGCTTCGTGGATACATTCAGTGTAACTCGTGATCATTGACTCTAGTTCATTTGGGTTTCTACATTCTCTTACTGACTTAGGTGATATTTTCCTATCCTCGAGTGAAGTTCTTAGGCATGACATGAAATCTGACCATTTTGCTTTCTTGGTGTTGTACTTGCGTGTAGTGACTGGCTTTAAATATTCAAGGGCCTTATCTAGACGCAAGGTAAACGTTATTGCATTGTGGTCTGACGTTGTGAGATTCCTGTCTACCTGCCAGCCGTCTATTTTTCCTAGAAGTGGCAAGCTGCACGTGGTAACATCTACTATACTTGTGCAGAGTTTGCCTCTTCTGACGACTTCGAAGGTTGGTGTGTCACCTGTGTTGAGTATGTGTAGGCCCAACTCGTCGAAAAAAGAGTGGACAGCCTCTCCTCTGTTGTTCTCCGATGTACTTCCCCACCAATGGGACCAGGCATTAACGTCACCAGCTACTATCAAGTTTTTGGTCGCTAGTTTTTCGCTAAAAACCTTTATCCTGTTTAGGTACGGATCCACATCTTTGTCTCCCTCCAAGTAGACTGAAATCACTCCCAGCTTCAGATCAGCGCTGGTCAGCAAGACAGCTGCTTCAGTTTCAGTAACAAGCTGGGGGTCATGAATTACCTCCAGTCTGTCACCAAAAACAATTACTGCTGCCTTTACTGGCTTTTGCCTACTCACACTGCACTGAATAATCCGGGTTCCAGGGTACTGCTTCATAACGCCCTTGTTGCCTACATACGGTTCTTGGACTAGGGCGACTGAAACCATTCTTTCCTTTGCAACTTTCAGGAGTTCGGCTGTTGCAGTCTGCGACCGATGTAGGTTAGCTTGAATGAAGCGCAAACCCGATTTCACCGTTACTCTTTGGGAGACTGAGCTATGTACCTCTGGAGTGCCCTCAGCAATACGAAATACGTGATCGCGATATACCGTCCCATTTCACTCTTTCAGGACACTCACTGCTGAACGCATTGTGAGCTTGATCTTTATTGGAGTTATTGGGTTGTACGATTGCGCAATTCCTGCATCTCGGTGGCAAGCCTTCTTTCCTGGCCTTGCATTGGGACCAAGAGTGGGATTTTCCGCAATGACTGCAGAGCTCATCTCTTTCCCGGCAGATCGCTTTTGTGTGTCCAAAACCAAGGCACTTGGTGCACTGCACCAAGGGTGAACGATCTGACACTGGCCTCTTCTGGAGTCCAATGTAGACCTTGCCTGCATCTACAAGCGACCTGTGAATGCGAGGCGAGACCTCCAACACAGGATGGCATTCATGGGGGTTGCGCACTCTCTTCCTGTACCTAACCCTAATAGTGCTCTCCTTCAGATCGACATCCTGCAGTAAGTGTTTATTCTGTGACAAGAGGTTTTCCACTATCTCTGAGTCCTTGTGATATGACAGGACATCTCTGATTATGATAAGTGGGTTACCTGCTTTTGCAGTCTCCACGTTCAGAGATACGTCTCGCTGGACACGGCTTCGCACTAGGTTTAGGTCTTCCACTGTTCCACAGCTCAGAATTACTTTTTGGTTCCTGGCTTTGCGTACTTGGTCAACCTTTGCTCCAGTTGTCTTGGTGTCCAGCGCCACTCTTATCCTGTCGATAAGATTCTCGGCAGTGGTCGTCTCGGTTGCATTTGAGGCCGTCACTATTAGGGTGTGATTTGGTCTCAGGACGGGTGCTTTAGCAGCGATCTTGGCATAGGTATGATTAGACAGTCTACCTTGTTCCGCCTGTAACATTTCTGAGCCAATGTTGAGGGCTGGTATTTGGGGTTGAGTCGTTTTTTCCTGCCGCATCGTGCGAAGTTCCGACGACACCGCTTCGAGACGCTCTGTTATGGGCAATATTTGTTCTTGGATATTTATCTGTACTGGGGCTGTGGGTGTACGGATAGATTGGCCTTTCTCTATGTGGTCTTTGAGTGTTTTCTCTATTTCTTTAAGAGAATCCGGATACTGTGGGGGAGGAGAGGGAGGTGTCGAGAGAAGGCTCTTCAACGCTTTTGCATTATTGTGGAGGATCTCTGCCGTCTTTTCCTTTTCAGAGTGCGTGTCTCGTCTGAGCTCATCAATCTGCCTCTGGAGAGTTTCCACACCGGCCTTTAAGGCGATGTAGTCCTCCCTCAGAGGTCCCAGATCGACGCGTTCGCCAGCAGAGGCGTCCTTTATTTGAACGCTGAGAGCCTTCACCGCGTCTGCCGTTGACTTTATTTGCTCATGCGGTTCTCTGGTTTCATAGCTCTGCCAGTCTCTGATGGCCTTTGCTTCCTTACTCATTTCGGCCATTTGTTCTCTGGCTAGAGCTACCTCGCTTTGTAGTTTTTGTAGCAGTGTGGTCGTCATTTTAACGTGCGCTCTCTCCGCCGATAGAAGCTCCCTTGCATGCCTAGTCCGTTCACGCTCGTTAATTGCGATGTGGCGGTGCCTGGAGTCAGCCAAGGACAGGACGATCTTGAATAAATCCTGGAGACTTTCTATGGCAGTCTACTTTAATTCCCGCTCTAGATTTGTAGATGCCTCCAGAGCGTCCTTTCCTCGCTGCAGTGCCTCGTTCGCGACTTTTGTGGCCATGTTCATCTCAACCCCTATCCGCCCCGACCCGTGTGGGACCAGCATGCTGAGTCTTTTGTTTTGTGTGCAAGGGGTTGTGTTAGACAACTCGGACACGCTGTCTGACTCCTCGCCGTCAAGCCCTAGATCTATTGGCGGAGAGACCCCACACTGTTCCCAGTTGTCGACCTTGTCCACCGCCGCCACATACACCGAGCTGGACTCTTGCACCGAAGTAGACGGCGCGGTGCTGTCGCTGGCTGCCTGTGATTGCGGTGGAGGAATGTCGAGGGATTGGGTGGTCCTTAACTCCGTCTCGGGAGCTTGTGGTAGCACGCTGGAGCTCTCGGTACCACAGTGCTGCGTCAATGACATCTCGGACTTACTACCCTTTATTGACTTTTTCAAGATTTTTTTGTGGAGCGATGATGCCACCGACCGCACTGATAGCATCCTTGTTTTCGGGGCAGCGGCCGCGGGGGCGGAGGTGGAGGGAGTTGGTTTCTTGTTAGAGGACATTTAGATGATTGGCTAAATAATTCAATATTACGCAAATAACAAAATAAAACTCAAAAAAGAGGGAAACTACACAAAATACTCGTATAAAATGATAAGGAAGAGCGGGGCTATTCAGTCACAAAAATGAACGCCAAATTTTTATACCATTGTACTTTCGTCTTAAATAAATCTCCTGTAAATGTAACAAATGCATGTAAGGAAGACATTATCTGGTATTCTATTCATCATATTTTCAGAGCGAAATACTCATGTCAAAAATTAATAATAACTAATATCTTGAGCAAAGTGAATACTGACTTAATAACCCCGTGTGGGGTTATTACGTCAAAGAAAATTATAAACGCCATCTTTGTAGCCATTTTGGTAAAACACAGAGCTGGTCAATACTGGCGACAATACACATTAGAAACTACACTTTATGGAGTATTATTAAGCTTCATTTTCGAGAAACAATACTTTAAAATTTTCGTGGGGCTATTCCGACACGTTTCCATACATGCTAGGGATGGGCTCATGGTAATCGATAAAAACAATAGTACGAATTTATCACAACCACCTACCCAATGAAATCCATGACAAAATGTGGGCATTTACTTGCGCCTGCCTAACGCAGATGGGATAAAAGAAGTGAAAAAAATTTTTTTTTTGTTTTGTGACATTTATTAAAAAACCTTTTTGCACTCAAGTTTATAAAGAAAGTAGTACCTAAATGTAGTAACGAGAATCATATTCAGCACTTAAACATTAGCAGCCTTATTTAGAATAAGTTATTGTCATAAAGTTATGAGTCATTATTTTTTCATAATGCCGTAAAACGCTTAAACATAAAATACACAGCAAGCTTTAACAAGCGTTTTAAAATTAGGCTTGACTGAAACCATTTTTACGTGAAAATTTATATAAAACTAAAACGTTTAGACATTTTTTATAAAACATGTCATAAGACACATTTTGATTAAGTTACAATTCATTAAAGCTAAAAATTACATTAAATCTTTATAAAGGAAAAACGTATGTGCTTGAATTTTTTTTTGCATGTAAATTAGTTTTTTACTGAGCATCTGTAATGTCATAATTAAGAAAAAATTACGATTATATTTCTCATAAGCACATTCAGTCATATTTTATCATGAAAAATATAATGCGCGAGCGAGATAGCAAGTAAACAAAATTGGAATTCTTCAAAACATTTAGATAGGTATTATGCGTGTATTCCATTTTTTTTAGTTTAACAGAATTTCGAAAATAAATTCTGAAATAAAATTTTTGAATTTAATTACATTGAAATGCATTATTTATACGCACAAATATAATATTAAATACGACTGTCTGAAATAAGTTGAATACAAAGATCGATGTTTATGCCAAGCTTATAGACATCGCTAGTATTTTGCAACTTCATATAAAAACGACGGGGTCATTAAGTCATTTAATCTGACGTAATAACCCCGGCACCAGAATTTCGGGGGTTATTACGTCAGACTCAATAGCACTATGAAATCAAAGCGTAGGGTAAAACCAATAGTCTACAAAGATTCTTTGTGTCTTAATATCGTCACTTACCTTGTTAAAACTTTGAAAAAACCACGAACACTATTTTTAACAATTTTTTATTCACGGAGCCTACACGCATTTGAGTGCAAAAAAATGGCGTCTATGGAATTATGCATGTCAATCAAACATGCCACTTGCTAATAACGCCATCTTGTGTACATTACAGATATACTGTTTTCTCTACCGGTGCATAGATGTCACTTCTGACTAAGAGTTATATTACAGGCTAAAAAGCCATTTGATGTAATTGCCCCGCTGATGTAATTGCCCCGCTCTACCTCTCTCTTACAATGTTGATAAAAACAAAACTTAGACTATAATAATTACTACTCTGACGCTGGTGTCCTGCGTTCCTCTTCTGTACAGCCTGACGCGCCAGAACCTGATGAGTGTTCTGCGTGCTCTCCAGTCGATTTTCAGGAATCGGCAGCCAGTATCTCTGCAAGGGCCAGTGATGATGATGATGTTTCCTCCCGAAGATTGTTGACACCAGGTGCAGTAAGTCCACCTCTGCTGGTCTTCGAGTTAGGGTTCAGAGGGGAGGGGTGGTGTCGGGCTTGGCGGGGGGGCGTATCGTTAGGCGCCTGCCGATGACGTGTGACGGATCGGTGCGTGCAGCTCAACGAAAACGTGCCGGGCGGAGAGTTTCGATGTCGGCAAATTCGCGCTGTGTCGTACGTGACTATCTTTCGATTGTCAACAATACGTCCGCTGTGATGTTGCTCTGGACTAACCTTTACTCCGGCTGTTTGTTAAATGTTTTCGACGATTTCCTCCAAATTCCTGGGGTCCCGAGGGCTGCAAACAACTGTCCGGGTTCACTATACTGTCGCCAATTCACTAACACAACTGCGCCGCGCGTTGCTCCGAAAAATCCCGTGGTTTTGATTTTTTTCTTGCGGAGCAGATGTTAAGCGTGTACGTGCGTGATTCTATCGTGTTTAACAATTTTTTTTTTTTTATTTTTTTTTTTGTATTTATGGCACTTAAACGTATCTAATTTAAGGTATCTAATCTAACTATATATAAGTCTTTTTAATAAGCTCCAAGTAGAGAAGAGAATGATGACTGACGGACAACGAGGTCTAAGAAATAGGGTCTCGTTTATGCTTTGGGTACGAAACCCTAAAAACCAGTACAGTACCTTCTCAAGATCCATCTGGTTGACCAGCGTCGACTGGGACATGAACATAGAATGTGCGACGACCAGCATACCACAAGATAGCACTTTTATCCCGCGGATCACTTTGATCTCATCTTTTGAGACCTCCGCCAGGGCATTGAAGTTCCTCGTGAGGCAGAAGCAACCAGCTAATTTGGAAACTGGAATGGTATAAATAGTAGAATAGTGTCACGAAAACAGGCCGTCTCACCACAAAAGTTTTACGTACGCTTTAGATAATGTTTAACAGTACAATTTGCATGGTGTTTAAAGCGTGTTTAAACCTTTTGTGGCAAGGCGGAGGGATGTTTGAATGATAAAAGTTCGGCGCAGACGGGCCACTGACCACAACCACCGGTGCGTGGCGGCCGCGCTACCGCAACATCTGTATGTATCGCGGACACTACTGTAGCGAGTGGTCGCACCGGCAACACGAGGACGCCGGAGATCTTTCAGCATTCTACTACTAGTAGATAAGACAATTTGCTACTAAATACATTGTCACCATTTAGATTTTATAATAACCACATGAAAATCATTAGCTTTCCAAAATAGGAAGAGGTTCTCAACTAAAGGTATTCTTAATATGAAATAGTGAAGTCTTACCAAAAGAATTAGATTTCTCTAGACTGTTTCCAAGGAAGTACATTGCAACGCACAGGAATACCAAACTCAGTGTTATAAGCCTGTCAAAAATAAAATAATGAATAAGTCCAATGCAGCCTCTAGTCAACTTTAGCAGGTTCTACCTCACATAAAATAGTTATCTTCCTTCAAATCAGTGTTGGACACAGCTTCTAAAATAAAAATAAAAACTTTTGAATTGAAGATGAAAGATATAGGTCGGGTGGCTAGCCCTGGAGATTTTAGGCCGCCTGAAGGCCTCTGACATGGCTAAACGGTTAAAACAACCGGGACCTACAATTTGATATTGCATCCGAGCTACGCCACCCGCGGTCACCCATCCAAATACTGACCGTGCGGAACGTTGCTTAATTTCGGTGATGGCTAACAAAACTACGCTACTAGCGCTATCGATTACCGATACGAGCGCTTATGATTTTCATGATTGCTTGCTTCACTATCTAGTTCACAGTTATATATTCAATTCATGCTCCTACTTTAACCTGGTCTCGTGACGATTTACATACACGACTTAGCAAGCTATTGTTTAAAAAATAGAGTCCCAAGTTATAACACACACTCACACTTACACATGTTCAATTGATTGATTAATAAATTGTTTTCTGTACATAATACTAACTTCTAAATTAAAAAAAAATTGTGAAATTCTTTGCTGGAGGTGGTCGTTGCTATTTGCAACTCAGTCTTCCTGACTACTGCGGGTAGCATAGTTCCTTTTCCCTATGTTGTTGTACGAAATAAAGAATTTTACATAGTTTGTGCAAAAAGAGAATAATTAATTTTGTGACGTTGACAACACTACTCTGTCATTGCTAGTCTAGTACAAAAGTGTTTGATACTTGGTAGCATTGAAGTATCATACACGAGAACTGAAGATTCTTGTCTATGACGACGTCAGCCAGCTGCCGGCGTACGCCGGCGACGCGCGCCGACCGGCCTTAGTTGTAATTTAACAAAATGGTGGTACATATCAGGCGTGAAATAATTATTTAAAATAATAAAAATGAGGAAATGTGTAGTAGAAGCCTGCAAATCCTGTTCCCAATGAATTCATAAAGCTTCCGAAATTTCTTTCCACTGATAAATACGTTTTACACTATTCGTATTAATTGAAACTATCACGTAAAATATCATGATTAAAAATTTTAAAATTGTACAGTTGGTGCTGCCAGATGAAACATGATTTTGTTTCCCCATAATTATGGGAGATTTCGACTGATCAATAATTACTTCTTTGATATTATAGGATATCCACAGACGAAATACGCCGTGATAAATGGATAAAAGCTATTCGAATATTGAGAAAAGAAACTGACTGGATACCTACCAAGTATACCACTATATGCACGAAACATTTTCAAAAAGAAAATGTGGAAACGAATCATGGCATTAACTATTTATCTAAGAAAGAGGTTCCAGTGGTTGAGGTTTTTTTGAAATTTTGATATTGATAACGACGACAATAACACTTAAACAATAAAAGAAAAATATAAAAAGGTATACCTTTGTATTCTAACTGAAAAATAATGTTTATTTTCAGCTATTTAAAAAAATAAGAGGTTCTCAATTCAATTATGTAATTTATAGGGTTCCGTACCCAAAGGGTAAAAACGGGACGTTGTTTTCGCTGTTGCTTATATTTTTTTGTAACAAACAGAGATATCGATATTAATTGGTTACCGCATTACATTTTTATGTTACTCATATATATTATGACTTCGCTTATAAAGCAGTTTCGTACACGTAACAGGATGGTTCATTGCATGAACATCTGAGTTATATTCTTACTTTCGCATTCTTGATAATTATTTTGATTATCAAGTACGAATAAATACTGGATTACTATTACTACCTACTTCGTTATTACTAAAATGTTGATTATTATAAATTAATATCGGTTTGTATCACTGATATCGTAACATTTTGGGGAAATTTTCAATCGAATGAACTGGCACCCTAAGTCATTATAATCCGACTAAATTTTATTATATTGCTATTTCTGTCTTATCAACGTCTTACCGTACTTTAGCAACTAGTGTAACAGGGATAGAGATATGATTCTTTGATAACCTACCAACGATATTCGGGCGGTTAATGTGTCGCCATGCCTAGCAACGCAGTTGTTTGAGTCTGCTTATCTAGACATTAAACATCATTGCTTGGTAGACACCAATTCGGTTTTCATCAGTACACTTGCGTCTACCAAGTAGTCGGTACCTTGATTCTGATTAAAATCTTATTGTTAGTTTGACCGAAACGCCACTACGGTTCTCGTTTTACATAAACTCTACCTATGAATTTTAAATTTCCTTACCATAACACGTAGAATCCTATCGGTTTCTCGACGCTTGAGCCAGCAATTTGACAGTCTCGGGGGTCCACTGTAACATCTATGAAGGGAAGGTGCGATAGACTGAAGATGTGTTTAGTTATCTTGGCCGTGGATCCTGGGCTGCAGGAAGCAGGGAGACACACTCCTAATGAGAGAGAGTGAAGACGCTTCCCGTGCTGAAATTTAGCCTGCGGACGATAAAACAGCTCATAAGTGTTCCATAAATACCACTTTACTGCAATCATATATTGTGCACTAGCGACTTATTATCGATATCTGTTGATATATAGTGCAATAGAAATGTATCCCACTTTTTTGAGGAAAATAACCTCCAAACAAAAATTGAACGGACATAACGAGGATGAAAATTTTCTAGTAGAGACCACGTAGGTACCAGTAAGCACAGCGTAGGACTTCCACCCGCAACGCGGACTGACGACCTCATTAAGATCACAGGATCGCGCTGGATGCAAACCGCTTCCAGCAGGTCTTATTGGAGATCCATAGGAGAGATTTATCCCCCATTATTATTATTATTTATTTTAAAAGCCGTGATGGTCTAGTAGTAAAGACACCCGCCTTGCAATCGTGAGGTCATGGGATCAAATCTATCCCGGTCCCGTACCAATGGATTCCTTGGTTTCATGGATTTATGTGCGGAATTTCACACCACAGGCTTTTCGGTGAAGGAAAACATCGTGAGGCAACCTGCATACGTCCGTAGAAGAAATTCGATGGCGTATGTGAATCCACCAACCCGCACTGGGCCAGCGTGGTGGATATGGGCCAATCACCCTTCGTGGGTAGGATTACGTCCTGCAGTAGACTGTTAATAAGGCTAGTACAGTACAGGGGAGATATATGTCCAGCAGTGGTCGTCCTATAGCTGGTAGATGGATTAAAATAGTACTCACGCTGATATATCTCTCCACAGCATCATAACCTTGGATCCCAGTTTCGTCATGTTTGCCCAAACTCGCTATTTCCACGTCGACCAGACAATACTGCGTTTGGACAACGTGCTCAGACCAGGGCGCACTCAGACATTGGTCGAAATTACCCAGGTGGTATGAGGTTCCGTATAGAGTACCCACTGGCAGCTGCATGGAATCCCACACTGTAAAAAAACCGCGTCATGTTATTGCCCAGACAAGGCAATAGATTAGCAAGTTGAAGTGGGCCGCCATCAGCGAGATTTGGACCTCAGATTAAATACTGTTTACCTAAATATGCAAACAAGAGTAAATATTACTTAAATGTGTAAAGTGCACCATCTCTCGTCAATCTTTAGAAGTTCTAATAATTTTTAGTAGACTGATTACCTGTCTAATACGGATATCGCCAACTTATAGGTGGCGCCGCCAACGCTCTAAGTTGGTGGTAATGTTAGGCACTTCAGGCGCTTGCGTAGGAGGCGGGCTAGCTCAGTAGGGAAAGCGTCGGGCTATCTAAAGTTCAAATCCTGCGTTTGCTTCCGATTTTTGAAATGCTTATCACAAAGATAACTCTTTGAAAGTAGTAACAATAATTTCTTCAAATACTGATTCTACTTCTTAAAAAATTGGTTGGGTGATGTGTTGAGATTTGGGAAAAGTTGTTGATCAAAAGTTGTTTGTTTTGATGTATAGAACATGCCCTTAAAATTATGCTAATTTAATAGTATAAATTTTAGTTAGTATAACCCTGATTAAGTGTAAATTTAAAAATATGTATGTACATTGTATATGTAGTAGTATATCAGTCTCTGGCAGCCATATCACCAGCGTTGCTTAGCTTGGGGTCAGATACCGTGTGTAAGATGTCCACTAATATTTATTTTACTTACGATATACTTACCCCAAGTGGCCCATAGCGTGTTATTTTTAACTCCTTTCAAGATGTCTTCCGTAGATGTAAGACATGCAATTTCTTCTGGATCCCATGTTTCTCGCGCTAATTTATTCAAGAGATTGTCGATAATCTTAGTTGTTTTGGGCTTTTGATATCCTGTGGCTGATTTAAATGCTGAAATAAAACAGTTTTATATTCAAAAATAACGATATCTATATTGTATGCTATAATTAATAAAATATACAATAACAAAAAAACCGGACAAGTGCGAGTCAGGCTCGCACACCGAGGGTTCCGTACAAATCCAGGAAAATTCACAAAATTGGATATTAAGTTGTTAAAATATCTATACTATAATCATAAAAAAAATCACATATCTCGTCATCCATCGAAAACATTGTTGAAATAATTAAAAACCTTTTATCATGTTCTAATGAAGCTCTTTTATATGATACCTTACATGATACAATTTACTCACTCTGAATTTTACCCATATTTTGTGAATCTAGGCCCTATTTTTTTGTTACAGTTTTCAGATTTATTCCTATATTTGTACTCTGAGACAATGCTTCTCGCCAAATTGTATAGTTCTATGTCAACGGGAAGTACCCTGTAGGTTTTGATTTTTGTCAGTGTCGAAATATGTGGTTTTTTTACGACATAAACGGCGCTAACTTTTTATACGATAAGTGAGAAGTTTTTCTTTAACACAACTGAAAGAGACTATAATTATATATATATATATATATATATATATATATATATATATATATATATGCGTAAAAATATCGAGCTGAAATTTTAACTATATACGTATCGATATTTTTACGCATTCCCGAGATAAAGAGTCTTGACATAAGGACAGATGGACAACAAAGTGATCCTATAAAGGTTCCGTTTTTTCCTTTTGAGGTACGAAACCCTAAAAACGATACGATTTAGCTCGATATTTACAATCGATATAGATAGTTAGCAAATGTTTCCAAAAAAAAACACTCACCATAACATGTTACTACGAAAAACACGATGTTAAAGTTCATCATTAATCCACCAAATATCATAATTCATCTGTTATATAAATCCAGGATTTTGCATAGGCTTTGCAAAGTGCAGGAACTAATAAAGAATGTGTATACAATGTATTTATAAAAGGTCCTGTTATAATAAAACCACACATCAATGCACTATTATGAATAACTTTCACTATAGGACCAATCTCGTAATTGTAAATTGGACTGCTTCGTACATTTTATCGACACCTTTTGCATGGAAGAGCTGTTTATTTTCGCTATTTCGTGGTTAACCCCTTACTAAAACCTTTTTGGCGTAACTCAAGTATAGTCACACCATTATGTATATTGTATTATGAGTATACCTCTGAAAGTGCACTTTGCAAAGAAACGCAGTGTTTAATGTATCCCTAAATTCTGTAAATAAAAAGAAATGTATGAAACTTCCATATTTAAGCAATTTTTCATTATGTCTACAAGCTCTTCTGAGAGTACCTATATTTCATTTTCTCAAGCATGCTTGGAAATGTGAACATTATTTTACCAAAACTATTTTAGTAAGTAGGTAATTAAATTAAGTCTTAAAATTCTTCTTAATTCTTCTTAAAACTATATGTCATTGTTAGAATTGGGAATTCTGCTCTTAACCCCCCTTTCTAGCAATGTTTTTACTTTCCTATCCATTGACTTGGCATTTTTTTGTTTCTCCTATTACATAGGCACACAATAAGCCCGACTACAGAGGCGCCATCGTAATTATATTAGCTAATTAGCATAGTTCTGTTTCTTTTTCACTTTAGGCATTCGATAGAGAGAACGCTTTTTACGTTGCTATTAAATTGACGCTGGCGCCTCTGTTACCGGGCTTAGTGTTATTTAAAAAGGCCTCTTAGTGTTGGCTTCGGCTCCACTGATGCCTACCAATAGACCAGGTCTAGCCCGTGAGTTTTAACTAAATAAAATAGTTTAACGTCATTAAAACGTATTATTGAGAAATCATTATACTAAATAAAACACCGGTTTTCACTCACGTATGATAAACTGCGCGCTGGGCTGGGGCTGGGTGCGCGTGCGCCAGTCGACGGGAGCGCGCGTATTCCCTGATGAAGGAGTACTAATTTACTCCGAAACCGGTCGGGTTCCCAGCGGCCCGGCCGTATATCATACGTGAGTGAAAACCGGTGTTTTATTTAGTAAAATAGTTTAAGTTAATGTCCTATTTTTCAAATAAAATATTAAACTATTATTATGTACTTGCCTGGATAACCAACTATTAGAGGTGAAGACTGTTTTCTCAGCCTTTTATAGGTAGATAATTTATAATGACGCACGTATTACTTCCACTTGAATAGTAAATGGATACAACAGGAAAATCTATTAAATAACTTCAAAAGGGAAATTCAAATTACTTTTATAGTATAGCTGTAATATATTTTTATAGAGATCCGTAAATAAATGTAAATAAGAACACTATTGTATAAGATAGGATCAGCGTTTGGATGTTTGTCTGTCTGTCGTCCTGAAAGATATTGTTTTCCTAAAGGAAAATTTCGTATAGGCTATATGGCTAGCCCTGGTGTCAGAGTTTTTGAGTCACCAGGCTTTAGATAAACGACTCATTCCTTGACTCGCTCGAAAGGAACTCGTCTGCGCAAGTGAGTCGGCCCCCTCCGACGCACGGACGAATTTAATGCTGTTATCCGCAAGAAAATCGCCTCATTACGGCGACAGCGAGTGCCACCCAGCCCCAACAGTTTCCTGACGATGATCGTTAATAAACTTGATTGTGCCATCACTACATAGGATAAAACAAAGTCGCTTCCCGCTGTCTGTCCCTATGTAGGCTTATATATTTAAAACCACGATACGTATTTCGATTCGTATTTTTTTAAAAGATAGAGTGGTTCTAGAGGAAGGTTTATAAATAATTATCTATCTTATATATTATATTATTTTATTTATATGTTTTTATTTTATTTTTGATGACATTTTGAATTGAATGAAATTGTAATCTTTATAACATTCTGTATGGATTTTATAACTGAAAAATACTTATTAATATTCAATAACATTAATTTGTTCATCTCGTGTCAATGGCTAGACTTTTTTAATAATTTTTATAATAATAATATATGCTATAATATCCTACCTAAATGTATAGAAATGATTTATTATGGTTAAAAATAAAAATTCTGTTTAACATGGATATTTTATTATTTTACAAACTAAACAACAATATTTACAAGAACTCACTCATTCACACAGCACAACATACAACAATAACAACAACAGCAGCAACAGTAACAATAACAACAACAACAATAACAATAGATGTGACAACAATAATAACAAAGAAAATAAATAGCAATCAGCAAGAGATTTAAAGGCAAATGCAATAGAAGTAATTTATCTTATTAAACATTTAATATGGTAATACAGGTAATTTAGTTTTTTGCTCATTTAACAACAAAACTATAATAAATAATAAAATTATAATAAAACAAGAAAAAGTTAGGTGGATCAAGGATAGGTAGGTACACTACAGGGTTGTCCAGAACTGATGTACTAAGCCGAAAGGAGGTGACTCACACCATCATTATGAACAACTTTTACTATGGGGACAACCAGGAATACGAGAAAAAAAATCCGCTGTTTCATACATTTCGTCAATTCCGAGTTGCTGTTTTTTTTTTTTTGAGAATTTTAAAGGAACTTCTTTCATAGTGATGGTCTTAATCACGTCCTTTCGGTTTAATACATTGATTCTTGTTAGCCCTGTAAAGTACCCACAGTTGGCTTAGTACAAAAGAAAGCTGATAACCTTATATAAAGTAAGTAGATCTTAGGCTTTATTGTGAATTAAGGCCAAAGTCAGGTAATTATGATTAAGTAGAGTTGGATATTTCACAATTTTGTGACTCAGAATGACATCCCTATGTATTTGATAACAATATTGTTCAGATACTCAAATATTTGAGTATTATCACTAACTTACTCATTGTTAATCTCCAAAGATGTAACGTTTGTAAACATATTTTTAAGCTGGAGAAATACAAGGCATTTTAAAAACCTTGAAACCAATGTTTTCGTAAGAAAATAGGGCTAAAGTGTAAGTGAGTGGGACATTTAGCTAGACGAGATATCTATAAGTGGATCAAAAAAGTGACCAAGAGAAAAACGAAGTAGAGGTAGAGGCAGGCCACTAGCACCAAAGGCAGATTATATCATCAATTAGATATATTGAAATGCAATGGATGAAGTAGGTACTATATACAAGACAGGAGGACTATACTTAGGTGAATATATGCTAAAATCTTAGATAAAATCTTGAGCGATCGAAATGCAGCTAAATGAGTCCTATTTTTCTGAACATCGTGTTTAAATTTAACCATTAAAGACAGCGTAAAAGTAAAAGAAACTATATAAGTCTTTATATTTTCTGAATGGACTCCGCAAAACCCCTTTCCAAGGACTGGGGTTTTTGCATGCTAGCAACTGAATACAATATTTTAAAAAGACATGAGGTGTTTTTATTTTGGAAAGATGTTATCACTGAGAAGAATAAATCTCTGATTAGAAAAAAGATTGGGAATCATCCTGGCAAACCATTCCAGGTTACACTCATTATCATAACCTGAATTAAAAATGCCACAATACCTAAAACACTAGCATATAAATTAGGCAGCTCATATCTTGTGGGATCCTTTCTTTGTGTGGATGATAGTTTCATATACGGGTACCTTGAATGGGAAAGGCTTTTCTACAGGCACAATTATATGCTTAACCACCTCAAAGGGCACTTCCTTTATCTTGGGCACTTTAACCTCTTTCTGTACAGGATAAGGTACCGACTTCTCTACCGGGATAGACACTTCTTTAATAACAGGAATGACTACCGCTTTCGGAACCGGTATTTGAATAGGAACGGGGTGTGGTACCGGGATTAAAACGGGCTGGTTGATTTTAAACTCTACGTTCTTGGGTAGGGGGACCACGACTTCTTTGTAGTGTTTGATGGGTTCGGGGTTTTCTTCGTGTACGTGTTGATGTACGGGGTAGGAGTGGACTTTGAGGTCGTGTCCGCCGTGGCCGCCGAAATCGTGGCCACCTTGGCTGCCGAAATCGTGGCCACCCTCATCCTCATAGCCGCCGAAGTCTTGACCACCGCTGTAGTCACTCGCTTGGAACTGTGGAAAAATAAACATTATATTACTTTTCACCAAGAGAATGGAAGGGAAGAGAGTCATGTAACGAAAAGAACCCTAAGCATGGTAAGCGGCAGAAATGGTAACGACCAAAAAAAAGTGTGGATGAATTGTGTGAAAGATGAAGTGAAGACATCCGAGAGAAAGGAGTTGATGGTAGTAGTTAGATTACGATGATTCTTTATTAATCGGAAATAATATCCTTCTACATTGATCCCATTTAAATTTTATCGAAATCAGCTGAGCCATTTTTGATAAATCGTCAATAATGTGAAAAATGCTACATCGATCTGTGCGAAATATTCGCAAATTCTGTACACGGTTGAAGTCGGTCTTGCCATTTTTTGCAAATAATAATTATTTAAATACAACTTAACCGTTTTTTTATAAAATTTAAATGGAACCATTTCAGAAGAATGATCTACCAAACAAACGTCATCAAAATCTATTTATAATTGGCGGAATAAGCGCATAACATACCAGTAGGTACATACAAATAAAAAAAACTATACAGGATTATTATTTATTAGCACCCTTCTAGGGGCTTATTCTGTATATCAAAACTAACAACTTTTGTTCTACGACATTCGTCAAAACTCGAAAAAAAAATTGTTATTCCACAAAAATATAGTTCATACGCGACAAAATATATGGAACAGGTGTTTTTTTTTTTTAGTTTTGACGAAAATCGTAGAACAAAAGTTGTTAGTTTTGATGTACAGAATAAGCCTCTACAAGGATACTAATTGATTATAAATAACACTCTACAGTCGAAAAAAAAATTTGAGAACCTCATTTTTTAAATCGGTTAAACACAGAAACGTAATTTGTTTATTGGTAGAACGTAGCAAGAGACAACATAAATTATAGGTATATACCTAGGTGACATTTTATTAGACAACTAAGTACATTACAATAAAAATAGTTCGCAAGAACAACATAATATTACAAACAGTAATAGCTCCCTCATCGCTTATACCGGTTCCTTTCAGGCAACCAATATTTATTACTAACTACAATAAAATTAAGCAACGTTCCGCACGGTCAGTATTCGGATGGGTGACCGCGGGTGGCATTTTCCAACTGAGCGCTACCGTGGCTCGGATGACACGTTAAATTGTAGGTCCCGGTTGTTTTAACCGTTTAGCCATGTCAGAGGCCTTCAGGCGGCCTAAAAACTCTGACACCAGGGCTAGCCACCCGGTCTATACGAACTTACTTACTAACTATAAACGACAGCTACACGTAATCTAAGATATATGTTATTGTACTCAAAGCTTGAAACTTGAAAGCCGTGGTGGTCTAGTGGTAGTAACACCCGACCTGCAATCGTGAGGTCGTGTCAAATCCCGATCCCGTACCAATGAGTTTCTTTGGAACTTATGTACGGGATTTCACACCATTGGCTTTTCGGTGAAGGAAAACATCGTCAGGCAACCTGCATACGTCTGTAGAAGAAATTCGATGGCGTATGTGAATCCACCAACCCGCACTGGGCCAGCGTAGTGGATGTGGCCTAATCACCCTTCGTGGGTAGGCCTACGTCCTTGCAGTGGACTATTTAAAAGGCTGGTACAGTACAGTACCTACTCATTATAATGATAGTCAACTTTTACTTTAAAACCAATCTCAATATCGCAAATAAATGTTTTTTTTTAACAAAAGTTTATTAATTTTCAACAAAAACGGATGCTCTCCTCTACAACCCAAACAACAAAAGTTCCTCCTTTGTCAAGTTTTATTTGATTGTAAGTCAGCTTAAAATCACAGTACATTAACTTCGAAAATTAGGTTATTGTGCCAATGAACTTATACACGTAATAGCGGTACGAAACTCATTGAATAGAACATTACGGAACGAATCTCAGACTTGAGCGTTCACCGGAACCACTGTATTGTTTCTTTTTGTCTATTGTGTAGAGCAATATACTGTCTATATTATTTAAAACGATATACATCTAAAAGTGTGTTTGTTGGTGAATTGATTTGACCCTCTTTCACGCAGCAACGGAGCTACGGATTGACTTGATTTTTAGCGTGGCTATGTCCACGTTGAATAATGGAAAGTGAGATAAGATATTTGTTATCCCAGAATAATAAAAAGTTCCTATAGAATAGTACAAAAATTAAAATACCATACGGGCGAAGCCACGGGTAAAAGCTAGTTGGATATAACTATAATCAATGTATGCCCCAGGCAAACTAGTTTTATGGCTTCAACCCTATAATTGCGAAAATTTCCCGAAAAGTTCTTCGAGTTTGTATAAATAAAATGTATTGAACAGCTTTGTTTTTTCGATTTCGGTGTAAATAAATGTTAATATAGTTAGCAAAAGCTATGTAAAATGACATCCCAGTTTATATCCATCGTCTAGAGAAAGAGATAAACTAATAATTACATATTTAGCGAAAATCATTTTGGAAAGGTGATTTGATACATATGTAATCTTCTAACATACCTATAAAATAATACAAATATAATTAAATAAATATTGGGGGACATCTTACACACGGTCTCTGACCCCAAACTAAGCAAAACTTGTGATATGGCTGCCAGAGACTGATATACTAAATATACATACCTATTTTAAATACATACTTGTTTAGTTCCATAGAAAAATATTGTTCACCCTCGACAAAATGTATCGAACAGCGGTTTTGACAAAAGTCAAAGAACAAAGCTGTTAGTTTTGATATACAGAATAAGCCCCTAAAAGGATAATAATTGATTACTAGTAACACTGTATTTAATACAATGTAACTGTTCTCTTTAGACCTAAATAGGTAGGTAAAGTAAATTGAGAGCCACCTGGATGTTCCCAGGACACAGGCACACAGGGAACAATAAAATATGCCGGGTTATAACCTTATTTTACTGCGCATTATATTTTCTGTAAGCAAAAACATAACGTTTTTAGTGCTTGGAGATCCTCGGTGGGATAATGGACGGATCATAAGACATTGAAAAGAGGTGAAACGAAGTGTTTTTATTTGAGCTCACGATGTTGCTTCTTTAAGTCATCATCATCATATGTATCAACTGAAGAGCGACCACTGCTGGACATAAGGCCAGGGACATATGATATAGGGTACATTAAGTACAGCGTGTGTAAATTGCGGATCTCGTTTAGTTATGTCATCAGACTACATAAAAAAATAAAGACAGAATGTTGTAAACAAACAAGTGAGGCCGACAAAACTACGCCTTGCCGTGTACAGATACAATTACACACACATACACGTACAACGAAACTACGCCTTGGCTTGTCAGTCTAACTATGGCGGCGAAACACCAGCGCACTCATCACATGACTGTATAAAAAACTGGTCTCACTTGTCTGTTCATGTCTTGTCTTGGTTTTTTTATTTGGTCTGAGGTTATGTCAGGGATCTCGCGCAAAGTAATTGATGGCTAACGTCAGATGGGCGGTGCCAAATGACTAAAATGAAGTCATTAACGATTGCTATTACGATTGCTATTGCTTTAGGCGGTAGGGGGCCGGTCTGTACGAACTAAGGCGTTCGGTGTATTTCTAGATGAACATAATATTTTAGAATCTTATTATAATTGTACCTACTCATAATTATGTTTTACTTTTACTTTGTACATATAATTACGGCACAAAATATGGTATTACCCTTGGAGCCTTATGGGTAAGCCTAAAGTTGGCTATGCTCGGAGTCTTACTACGAGAACGATCCAGGAATATGCAGACTCGTAGAATAACCAAAGTTACCGACATAGTCCAGTTAACGGATTAGCAAGTTGTAATGGCAGTTGGCAGTGGACATAATTCGTAGAACGGATGGCCGATGGGGCCGAAAAGTTATCGAATGGAGACTACGTTCCGGCAAACGCAGCTTAGGACGTTCAACTATCGAACAAGGGGGACTGATGATCGAATAAAGACTACAAGGACACGCTAGATGCAAACCGCATCCAACCGGTTTTATTAGACATCCATATTGGAGGCATATATGTTCAACAGTGGACGTACTATGATAATTAACTATTAGACCTTCAAGAGATAATCCAATGTGGATAATCCAATTGCTTTCTATGTAGTAGTGTAGGTAGTTTTAGCATATAAAGTAGTATTGTATAGTTATCTGAACCAACCAAATATCTAAAAGTTCTTGCTCAGAACATAAGAAGCATTAATGCTAACTTTGATAAGTTGAGCGTAATGCTAGCTTCTCTTAACTTTGACTGTGACTTTTTAATATTATCTGAATGCTGGCTGTCATCTAATAAAATTATTCCACAACTACCAAATTATAACGTCACTGCAACAAACCGACTCTTCAATCAAAACGATGGAGTCGTTGTATATTCCAAGACATCTATTTCGTGCTCGGTCGTAGAAGTCCCTTTTGAGGGAGCAAATTGTATTTTAGTAAAAATTTCAGACCATACCGCTATATTAGCCATATACCGCCCTTGTGCATTTCATTGTATTAAAACTTTCCTGGAATCCTTAGAAACAACGTTACAGTCTCTTAAATTTTTTAAAAATATAATTGTCACAGGTGACATTAACATACACTTAGACACTAACAAAAATGACCAGAAACGGGAGCCATATCTTAATCTTGCTGCTGAACATGGTCTGTTACCTGCACATTCATTCCCTACAAGGGAACAGTCCTGCCTAGACCACATACTACTAAAAACTAAATCTCCAGCTCTGTCGTTTGTACTCCAATCCGCAGTAACTGATCATCTTCCAGTTCTTACCTGCCTTTCGACCGAGTCACCGATTAATGCTAAAAATTTACATACAACTAAAAAAATCAATTTCGAAAATGCACTTAAACTTTTAAAATCCACTAACTTTTCTTCTGTACTTCAAGCGACTGATCCTAATCTTGCAGCTGACTCATTTGTTAATATATTAACGAATGCCTTACAACAATGCACTACAAATAAAAAAATGGCATGTAAAAAACGCACAATAAAACCATGGATCACCCCAGGCTTACTGAGATGTATACGCCACAGAGACAGTATGCATCTCAAGGTACAGAAAAATCCTAACGATCAGATTCTCAGTAAAAGTTACACCAGGTATAGAAATTTTTGTAACTATCTCCTGAAAAAGTTGAAAGTCGATTATGAAAGTTCGGAAATTCTAAACGCTGGCAAAAACACTAAACAAACTTGGAAAGTTATAAAAAAGCTCGCTAACATATCTCCAGTAAAAACACAACCAATGGATCTCCTAAAATCTGATCCAGATCCCCACGTTGCAGTGAATAAAGTCAACAATTTTTTCGCTAGCGTAGGCAAAAATCTGGCAGATGAAATTTCTATTGCGTCAAAAACTTCCTGCAGTCATACGCCTATTGTTCAGAAACATCATCCTCGCTCATTTGTCCTTCTTGACACTGACGAAGACGAAGTAAGCAGGATTATTGTTAGCCTAAAAAATGATTGCGCTACCGGATGGGATCATATCCCTAACTCTTTTCTAAAATCTGCCAAAGATGTCATAATCTTGCCATTAACTTATTTAATCAATCTTTGTTTTAAAACCGGAACCTTTCCTAAAGCTTTTAAGATATCCATAATTCACCCCATACATAAGAGTGGAGCAAGGGACGATGTAAATAACTTTAGACCTATTTCCATTCTTCCAGCTTTATCTAAAATTATTGAAAAACTTTTAAATAGAAGATTGATTTCATATCTTGAACAAGAAAAGCTACTCTCAGAGTCACAATTCGGTTTCAGAGCTAAAAAATCTACCGATCAAGCAGTCTCTGGCTTGACTGATTACGTTGTCAAAAACCTAGATAAAAGAAACAAGTGTGTTGGCATATTTTTGGATATGGCTAAGGCTTTTGACACCGTCTCCACTCCACTCTTGCTGAAAAAGTTGAAACTTTTAGGAATCAGAGGAATCGCCTTGAAACTCTTTGTGGATTATTTATCAAATAGAATTCAGCGTGTCAGCATCAACAATATAGTAAGCGATGATGAGGTAGTCACGTATGGAGTACCACAAGGCTCCATACTAGGCCCAACTCTCTTTTTAATTTTTATTAATGATTTATGCTGCTACGACCCACCCCATGGTAAAATATTTACTTTCGCTGACGATACAGCAATGGTGTTCACAGGAAAAAATTGGGAAGAAGCGCTATTAAATGCTGAACAAGGCCTTAGAGACGTCATATCTTGGCTACAGGCTAATCTGCTGACATTGAATTTCACCAAGAGTAAATTTATCTCTTTTAGTATTCAAAAAAAGCGTCCTCTATCATCAGATACCTTTAAAATTCAAGCGCATACATGCCTAAACTCTTCCAATGGCCCGTGCACCTGCTTGTATCTTGAACACGTAAAATCAATCAGATATCTAGGTGTTATTATTGATGAACAGTTATCATGGGTACCTCAGATCGAAGCAGTTTCGGCACGCCTTCGGAAACTTATATGGGTTTTTAAGAACCTACGTCAGATTACTTCTTTCGAACTACTCAAAACTGTTTATTTCTCTATCTGTCAGTCCATACTAGGTTATTGCATATCCATATGGGGTGGTGCTTGCAAGACTCATATTATAAAGTTAGAGAGAGCTCAAAGACTTATTTTGAAAATTATGTCCTTCAAACCCACTCGTTATCCAACGAATCTTCTTTTTACCGATTGCAAAATTTTGTCGGTGCGCCAACTGTTTTATTCTTAACCTTATTCTTATACAGCATAAGAGTAGTATTCAAAACGAGAGTACTTCTAAACTCCCTCATCGCTCTACAGGTAACAAAAACGTTTGCGCAATTGAACACTGTTCTACAACTTTCGCTTCAAGGCATTCTCAATCACGGGGTACTTATGTTTATAACAAACTGAACAAAATTCTAAATATTCATAAGTTAAATAGACACGACTGTAAAGTTAAATTGACAACCTGGCTACTTACTCAAGATTATCAATCTACTGAAGATATTTTATTTGAACCTTCATAAGGTCTACCTTGTAAAATCTAGATCTGAAACACACTCATTCACTCACATTTACACACATGAACTCTATCCCTGCAAACCTTGGCTCTCATGAGATCTCGCGTATTGCAGGGATAATACACTTACGCACTCAATCACACTACACACTTTCATTCACATCCATAACAAAATGTATTAGTTATTTCAAAATTTTAAATTGGCATTGTATTTTATTACTATTTTTTTTTTTTTCTTTGATTGTATTATTATGATTTAGTTCCTACTATTATCCGGCGGAGGGCATTGCTATTCCAAAACACAGGTTAGTTCCTAGCTTGGATGGCAATGTGTCTCAACTTGATTAATTACTAAGTTTTCATGACTAGTGTTAATAAGATAATTATTGATAAGAAATGTTTGTAACAGCCAATAAATTTCATTTTCATTTTTTCATTTTCATTTTCATAGTATTCAGTTAATAAAGGCACATTTTCCCCGTTAAAAAAAATAACTATTTAGTAACTAAAATGAAATGAAATGTTGGTTCTTTAGTAATACTTACAAGTTTAAATATAATGGAGCTTCATTTACACTACTCAGTTACTTAATGCTAAGTTCTCTAATGTTATTAGCTACAATTAAGTCAATTAACTTAGCTAATTGTTATTCTGAACTCATTAAACGAGTGTGTCTAGACTTTTGAAGTATTAGTTTAAGTTAAAATAGATTACTGGCTTGTAACTTTAGTGCATTTAAATTTTATTTTATTGCAGGAACCTGTATTGAACACAGAATGCATTTGTAAGAGTATAAATTCATAATAAGACCTCCTCTTAAATATTTAACAGACTTTTAATAAAGATGGTTTTTAATTGAACTGTATTTTTATATATTAAATGTTACGCGTTTTCTCCACCAAATATGAATCGATTTTGATGATTCTCTCTTTGTTTGGTTGATCATGCTTCAGAAGTTTTTCACCATCTATGTTTTATCGAAATTGCCTGAGTCGTTTCTGAACAATCAACAATAGTGTAAAACATTACTACATCAATGATATGTACATTGATCCGTCCGAAGTATTCAAATTCTGTTCACGGTTGAAATAGGTTATGCTAAAAATATTTTTTCAGTTTTTGACGAACCACCGGAGGAGGTATACAATTCGACGCGTATATTTTTTTTATGTATAACCACGCATAACTTTTTTCATAGTGATCCGATTTCAATAATTCTTCGGAAAGAGTATACTTTGAAATTCGGTCCATTTAAATTTTATCGAAATCGGCTGAGGCATTTTTGATAAATCAACAATAATGTGAAAAATGTTACATCGATCCGTGCATAATATTTGCGTTCTAGCGATGCGCCTCGGCTTCGCACAGGTATATTATACTCGTATGTACATATAAATAATTCTCTTCAATTACTCTATCTATTAAAACAAACTGCATCAAAATCCGTTGCGTAGTTTTAAAGATATAGGCATACATGGGGACAGACAGCGGAAAGCGACTTTGTTTTATACTATGTAATGATTCTGTAGGTACACGGGTGAAGTCGGTCATGCTATTTTTTGCAAAAAATAATTGTTTCTAATATTCGTTTTGTTCCTCTCTGTGGTGTCAGTGAATAATGATTGTATCCTTACTAATTAAATGATTATAAAGCCGAAAGTGTGTATAATGTTGTTTTTAAACTTTCGCGATTTGAACACATTATTATTATATACTACGGTACTAATCGCGCACTAAAATCACGAGATAAATAAATACCTCCTCATCCCGACGTTTCGGCCGAGTTGCATCGACCGTGGTCACGGGTAGACTGAATTACTGAGTAATTTTTACTTTTTATCCCGGAAAATAAAAGGTTCCCATGGGATAGCACACAATTCAAAATATTACGCGGGTTGAGCCGCAAGCAAAAACTTGTTATTTACATAGGTAATTTTGTACGGAACCACATTCTAGAGAACCGTTTCGCTCTTCAGGTACTTTTTTCACGCAAGATTCAGCAAGGGCTTGTATTTACGTCATCTGAACTTTTTAATATACCGGTATACAAAAGTAAATACTTTTTTACGATCTAACTCTCCCGAGAACTTGATATTAATTTTGTGCTCTACGTAAAAGTACGGCTGAAAAATACTCTATAAACGGTTATTTTTAGAATATGGTCTAAGAAAGAGATGTTTTGTGATGCCGGTAGGTATATAGTTAACTACCAATTAATCTTATTAATTTCAACCGGTTTTATTGGTAATACTTCAAAAGTTATCTAATGAAGCCTTCGTGCTAAGCGTACGATACACACCCTCAAGATATTCAGACGACCTGTAAGTTCTACTATTAGTCGTTCCTGTAAGTTCCACTATTAGTCGTTCCTGTAAGTTCTACTATTAGTCGTTCCTGTAAGTTCTACTATTAGTCGTTCCTGTAAGTTCTACTATTAGTCGTTCCTGTAAGTTCTACTATTGGTCGTTCCTGTAAGTTCTACTATTAGTCGTTCCTGTAAGTTCTACTATTAGTCGTTCCTGTAAGTTCTACTATTAGTCGTTCCTGTAAGTTCCACTATTAGTCGTTCCTGTAAGTTCTACTATTAGTCGTTCCTGTAAGTTCTACTATTAGTCGTTCCTGTAAGTTCTACTATTGGTCGTTCCTGTAAGTTCTACTATTAGTCGTTTCTGTAAGTTCTACTATTAGTCGTTCCTGTAAGTTTTACTATTAGTCGTTCCTGTAAGTTCTACTATTAGTCGTTCCTGTAAGTTCTACTATTAGTCGTTCCTGTAAGTTCTACTATTAGTCGTTCCTGTAAGTTCTACTATTAGTCGTTTCTGTAAGTTCTACTATTAGTCGTTCCTGTAAGTTCTACTATTAGTCGTTCCTGTAAGTTCTACTATTAGTCGTTCCTGTAAGTTCTACTATTAGTCGTTCCTGTAAGTTTTACTATTAGTCGTTCCTGTAAGTTCTACTATTAGTCGTTCCTGTAAGTTCTACTATTAGTCGTTCCTGTAAGTTCTACTATTAGTCGTTTCTGTAAGTTCTACTATTAGTCGTTCCTGTAAGTTCTACTATTAGTCGTTCCTGTAAGTTCTACTATTAGTTCTACTAGCATAACGACTCTACTAATATAACGACCCGACCTAAAATGTTACCTACTACTTTACTGTACTGTATCAGTCTTTTTTTTTAATGTGTGTTCGTCAGTCTTCTACTCCAACACAAGTCGGAGACGTTAGCAACAAATACATCATCTTGCGATTGATGCAAATTTACTATGATATAGCCGAACAATACGAGATTTTACAAACGAGTATCAGCCATTAAATAGTCCACTGCAGGACGTAAGCCTACCTAATATATGCTACTATTGGGTCATATCCACCACGCCAGCCCAGTGCGGGTTGGTGGATTCACATACGCCATTGAATTTCTTCTACGGACATATGCAGGTTGTCTTACGATGTTTTCCTTTACCAAAAAGCTAGTGGTGTTAAATCCCGTTCATAAATTCCAAAATCTTATTGGTACTGATTGGCATTTGAACTCACGACCTCACGAATGTAAGACGGGCATCATTTTGTATGGAACAGCGGTGGACGTCCTATGACTAATATGGTGATGATTTGTCACTGACCTGCTGGTCCTGTGTAACCTCCAGCGGGGCCTGGAAGTTCTGGAACTGCTGGAAGTTCATGTAGGGGCTCCATTGTGTCTGCTGAGCTGATGCAGCTGCGAGGAGGAGAGGCAACAGCTGGAAAATAAAAACGAAAGTGATTAGTATTTTGAGGATAAGAATAGATTATAGAATAGACGACCCTACTATGACATAGATACAAGGTTAACCAGAACTGGTATCAACCATCCATAAGCCAATAGGACGTCCACTGCTGGACATAGGCCTCCCCCATAGATCTCCAATAAGATCGGTTGGTAGCGGCTTGCATCCAGCACGATCCTGCGGTTTTAATGAAGTCATCCGTCCAACTTGTGGGTGGACGTCCTACGCTGCGCTTGCCGGTTCGTGATCTCCACTCAAGAACTTTACGATCCTATCGGTCATCAGTCCTCCGCGCTATGTGCCCTGCTCATTGCCACTTCAACTTGCCAATCTACTGGGCAATGTAACTAAACGGTAACTTTGGTTTTTCTACGTATCTCCTCATTCCTGAATGGATCTCGCAGAGAGACTCCGAGCATAGCCCTCTCCATAGCTCGTTGGGCTACTTGGAGCTTACTAATAAGGCCCATAGTTAGAGACCAAGTTTCAGTGCCATAAATCATCACTGGCAACACACTCTGGTCGAACACTTTAGACTTGAGGCACTGAGGTATGTCGGACGAGAAGACTTTACGCAATTTTCCGATCGGTATACTAAGTCGAAAAAGAGGCATCATTACTTATGAACAACTTATACTATGGAACCAACTCGGAACTTGAGAAAAATATCAGTTGTTTCATATGTTTTATATATTCAGGATTGGAGTTTTGTGAATTTTTGGTTGATCCCTTGGCATTAAATATGATCATAATATTTTTTGTTAAATAAAATTCCTGAAAAGTCCGACTTTTAAACCTAAAAGCCTAATCTGCGTCTGCGAGACGTACATAAAATCGAAATTTGGATATGTATAGGTATATCTTTTTAACAAGTGAAGTTAGTGTTTCACGCTTTTTAACCGTCTCGGAAGTCGGTCAGAGCTTGCGTATGATGCATGAACCACTAAGACATGTCCCGTCATTTTAGAGTTATTTGAGCGTTGTACGCCTCCGCGACGTATGTTTAGGCTTTGCGTAACTTTTAACTAGACAGTCCATTGGACTGAGCCCAATATTCATTTTATTTGGTAATCTCTTATGTTTTGGACCCTGCGATACAGGATTCTCCTAGTGCAGGGCCCGCCATCAACCTGCAACCTTCTACTTAGCATTTCTAAAGTCTAGCTCTAAGTTACTTTTAAGGTCTATGTAAACATTATGCTTAATAAATGATTTGTATTTGATTTGTATTTGTATTCGTTTACCTTTATTTTTTACTTATAATTTGGCACTGTTTTTAATGTGTTACGGTTTAGATAATTAATTCATCGTGGCCATATTTTAGCAGTTTTCAAAGTGAAAGATAAAAAAATGAACAAGAAATGAAGAGTCAGCTCTTGAAGATATGGATTACCAGGTTCTGCACGACGTTTGAATCGAAGATAATTATGATAATTTTGGCAATAGCAATTTTCTTTCACAAATACCTGCTTTCATAGAAGAAGCTGACTCAGATTCACAGCCAATAACTGGCACAAATTATTCCTGTCGCTATCCCTCATAATTATAAGATAAGAATTCATTCAACAGGAGATTTTAACAATCATGTGAAATGATAGTTTCCGCATCAGCACTGACTATCGCCCTCATAGGATGGTGCCTTCAATCAGCACCCCCTCCCATTACCTCCCTCTCCCCACCCTGCGGCCGGCCATGTGTCGCGCTGATAAGCCACAGGCCGGTAAATAAGTGTCTGTGGGACCCGTTATTTGCGTTAGGACCAGTTATTTTGAACTATTCAGGATACGCCAGGATATTTAGAAAAAAATCAGCAGTTGCATAGTAAAAGCAGCGAGTGTGCGCTCAAACTCCACAACCTGATTCCTTCATCTCCTTTTCACAACAGAACAAGCCGGAAGTCGCATAAATACCATCCCTACATAGTCGACGTACCACCTGCTCGTACTAAGCGATTCGCTTCTACCGAAAAAAGTTTAGTAAGTAAAGAAGACTAAATAAGTATTCACTCCAAAAATGCTATGTCGATGTTAGCACAGTTTGTGTCTAACTTTACGACAGATGCCATTAACTTTAATTCCGTCTACACATTGCTTTTCTATATAATTATATCCATTGTCTAGATTTCTAGAAAAACGCCCCGTATAAGTATAATATCGTATTGCATATGGAAGTGTGAATCATAGATATCGACTGAATGATAAATGAGCACTTCGCACAGGGATCGGATGATAAACGATTTTAAACCTCTTTCCATTGAGTTATCTCCTGCTAGAGCATAGGTTCTCAAACTGTAATACGACCGCCCTTTATTTGATTTATGATTTAAAAAATAGCCCTCTCTATGTACTTACATCTCTATGGTGAGGTGTCATTTTCCAACCGAGCGCTACCGTGGCTCGGATGGCACGTTAAATTGTAAGTCCCGGTTGTTTTAACCGTTTAGCTATGTCAGATGCTTTCAGACGGCCTAAAAACTCTGACACCAGGGCTAGCCACCCGGCCTATACGAACTTACATGTGGTGAGGTCATGTTGTGTTAATTATAATGTATATTACACGCACTTGAATGGGGGACTTATTTTTTATCGTTTATGTTACTCCGCATAAAACTGTATAATGAGTTTGAAAACTGATGTAGGTAAATAACTATTAGATTCACTTCATTAATTCATCAGTATTTACCTGCACGCAAAAAAAAACACATTATAAACATGAAGTAACAGGCACTAATTCAGCGAGAAAAAGTACTTACGACAAACAAACAACAATAATTAATTTTATTAGACAACCACTGACCTAACTATTGACCTTATCACTTAGAACGATTTTTCCCAGGCACATTTAGCACACCTTCATTTACGACAGAGTAAAATATTGATTATATTTATTAACCTTCATAATTAATAGCAGTATATTTTAGGTTGGTTAGTTATACACAAAATTTGCCATCCCTTGTCTCTATAGTTTGTTTTAATGCTGGTAAAAAAATGTGAATTGTAATTAACAAAATAAATGAAATGATATGCTTTCCAATGTTTACTAAGCCGACTACTCTACCGTCAAATTTCATGTTCGTGTTAATTGTGCCCCCGTCAAAGATTCCACTGTGAAAGATTCCACAAGGGGGCGTAGTCACTTACTTTGAGAAACCTGCTCTGGATGCAGACTTCATTTTACGACAGTTGTTCATATTTGCCTGAACTAGTTTTATATGGAAGCCAACCGAAACGCGTCTCTAAAATAAAATATAGAGCATTCATATTAAATAGACCATGTCGGATTGTATGTACATTTTTATTTTAACAGTTTGTACGGATTTTGGAATAACTATTCCTTTTTGGAGCCGGAAGGACTGGCATACTTTATCCCAGGAAAGAGATAAATGGAATGAGGGTAGGGAAGCCTTTACTCAACGTTGTGAGAGTATAGGCTCCTAATAATAATAATATTAAGTTTTGTCCGGAACCAAGCGCTTCGAGTCCACTTTCATTGTATAGGAGCAGCCAGAATGTGGAACGCTCTACCAACGTCTGTCTTTTCACTCATCCATCCACCTTGTAGGTAAAGACCCTACGCTGTGCTTGACGTTTCATGGTCTCCACCGGAGAACTTTTCGACCCAATCGCTCATCAGTCTTCCGTGCTTAGTGCCCTTACTCACTAGTAAAAATTAAAATTGTACTAGGTAGTCCGATTTTTACTAATTTTGAAAATTTTATTGCGTAGTCCGATTTTGTCCGATTTTTATGGGCACACTACTCGCACTAGGGTGGCGATATTTTTGAGTAACGTTAGTGCCGCGTCATGATAAATGGTATTTGTCCGAGCAATATTGTCCGAGAATTACGATTTTTATGTGCTGTGGCTTTTTAATCCTTATATTTATGGTTTGTGATCGGACTTTTGGTTGAATCGAGGTTTTATGTGATGAAAAATAGTTATTTTTGCGGAACGCTGTTAAAAATGTGAAATGAAATGATTATTTTTTTCCACAAAAAATAGAGTACAATTAGGTTTTATTTAGTAGGATATGTCCAATTCATTTTGCTATTGCTTGGGATGTGAAATGTAATGAATTTTTTTACCACTTTTTTCGAATTGGTTGTCAATTTGTCTGAAGTTTTTTTAAGTTAGTTATAATGGCATATAACTTTGCCTCTCAGGAGTTTAATTTTTGAAACTTTAGATTTTTTTATCTCGTTAGCATTAATATAATATATATTTTTACTCCTCGTTCCTGCTCTTTTTCTCATTTTAATGATAGATAAAAAACAAATTTAAATAAAAGCCGTGGTGGTCTAGTGGTAATGACACCCGCCTTACAATAGTGAGGTCGTGAACTCCGGTCCCTTACCAATAATTTCCTTGGAATTTATGTTCGGAATTTTACACTAACGGAAAACATCGTGAGGCAACCTGCATACGTCCGTAGATGAAATTCGATGGCGTACGTGAATCCACCAACCTGCACTGAGCCAGCGTGGTGGATATGTCCCAATCACCCATCGTGGGTAGGCCTATAGCCTACAGTTGACTATTAAAAAGGCTGGCACAGTACAGATAGGTCCTACATATACATAATTCAAATATAGAGCATCTAGCCCTAACATTAAAATTATAGCAATATTTTTATGAAATGTGACCAGTTGCTATTTTTAAATCATAAGGGAATTACCGTATACTGAGTGTATTGATTCTCCTCAACAGGAAACATTATTCAACGTATCTTGGCAAAGTTAGTACACTTGACTTATATCTTTTGTCTTCGAAGAGTTTTAGGTTTAGTTTTGCCTCAAAAAAGAGGAGATGTAAAATCTGTAGCGCTGTTCTATCTATCTATCGATGTGAATAACATTTGACAAGGTTGTTTTTTAGGTATCTAAATTCTAACAATATTTGCTAGTATGAAAGAAATCGGTCAAGAGCGAGTCGAGATTTAATAGGCGTATAAATTTTCAGTTAAACAGATGCGACGTCTACCGTTCGAAGAACTACTATAATGAGTTTTAAGATCTTGTAAGTAAGTTCGTACAGGCCGGGTGGCTAGCCCTGGTGTCAGAGTTTTTAAACCGCCTGAAGGCCTCTGACATGGCTAAACGGTTAAAACAACCGGGACCTACAATTTAACGTGTCATCCGGGCCACGGTAGCGATCAGTTGGAAAATGCCACTCGCGGTCACCCATCCGATTACTGACCGTGCGGAACGTTGCTTAATTTCGGTGATCGCTGACAAACACTTATTCAAACTACGTATAACCGCTACATAAGATATTGTGTTAGGAATTAATCACGTCATAGTCTGTCACTTTTCCTTTTTACCGGCTTCCAAAAAAGAGGAGGTCCCTATCTTCGGCTGTATGTATATTTATTTGATCATCGATATTTTCGCCAGTTGTGAACCGATTCAAAAAAATATTTTTTATTTTGCAAGAATATTCTCCCGAGGTGGTCCTATTTACATTTTATAGAAATCGGCTGAGCCGTTTTTGATAAATCAATAATAATGTACATTGATGTCACATCGATTCGCGCAAACTATCCGAATTCTGCACACCGACTCGTGTTGCAATTTTTTGCGTTTTTTTTTATTTATTACGGACAGACGTCCTACGTTATACTTGCCGATAAGTACTACTCAGAAATGACTACACAGAATAATAAATAAATAAATATTTTGGGGACATCGTACACAAGACCTCTGACCCCAAACAAAGCAAAGCTTGTGATATGGCTGCCAGAGACTGATATACTACTTATACATATTTTGAAATACATACTTATATAGATAGTGATTAAATAACACCCAGACACAGAGCAAACACCTATGTTCATCAAATAAATACTTGCCCTGGGTGGGGGTCGAACCCACGCCTCTTTGACCCAGAATCTAGGATCACTAACCACTGACCCACCGAGGCAGTCAAAATCACTAAACAGTATAAAACAAAGTCGCTTCCCGCTGTCTGTCCCCATGTATGCTTATATCTTTAAAACTACGCAACGGATTTTGATGCGGGTTTTTTTAAGAGATAGAGTGATTCAAGAGGAAGGTTTATATGTATAATACATGTAACGAAACCGGGGCAGGTCGCTAGTGCAAAATTAAAGAATAAAAACACAGTAGCTAGCACGTAACAAGGCAAATCAAATCGAACAAAACACTTTATTTAGGTTTCGGTGAATGGCAAAAGAACCATGAAACGAGCTGAAATAAAACGATGGCTGCAACAGTTATGTAACGTCTAGAGCAATTTCATTAGATCATAACAATAATTTGGTGATTTGCAATGTTTAGTGAGTGGAGCGTTTAGTTAACAAGAGAGTGGGTTCAAATCCCAGCGAAGAAAATATTATACCGGTGAAGGAAAAGTTTGCAGAAAATAATATTTTTTTTCTATAAATGGCATAATCGAATTCAATCGTGTTCAGAATTCGAATAATTCGCACGGATCGGTTTTGTAATATTCACAATATTGTTGATTTATCAAAAATGGCCCAGCCGTTTTCGAAAAAATGTATATGACACTATCTTTAAAATATGACCAACCAGACAAAAAAGAATTGTCGCAATAGAACCACTTCGTAAAAAGTTACGTGTAAAACGTAAGACGCGTTGACTAGCAAACCTCTGTATCGTCGTTTAATACCTGTTTAAACAGGTTCTACGGGCTATTGTTTTGAAAAGTACGTGGACTCTCAGACCTATTTATCATAACGAACAATTTTCACTATGGGACCAACTACGGATTTTCATAAAAACATCAGCTGTTCCATACAAAGAAGTTATTGACTGTTGACAAAATGTATGGAGCAGCTTTGTTTTTTTTTTCTAAATTTAGCAGTTGTAGGTAGCGATAAAAGTTGTTCATAATGAAGATTGTACAGGGTTATCTACTTTCCTTGCACCAAGCCAAAAAGAGGTGATTAATACCATCATAATAAACATCTTTTACCATGGGCCCAATTCGCAATTCGAGAAAAATCAGCTGTCCCATATCGCAACGCGGAATCGACAAAATGTCTGAAACAGCATATTATATCTCGAATACCGAGTTAACCCCATTGTAAGAGATGTAGTTGTATTGTATTGTTACGTTTCTGCATTTTATAAAGTAGACAATTGTGTGCTTGAAAAATTAATTTCGGTAAAGAGTTCCACGATTCCAAATTCTTCACATTAACCGAAACTTCACGTCACTTATAAAAACAACATTATAAAATTTATATTTTTTTAATCATTTTTGTCGTAATATTTTAAAATTTATTCCAATAGCTATAAAAAAAGAAATTTTATTATATTTGTGTTCTACATTTAAAAAAAAACGTGTGTATCACAAGGCTTTGATGATAATTTATGTTTTTTTAAGAACTCTGTCGAAACGTCTGAATAGTGAAATATTTTTCTCGTATAATTTTCAGTACGCAATTATATTAGTACCATAACAGAAGAATATTTTTAAAACCAAAATTGTATTTTTTTCACTCACACTGGTTATTTTTTTTAATAATTAATGATCACAATAAATATTTTTATAATTACATAACTTATTGTATAATTTTATATGTACACAAAAATCACTCACATATGAAATGGCTGAACACATTTTGGTGCGGTTTACACAAGTGCTAATGATGTCACAATGGATTTGCAAGCGGTTTTATACTGAAGTGACAGGGCAGAACGATGTACTACGGGATATTAGGGTTCCGTAAGGTGGACGAGAAAACGGTATCTGCAACGCACAGGCATTTCCGGTTAGTGGACAACTGTCCATAAGCTATTACACATTTCGTCAGCTGTGTTTGGTGGAAACATTTTTTTTTAGTATGATAGTAAAATAAAACAATCTTTATTTATTTATCAATTTTAGTAATCAAATAATTAATACACGCAGTAGGTACTTCATTTCTACATTTTGTTATAGGGTCTTGCAATCGTCGATGGATTAATAAGTTGAAAAGAAAAAATGAAAATAGGTGATATTTTTTTAACGATAATCTAGAAAATATAATAAATCGTTCCAATACAAATAATAAAATTGCCATACCCTTATAGGGTATCACTACACAAAACATGTTAACTAAGAACCGCATGTAAATTTCATATGTTGTAATAAATGATTTGACTTTGACTATTTAAAAATCCATACTGTATTAACAGAGACTAGATCCATGCTGTGTTAACAACATTATTAAGTGTCAAGATTCGTTGCAAAATGCGACCTGTAGAAAAAAATGAACATCCGGTCAGACGAAAGCAAAGTCGTCGTGTTGAAGCACAAACTTCCACTTCGCTTTGATCAATTAATACATTTTTCAAATGTTATCCCACAGAATGCTAAAAATTGACGGAATTGTACGGAACCGTGGCACTAAAGTGCACTCCTATGCGAAACCAATCGTTTATTTTTGCTCTACATCTATAACCAACGTACTCTGACCTCCCGTGGCCTGATCTTCCAACTGTTACAGGGGTCTTTGTGGGCTGGTCCGTTATATCACTACTCCATATTTTACTATCTATTTTGCGAGTGGTCAACCTTCGTTGTTTTGCGTAGATTGACGGTTGTGTACTGTTTGGCACAATTGTATTATGCTTATAGAATATACTAATATACGTACCTATAAAGTAAGTAAGTAAGTTCGTATAGGCCGGGTGGCTAGCCCTGGTGTCAGAGTTTTGAAGCCGCCTGAAAGCCTCTGACATGGCTAAGCGGTTAAAACAACCGCTTAGCCATACGTACCTATGAGTTAGTAGGAATAGAATTTTAAATTTTAACAGATTCCCAAAGAGGAGAAGTTTATTTTTTTTTAATTAAAGCGTAAGTTTTGTTGTTAAACTTTCGCGATTTGAACACATAATTATTATATACCTACTACTGGACTAATCGCGCACTAAAACATAAGAATTTCAACCGGGAAGATGGATTTAAGTTATCGGCGTCGTGGAATCCTGTTGTCAACATGCAAATCGCGTAGTGTAGGTAGAAGGAAATTGTTAGATACCGTCAGTGTTGTGTATCGAAGTGACAATTTTTCAAGTTCAAATTAAATGGGTACCAGCTGTTCTACATTCCAGCCTACCCGTGACCACGGTCGATGCAACTCGGCCGAAACGTCGGGATGAGGAGTTATTTATTTATCTCGTAATTTTTGTGCGCGATTAGTCCCGTAGTATATAATAATTAAAGGGTAAGTGTCTTTATTAACTACAATAATTACAAGACTACTTATAATACTATTAAAACTGCATAAACTTCTACTAATGAATCAATTTGAATCCACAGACCCTTGAAGGTCCAAAGATAATCCAAATGCTCAAGAATACTGCCAGTTGGCAGCGCGCCTAGCATGCTGGCAGCATTGCCACGCTGAATTCTCTGATCTTCTGTAGGTTTTTTTGTGTATGTTCATCGATTTAAAAAAAACTTTTTTAGTCCTAAGGTCCCATTTAAATTTCATACAAATCGGCTTAGCCGTTTTTGATAAATCAACAATAAAGTAAAAATTGTATACAGGGTTATTCCTAATCAATTAACATGTTATTACATCAAAATTTTTGTTCTGCAACTATTGTCAAAATTTAAAAAAAATCAGCTGTTTCAGACATTTTGTCGCGTGTGAATAATATTTTTCTATAGAACAACAATTTTATTTTTTGAGTTTTGACAAAAGTCGCAGAACAAAAGTTGTTAGTTTGATGCACAGAATAAGCCCCTAAAAGGATGCTAATTGATTAGAAATAACCCTGTATATCGATTCGCGAGCTAACTATCCGAATTATGTACACGATTGAAGTCGGTTGTGCCGTTTTTTGCGAAAAATAAGTATTTGTTTGTTGCTCCATCCATTGTTTGGAAAACCAAACAAACTTACCTAACCAGCAATGTATTCTGCACCGACCAAATCCTCACTCATATATTGCCAGCTCTATTTATTCGTTTTTGATCACTCCATTCGTAATTGAATGAAACATAGTCTCAGATGGGAAAAGAGATATGAGATGTCCTACTTTCCATGTTATGTTGCCTCCAGGTAAGTAAACCTTTCCCTTATTTGTTATTTCCGCATTTTTTGCGTTCCCTGTGGGATCGACGGTTTTTATTAAGCATATGTGCATTTTTTCAAGCAAATGTATTGTTTTATTAAGTAATAGTAGATTGTATCATATGGGAGCAAAGTAATATTTAAACGGCGAGGGCGCTTTTTTGAATCCAGAGCGAAGTGAGGGATTCAAAGTACGTCGCCCGAGCCAAAAATATATTTCGCGCCCGAGTGGTACACTCTACTTATCATCACCTCTTATGAGAAAACAAAAGGCGCCTCATATTTTACTATAGGTAATATCATTATTTAATCAAACGTAGAGTAACAACCAAATTGAAATTAAATGGTATCTAATAATAAAACAAACTAAAACGTATATTTACATTCTTTTCATTAATTTTCTTGGCGCTGAACACTAACATTACAAATACTTCCAAATTCAAAAAGTGCGCGGAAAAGATAATTCCGTTGCACTTATTTGTTCCAAATTCAAAAAGTGCGCAGCAAAGATAATTCCGTCACACTTTTAAAGTTCCTTATAGAAAACACCTCCACTTTGGGCGCACTTAAAGGCGAACCAAGTAGTCCTTTTCCAATAGATGTGATGAAAATATACATTATTCTTTTAGTGTGATTTGTATAATACTTTCAAACAATACAAACACTTTTTATCCTTATCATTTGGTCACTCTGTAGCAATCTGCGGTGGCCTAGTTGGAGATCACTCGTTTTACGTAGTGGGTTCAAATCCAGTCCCATTTTAATAAGCTTTAAAGAAATGATCTTAGCATTACATAGCCCAGCGGATTGGAAAGTTGAAATGGCAGTAGGCAGGGCACATAGCAAGGAGAACTGAAGACCAATGGTCGAAAAGTTCTCGAGTGAAGACCACGTACCGGCGAGCACAGCGTAAGACCACAGTAAAGTTATACTGTGGCAAAGAAGATACTCGTATAATAATACTACGTAAGATACTACGTACTAGCAGACTGTGGTAAGACGCTCACCCACAACGTGTACCTATATGGACGACCTCGTCAATACAATATTTAAGCATATTATTGACTGTATTCTGTTTTGTGTACCAAATAAATAAATACCACAGGTTTACGCTGGATGCAAGCCGTTTCCAACTGGTCTTATTGAAGGTCTATCGGGGAGGCCTATGTCCAGCCGTAGACGTCCTATGGCTGATGGATGGACGGATGGGAGTATAATAGACAATTTTTCTTTCAGGGTGATTCTTATATTACTTTCAAACATAAATTATAATTGTCTAACGAGCAAACGAGAAAATAAAGAAAGATGAAGCAAGAGAGAGAGAGTATCAGTCTCAGTTTTAACTCGACAATTTTGCTTTCGTCTGTCCGATGTTGATTCTCCTATACAGGTCACATTTTCCAACGAATCTTGACAAACGTTTATACACAGGTTCTATATATTTTTAGATGTTTTTATCGTCGTCGAATTACTTTCAAAATAAGGGGAAATTTTCTGAAGCCCCGATTATTAACTGATTCGTATTTGGCAGTATTGTTTGGTATCTGAATCCTACAAAGATTTCTGGCATTGGATTATAGATTCAATTAAACAGATGCCAATAGGCCCAATTATGAAGGCGCTATCGTAAATTTAATAGCAACGTAAAAAGTGTCCTCTCTATCGAATACTTAAAGTAAAAAAGGAACAGAAATAGTCTAATTAGCTATTTTAATCACGATGATGCCTTCATAATTGGGCCTAATTTGTGGTTGGCGAAGTAGTCGCGTTACATGTTATTCCTCATCAAAGCAATCAATAAACAACTTTTGTATAACGACTCTTATCAAATGTCATAAAAAAAGAATTGTTGTTTCATAGAAAAATATCGTTCAACTCGACAAAATCTATAGAACAGCAACACATGATGATGATGATGAATAGTCGCAGAACAAAAGTTGTTAGTTTTAATGTACAGAATAAGCCCCAGCTAATTGATTAGGAATAACCCTGTATACAAAAAAAATCGTAGAGTCGAATCGAAAACCTAGTTTTTTTGAAGTCGGCTAAAACGTAAGTAGTTCACTAAGTCTCCATCGTGCAACGCTTATGCAAACAAAACAGACAGACAGACAGCACTGCACCGTAATTGATGTGACGCAAGGGACGCACACTTACCGGAAGGCTACTAATGCGTGGGGTGACCATGACGTTGGCTGTTATAGGACAATTTTACGAAAATAATATTTTTCTAAAATTAGTTTCGCCTTCAAGTCTCGCCTTCAGGTTTGCCAAAGAGCAATGGAACGCAGTATACTTGGTATTAAAAGAGTAGATCTCGTCAGAAACACCACACTGCGTTCCGTGACAGGTGTAAGCGACGTTGGATTAAAATCTGCAAAGCTCAAATGGGAGTGGGCGGGACACGTAAGTCGTATGCACCCAGACAGATGGGCAAAGGTCTCAACGGAGTGGGTTCCTCTGTCCAGTCAACCCCGACTCCAACACGAGGGCGCGACGAAATCGAGAGGTTTAAAAAGGATTGGACGGAGGTGTCACAGAACAGAAAGGAATGGCCTTTGCCCAGCAGTGGGACAGTACAGGTTAAATAAAAAAATAAAAAAAAATTTTAGACGTTGAAGTACCAATATCTTTTACCTTGATACTTCTTTTCTTGTTCTTGTGTTCTTGTGTCAAGATGTTTAAAACTAGTAGTTCTTCGAACAGCAGACCTTGTGTCACATCTCTTTGACCGAATCTTCATAGGACTCACTCTTGACTGATTTGATTTACACTCGCAAATCTTGTTAAGTTTTAAATACTAGGCGATCTTGCCTTACGTAACAAGAATTTTCTCCCATTTTTTCGAGAAAAATGGACCTCGAATCGACAATCGTTAAAACAACCATTAATATAGTAATACAGTATTTCTGACATTTTATTTTTTGTAATATTGTATTTTTATGTAATGTGCCGAATTTTTATTAATTTATTGTAATATCATGGCTAATAATTCAATTCAATTGAGTACATAATTAATAATTGTTATTTTGACGATTCGTAGGATGTTGCTCATTGTATATTTTTGTATACGAATGTATGTAATTATCCCTACTGAAAATAAATGATTATCTATCTATAATGATCCTGTTGTATACCAAATTTTGTCCAGATTATTTGAAAAATCCTACTTGTAAAGGGGAAAATCGACATCCGGACAGGTCACTAGGACAAGTTTACAAGCCTTACATTGTATGACGAATGAATGACACTTACAGGCAATGACGTCATATATAGGTAGCCTGCTATAGTGTGTTCTTTGTCGAGTAAGAAAATAAAATAATATGCTTGAAACTCTTTTATTTTTAAGTTCATTTTATTTTTATTTTCGTTAATCTGCTCTATTTGTGGTTAGATTCCTCTATAGATCACGGATAAGACTTGTTGAAAGCAGCTCGCTTTCAGCGCAATCCTGCGGTAGGTATTGATGATGTCATCCGTCCATCTTTTGAGTGGATCTTACGCTGCGTTTGCTAGCTAAGTTTTTTTAGGAGTATAATCATTCACGCTTTATTATTCTAAGATTGACTAAAAACTCCGTTTTTGCCCGTTGACCTACCAGGAGTAACACGAGCACCAATTTTTTCCGTAGTCTTACCATACAGTGCTATTTAGGACCACGGGAAAAACCTTTGCCCGTGGTCCTATAATATTGCAGTGACATATTTTCATGGTTTCAGTCCCATTTTTTCCAAAACGTAACGTAAAAAATAAGATGTACATAATAACAAAATATATAAACAGTTACTTACATTTTTACTACATTCTTAGGGTACTTCTTCGAAGACAAAATTTTGGACGTCTATGGGTTTTTTTCGGAAACCAACAAACGAAACAGTGTGTAATTTTTTTTCTATACAGTTTACCTTTAACTCTACCTGGGACAAGTGATATTTTTCAAATCATTGCAGTCCAAGTATAAATTAAAAATATTTGAAGTTTGTTCTCCTGATTCATATACCGCGTCCGCTTGCCATTTTTCGAAAGAAAATGGTCGATATCGCATTTTCCCTTTGGTAAATCATTATAAATTATAATTATATCAAAAGGAAATGAATTGCACTTTTACAAAAAAAATGTGTATTAGTTATAACTACCTTAGTATGTTTATAAATAGGCTAATAAGAAGTGTCCGGCATATAATACTGATTAATGTGGCGTATGCTGCGCTTGACCGTGCTTGGTCGGGTGATGATGATGAGAGCCTGACTTCTCGCGCAGGGGGAAACCAGTCGTGCAACAGACGAGCCAGAAAGTGGATATACGGCTGGTTCGCTTGGATCCCGGAGTTACAAAGATAAATGTCTGATTCATCTGTGCTTAGTTCAGGTGGCATTATGATTACAATGCCTGTTTTATAAAATTTATTTTATGGTTTTACAACTTCAATCTGTATTTCGTGTAATGCTTTTGGGTTATAGATTCAAGTAGAAAAATGACAATACTGAATTCAGTATGTATGATGAGTTATGCATGTATTACGGCAAAATCCTGATTCATTTGGCCTGATTCATATGGTCAAAACGCCATATAAATCATAAAATTCATACTGGAAAAGCTTTGAATATAGCTTATATAGCCCAACAAGACCTCGATGACGACAGTTTTTGGATAGAAACTTCGTCAATCGATGAAAAAAATTATTACTCCAAAATTCACCAGAGATGTCTTATCGAACCTTCTTCAGAAAAACGTGGATGATTGTTCAGATTCAAACGATGAGGGCATTTTTGTGTTTAAAAAGCTTCAGTAAAATAAACTTACAAAAGAGTCTCACGCTGCTGGTGAAGGTATGATTACTCAATCTTCCATTAAAAAATCAAGATCTCGTCAACAAGAAAAAGGTTTTAAAGATGACATTGAAAGTAGCTCGGGCCCTTGCAAAAAGCTAAAGATTTATTTCTTGTAGTACTTAAATGTGACTTCATTCTAAGAAAAAATATGTTTCTGTGATAGTTACCAAGGAAGGTTACTGTCAAAAATTCCATTTAATTGAAGTTGATCTCATGTTTCTTACATTAATCTTATTTTTTTCATTATATAATAAACAGGATTCGTGAATTGTACATGGAAAAACATAAACAGAGAGAATAATATAATGTACCAATTACTATACTTACTATTAGTTCAGTTCAGTTCATTTATTCTCACATAGGTACAATAATGCACACTTATGAATGTCAAAAGTAAACAATAAATATAAATTAACATAAAACAATAAAACTAACAGAATGAATACATTTTCATTTACAAATACTGTCACATGTCAGGTTACGCAATGAATTTTTGTCACACATAAAATCTTTTACACTATAGTATGCTTTTTGTATAAGAAAATCTTTGATTATATTTTCAAACATTGTTTTATTTTTCTTAATTATTAACTTTCATGTACCTATTTATCAGTAACAAATATTAGTAATAGTTCATTTATGTAATTTAAAATGTTTTCGTTTACCTAGGTAATATAAGAATTATAATTAAGTATTACAATTTTTAGATTTCTAAAATGTAATACAAGAAATATTGTTCATTCGTCAACTTTTTTTCGTGCTATAGTGTTAAAATTTTATGTACGTATGTAAAATATGATTAGATTTCCCTATTACACAGCCAAATTACATAGTTTTTCATTTTCAGTTCTGTTCTGATTCATCTGTAATCAATTCTGATTCATCTGGGCACAAAATATTTGAACGTAGATATCTTAAAAACTACTTAATAAAAACAAGTCCCTCATTGAAATATATGTTCTTTAGTTACCTTTTTTACATATTAACATGTGCGATAGAGCTGAAAGTGAAATAAAATTTTGGCCAGATGAATCAGTCAAAGAATGAAATTTCGAAGAAGTACCCCTTACTTACATTTTAGTTTCAAAAAAGAATATCATGGTCACTGTACGCGGTGCACGGGCTAACATTCTTTTTCGCACTATTATCTCGAGACAATGCAATCGCTTAGATACTACGAGTAGATTTGATTACATACAACCTGATTGTCGCCACTGTATCCGCTTTGGGAAATATTAATCATTTTAACCGATTTCCAAAAAGGAGAATGTTCGTCTACTATGTATGAAGAGATCCGCAGACGAACCAAATTTACCGACATGAACAAGTGGCAATGAACAGGTCACATAGTTCGGAAAACGGATGGCTGATTGGGCAGTAAAGTACTCGAATGGAGTCCACAGACTAGCAAGCGCAGCGTAGGATGTCCACCGACTATGTGGACTGACGATATAATAAAGATTGCAGGAACGTGGTGGATGCCGGTGGCTTCCAATCAGCCTTATTGGAAATCCATGCGGGAGGCCTATGTCCAGCAGTGGACGTCTTACGACTGATGGATGTATGGACTATGTTCGTTTGTATGTATTTTTTTATGTAAGTTCATCGATATATTCGCCAATTGTGAACCGAAATAAAAAAAACTGAAAGAGTTTGGGTACTCCCGAAGTGATGAGTTTGGGTACTCCCGAAATGCTCCCATTTAAATATTTTCGAAATCCGAATAGCAGAAAAATCGAAAGAGTTTGGGTACTCCCGAAGTGATCCCATTTAAATATTTTCGAAATCCGAAGAGCAGAAAAATCGAAAGAGTTTGGGTACTCCCGAAGTGATCCCATTTAAATATTTTCGAAATCCGAAGAGCAGAAAAATCGAAAGAGTTTGGTTACTCCCGAAGTGATCCCATTTAAATATTTTCGAAATCCGAAAAGCAGAAAAATCGACAGTTTGGGTACCTACTCCTGAAGTGATCCCAATTAAATATTTTCGAAATCCGAAGAGCAGAAAAATCGAAAGAGTTTGGGTACTCCCGAAGTGATCACATTTAAATATTTTCGAAATCCGAAGAGCAGATTTTGAGAAATCAGTATTAATGTAAAAATTACTTCATACATGGATGACACATCGATTCGTGCGAACCATAGAATAAGAACAGTAATAGAAACCGTACTAAAGTAGCAAGAGATTTACATCACTTTGTCCCATTTTTAATATGAAATTTAAAAGGTGTTAGAAAAAGATGCACAAGCACCCGAACTAACGTAATTTCGAAGGGTTTCACAAACTAGCATTGAGCTATCTCGGCTATCCAATTTCAAAAAGGTAAAAAGGAGGAAGGTAAGACGATTAGAGATTTGAACCTTCTTACTGGAACTAGAGGGTTCAAATTTCCAAAAGAGACAAAAGACCAAGTTTAACCAAATTTTTAACCATTTTGACATTCCAACTGGTGATATTGTCGTATGCGACAGACATTGTGGTTTTATTTGTTCCACTCACTCTCGCGTATGCTGTTTAACCAGATATGAATAAGACAGCAGTACCGTAGTTTTTATTAGAGTTTTAGCAATACTTCTATTACTTGTAATTCTTCTGAGGTGCGAACTATTGGAATTCTGTACACAGTTGAAGTCGTTGAAGTCACAAAATATAATTAATTTTCTTGATTGATCTTGTACGGCAGTTTTCCATTGTTTTATTGACGCTTACATAAATTTTCCGTTCTAGATTTTTTTATTTGAATTGCAATTTCGTGATTTCATTAATTTAATACATCTGTACTTATAGATTAAGATAATTTTATTTTGTGTCCGTTCTCTTCTTGATGAACAGTTGTTCCGTTCACTGTTTGATTGACTTCTGCTTTTGTACCGTTTTGCTCCTGTTTTGACCTAGAACCAAATAGAAAATAAAAAATCTAAATGCAGCGTTATTGGTAATCAATTAGGAGGGCATAACGCCGGAAGCGTGGAGCATTTTTAGGGGCTTATTCTGTAAATCAAAATTAACAACTTTTGTTTAAGGTTTGGAACCAAAAAAAATTGGTGTTCCATAGAAAAATATATTTTTTGCCAGTATGGCAATGGGGAACTATAAATGAGAGACAAGATGGAATAACTCTAATTTATTATTTAACAAAAACGACTTATATACTAAATGCCTATCAGTAACCGCACACTATCTTTGTCACGTACACTCGTCAGTTAAATCACGTACATTCTATAATCTATTGCTGCTACAGTACTCCCCCCTTAAAAAAAAAAACAAACAAAAAAAAAACGTATGCTATCCAAGTACATTTACAAAACTAACAATAATAAAATGTATAATTTACATAGTCGCGACCTTGCTGAGTCGACGCCGATCGTAGCAGAAAACAATGGCCAACGCACTCTGTGACTCACGTGTGAATCTGCTGACGCTTGCTGACACCCGCAGTTTGCGATTACCCGGTGCATGATGGATCTACGCCGGACTCTGCCCATTTATACAAATGTAAACTACTTACGTCAGTCAAAAACGGAATCGTACGACCGGCTTAACTACTCTCCCTGACTTCGTGACATACGTGCTGTCTTTGTCTTTGCTTTTATTCTCAGATGGCACGTTTACCGATTCATCGCCGATCACGAATGCTGGCTTCAAACGATCAATTGATATAATTTTCTCCTTTCCGTTGATCTTAATAGCATATGCCTTATCCATCCTTCTTGCTACTAGATATGGTCCTTCATAAGGCGGTGTCAAACTCTTCCTGATTCTGTCACATCGCACAAATACGTGAGAACATTCCTCAAGCTCAGGATGTACAAATATTGACTGACTATGCTTCTTACGTTTTGGTACTGACGTCATATGCGCAATACTCTCTCGCATATTTTTAATAAGCTCCTCGTATGTTTTAAATTGCTGCGGCGAACCAAAAAAATCTCCAGGCAGTTTAATCGGTGTGCCATATACCATTTCTGCTGCACTAAATCCTGTGTCTTCGCGTAAGCAATTTCGTAAACCGAGTAAAACTGAAGGAATCTCTCCCAACCAATTAGTGCCGCAATTCCTTGCCATGAGCGCTGACTTTAAGGTCCTGTGAAATCGCTCTACCATCCCGTTGGATTGTGGATGATAAGGTGTCGTCCTAATTCTATGTACTCCTAAAAATTGTGTGAGTGCCTCAAAAATTCTTGATTCAAATTGCATCCCTTGGTCTGACGTCACTCGTGAAGGCGTCCCAAATCTTACTATCCATCCTTCATACAATGTGCGAGCCACCGTCTCAGCCGTGATATCCCCCACAGGAAACACCTCAGGCCAAGAAGTACATCGGTCTATGATGGTGATTAAGTATCGCTTCCCCTGACAAACTGGTAAAGCTCCGACTATGTCAATGTGGATATGTTCAAAACGCTGCGCAGGCATAAAATTCCCGATCGGCGATACCGTATGACGCTGTACCTTTGCTTTCTGACAATCTACGCACAGCTTACACCAGTTATTGATATCTTTATTCATACCTGACCATATGTACCTCTGGGTTATCAATTTCCTAGTCGCCCGTTTCCCAGGGTGACTCAACCCATGAATCGCATCGTAAACTTGCCTTCGAAATTTTTCTGGTAAATATGGACGATATTTCCCTGTAGACTTGTCACAGACAATGCGCCTCGTAGAACCAGGATGCTGAACATCTTCAAATCTTAAACTTCTGTTGCTCCGTAGCCGGATTAACTCCTGATCGTTTTTCTGGCTTCTCGCTAAATCATCATAATTGATTGGTGAAGGCATGTCAATCTGCTCCAAACGCGATAATGCGTCTGCCACTACGTTATCCTGTCCGCTAATATGTCGAATATCGGTACTGTACTGTGAAATGTAGTCTAACTGCCGTATTCGCCTAGGTGTATCGTTTGCCGACGGTTTCTTCGAAAATGCATATGTCAAAGGTCGATGATCTGTAAAGATTGTGAACTCTCTTCCTTCAATTAACCTCTGAAAATGTTTGACTGCCATATATATCCCAAGTAACTCTCTATCGAATGTTGAATATTTTTGCTGTGTTTCACTCAACTTTTTTGAAAAGAATCCCAACGGTTCCCATCTGCGTCCAGTCTTTTGTTGCAGTACTGCCCCAACACATGAAGAACTTGCATCCGTCATAAGGCCCAACGAAGCCGTTCGAGACGGATGTGTTATTAATACTGCGTTCATAATGCTTTCTTTGCATTTATCAAAAGCTTTTTCAGCCTCTGTCGACCAACAAATAGGAGAATTGTCATTTTTCTTCGAGTCGCGCAGATAACCATTTAAAACGCTCTGAAATTTAGCAGCCTGAGGTAGACTACTTCTGTAAAAATTAATCATTCCCAAAAATCTTCTTAATTCCTTGATAGTTCTCGGCTTGGGGAAATCTAAAATTGCCTTGCTTTTCTCTTCAGTGGGACGTATTCCCTGGCTCGTTATATGATAACCTAAGAAATCTATTTCACCCTTCAGAAACTCACATTTTTCCAGGTTAATATTTATTCCATTTTCATGCAATCGCTCAAAAACTATCTCCAGCTGCCGGTAACCGTCCTCTTCATTTTCTGCCGCCAATAGGCAATCATCAACATAAACGAAAACGAAATCTAAATCTCTAAATATGGAATCCATGAATCGCTGAAATGTTTGGGCTGCGTTGCGTAAACCAAAAGGCATTCTTGGAAATTCAAATAATCCAAATGGGGTAATAATAGCAGTTTTCTCCACATCCTTGACGGGCACACAATGGTATGCTTTCCGAATGTCAATTTTTGTAAAAACTTTTTTATTTTCTAATACGTAAGTGAAGTCAATTAGCCTTGGTAGTGGGTATTTATCAGGTATAGTTGCCTTATTGAGCATTCGATAGTCTCCACACGGACGCCACTCACCATTCTTTTTCTTCACCATATGTAAAGGACTAGCCCACGGACTGTCCGAAGGGCGACAAATGCCAAGCTCCATCATAGTAGAAAACTCCTTCTTAGCAATATGATATTTATCAGGAGGCAATGGCCTCGCTTGCGCTGATACCGGTGGTCCCGTAGTAATAATGTGATGCTCAACCTTGTGTTTTGGAGCAGCGCGAAGAGAAGTAGATTTTGTGATGTCCTCATATTTTTCCAATAATTGTTTTAGGCGTTGATTTATTCCCATATATATAGAACGAATTGTCTGCTGCGTCGAGTTGCACAAAGATGCGGGCATTGTCAGCTCCGTTACTCTGTCAATAATTTTCCGACCAGCTATATCAACTAATAATTTAAAGTGCTCTAAAAAATCCGCTCCAATGATTGGTTGCTTAACATCGGCGATGACAAAGGTCCAATTAAAACATCTACGTAGTCCCAAGTTCAACGAAAGCGTTTTCTCACCGTACGTATTAATTTTTGTGCCGTTCGCAGCGTACAGTGCATATTTTCCATCCGGCGTACAATGTCTCTGCTTACATATAACTGAGATATTTGCTCCCGTATCAATCAAAAACCTCATACCACTTTTCCGGTCGGTAACAGTGAGGCGGTTAGACGGGTGAATAGCGCAGAGTTCTGCCTTGGCCGCTACTTCAATTAGTTTTCCTGGCCTAGAGTCCTGTCTCGAACCATCCGGCTTAATATATCTCTTAGCGTCCTTCGAAAATATATTGCGATAGAAACAAATCCGCTTCCTTTCCGTACAGTATGATCTTGACCTCGGTGAAAAATGTTGACGATAGTTATTACGTTGAATGCTGCGTTGAAATTCTCTGCGACCGTGCTGAATTGCACGTAGTTCCGAGCGCATTTCTGCTAACTGTGCCCAAACGCGTGCGCCATTATCTGTGCTTACAGCATTTTTGCTCGCTGCTGATACCTTAGTAACCTTGGTATAATATAAAATTTTGTCAGCGATTTGACCCATCTTCTCGAGCTCGATATCCCCCGTGCCTGCAAGCACGGCAGTGACGGATGATGGTAGCAGTCTTAGCCACAAAAATTTAATAATTTCGTCACAAACTCTACCTCTGCCGAGGTCCTTCATCTTGCGCAAAAGTTGAGATGGTGTCTGATCACCAAGATCCATCTCAAAGAACAATCTTTGGAATCGATGTTGCTCGGTCTCTTCATTACAGTAGATTAATCGGTCCTTAATTGCCTTATATTTTTCCGTCGGTGGAGGAGAGATGAGGAGATCACTAACTTGCTGTATGTCCTCCTTTGATAGCCTGGCGATTACCGCATTATATATAAATTCGTCGTCTTGCGTTTTCGTCGCCAAAATTGCCTCCAAATGCGCAAACCACAGGCGAGGATGGTCTCTCCAGAGCTCGGGAACGCTGGACATTCTTGCTACCTCGTCCAGATCTGTCCCATGACTGCAGCCCGATTTTCCCGGTGAGGAAGTCATGGTTTATAATTTTCTTAACTCGTCACATTTCACTTTACGACACTCGGGGTCACCACTTTGCCAGTATGGCAATGGGGAACTATAAATGAGAGACAAGATGGAATAACTCTAATTTATTATTTAACAAAAACGACTTATATACTAAATGCCTATCAGTAACCGCACACTATCTTTGTCACGTACACTCGTCAGTTAAATCACGTACATTCTATAATCTATTGCTGCTACATATTTCACCCTCGACAAAATGTATGGAACAACTGATTTTTTTTTCAAATACTAGATGCACCGGTTGTCGCCATGTAGCTTTTGACAACTTTGAATTGTAATGATTGTGACAATTTTGATGTTAAAATAACATTTTTAAAGAAATTTTCATACTTTGAGATTTACACAAACCATTTTTATGATGTTACATTTTGTATAATATATTTATGCCATGACCAAAGCCGGGACAATCGGTACATCTAGCACCGATTGTAGCCGCTGTCCCTGTAAAAAATCTACAAAATACTGTAAAAATTCGAGTCGATCTGGCTCTCCGTTGCTGTGTGAAAGAGCACACTTTTGGATTTATAGTACCTAGGTACTAGTATCGATAGATCCTTTAGATCTGTGGGTTTGATTCATACCCAGGGCAAATATTTATGTGATGAACATAGTGTTTGCTCTGTGTCTAGGTGTTATTTAGGTATTATCCAGATAAGTATGTAGTTCAAAAATATGTATATGTCGTATATCATGCAGTCTCTGGCAGCCATATCACAAGCTTTGCTTAGTTTGGGGCAGAGACCGTGGGTAAGATGTCCCCTAATATTTATTTTTATTTTTTGTTTAGATCGTAACTTACTTGACAGTAAAAAGCGCATTGGATAAGTTGATGAAGGGCGCTTCCACCAGCAGGTACACGGCTAAACTAAGGCCACAAGATACCACGAGAATTCCCAATTCATTCAAAGTCTGTAACACAAAATAACAATATTATTTTTTGCCTAAAATGGCATAACTCGTATAACCTACTTCAACAAACAAACAAACAACAACACTATTAGACGACCACATTACATTAAAAAATAGATTATAAGGAAAAAACAAAACAATAGGTCTCTAAATGGCGGCCTTATCGCTCTAAGCGATTTCTTCCAGGCAACCTAAAACCGTGTAGGTACAGAATTCAAGGTTGCATGAATCGATGTGACATCCATGCACATTATTGTTGATTTATCAAAAACGGCTGTGCCGATTGCGATAAAATTTAAATGGAACTACCTTGGGAGTTTACCCTTTTGAAATAAAAAAGTTTTTTTTTTAAATCGGTTCGTAATTGGCGAAAATATCGTTGAACATAAATACATACGGACAAACATAGTACGAAATTATGTTGTTCGAAATCCTCCTTTTTGGAATTCGGTAAAAAATAAAAAAAAAACATATTATTTATTGACATTACAAAGAGGAAAAAGAGTAACAAAAATTATTTAAAAAACAAAAGGTTTTTTTTAAAGAAATTAGGTGATAGCAAAAATACGAGTCAATATACTATTTTTCTTACTCTTATTCGATGCGGAGGGGAGGGGGGAATAAATAAATTGAATAAAATTGTTTATTAGGGAACAAAATACCCCATTTTTGTGCATTACCCCCTCTCACTTCTACCCGAGCCAGCCCAGCTCCGAGGTAACGGAGCGTGGCTCTGGGCCGCTGGCATAACTGTTCCAGTGGCTTGGATGGTGGATGAGATGATGGCGATGTGGATGACAAAGCTGATGAGTCAATCCCATCCATCCATCAGCCATTAGAAGTCCACAGCTGGACATGGGCCTCCCCTACGGATCTTCAATAAGACCGGTTAGAAGCGGCTTGCATCCAGCGCGATCCTGCGGTCTTGATGAGGTCATCCATCCACCATGTGGGTAGACGTCTGACGCTGCGCTTGCCGGTACGTGGTCTCCACTCGAGAATTTTTCGACCCCATCGGTCATCAATCCCCCTCGCTATGTGCCATTTCCATTGTCATTTCAACTTGAGCTACTTGGAGCTTATTAATAAGGCCTTGGTAAGATGGACAGGAGAATGAGACAATTACCTACCATGTTGTAAACCGAAAATATGTTCGGAGTCCTCGTCGCATACTTTTGCAGCTGCAGCAGTATGGGGTGAATCAGGTAGATGCAGTACGACAGCTTGCTGAGGGGCACGAACCCAGGCCAGCTCAGGATGGAAGGGATCACCGCTGTTTCAAAAAATATATATACCTATTTTTCACACAAAATGCCACCACCTACTTCCACCGTGCATAGAATTCGAATAGTTTGCCACGAATCGATGTACATTATTGTTGATATATCAAAAACCATTTTGATAAAATTTAAAGGTGGTCCCCTCGGTAGTACGAGTATATATCCTTTCGACATAGATTTTTTTTTCTCAAATATTTTGTGTTGGCCCCATAGTAAAAGTTGTTCATAATGATGATCTTTTGGCTTAGTACGGGGTATGGACGTAATTCTGTACGTATGAATTATTATAAAATAATAGTAGGTACATTGTACACCGAGGGGAGAAAACGATATATTTCTGTTCGAGAGTATGTTTAAAGGAAACTCGAGAACAGAAATAGAACTTTCTCCCGAATGATACATAGTGCTTAATACTAAACCTACGAGGAAAATAAAATACAATATTTCTTTAATTAAAGTTTAGGAAGTAAGTTTTTTATGACTTGGGCTGTATTGTTTATTTCTGGTGCCGTCATCATTACAAAATCGTCACTTTCACTATGAGATGACATTTTGGAAAATTATTTAAAAAATTAAAAGCTAGGTACTGTTAAATTATCAATTTAACTAAAAACAAAATTTAACGCAACGAAATAAATTTCCGCGCTTTTTTTCGAATTGCAGAATAAGGTTGCCATCCTCATTTCATAAAAATAGAAAAAAAATCCGCCTCTTTTCTCTAATTATTTGATATAAAACCTTTTTGAGATTTGAGTTTTGTGTGTTTTCCGCTTCTTTTTCTAATTATTTCATACAAAACCTTTTTGAGGTTTGACGTTTGTATTTTTTTTATGTTCGCTGCTCAAAAACAAAAGAAAGCTAGCCGGGCAGTGATGGATTTTCATACAACATTCCTGCCCTGCTTCGGAGGGCAGTAATAAAATTCCATATAACTTTTCCCGCCGCACATTTTTAAGGGAGAAATTACGAACTTTGTAACCCGTGTATGAACGAGTACTAAGACACTTTCCGAGTGTGTGTGGTATAAAATATATTTCCTAGATAGTTATAATAATTCATGAAAGCCCCGCATGATGGGATGCCAGTGGGGATAATTCGCAGGCCTAGATTAGGCGCCGAGGCAGAAAAAAACTATCCGTCTACTACAAAAGTTTTACGCACAATTTAGACATTGTTAAACAGTACCAATTTTATGGTTTAACAGAGTTTAAAGCGTAAATCTTTAGTGGTAAGGCGGTATATTCCATAATATTCAAAGTACTATCCTCCTATTTATAAGCCATAGGACGTCCACTGCTGGACATAGGCCTTCCCTAAATATCTCCATTAATGCCGCTCGATAACATCCAGCGCGACCCTGCGGTCCTAATTAGGTTATATTTACTACTTACTGAATAGTAAGTAATAGTAAGTAATATTCAAATAATTTAATTTAAATAAAGTAATAGTAAGTAATATTTAAACAACACTTACTCAAACTCCCGTATTCGCAAACACCGATGAGGCAACAGATCATGAGTCCCCAGAAGACCCTATTAGTCGCCACTACCACGGCCGCCTCGAGCGCGTCGTACGGCCTGCCCGCGAATATGCCTCCTACAGAGAAAGCGGTCATTCCCACTAGTAGAGATACTGTAGTGATGATCACGGACCAATCCTGAAAATCAAATAATTATTTAAAATAAGCCGAATCAAACATCTTGGCGGTTGTGATGAAATGAAAATGAAATGAAATAAATGAATTGAAATTCAAATTTACCAGAAACATGACCTTCACTACAATACCTGAAACTGCCCATACGCACGCACACGCACACACACACACACACACACACACACACACACACACACACACACACACACACACACACACACACACACACACACACACACACACACACACATATACACACACACATATATACCTTTCGCTGTGTTTCCTTTCGTTGTCTATGAAATTTGTAATAACGCGGTCTAAATTAAATTAATGTACAAGTTCTCTACCATGTTTCGGTAATCGGCCTCAGTTTCCCGCGATACAGGCTAGCCCTAGTGCGGGGACTATTGTCAATCTAAATCTGTACCTACATATTTTAAGGAAAATAAATATTTTTGTATTTTGTATTTTTTTGTGATGTTAGCTACGAGCTGCGGATGACCCACCCTCGCACAACTGTTAAGTCAGGATTAGGCTATCCGCTTTTCTGTCTATAACTACAAAAAAATACAGTAAATTTACGACTAATACTACCCATAAAGCCCACGAAGCCGTGGTGGTCAAGAGGTAGTGACACCCGCCTTACAATCCTGAGGTTGTGGGTTCAAATCCCCGGTCCCGTACCAATGACTTCTTCAATGAGTTCTCACTGGCTGAAGGAACCTAAGGAAACCTGCGTCCGTAGAAGAAATCCGTTGGCGTATGTGATTCCACCAACCCACACCGAGCCTGCGTGGTGGATATTATGACCCAATCACCCTTTGTGGGTAGGCCTACGTCCTGTACTGTACTATACCAGCCTTTTTATAGCCCACTGCTATAAAAAGGCTGGTATAGTACAGTACAGATGGTTCTGTTGACTGTAACTGCATCCTTACCTTACCGATGATATTCCTATGTAGTGCAGGTTTGTACGCCCTGATGATGTATCCCATCACCATGCCGAGCAGGTAGGGGCCCGCCCTAACGTGACTCGACAGGTATGTGTAGTTTAAATCCGTAGAGCCACGTCCTAAGTTCATTATTCTGAAAATATTGATAAAAGTTCTGAGGCGGCGCCACAATCTCTGCGAGCATTTGGTTTGTTTACAAAGTATATGGATAACAATGGATCCATTTTTCCATCCATCGGCCGTAAGAAGCCACGTCCACTGCTGTACATAAGCCTTCCCTATGGGTTTCTGATAAGACTAATATTGAGGGCGGTTTGCATGCAGCGTGCGCCTGCAGTCTCATGTAAAAAATTTTGTGTGGATAGCAGGCATGTTGACTAAAAAACCAATTGTCCTACAGTTTATTTTTGAAAAAATATTAGACACGTGGTTTTTCCAATTATATTTATTAAATATGTAGGTATTTTTCTCAGTTGGATAAAAATTGACGAAGATATAACCTGGTTAATGTTCCGCGTGACGCCACGACCCCCACTCCCAAATCTTTGACTCGGTTTATTTTCATCATTTGTTATTTGATTGACAAAATAAAAAATACATTTCCAATATTTTTTGATAAATCTGTGGCGTTTACGCACCCATAATTCGACTATTTTATAATCTGTCATGAGACATGGTCACAACACTAGTTTTTAAAATGCAAGCTGGCATGTCCCATCACAAGATAGAAAAACAGTGTCAAAAACCGGTGAGATACTTCGTGATTCTTTCTGCTGTATTATTTCAACATTTCGTTATAATTAGGCCACTGTTACAGGCTACTAATTATAGAAATAGAAATACTTAGCACGCCGATGGGGGCCTTCAAAAAGAGTCTTGGGCTATTCGCCCCGCGGCGGGCCCAACCGCTTGCGGGGCGAAACGCCGCAATACTCATTGTAAGAGTACTGTACCCATCTACGTCGTAATTTTAGAAGTTTTTATCCGGACCTTCGAGTTTCTTTGCGAACCAGCAAGAAAAGGGACCTGGGGAAGATCTCACATCATCCCTGGTCCCAAAAATCTAACATCGGGCTAATTATAATAATGACGAAGCGGTTTGACTCAACATTTCAGATTCGTACCATCAGGGAATGGAACAGTCTTCCTGTTTCCTAAGAGATATAATCTAAAGCTTTTCAAGGTCAGAGTGAATAGGTATCTTCTAGGTCTGCGAGCTTCATCTTCGACCATAACGTCCCTTACCATCAAGCGAGTTGGTGGTCAAGCGCGTACTTATTCGCGATAAAAATAAAATTACTTTATACCCAGTCTATTATAGAAAGGAAAGTTTTAAAAACTCACTTGAAACTAAATGGCAATATTTCTAATTGTCTCGAATAGACAGTGAAGCCGAGGTTTAAGGTGAGAGTCACGGCAACTGACACCATGGCAGTGACACCGAGTTTCCTATTCTTCTTGAAGAGGAAGAAGAGACACGAACCGAGGATCGCCAGCTGGTAGTCACAAGCGACGTACCACGACACTGTGTGACACTGAAACAAAAATAATAGTGCGTAGAGTCCGCGCAGGAGAAGTGAAACTTCGTACGTATTTCAGCTAATGTCTCGACGCTCACTCTGTTTACTTCGCTGCTTAGCAAGAATACCACGCGCATGTGCTTGGGATCTATCTCTCTCCTACTTTTTACCTTTGTGTATCTTTCTTTTTCTCTCACTCTTGCGTGGTAGCATGGTAGCGTTAACCGTTTAACGCAACCTTGATGGAAGTCGGATTAGAAGTTTCACTTCAAAATTATATATTTTTCACAAAAAAGAGCACAACCGACTTCAACCATTGCAATCTACATACAAAATTCGAAATTCGAATGTTTAAATCGATGTATGTATTACATTTTTAGAGTATAGTTGATTTTTCAAAAATCTATTAACCTATTTCGGTAAAAGGTGACGTCCACAAGTGGTATATGATTCAGAGAAAATTTTTACCAAGATGACATATGTATACATCATTTGAAAGCTTGTTTTATGGGCTTCTCAAAAATATTTAACACAGATTTTTTCATCCCTCCATTTTTTTAAATGTGAAAAATAAATGTATGAAAAATAATAAAATAGCGTTTTATATTTTCTTGTTTCAAAATCATAAAGTGCATCTAACGTTATTTTACTTGCATTTGTAGCTGATTCTTCCGTATCCTTCTTCGTCTCAAAATTTGCTTAATTCAAAAATTATAACCTACCAGTGTGACCGCAGTTAATAGGTACAATGTGACAAAAAAGCACTTAAAAAGTGTGTCTAATTGGTAAAAATGCTTTTGTATAACAATTTGCTGAATCAGGGTTGCTAGAGATAAACTACCTATCGAGCCAAATATATATGTTTCTCCTAATAAATTCAAAATTAATTTAAAAAAAACCGGAGTTCTCTTTTTTGTTTTTAACTGATGTAATAGACACAGAAAAACATGAACTTTCTCTAAATGTAACGAGTGTTGTGGTTAGAATTTTTGATTGTTATTATACCAGCCTCCATACATTTTGTGGACGTGTCCTTTTATATGGCACCGTTCCTTTTTATCTCGCCGTCATAGCGGGAATATATTTTTTCAAAAACTTGTGCACTATTCTATGACCCTGACAGGGCTTGCCCTAGACGGACACCTGCTTGAAGAGCTCTGCTCTAACCATCATTATGTAAAACATCAAACTTACTAACTTAATCTTTTTATCCCCGAGAAAAATACCTCGTGGAGACCACCCCACCCCGGAGGAGGCAGGGTGGTTATGTGGGAACCTACCTACTGACACTGTACCTACCCACCTACTGACACTGTACCCAATAAGAACCCTAGAGTTTCTGTCTCTTCGTATCTTAGTCGATACTGCGGAAACGCATTCGCATGTTTCCGGCACCAAGCTTTCTTTTTCATCCAGGGAAATCCTTAAATACTACCACGCCTTTAAGGTGACATAACTTAACCTGGCAAAAAAGTAGGTAAAGCAAGTGAACTTACCAAGGTCTCTACGTCAGTGTTAGCCATGAGCAGGCTTTTCCACCAGTACTGCTCGCAGGGTACTGCTTCACCGTCGATCAGCTCTCTCCATAAGGGACCACTTGTCATGTACTTCGCCGTCGTTGTGTAAAACATTATACTTAGCGCAAAAGGCCCGATCAACCTGAAAGAAGCATACTTAGTTAACAATTTATAAAACTGTCTTCTGCTATTTTTCGAGTTGATGTTGCGGGCTGACTCCATATAAACAAAAGACTGTCCCTTACAGTCTTGTGACTTTGATACAATAGGGGCTTATTTCACCAAGTTCTAAATTATAATGGCTCTGAGAAGTTTTATTTTAATCCATTTAATTTTAATAGCATATGTCACTTCTAAGCTAGTGTTGAATATTTTAATTTATCTTTGAGTTGCTAAGCTTTGAATAAATACTGTGTCATCTTTTTGAGACTCAAGAGTAAGGCTGGGGTGGCGGCCAGTTTAGAGGAGCAGCACAAGCGGCGCAAATATGCTGACCTCGATAGTATAGTTACATAATTGAGCCGTTTGTTGACGAAACATTGATCTGGTGGACGTTTGTTTAAAATGTTGTTTTTAAACTATCGCGATTTGAACACATTATTATTATAATCTACGGGACTAATCGCGCACTAAAATTACGAGATAAATAAATATCTCATCATCCCGACAATCAAGATTTTCAAGTTCAAGTTGAATTGGCGGTATAGCTGTTTCATACTAGTCCAGTACCAGTAGCAGTATTAGTACCAATCTACCCGTGACCACGGTCGATGCCACTCGGCCGAAACGTCGGGATGATGAGGTATTTATTTATCTCGTAATTTTAGTGCGCGATTAGTCCCGTAGTTTATAATAATAGTTTTTTTTTTAAATACTGATGTTTATTATAATTTGGCTCTACATAATTATAAGCAGTGTTATTCGTGGTAAGGCTGTCAGCATGCTGGCCACTGGCCTGGCTGAACAGAGGGCTTCAGCATTAGGATTATTTTAGACCTCCAAGTATCTGTGTATAATTTTATTGCTTTTTATGTAGAAGTAGTTTAAGGGTGTAGTTTAGTGTATGTAGTATTGTATTTTGTTGTAGTTAATATAGTAGACACCCTTTTAAAAATCGTGAGAAGCCAAAATAATTTCGCTATGGTAAGCCAATAAATTAGTCTGTACCATATGATACCATAGTCACAAAAACTTGGAAGAAAATGCGTGTGTAATTGTTAATTATGTAAGTTATGGTAATTGGTTATTTTAGTTACCTATGGTTGTTTTTTTTTTAGTCCAAGTGGTTTTTTTAATTTTTTTTTATTTGTTTAGGTTTGTACATTTAGCGTAGCAGTTGCAATATATTTTTAGGGATCAGAAGTGGATTAGATTAGTAAAATAACAAAAATATGAACCACACTTTAATTTACAACAAAATCAGATATCACAACAATTCAATTTAAAATCACTAAACGAAACGAATGATCAACGCACAATAAGAACCAAAATGTCACAATCAAAAATATAAATGGCTTACGCGACCTTTATAAGACGTCTGCTCAGCACCAGCGCTCGTGGAAAGTGAGCCGCCGCGCTCGGAGCAGCTGTCTGTATGGGTTTTCTTAGCCTACCCTCTTATAATATAGTTAAGTTTTAGTAATTGGTATGTAAGGGTTACTAGCTATTCTTTAGGTTACCTGAGGTATCGCTTGGCCAGGCTATAAAATATGTTCTTCTGCTTCCCCATCATCAGCCCTCTGACCAGAAGTAATCCAGACATGGTGAAGAAGGTGTCAGTTACGATTTCCAAGTGCATGCATGTCAGCCCCAATCGACTTGTCATAACCTGTGGAAATGAATAGCATGTAATTAAAAAAGTAGCATCATATTGATCAGTCAGTCAGTCTTCGGATGGGCGACCCTAGGTGGCATTTACAACTGAGCGCCTTCCTCTTCTCCTGAAGACTCCAACCCGGATCCATATTAGCTTCACCCTAGCTTAAAAACTCTGATACCAGAGTTAGCCGCTCGGCCTATACGAACTTACTTATCGGCGAGGTCTCCGACCGATCTCAACGAAAGACCATGCTGGGGCCGGCTGGTGACGAAAATAAAAGATAGGGTAGTTTCGTTGTTAGTTTAGTTCTAATCTTGTTGTTATGTGTTTTTCCTGCGTTTTGTTGATTTTTTGTCAGTAGTATTTTCCTCAAATAAATATCTATCTATCTACCTTATTCATGTCCAGGCTGTTAGGTACGAACATCGAAACAAAAGACTCGTGGCACATCACGATGAGCGCAGCCGTCAGGAACCTCATCCCGTGCATCACCCTCACTTCATCTCGGCTCACAGTGAACAGGCTTTTATAGTTACGCTTCGCACAGAACGAGCTAGTGATTGTGCCTGCAAAATAAGGAATATTCAAAGATAAAAGTTAGCTAATATGCCCGGTTAAAAACCCGTTAAAATGCATTAAAAATTTACACAGGCAAAAAAACAACAGGCTGCACTGCGGGAGTGCCGGCAGAAAGTAAAAACTTGAACACAGGACCAGGCATACATTTTCGCCGCGCGGTAGAAAGAGAAGGGGATATTACTACTCCTCCGCAGTCGGCGATCTGCTCTACCTCCGTCTTACGAATTTTCGATCATTTACGCATGTCCTGACGCGATTTAAAGATTTTTACCCATCCCAAAGTGTGCACAATACCGCTAAAGAAATTTTCACTTCAAAAATTCAGAGACCGCTCCAAGGCCTTCTGGTGGAGAATCCTGGAAAAACTCTCTAATAATATATCAGCTGACAGAAATGACAGAGCCGAATGGTGTGAGCATATTCAGAGACACAGATAGGGTTACCATCTGACCGGATAAACCCGGTCTAGGCCGGATTTTACGTGTTAGACCGGACTCCGCCCGGATTTTACATCAGACCGGATTTTTGTCATACTTGCATGTCCCCCCGCCCGCTCAAGTGACGGGTGCCGCACGCACTGAGCCCGGATAGAAACAGACTTTCAGTGGAGTCAGTGAGAGCCATATTGTTTTCGCAATATAACTATAAACACGTGACGTGTGAACAATTTTATTGCGAAATAGCTGGAAAAACCAACTTTTTGCATGCGGTTGCTAGCAACCAAAAATATGGGTCTAAATAATATTAGTAAATAAAAACGTACCTACTTAAATACTATGATTTTTATTTAATACAGGTGCGTGACCGGACTTTTTTTTCAAAATTAGGATTTTTAGACATGCCAGACAGGATTTTGCATTTTAGGCCTGGTAACCCTAGACACAGAGAAGGAAAAGAGAAGAATTGTTAGCCAATGCGCTGAATACTTTTAGTATACTAAGCGCCACACAAGTCTGCGGATGAGAAGTTAGCCGCAGATGACACTTCGCCGTGATTCGCTAATTATTGCACATATGTGCACAATGCCGACGCCGCGTGACGTAGTGTTGAGCACGGGCGTAGGGAGCGCGCAGGAGGTATGAGGTTAGCTGGCGGGTGTACCCCGGCGTCTCGTCTCTCTGGCATCCGCGCATACTTATATTTCGGCTTTTGCGCAGTGTTCTGCGCATAACTTCCCATCCGCCGACTTGTGTGGCGCTTGCTATATATCTAATCTCTCTTCTAGGTCTGTTGGGATCTGAATCACAACTAGTAAGTGTTAAAATCCCTATTAACTCACCCAGTGCCGTTTGGTTCGTAGCTTCATTATTGCAAAGAGTTGAAACAATCGTGGTTATGAATAGTATCCCCACCAGTAACCTGCAAAATAGAATATTTTAAACAAAGGCAAAACTTACGGACTATAGTATAATTCTTCATATTTGTATCTCATTTTATTCATTACTAATGAATAAAATGAGATACAAATGTTATATGTGGACAGACTAAAGCAAAATCATCGTGTTAAAACGGAGTCTTTCGTTTCGTTCGGTCAACTATATGTGCCCTGTCCACTGCTACTTCAAATTGATATCTAGTCCGATAATTTCCTATGGGTGAAACGTACGAATGAATGATGAGACAAGTGTTTTCACATACCAAAACATATAAAAGCCAGCAGGATACTCCACCTCCTCTCCAGCTGTCTGACAGTTCTTAGGATCCAGAGTGACTACTCCATCAGGCAGATGGGACAGTCGCAGCAGGTGCTGGGATATGTTGGCAATAGCAGACGTAGAGCAGATCGAGGGCAAGCACGCACCAAAGTAATGCTGGTTGAAGGGGCGGTCGTCTGCGGTTGGTGTCTGAAAAAGATTAGTTATTGGTTTATTGACAATTTTTCCTGTTCATCTATCCATCCATTCATCAGACGTAGGACGTCCACTGCTTCCTATACATCCTGCACATAGGCTTCCTTAATGGATTTTTAACAAGGCCGGTTGAAAGCTGCATGCATCCAGCGCGTTCCTGCGATCGTAATTATATCGCTAGTAGGTATACCTAGATGGTGGACGTTCTACGCTGCGATTGCCTGGTCTGTGTTCTCAATCCGTGTTCAGAATCCAGTAGGTACATTACATTAGCATTAAATTTCTGTGAAATTTCATGAATATTACGACAGATTTTACCTGTTAACCAACTATCCAGCCGTTGAACAGCTATTAATAGATATTGAAAAACTTACTCGATAATAGTTTTCAGTGTCATCGAAAGGGTCATGCGTCTTGGTTTGCTTCAAGAATGGCCCCTCCAGGTGTACCAAGCAGTACCGGCTGCGGAATCCAGGGTGGTTTTCTGCAGACCACTGCGCTTGCAGGCATTGGTCGTAACTCCCTATGTAGGTTTGACCACCGTACAGGGAGCCCGTTGGCAGTTGCATTGAGTCCCAAACTGGAGAAGAAGACGCATGATGACCGGGTAAAAATCATTATTATAATTAGTCCGTGAGTAGTAGTAGATTATCAAAAAATATTGAATACGTATTTTTTCTTTTATCAATCAAACAACAAATGACAAAGATCATCCTTGTCAAAGGTTGAGAGTGGGGGTCGTGACGTCACTTCTCTGAGAGAAGTCTAAACATTTGTCTGTAACTAGTGACGTTGCGGAACTTTAACGGGCTAGATCTTCATCATTCATTTTTTTTAAATAAGAATATGATTAGCATTGTATGAACATTTCAACCAAACTAAATGTGGTCAAAATAATGGACTTAATTCTGCCATAATACTTGAAGATGTCTCACCCCAAGTCGCCCAGAGCGTGTTGTTTTTGACTCCATTTAGCATATCTAGGGTGGCTTTCAAACAGTCTCCGTCAGGAGGATCCCACCGCTGGTGCTGCAGCCTGCTGATGAGCGCGTCCACCACTGGGAGACTTCTCGTCTTCTTTCCATTTGGTTCGCATGTGGCATTTACTGAAAAATTAATGTTATGGCTTGTATATTCAAAAAATCATCAAAAAACAACGAGATGCACTCCGGGAGTGCTGGCAAAAGTGAAAACTTACAAAATACAAAAAGATTTATTTACCAAAAAGTTTACATTAAACCTTAGCACATATAGGTAATTAAATGTAGGTTATTTCTAGTTTAATGATAATATTTAATAATTTCTACTACAGTTTTCTAATGTAAATAAAAGGTTTGCAGGTTGAATTGCGGGCCCTGCACTAGGAAAATCCTGTATCGCGGGGCCCGGAACAAATTGGTTGCCAAGTTTTAGATTTAATGCGGCTTTTAGTGCTTAACAATATTTATTAAGGGTAGAGAACAGAAAAGAAACGTCATCATTCAAAATTGTATATGCGCATGTGAGTGTGGTGGTGTGTGTGTGTGCGTGAGTGAATATGTGAAATGTGTGTGTATGTGTGAATGTGCGCGCGAAAAAGAATTACCGTCAAGTGATAATTTTCAATAATTTCACCGTGTCTTCGTAGGATAGCTTAGATAAGTAGTTTGTAACAGCAATTTTACATTCTCTTTATGTTTTAGAAAAAATGTTAAGCTGTTTATCCATCTTATTATAGATGTAAGGGGACCTGAAAAGTGGAAGACGCTGTGAAAATGCTGATTTAGTGGGAGGTTCATTGGCTCGGGGGGCGGGGGGTCGCCTCTTTGATGCGATGGAATCAGTTTTATGCGTCATTTTTTGTGAACATTCAAAGTAACCTTAAGAACATATAATTGGCGAACAGTTAGCACACCTGCCAACGTAAACAGGTCTTTCGTCGGATGTCGGTAGGGCAACTTGAGCATAACTTTGAGCACGGCTCGCTGGGCTCTTTCCATCTCAATCATAGATGTGGCTCCAGCTCCTCCCCAAATGGATATACAGTAGCATAAGATTGATTCGCAAAGAGCCACATAATACGAGACGCAAAACTTTCACGTTTGCCGCATAACGCAGTCCTCCCATGACATGAATAAGTTTACGAACTCTTTTTGCCAATGTCGCAATATGTGATTTGAAAGACAACTGCTCATCAATTGTGATTCCTAAATATTTAATGTTAGGAGATCGGGTGATTATTTCGCAGTTGCAAGACAAACTACTGCAAGCTGAGTGAATTTTGAGACTATGACGTGGATCTGGTTCGGAAGCTTTTGTCTTCTGGAAACAGAGGTACTCAGGAAAAACTTGAACATTAACTTTGTGGATTTTTGAATATTTTGGAATGGTTGGGGAATAAATTCGCTCGAATTTTTTATATATCAGTGCAAAGGTACTCTACCATTTATGTGTTAAAATATAATCACAGAAAATATTATAACGATAGATGGATGTGCGTATCGTAACGATAGGTGGATGCGCGTATCGTAACGATAGATGGATGTGCGTATCGTAACGATAGGTGGATGCACGTATCGTAACGATAGATGGATGCGCGTATCGTAACGATAGATGGATGTGCGTATTTACTATGTTACGATACGCACATCCATCTATCCCATATATATGCTAGTTTTGATGTACAGAATAAGCCCCTAAAAGGTTGCTAAATGTTTACCAGTCACCCTGTATACTTAGGCAAGTCAAATAATAGACATTTCAAATCCTTGCGTTTTGAATAAAACAAACTTCCGCAAAGTAACGCCTTATTCAATAAATTATAATAGAAATTTGACTAATTCGAAATATGTCTCTTTATTTGTACAACTGTTTGAAATGTTGACACTATTAATCGTTTACGTCTTAATACAGACGTTGTAACATCAAATATTATTAAAACGAAATAACTCAAACGTATCAAATTCACTGGGATTATAATATATAAACTTGTATTAGATAGGTCGTTGTCCAGCTTTGAGAACCACTGGTATATTCTATGATTGCTTATAAAATACTAGCTGACCCGGCGAACATCGTTTTACACATTATCATTATAAATTATATAGCCTACTAGTTTTTACCCGCGGCTTCGCCGGCAAGATATTTTGATTTTTGACGCAATATCATTATAATTTATAGCCTATGTGTTATTCTGATATATAAGCTATATTATTGCAAAGTTTCATCTCAATCCGTTCAGTAGTTTTTGCGTGAAAGAGTAACAAACATCCATACATCCATCCATCCATCCTCACAAACTTTCGCGTTTATTATATTAGTAGGATAGGATGTGTTATTCTGATGTACTTATAAGCATTACTATTGCAAAGTTTCATCTCAATCCGTTATTTAGTTTTTGCGAGAAAGAGAAACAAACATCCATACATACAAACTTTCGCGTTTATAATAATTAGTAGGAAATTACTCAGAAATTACGCATCTTCAGAGTCAAAGAGCATTGTAAATATTGCAATAATTTATCATAATTGAGCATTGTCATTTCATAATCAATTGATCTTCAGGCAGTTTTACGGCTTCCAGTCGGCCTCAACTGTTTTACTCGCAATTGTTAGTTTAATTGCATAGACATTATTTATATTTAAAAAATCGGTCAAGTTCGAGTCGGACTCACGCACGGAGGGTTTCGTACCGTTATAGTATTGGAGCCCTCCTACCCTCCTAGCCCTATTTCAAACGTTATTAATATCGAGCAAGCAGCGGACGTTCTAGATCTACTCTCGACTTTTGGGTTTTTCTTTTCGTTTAACATGATACATACCTACGTAATACGTATTTCTCCCTCTAAAGTGTACGTGTTCTCATCTAATGTCATTTAATACTTGAACCTAAATACTAAATTGAAATTAACAATATGTTTAATAAGTTTGATTTGAGCCTACGTGTTCGCTAAACTAGTCACAATATATTGCAATAAGGCTAGGATACAATTTACACAAGTGTTAGTACTTTTTTTCTTGCAATTTTTATGTGAAATAAAGACTTTTTGAAATTGAATTGAAATATCGAGCAAAAAACGGCAAAAATCACGCTAGTTGTATAGGAGCCCCGTTAAATATTTATTTTATTATGTTTTTAGTATTTGTTATTATATTATTATTATTATGTACTATGGGACTAATCGCGCACTAAGTCTACCCGTGACCACGATCGATGCAACTCGGTCAAAACGTCGGAACGATGAATTATTTATTTATCTCGTAATTTTAGTGCGCGATTAGTCCCGTAGTACATAATAATAATGTGTACAAATCGCGAAAGTTTTAAAACAATAATATTATTATTATATTTAACCGTTATCGTCCCACTGCAGGGCAAAGGCCTCCCTTCCCTCTTTCCATTCAAAAAACAACAATTAATGTTTTACTTGGGGGCAACAAAAATACTTACATCATTTGTGAAAATTTCAACTGCCTAGCCAGCGCTGTTCATGAGATACAGCCCCGTGGCAGACAGACTGAAAGACGGACAACGAAGTCTTAGTAATATGGTCCCGTTTTTACCCTTTGGGTACGGAACCCTAAAAACCATCCATCTATACAGCTAGTCAAACTATGCTATGAGCGTTTTTTTCACGTTTCGAAAAATGAGCTCATGTAGATCTCTCCAAGCATAGCTAAGCCTCTCCCTAAACGGCGGCACACAAGATTTATTTTTTCTGGAGTTGACAAAAAGTAGGCATTTGATATACGTATATATATGATTTTGTTTTTCTTTTTTTATTATGGTATTTATTTTTTATATAATTATTTAATTCACTGTATTCATACAGGCCGCAAAGCAGCCCTTGTACAACTTTCATTGTGTAGTTTATGTTATTCAGGGTTATTTGCTCTCCCTGTACTAAGTGGAAAGGGGGTGATTTAGACCATCATTACAAAAAACTTTTACTATGAAGCCAACCCAAAATTAAAGAAAAAAAAATAGCTGTTCCATACAAAATTGCAACTCGGAATCGACAAAATGTATGAAACAGCTGATTTCTTTTTCTTGATTTTTTTTGGCCCCATAGTAAAAGTTTTTTGTAATGATGGTCTAAGATAGTTGATTGAATCAGGCGTTACTTTGCGGAAATTCATCTTCAAATCTATGTTTTGAATTAATATTTAGTGTATTTCCGCTATCTTGTTGTAGGCAATTAAGTTTAAGGGCATTAAGTGCATTTATAATATAAAAAATTACAAACAATGACTAATATTACAATAATTATACATTTAAAAACTTAATTTCACAAAATAGATAAAATAATAATAAATATCACTTATTTTCACTACACTCTATATTATATATATTTTTAAAAATAGTACAATAATAATCCGTTAACAACTGATAAATATTATAGACTTAGATGAATGATTGGTTTCATGATTCATCTAAAATTATCTAATAGACATACTACTAATCTAGACTACTCCAATAGCAAGCTAGGCTACTTTGAGCATACTAATACTTTGTGAAATACTCACCAAAATAATAAAAGGCACTGAATAAAAATATATAAAACTTCATTATATGTAGTAGGTACTTCATACCACCATCTTACGTTGAGGCACAATTGATACTGGATGACAAGAAACTCTTTATTATAACCAAGGTATCAAACAATCAGGTGACGGAAAAAAAGCGAATTACGATTCCGTATTTATAATAATTACTAGTTTTTACCCGCGGCTTCGCCCGCATGATATTTTTATTTTTGACGCAATATCATTATAATTTATAGCCTATGTGTTATTCTGATATATAAGCTATATTATTGGAAAGTTTCATCTCAATCCGTTTAGTAGTTTTTGCGTGAAAGAGTAACAAACATTCATCCATCCATCCTCACAAACTTTCGCGTTTATAATATTAGTAGGATTTAGAGTTATCTACTTTAAAAGCAAAACCCTTAACTGTGTTTTTCTGTGCATAAGAACAAACTTTGTTGTTTATGATATCCTGTTCAGTAGTGTTCAGCCCTGCAAGGTTGCTGATTTTCTCAAATGGGGATACTCAGAGAGCGCTCAGTGCGAGTGTGAAGCCCCGGTGCAAAACATGCAGCACCTGCTAGCATGCCCTCAGGGACCAACCTGCACTCTCCAGGACTTGTATCAAGCATCCCCTCGCGGAGTGGCTGTGGCGAAGCGTTAGGAATAGGCCTTGTAAACAGATATTTGGATCATCGATACGACGGAAAAGCTGATATTTGTGACTTTATATGACTGCTGTATGATGTTTGAGAATTTATTTATTGATGTTTTTTTTTAAACTTTCGCGATTTGCACACATTATTATTATATATTACGGGACTAATCGCGCACTAAAATTACGAGATAAATAAATACCTCCTTATCCCGACGTTTCGGCCGAGTTGCATCGACCGTGGTCACGGGTAGACTGGAATGTAGAACAGCTGGTACCGCCAATTCAATTTGAACTTGAAAAATTGTCACTACGACACACAACACTGACGGTATCTAACAATGTCCTTCTACCTACACTACGCGATTTGCATTTGTTGACAACAGGATTCCACGACGCTGATAACTTAAATCCATCCTCCCGGTTGAAATTCTTATGTTTTTCCACCGCTTCACGAACTATTCTTGAAAAATAGTGTCGATCCGTGGAGAGGACTTTTGGGTCGTGGAGCTCGATCCAATGACCAGTACCTGAGTTCAAATTGAATTGGTGGTACCAGCTGTTCTACATTCCAGTCTACCCGTGACCACGGTCGATGCAACTCGGCCGAAACGTCGGGATGAGGAGGTATTTATTTATCTCGTAATTTTAGTGCGCGATTAGTCCCGTAGTATATAATACTAATTTATTTATTGAATCAATAATCACCCGTTTCGGTGGTGTAACATTTAACATGCGCATGTGGATGTTCGATCCGACTCAATACTCGTGTATAAAGGAATCCAATCCACCCGAATTTTAACAGACTCCCAAAAAGTAAAAGTAGGTGGCTAGCCCTGGTGTCAGAGTTTTTAAGCCACCTGAAGGCCTCTGACATAGCTAAATGGTTAATACAACCGGGGCCTACAATTTAAGGTATCATCCGAGCCACGGCAGCGCTCAGTTGTAAATGCCGCACGCGGTCACCCATCCGAAGACTGACCGTACCGAATGTTGCCTAACTTTGGTGATCGCTGACAGACACTAAACTACGCTATAAGTGTTGGGTTTTGGGCAAAAATTGCATATTTTAAATAATGTGCGGTTTTTGAACGGACACGATAGTTCGAGGGTGGTAGTCAACCACAGACTTTTAAAAAGTAAATGCAACAGGAAACGAGCTGTGGTTGGCTATTGCAGAGGAAGTCGTAAAAGTAATAAATACATTTACTAAGAATCATGGTCTGGAACTCACACGAGGTTTTGAGGACCATTCTGATCGAGCCGTCGGAGCGAAGAACAAGTCTAGATTAAAGCTTAAGGAACAATGTATTGGAAGAAATAAATCTACAAAGAGTTGTTGAAATAATGGTGTTTTTACTGCATCGAGTCCTCGGTTGTCCTCACATAAGCGCTTCTACTAGTATGGTCTACGACGAATAGGTTCAGCGAGAAATATCGTGTAGCTTTATGTGAGCTTCAGTCACAGGCAGGATTAAATATTGCGCAGCTTGTAGCTAACTTCACATCCGACGACTTGTTTGATTCAGCCTATACCTACTCGTAAGTTGGGGCCCTAATGCGCTATCAATATAACGTAAAGTAAGTACTTGCCGGGCAAAGGTGCCTCTATTAACTACAACAAAATACAATACTACTTTATACTTTACTAGCATTTACCCGCGGCTTCGTCCGCGTTATAATTTGATTTTGGCTTATTTATATCAATAGCAATTTTAGTAAAATATTATCTTAAAAAAAAATATGCTAACAAAATAGTAAGTGCGCTACAAAATAATATTGGCCACAATTCAATGTATAATGATATTCAAATATTGTAGCAAATAATAATTTCAATTTAAACCCAAAAAATATTAAATCTCAACCAATTTGTTTCATGGTCGTTATCATCCGCAGCATTCTTTATCCCACGTCTGGGTATACACCTATTGCAGTGACATCTGCTCGGCCCTTTGCCGGTCGTGAGGTCGTGACCAGATTCGGCCGGCGCGGCGCGGCGGTATTGACGATATCGTCGAAATAGTCGACCCACCGTTCTGCCGCGCCGCACATAGCTGCGCTCCCTTACCTATTCAAGTACCCTTGCACATTGTTGTCACATTTCAAACATAACCTAACCGACCAAAATACCTTAGATAAATTCTTCTATTGGTTAAGTTAAGGTTAATGTACAACCCCCATGTGGATTTCCGCCTTGTCGTGGCGGGGGACTTTGTAGCCGGGGCTTATGGGAGGCTACGCGGGAACCGGGATGGAGCCGCTTTTCTGGGTTTCTTCTGAAATAGCTGAGAATGAGATCTCCCGCTTCGTTGGGTCTTTTTCCCCAAGGCAGCTTAGAAATCGGCACCCGAGGTTCATTCTGTTCTTTTAAACTATGTCCATGCCAAAAATCAAGTCAATCCGTTGCATCATTGCCGAGAAAGAGTTTTTGTCCTATCCTACGGGAACCATGAAATTTTCCAAGATAAAAAACACTCGATAAATTCTTCTATTGGTTAAGTTAAGGTTAATGTACAACCCCCATGTGGGTTTGCGCCTTGTCGTGGCGGGGGACTTTGTAGCCGGGGCTTATGGGAGGCCACGCGGGAATCCGAGGTGGAGCCGCTTTTCTGGGTTTCTTCTGAAACAGCTGAGAATGAGATCTCCCGCTTCGTTGGGTCTTTTTCCCCAAGGCAGCTTAGAAGTTGCCACCCGAGGTTCATTTCGTCTTTCAAAATATGTCCATGCCAAAAATCAAGTATATCCGACGCTCTGTTGCTGAGAAACCGTTTTTCTCCTGTCCTACAGGAACCACGAATTTTTCGGGATAAAAAGTAGGCTATGTTACTATTCGTCTTTCTAACTATGTCTATTCCGAAAATCAAGTCAATCCGTTGCTGAGAACAGTTTTTGTCCTGTCCTACAGGAATCTGGAATTTTCAGGGATAAAGAGTAGCCTTTGTCCTTTCTCAGGCTCTAGACTATCTGTGTACCAAATTTCATTGATTCGGCGGAGCAGCACAAACGACGCAAATATGCTAACCTCGGCAGTGGTTACATATTTGAGCCGTTTGAAATTGAGACATTGTGCGCGTGGTGGCCGGGAGCTCATCTTGTTTTCAAAAGTCTTCGGAGCGTCTGGTGTACCTGCCGTGTGACCAAAATGCTGGTGTTTATTTGGCTCAACGTATTAGCAGCATTTCCAAGCTGATTGACAACGATACCAGCATGCGCAGCTCGCTGTTAACTGGCAGTGGGCTTGACATTTAAAATATCTTTAGACCTTTAAGGGTCTGTATATCATCCAATTGCTTGTTATGTAGTAGTAGTTTATGAAGTTTTACATTATAAGTGTTGTATTTAGTGGTAGTGAATAAAGGTACTTGCTCTATAAAAAAGTACCTTGCATCTTGTTGTCACTGTTCAAACCTAACCCGACATCAAAATACCTAATACTTATAAATGCTTCTGTTGATTAAGATAAGGTTAAAGTGTACCCGCCCATGGGTTCCCGCCTTGTCGTGGCGCGGGAACTTAGTAGCCGAGGCTTATGGGCGGCGCGGAAATCCCAGGTAGAGCCGCTTCTCTGGGTTTTTTCTGAGACAGCTGAGAAGGCGCCGCTCGAGGTTTTCCGATTTTTTTTGGTCTTTTCCCCTAGGCAGTTTAGAAGTTTGCACTCGAGGTTGGGCCGCTTTTCTGGACTTTTTAACTATAGCAGCTGAGAGGCTGGCCGGCAAGTTGCGTCCCTCATGAGGAGTGCCGCAACTGAGCCCGGCCCCACTTTTATCACTGTTCAATCCTAACCAAACCAACAGAAATGTATGTTCGTGTCAAGCTCACAATTCAGAATCAAGGTTAATAACCTTAGAGTCAAGACACATATACTCATGCCATACTACTTCTAAAAATCAAGTCGATCCTTTTCTTTGTATATTAGCATGGATTCTGTACCATGAAGGTAGAATAAAGAAATATGTTTAACCTTTAATGGTGGTATATTTAAAAATATTTTTAATGTCAGACGTATCAGACAAAATGACGGCCCAGTATTAAACGTCATTCTAATAGGTATGTAGCATGGCAAAGGGAAAAACTATTTTGTCCAATTTTAATGTCAGTTGTCATTGTCAATCCATACTTTATTTCCTCTTCGAGGAGCTATAATGATGGAAAGACAATTTGTCCCTTTGCTATGCTAAGCGAGACATTTATAAAAGTCTGCAGTCAATGTATGTCACTTGTCATCTAATTACGTTTCGTCAATCCATATTAGGCCCAATCAATCCAATTATGAACGCGCCATCGTAAATTTAATTGCGACGTAAAAAGTCTTCTCTCTATCGAATGCCTAAAGTGAAAAAGAAACAGAAATAGTCTAATTAGCTGTTATAATTACGATGGTGCCTTCAAAATTGGGCCTATTAGCGTCGCTGTAATAGGTGACAGTTTCGCTAACGATAGTTTTTGTCCTATCCTACGGGAATCATGCAATTTTCGGGATAAAAAGTAGCCTATGTCCTTTCTCAGGCTCTAGACTATCTGTGTACCAAATTTCATTGAGATTGGTTCATTAGTTTTGGCGTGAAAGCGCTACAGACAGACAGATAGACAGACAGACAGACAGACAGAGTTACTTTCGCATTTATAATATTAAGTAAGGATAATATATTATCAGTATGATATGATGATATCCAAGGACTGCTCATCGATTGATTTGACAGATATTCGATCGACAGTTGTTTATTTTGACATTCTTGCAGCCATTGAAGTATAATACACGAGAACTGAAGATTGTTGTCTATGACGACGTCAGCCAACTGCCGGCGTACGCCGGCGAAGCGCGCCGACCGGCCTTAGTCGCGATTAAACAAAATGGTTGAAAATATCAGACGTCAAAATATTATTAAAAAAATTAAAAATGGGGAAATGTGTAGTCAAAACCTCTTAATCCCGTTCTCAATTTCTTCATAAAGCTTCTGGAATTTATTTCCACAAGTAAATACGGTTTACACTATTCGTATTAATTGAAACTATCACATATAATATCATGATTTTAATTTTACAATTGGTGATGCCAGGTGAAACATAATTTTGTTTCCCCATAATTATGGGAGATTTCGACTAATCGATAATTACTTTTTTGATACTATAGGATATGCGCAGACAAAATACGTAAAGATAACGATAAATAATGGATAAAAGCCATTAGAATAGGTATTACGAAAAGAAACTGACTGGATAATAATAGTAAATAGTGAAATAGTAAAATTACAATAGATTACAATATAACTTCAACAAATACCAAAAATACAAGAGTACAAATATAATAACAAATCCGGTACCTAGATTAATGGGCGGCATTAACGTCTACAGCGATTTTAAATAATACTAATAATCATTACTATTATTATAATTATTGATAGTTATTTCAAATTTCTAATTTATTTATTTACAATAAATATAGTCTGTTACAATAGTTATGAATCAAGCAGCAGAATCAGGCTTAAATAGGTTACGTTTTGTAATTATTAGTTTAATCAAATAGCTCGACGGCAACAGGTATCTATGTCCGGAGATTGAAGTACAGGTATAGTATAACATATTAGGCTACAATTTTCAAAGAAGTTTTACGTGATACAGAGATACTGAAAAAGCTCTCGCTGCGTGGTATAGGTATGTATGAGTGACACAGACTGCACGCGGGCCGTGCGGGGTGCGTGGTAACTAGTGGTAAGAGCTTACGAACTCGGGCGCGGGTGGCGGTGTGGCTATGCTAGCAGTTAGTCTGCTATATTTATTATTGTTTATTATAATTGTTTACTCCAACGGTTCCAGAGTAAAAAAAACATCACTGCAATTTTCAAAACAATATATTGTAGATTCTTCATGCAATGCTTTCGAATTTTCTTAAGGAATATCCTGTCCTACAATATGACACGTTTTTGATAATTAAGTATCATTATGGCGATAATTATTTTAATTATCAAGAGCGAATAAATATTGGTCGGATAAATGAATAAAATATTCTTTGTATTATAACTTTATTCATAATTACATCATATTATATTTGATTTTGATTAATGACTCAAATTCATAATGTTATTACTAAAATGTTGATTATTAAAAATATCACTGACAGTAAGTATCACTGACATTGAGAAGACATCGTAACATTTTGGGGAAATTACAATCTAATAAACTGGCACCCTAAGTAGGCATTGTCCGACTAAATTTAAAAATATTGCTATTTCTGTCATTTTCAACGTCTTACCGTACTTTAGCAACTAGTGTAACAGGGATAGAGATATGATTCTTTGATTACCTACCAACGATATTCGGGCGGTTAATGTGTCGCCATGCCTAGCAACGCAGTTGTTTGAGTCTGCTTATCTAGACATTAAACATCATTGCTTGCAGCGCACGCTATAGTAGCTCGCAGATGGCAGAATTTTCCTACTTACTCAACATTTATCGTTATATTTTGAACAATTCACAAAATATCTTTATAAATTGTAGCCTATGTGTTATTCTGATGTATAAGCTATATTATTGCAAAGTTTCATCTCAATACGTTCAGTAGTTTTTGCGTGAAAGAGTAACAAACATCCATACATCCATCCATCCATCCATCCATCCTCACAAACTTTCGCGTTTATAATATTAGTAGGATATTAGTAGGATAGGATTTGATTGCTATTAAGTTTGATGTTTTATATTTATACAATTTTACATTTACATATAAATTTATATTTGAACTTATTTTCAGTTAAGAAAGAATTTTGAACCAATTTTTTGTGAATTTTGAGGCCCTATTTTTTGTGATTTAAATAAAAATGGACAGTTTTCAGATTTATTCCTATATGTGTACTCTGAGACAATGCTTCTCGCCAAATTTCATAGTTCTATGTCAACGGGAAGTACCCTGTAGGTTTTGATTTTTGTGAGTGCAAAATATGCAGTTTTTTACGACATAAACGGGTCTAACTTTTTTATACGGTAACTGAGAAGTTTTTCTTTTACACAACTGCAAGAGACTATAGATATGCGTATACAGTTTAAATTTCAACTCGATATCTTTACACGTTCCCGAGATAAAGAGTCTTGACATACACACAGACAGACAGACGGACAAACGGACAACAAAGTGATCCTATAAGGGTTCCGTTTTTTCCGTTTGAGGTACGGAACAAATTACAATTCGTAATCGATTAAATGTATGAAACATCTGTTTATTCGCGAAATTTGGGTTGGCTCAATAGTAAAAGTTTTCATAATGAGGGTATCTATAAATTTGGTAGAGTTTGTGCAATAACGTCGTCACGGTGAACCAACAATAAGATTTTAATCAGCAGCCAAGGACCGACTACTTGGTAGACGCGAGTACTGATGAAAACCGAATTGGTGTCTACCAAGTATCAAACACTTTTAGTTGTACTTACTAGCAATGACAGAGCAGTGTTGTCAACGTAACAAAATTATTTTAATTATTTTTTGCAAAAAATAGCATGACCGACTTCACCCGTGTACAGAATCATTACATAGTATAAAACAAAGTCGCTTTCCGTTGTCTGTCCCCATGTACCTATGCTTATATCCTTTAAAACTACGCAACGGATTTTGATGCAGTTTGTTTTAATAGATAGAGTAATTCAAGAAAAATGTTTATATGTATAGGTAATACACCTGTGCGAAGCCGCGTCGCATCGCTAGAACGCAAATATTATGCACGGATCGATGTAGCATTTTTCACATTATTGTTGATTTATCAAAAATGCCTCAGCCGATTTCGATAAAATTTAAGTAGGACTAATTTCGAAGTATACTCTTTCCAATAAAAAAAGAATTATTGAAATCGGACAACTATAAAAAAAGTTATGCGTGGTTGTACATAAAAAATAAAATAAAAATATACGCGTCGAATTGTACACCTCCTCCGGTGGTTCGTCGGTCAAAAATGGCACACGGGTGACCTCACTTACGACGTTTCTCACAAAAGTCACAGTAGGTAAGATTATTAAAATTAAATTTCGTAAGTATACCATACAAACTTACGAAAACTCTATTTATTTCATAAGTATCAGAACTCGTTGTGCTTTAATTGTTCCGTTCACACAAAAGCTGTTTCACTGTGTAGAATTAATTAAATCTCAAATTGCTACACATTTTTCCCGAAAAAGAGGGAAATTAAACGAGTGGCGACACAAAGGCATTGTTTGTAGAATGTAGAAATTCAACGCTTTTCTCTTTAGGGTTGTTTTCAATCTGCTTTCAAATAATATAATATAGTTTAAAAAAAACTAAACAACACGCTTAGGAGTCATCAATTTTTTTTATAAATGCTTTGTCATCGGTCCTTGATACTCGTAAGTGTGCAAAGTTTAAAGAAAATCTGATCGCTCAAAGTAGTAGTCGTCATTACAATAGTTTCCCTCTTCCAAATCACCCAAAAACTGTATTTTTTTACTTAATGATTGTAAAAGGGCCTCTTGGTGTTGGTTTCGGCCCCATCAATGCCCTTCAAAGATCCGGGGCAACCCGTGAGTTGTAAAACAAATAAATGGATTTAACTAATGATCTTTAAAATTTAAATAACTGTAATTTTAAGTAAATTTAGTAATATTTTTGCTACTTTGTAAAATTATTGCATGTGGTGCTTCCAAAGATGACGCATTTAGTCTAAGCTAGTATTTAAGTAATTGATGTTTGTTTTGATGTAGTTGTCAATGTGAAGCCTAATAAATAAAATAAAACTAAGAACCTTAATAAAATCTAGCAAAGTTTTTAGGATTCCTTAAAACGAGGAACCCTTACAACTTCGTTGTGTCCGTCGGTCCTAATGTTACTTATAACTTCCACATATGAACCAAACTTTCAGCTTACCTACTATGTTAAGTGCATGGTTTTGCATGTCTAACTGCCTCGGTGGCTCAGTGGTTAGTGACCCTGACTTCTGGATCAAAGAGGCGTGGGTTCGATCTCCACCCAGGGCAAATATTTACGCGTGAACATAGATGTTTGCTCTGTGTCTGGGTATTATTTAGGTACCATCTATATAAGTATGTATTTAAAAATATGTATATGTAGTATATCAATTTCTGGCTGCCATATCACAAGCTTTGCTTAGTTTGGGGTCAGATACCGTGTGTAAGATGTCCCCTAATATTTATTATATTATTATTATTTTATGTAAACTGTCTGTCAGCCAGTAACTCAGAGAAGACTTTTATTAACATATATAGATACTAGTAGTTATTCTAACAGTATACCCCCTTTGAAAGAAATACGAAAGCTTAATTCTCACGCAGTTATTAAGTGAGCTTCAGTCAGGATTGGGTGATCCGTAGCATGTAGCTAACTTCACAGCCGCCAAGATTTTTGATTCGGCCTATAACTCGTGCCATAAAAATGCATGCGATGCATTTCGCTCAGATTGGCACGATTGACCACAATAGATTTTATACTAAGCGCCACACAAGTCGGCGGATGGGAAGTCACACAAAAGCCGAAATGTAGGTATGCGCTGGAGCCAGAGAGACGAGACGCCGGGGCACACCCGCCCGCCAACCTCCAGCGCGCTCTCTACGCCCGAGCTCAACACTACGCTACGCGGCGTTGGCATTGTGCACACATGCGCAATAACTAGCGAATCACGGCGAAGTGTCACCTGCGGCTAACTTCTCATCCGCCGACTTGCGTGGCGCTCAGTATACTCAGTATATCATCTCTGTGGTTGGCACGAAGTGGCGAACAACGCGAAATGTAGAAGGAAGTGGGGAAGACCTATGCCCAGCCGTGGAACAGAATAGGAAAAAAAAACTATCAAAAATTAGGAACATAACTAGTATTACCATTGTATTGGTTGCATTGACCAGGGTATTATATACTTAATTATTAAGTTCTCACGATTAATAAATGAAAGTAATTTCATTGTTGTTCATTTAATTGTCATAGTTTTTATAAAATAATAGGTAATGTAGGAAGAAAACATACCTAATTGAGTAAGTATATACCATGGATTATTACATAAATAAAATCCTTCGTATTTACCTATTTAAGCTCGAAACATACTATCGGACGCGGCTTACGGACGCGACTGACAGCCGCGACCTAGACTATGAAAATACACTGAGCCGTGCACACTATCGGACATAAGTCGCGGACGTTACCTTCGGACGTCCGAGAGCGTTCGGACGTCCGAGAGCGATCTGGCACACCGGACGTCTCAAGACTGTGCACATTGCTAAGTCGCGCCTGTCAGTCGCGTCCCTAAGCCGCGTCCGATAGTATGTTTCGAGCTTAATAACCAAATGAGTTGTCAAGAACTTGTCGTTGAATGACGTGTACCTACGCTTGGCTACCGTAAATGATGATGATGGTTACACACACATAAGTAATGGTGAATTTTCTTTAATGGAAAGAACCTTTATTACTATACTAGCGACCCGCCCTGACTTCGCATAGGTGTATTATACTTATTTATAAACCTACCTCTTGAAACACTCGTATCTGTTAAAAAAATCCGTTGCAAAGTTTTAAAGATATAAAGATACATGTGTATGCTTATACAGGGTTATTTCCAATCAATTAGCAGCCTTTCATGGGCTTATTCTGAACATCAAAACTAACATTTGTTCTGCGAATTTGGCAAAACTCAAAAAAAAAACAGCTGTTTTGATAACAAAAATTTTGTCGAGGGTGAACGATATTTTTCTATGGAACAACAACTTTTTTTGAGAATTATTAAAAGTCGTAGAACAGAAGTTGTAATTGTTAGAAAGTTGTGTACAGAATAAGCCCCTGTACGCATGTCTTAAGTCCAAACGGCTCAAGTACCTATGTAACCATTACCATATTTTCGCCGCTTGTGCTGCTCCGCCGAATTGGCCGCCGCTCCAGCCCTAGATATTCTGAGCCTCAGAAAGATGTAACGGCGCCAAAGTAGGTGTCGACGCAAGTCGCGTCCCAAACTAAGGGCCGCCCAGACTTCCATGGGAGCAGCGTCATACCGTCAGGCCTTTTGCCATCACCACGCGCGAGCCCACTGCACTGCTTTCTTGAGCGAAAGGCGGAAAAGACTCATCTAATAACAGCGAACCTAGAAGGCAAAGAGAACACTTGTGTACCGATTTGATGTTAGGTGCCAAATCATTAAATTTGTTAAGTATCAAATCTTTATCCGGACATGAGTCGCAAACGAAAAGTTCGTATTTCGAAAAATTTAGCTCCAAACCAATTTGATGAAACTCGTCAATAAGAACCAAACGTTGAGTTTAGATTGGAGACGTTGAACAATTGGATGAATGGCCAAGCTGAAAATGGCTGGTCCGAGAGGGTCACCTTGTTGACAGCCAACGGAAGATAGCAAAACATCATTTTTGTAAATTAATTTAGAGGGTTTGCCGCAGCATTGCCAAAGAAAATTGAAAAGATCGGGAATTTTGTCTTTATCCTGTACCAACAAGGCGTATTGATTAACCGAATTGAAAGCATTTTTGACATCTACCTTAAGCAACACCTCTCCACAATTTTGACCGAGAAAAGTATGAAGGGAATGAACAGCAGCCTCACATCTACCCCGCGAACCGAAGCCAAGCTGTATTGGTTGAAAAAGGTTACTCAAAAGAGCAAACTTTTTTCTACAGCCGGCTTTGATTGCGAGACGACGATATGTGGTGCCAACAGCAATAGGTCTGATGCCACCATCTTTTTTGACAAGTGCGCATAGGTTAAAGCCATACAAAACTTCGATGATGTCACCATTGACCCGCCCAGATAACATGAAATTTTCCAAAGCCGTTAATTCTCTCAAGAGAGAATCAGCCACCTCACCAGAGCTAAAAGATAGAAGATTTTTTAGGTATTTAGGAGAAAGACCATCTAGGCCTCCAGCTGAGCCACTCCGAAAAGAAAATACGGCCGCTGCAATCTCCTCAGCTGACACTTCAATGTCAACGTTATCAGGGTGTGGTGGCTCAGGCAGGTGGAGACATGCTGCCGGCGGGTGCTTGTCACGGAGTGACTGGACCGTATCGGGTGAGTGGGGAGCAATAGTGTCGCTGGAGAACAAGTCACGTGCGGTGCCTTTGATATCGCCATCACTAATTTCACTCTCTATTATTTTAATAGTAACCGAATCGACAGTTTTTTTTTTCGAGATTCGTGCGAACTATTCGAATTCCGTACACGCTTGAAGTCGGTTATAACATTTTTGGCGAAAAATAATTATGACTTGAAATATCCTCATAATAAAATCATACTCACTGAACTCTACAGATACTAAGTCAAAAAATTTCGTACCAATAGTACTTAGTCGTCGTCGTTTCAGCTATAAAACATCCACTGCTGAATAAAGGCCTCCCCTACGGATCTCCAATAAGACCTGTTGGAAGCGGCTCGAATCCAACGCGATCCTGCGGTGTTAGTATTATAAATACAAATAAAACGTCCTAAAAATCATTATTTTTCGCCAAAATGGCATAAATAATGTCGTACCACGGAAGTTTTCCATTGTTACAAGCTTCGGGTGGAATCTTGCAAGTTAAACTTGACCAACTTCCCGGTTTCCGATTGAGCTGAAATTTTGCACGCATATGTATATCGCGTGACAATGCAATAATTATGGTACCATTGAGCTGATCTGACGAAGTCGGAAGGAACTCCTGTACTAAACAAGATAGTCCCGTCGTGTTCGGGCTCGTTTTACTTGTCTTGGCTACCACTCTGCTGCTACATGATATCCACTTATATCCAGGATCTCAAAAGCTTGTATTTTTAAAAAGTTATATTTTTATAATAATTTATTTTATTGACACATAGATGAATTTTCCACCCTAGAAAGAAAACTGTTCTTTATTTCAATATAAAACCTAAAGGGAAAGATTGTATAAGTTTCTACTTTTGTGATTTCATTTAATTTAGTTTAAATAAAAAACATCTGTATAGATTAAGATAATTTTATTTTGTGTCCGTTCTCTTCTTGATGAACAGTCGTTCCGTCTACGTTTTGATTGACTCCTGCTTTTGTACCGTTTTGCTCCGGTTTTAACCTGAAAACAAATAGGTAAACAATAATAAATCATTGATAATCATGTACTATTTTCGGTGTGATGTGTATGGTTTAAGAGGTAGTGACACCCGCCTTACAATTGCTCGTGGGTTAAAATCCAAACCAGTGAGTTCTTTGGAACTTATATACGGAATTTCCCACCACTGGCTTTTCGTTGCTGCGTGACAGAGCACACTTTTGGATTTATAGTACCTAGGTACTAAGATCCTTTAGATCTGTGGGTTCAATGCCTACTCAGGGCAAATAGTTATGTGATGAACATAGTGTTTGCTCTGTGTCCGGGTAACGACCCTGTTATTTAGGTATTATCTAGATAAGTATGTATTTCAAAAATAGGTACGTATAGGTATGTGGTATATCAAACAGTCTCTGGCAGCCATATCACAAGCTTTGCTTAGTTCGGGGCCAGAGACCGTGTGTAAGATATGTCCCTTAATATTTATTTTTATTTTTAACACGCTTTTATTAGTTTCTTGCTTGTAACCAACCCCTTTGAGCTCGATTTTGACCTACTTTGAGCGATCAGATTTTCTTTAAACTTTGCACACCTATCAAAGACCGATGACAATGAATTTATAAAAAAAAAATTGGTGTCTCCTAAGCGTGTTTTTTAGTTTTTTATTAAACTATATTCAAGTTATTTCTTTAGATCGTAACTTACTTGACAGTAAAAAGCGCATTGGACAAGTTGATGAAGGGTGCTTCCACCAGCAGGTACACGACTAAACTAAGGCCACAAGAGACCGCGAGTACGCCCAATTCATTCAAAGTCTGAAACACAAAACAACAATATTATTTTTTGTCAAAAATGGCATAACCCATATAACCTACTTCAACAAACAAACAACAACACTATATTAGACAACCACATTACATTAAAAAACAGATTATAAGGAAAAAACAAAACAATAGGGCTCTATATAATTGGCGGCCTTATCGCTTTAAGCGATTTCTTCCAGGCAACCAAGAACCGTACAGTATTCGAAGTTTGCATGAATCGATGTGACATCCATGCACATTATTGTTGATTTATATTATGGAATAAATAAATAATATAATAAATAAAATTGTTTATTAGGGCACAAAACACCCAATTTTTGTGAATTTCCCCCTCTCGCGTCTACCCGAGCCAGCCCAGCTCCGAGGTAACGGAGCGTGGCTCTGGGTCGCTGGCATGACTGCTCCAGTGGCTTGGATGGTGGATGAGATGATAGCGATGTGGATGACAAAGCTGATGACTCAATTCCATCCATCTATCAGTTATAGGACGTCTACTGCTGGACATATGGATCTCCAACAAGGCCGGTTGGAAGCGGTTTGCATCCAACGCGATTCTACGGTCTTAATGAGGTCATCCTTCCACCTTGTGGGTGGACGTCCTACGCTGCGCTTACCGGTAGTACGTGGGCTCCACTCGAGAACTTTTGGACCCATCGGTCATCAGTCCTACTGCCATTTTAACTAAGCAATCCGTTAGGCTATATCGGTAACTTTGTTCTTCTATAGAGATCATTTCTGATTCGATCTCTCAGAGAGACTCCAAGCATAGCCCTTACTATAGCTCATTGGGCTACTTGGAGCTTATTAATAAGGCCTATAGTAAGATGGTCATCAGGATGAGTTAATTACCATGTTGTAAATCGAAAATATGTTCGGAGTCCTCATCGCAAACTTCTGAAGCTGCATCAGTATGGGGTGAATCAGGTAGATGCAGTACGACAGCTTGCTGAGGGGCACGAACCCAGGCCAGCTCAGGATGGAAGGAATCACCGCTGTCACAAAAAAAAAACAATTATTTTTCGCCAAAAATGGCACCACCGACTTCCACCGTGTACAGAAATCGAATAGTTTGTAGAAATTGATGTGACATCTATGTACATGTTGATTTATCAATGGGACCAACCACCTCCTGAAAACAAAAACCCTTTCAAAATAAGAAAGATTTTTTAAATCGGTTCACAGATATTTTTCTCGTATTATGGGTTGGCCCCATAGTAAAAGTTGTTCATAATTATGGTCTTTTGGATCAGTTCAGGGTAAGGAAATAACTCTGTATGTATGAATTTAGTAACTGTACCAGCCTTTTTAATAGTCCACTGCAGGACGTAGGCCTACCCACTAAGGGTAATTGGGCCATATCCACCACGCTGGCCCAGTGCGGGTTGGTGGATTCATATACGCCATCGAATTTCTTCTACGGACGTATGCAGGTTGCCTCACGATGTTTTCCTTCACCGAAAAGCCAATGATGTGAAATTCCTTACATAAGTTCCAAAGAAACTCATTGGTACGGGATCGGGATTTGAACCCACGACCTCACGATTGCAGGTCGGGTGTTACTACCACTAGACCACCACGGCTTCATGAATGAATTTAGTATTATAACTATATTTCTTATACAGGGTTATTCCTTATCAATTAGCATCCTTTTAGGGGCTTATTCTGTACCTACATCAAAACTAACAACTTTTGTTCTGCAACGTTTGTCAAAACTCAAAAAAGCAGGTGTTCATACATTTTGTCAAGGGCGAACGATATTGACGCTATGCCCAGTATCGACACGCTAAACTAAGCATGTTCTTTATGGACATAGATATTTGCTCGAAGCTAAGCCGTACGAAAAACTTTTGTGGTAAGACGGTTATTTATACTTAAACAACACTTACTCAAACTGCCGTATTCGCAAACACCGATGAGGCAACAGATCATGAGGCCCCAGAAGACCCTGTTAGTCGCCACTACCACGGCCGCCTCGAGCGCGTCGTACGGCCTGCCCGCCAAGATTGTTCCTATAGAAAAAGCGGTCATTCCCACTAGTAGAGATACTATAGTGATGATCGCGGACCAGTCCTGAAAATCAAATAATTATTTATCATAGGCTGAATCAAACATCTTGGCGGTTGTGTGTTAGCTACGAGCTGCGGTCGCTGCGGATAAGCCAACCCAACGCAGCACTGGCGGATTTACCAGCAGGTTTTTACATCTAAGTTAATAAACTTTGTTATTATGACACAATTACTAAATATAAACATAGGTAAGCTTAGCCACAATACATGTAACATTAGTAACGAATATGGTATTATTAGGTTGGATGTTGTGTGTGTGTGTCAGTGTGTTTCGATGCAGATGAGCTTGTATATTTGCTGATAGGTACAGATGCTTAAGATAAATCACTACAGCTTTTCACAGGAACGGGTGCTTGTATAGCAAAAGCTTCTCTGCTTTTTCATTCGACAGCTTCAATAGCCAATCTGTTACAACTTGTTTGCATGCTCTGGAGTTGCAATTGAGAATCTCACATTCATTTCAGACCATACATTTTATAATTGACAAAAATACAAGATAGATTTGCGTTGCATTTTTTCTTTGTAGACTTTATAATGCTTAGAACATCATAAAGTCTACAAAGAAAAAACAATATAGGTATAATAATATTCCTAGGAGTAACAAGAATTTGGCGCTCTTTATTGTTGTCGGTTGTGCCTTTTTCGGCAAAAAAATAATTACGGTTGAAATGATGATCCTGCTGACGGGGCACGTTCCATACATTTTGTGTAGTGTTCCATCCGGGCCCTGTTAGTGTCTCGCTCCATTGATGGCCCATCCTAGCCACGGTCCAGTCTAAAATCATAATCATCCCTAACTAGCCTTACCTTGCCGATGATATTTCTATGTAGTGCAGGCTTGTACGCCGTGATGATGTATCCCATCACCATACCGAGCAAGTAGGGGCCCGCCCTGACGTGACTCGACAGGTATGTGTAGTTTAAATCCGTAAAGCCACGTTTTAAGTTAATCATTCTGAAAACATTGATAAAAGTCATCATTGTCATGAGCACGCGACGTAGCGCGGCGGGGCAACGAAGCACGGACGGGGCACGCCCCGTGCCCGACCCTTTCTAAGATAAATATTTATGCTAGAATGTTTGATTCGTTGGAAGCTGTATGTGCTCAGTATGATAATGTAATAGCATGCGGGGATTTCAACTTTAATTCGTGTACAATGGAAGTACGTGCTAGATATGAACATCTTTTGTCGTTTTGCGATTTAGAACAAGCTAATGCAGTAAAAAATAAGAAGGATCAGATCTTGGATCTAGTGCTAGTTAAATCAGGGCTACGTGTTTCAGTGCATTGTGAATTTGACTGGCAGAGGCACCCAGACGGCTATCATCCACCATTAGCAATTGAGCTGCAGTTACAGACATATAGCGCTAATAGTAGTCCGGCAGAGTCGAGTCCCATGGCTGCTAGTGAGATGCTATGGAATTTTAAAAAATGTAATTTCTTCGATCTCTACCAGAGCATTAGCTGCATGCTGTTGAATATTACTACAAGAATCTTAATGAGTGTATAAATAAATATGTTCCAACAAGATCTTGTATAATTAAGCGGTCTAGATATGTATATCCAGAGTGGTACTCTGCCCGGACCATAAAACATATAAAAGAAAAATCTCAGCATCATCGGCGATATAAAGCAAATGCAACGCCAGAGAACCGTTCTTTATTTATGGAATGGCGGGCAAGAGTAAAATTGAACCTCAAGGAAGACTTTGCCAACTACAAAAGCCGCATGGAGGAGGATTTTAAGCGAGACCCCTCTACTTTCTGGGGTTATGTGGCCTCTAAGCGACCCAAAGGCAATGCTTCCAAAAAAGTTCACCATGACGGGAAAGTAATGACTGACGAAAAAGCTGCCAGTCAGTTTGCAAAATATTTTCGCTCTGTCTACACATTGCAAGCACCTAAACTGGATGTTAATGAAGCTTCAAACAACGTTGATTGTGGAAGTGCCCGAATACACATTTCGACAATAACAGAGGAAGACGTGGAAATCGCACTCAAGTCATTGAAACCAAAGAGATCGGTGGGTCCTGACGGCATCCCTCCATATGTAGTAAAAGATTGTAGAGCAAAACTAATTAAACCGATGCACCATGTGTTTCAACTTTGCTATGGAAAGGCGTTTTACCCGGATGTTTGGAAACTTTCACGTGTTGTCCCAGTACCGAAAGGCTCAGGATCTGATGTAAGCGATTTCAGACCTATAGCGGTGTTGTCGGTATTCGGTAAAATATTTGAATCCATCCTACAGTGTCAAATAAGTAAACAAGTAGAGAATCAATTGACAGATGCCCAGCATGGTTTTAGGGCCCGTCGTTCAACAACGACGAATTTGTTATCATTTTGGTCATACACGGCGGAGGCTCTAGATGCTGGTGTGCAAGTAGACGCGGCGTATTTTGATTTTCGTAAAGCTTTTGACACTGTAGACAATGATATCCTTTTGGAAAAATTCTCCAAAGCTGGATGCACGCCGCACTTGCTGCGATTTATTTCTGAGTACTTACGTAATCACCGACAGTATGTAAATTATAAAGGCTATGTTTCTGAACCATACTATACGTATTCAGGAATAAGTCAAGGTAGTAATTTGGGCCCTTTAGAGTTTTTATTTATGATAAATGATTTGCCGGATATCGTCAGCACCGCTTGTTGTTTATTGTTTGCAGATGACCTGAAACTATTCATGAGGATACGGGACGTTAGCGACAGTGTTCTCTTTCAGAGGGATATAGATAGAGTTCTCCGATGGAGTGAGCGTAACAAGCTCTATTTCAATGAGAAAAAATGCTCAATCGTTACGTTCACCAAGGCTAAGGACCCACTGTGGGTGCGTTATAGTCTCGGGGATATTACGATACCAAGAACTGACACAGTTAAAGATCTCGGGGTTCTATTCAGTTGCGACTTGACATTTAGTTTGCACATACAAAAGATTTGTGCTCAAGCGTTTCGAACCCTGGGATTCGTTATGCGTCAAGCGCGTCCGTTGGAGAGTATCTCAGCGATTAAGGCCCTCTACAATGCATTTGTTCGAAGCAAAATAGAATCTAATGCCATCATATGGAATCCATACGAGGACAAATACGTTGATGATGAGATGGTGGAGAAGCTGCAAAGAAAATTTTTGAGATGGCTCTACCATAAGCGATATGGGTATTATGTCGGATATCCTTACTTGTACCCAAGTGAGTTTGTCATGGGGATGTTGAACTATGATACCCTTGAGATAAGGCGAACGCTCTCCCTGATTCTGTACGTGTGGCGCATGATAACCGGCCGTATGCATGTACCGTCGGTACTCGAAAGGTTGACGTTGGCTGTTCCGCTTAGGTGTATGGCGGCGCGTCCGCATGGTCTGTTTCGAGTGCCGTGGTGCAGAACTGAGTACGGTAGGTTGGCACCAGTGCCTAGAGCGCTGGCTACGCTCAATGCTCTACTGAAACGGAACTCAGATCTAGATCTATTTAATTGCACCGAAGCTGATGTTCGCAGAACGACAATTGATCTTTATGGTAGGGTTAAACATCTAATTCTTAAACCACCAGAATAAGTTCTTTTTGCTAAATTTTATTGTCTGTGATCTTTTACTTGTCTGATGATTTTTCATATTGTTACCACAACTTTTTTTATGTTAATTTATTTCTAAGGTAGTTTATATATTTTACATCTTACATTTTATTTAATCTTAAGTTGTAATGTAATATAGGCGGGCGCATTGGGGCCAACCTGTAACTGCCCACCTATTAATGATGTAAATAAATAAAATAAATAAATAAATAAAAATCATCCGTTATTGTGGCATAATCTTGTTTAAAAAGGCTACGCAATTACTAATTTTCATCACAATATCTTTATTGTAATTTTTTGCTCGGCCAGCTAGGCTACAACTCACTAGAAGTGAGGAGGATTATAGACCAACTCATCATTTGTTGCAAGGTGCTTAGGGGGTCAGTAGACAACATAGAGTTGCATGACTTGTTGTGTGCTCTATTCGTGCCCAAGGAGCCGGGTGTACCGGTGAACAGGCGTGGCCGGTTGCCGGACCTGCACCACGTAGAGCCATGTCGTACCGTGGCGCGTTCCATGTCTCCGTTAATACGAACGCGCAGACACCTCAATACACTCCTGGCCATCAAAACTGAATTTGATGTTAGGTGTGGCAATCGGAACAATGTATTATCTACCTTTTTGACATATTGTGAAAAAACCGACCAATGGGACAGGCGCCGTCGAATAGACGGCACAATTGAAATTTTAGAAATTGTGTGACATTTTGTATGATATTTTTAATCTTGACATTTTTGATTTCTAATCTTGACATTATTGTAACGTTGTATTGTAATAGTAGTAATAATAATTTGTATCCTTTATTATAAGTTAAATCTATTTTCGATCTGTATTTTGTGAGATATATGTAAATGGTGTAATAAACTAATTACACCATCACTATCTCAATAAATAAATAAATAAACCTTTTATGACCGAGGCTAAGACTGTCTGGGCTGATTTAAACTCGGGTGCTGTAAGCCCTGTATCTCCTCATTGCCCTGTGTAATTGGGCCTATTCTGTGCTCCTCATATTCAGAGGGCTTGGGATGATACCGGGGCTAAACAAATTCACAAGCGGTTGCTGAGCGTTGCCGCAGGGTTTGATCTGGCTAGATTAACAGACATGCCACACGGGCGTTGACGCCGCGTAATTGCACCGCGGCGTCACCGCGGCGACCAGTGTTGCCGGTAGCGACAGAGAATATTCGAGTATTCTATGAATTTTTAGCGGGAAAATAGGTTTTGACCGTTCAATCTTAAACTGAAGATGAGAAAAATCCCTTGTACACGTTAGAAATCAGATCGTGTAATTTGTCACGACGAATGTCACAGTAACAGCTTTCCAAGTGACAGCTGTCAAACTTCAAAGTGATTTATCTCGGTCATTATCAATTCTAGACTACTGTTGTTTTCATAAAAGTGATAGAACTCGACAAGATCTACATTTCGGATGACAGCTGTCAAACTTAAAAGTGATTTATCTCGGTTATTATCGATTCTAGACTATTCCTCTCTTCACAAAAGTTGAGCTCGACGAAATCTACATTTCGGATAACAGCTGTCAAACTTAAAAGTGATTTATCTCGGTAATTATCGATTATAGACTACGGCTGTATTCACAAAAGTGATAGAATTTGACGAGATCTACATTCTGGGTGACAGGTGTCAAACTTAAAAGTGATTTATCTCGGTTATTATTGATTGTAGACCATTGATGACTTCACGAAAGTGATAGAGCTTAACGAAATCTACATTTCAGATGACAGCTGTCAAACGTAAAAGTGATTTATCTCGGTTATTATAAATTCTAGACTACTGCTCTCTTCACAAAAGTAATAGAGCTCGAAGAGATCTATATTTCGGATGACAGCTGTCAAACTTAAAAGTGATTTATCTCGGTAATTATTGATTCTAGACTACTGCTCTCTTCACAAAAGTAATAGAGCTCGACGAGATCTATATTTCGGATGACAGCTGTCAAACTTAAAAGTGATTTATCTCGGTAATTATTGATTCTAGACTACTGCTCTTTTCACAAAAGTAATAAAGCTCGACGAGATCTACATTTCGGATCACTTTGAAGTTTGACAGCTGTCATCCGAAATGTAGATTTCGTTGACCTCTATCACTTTTGTCAAGACAGCAGTAGTCTAGAATCGATAATAACCGAGATAAATCACGTTGAAATTTGACAGCTGTCATCCGAAATATAGATCTCGTGGACCTCTATCACGTTTGTGAAGACAGCAGTATTCTAGAATCGATAATAACCGAGATAAATCACGTTGAAGTTTGACAGCTGTCATCTGAAATGTAGATCTCATTGAGCTCTATCACTTTTGTGAAGACAGCAGTAGTGTAGAATCGATAATGACAAAGATAAATCACTTTGAAAATTGACAGCTGTCACTTGAACAGCTGTTACTGTGACACTCGTGAAAAATCACATTATTCCTCTAGTATATCTGTGATCAAACGAAAAATAAAAAATACACTTTCTGATTTATAATATTAGAAAGAGGTAGCGAGGACAAAGTTGGACCGCTGACGCTACACACGATCCGATTTCGCGGTTGGCTCACACAAAATCAGAATGTATATGAGAGATTTTACTTATCTTCAGCTTAAGGTTGAACGGTTATCCCTAAAACCTTTTTTCCGCTAACTGTCTAGATGTCATCAGTGTCTAAGGCAACACTGGGCGCCGCGGTGTCGCCGCGACGACACTCAGCACCGCCGCTGCACCGCGGCGGTGCAGCGGCGGTGACGCCGCGGTGCAATGTCGCGGCGACACCGCCCGTCTGGCATCTCTCTAAGGGTTGTGTCGCAGTCAGAATCTGGGTCATGGTTGCACGCGCTTCCTTCACCTCATTTGGATACTCTGTTAGACGATGACTCTTTGAGTGTGGCGGTAGCCCTTCGCCTGGGCTGCAAGGTGTATGAACCTCTTAGATGTGTGTCAGCGCGTGATTCAGCTAGCAGTGCATACGAGGCGCGCACGACCGACTGTGGCAGCGGCGCGCTGTGGAATGCTGAGGCCACAGAGGAATTAATCACTACGTTACAGCTGAGGCGATGAGACAATGAGTCTCAACAGCAGCTAGTGTGATGGGGACTTTTGCGCCGGGGACAATGAGAAGCAGGCTTTTCGACTAATTTTTTGTTAGCTAGTTTTGACTTTTGTAATTAATGTATTATGACGCAATGTAATTTGTCCTTCAGATAGATTTTTGAAAAATATTAGACACGTGGGTACATTCACTCAATGCGTAGGTGTTTTTCTCAATTGAATAAAAATTGACGAAGATATAGCCCGTTTAAGGTCGGCGTGACGTCACGAGTGCACGACCCCCCACTCCCAAGCCTTTGACAAGGTTTATCTTTGTCATTTGTTGTTTGATTGACAAAAGAAAAAATACGTGTCCAATTTTTTTTGATAAATCTAACTTACGGATACGGACTAATTATAAAAATGATTTTTTTACATCATGGACATTGTAGACAATTGACGTGCCCCACGGTTTTATTTTAGTCTAGTCTATGCATATGTTTATAATTCCCACGACTGTATCTATTTTATTATTTTTTGGTTTTTAGTACATTTATCTTTTAACATTGCAATGTATGTTTAACATAAAACCGTTTAAATTAAAAAGTTTTTTTACCTCTTTTTATTTTCTAGTTTTTAGTTTTTATTTCGCATTCTGTTTAATTCATTTAGTGCTTCATTATTGCAAGTTTTCTTGCCCGTTAGTTTATTGCAGTCCAACTCCTCTATACGTAGTCCCTGCAAAGATCTTACTCTACTAAGAGTCACGTAGGCTTGACCTTCTTCAAACAGTTTCGCACCTAAGTATACGACTGCGTGATCCACAATGCTGCCCTGCATTTTATGTATTGTAGAAGCCCATGATAGTATTAAAGGCAACATTCTTTTTTCAGCCGTCCCGTAATTGTACTTAGCTGGAAACTGTATGGCTTTTAGGTGTATAAGATGTACTCCGTCTCTTGCGAAATCAATTCGGACGGAAGGTACATCTGTTGCATACATCTAAGTTCGACGAAATTGAGGCCAAACGATTTCGTTGATGTAGCCTATAGCGCCACTTACTAATCCCTTTGAAACGTCAATATTGGACCGTAGCATGACTTTTGCCCCCACAAATATTTCCGGTTCCGTTGGTACATCTCCAGTTTTGTTGATATCAGCTGGTATTATAGTAGCTATATCCACATTGTCTGCATTTCGTGTGGCGTGTACTAGCTGATCCTGCGCTTTTATTTTGTAAATGCGAGCACCATTATTTCTGTACAAATTCAATACAGCAGAGTTGTGGTCGTTAACTTGTTGATTTGATACCCTTAACGCTTTGTCTATTGCAAACTCATCACTCGTGTCTTGAAGAAGTCTTCCCATTAAAATACTAAAATGTTGGGTTGTTAGCTCACCGACTCTCAAAGCATTCAAAATATCAATAAAAGTCTGGTCACCTTGCTGACGCATATTTTCAGTTAATTCACACAGCGTGAATAAACGCCAGAGATGTGTAGCTGGTTGAAGATTTATTTATTTATTTATTTTGGTTGGGAAAACGCTAACGACATATCATTTTTATCCACCCTAATGCCATACAGTTCTCGGCGCGTTTTAACCTTTCACCTTAACTTGGGTGGTGTACCGCTAACGACGTATCATTTTTAGCCACCTTAACGCCACACAGTCCTCAACACGATACAAAATCTTGACTTGGGTGGTGGATTCAGGCTGGATTAATCAGATACCTAAATTACAGATTCAATTTCTAAATTTAAATCTTATTATTATACGCCATTTAGTGGCTGCGCCCATCTTAAATATTGAGGTTGTATAGTGCATTGTATTTTTCTTGTCAAGCCCTTTTATTTGATACCCATATTGGTGGGATTGATAAAAAATTGTTATCAGCCATTTGGTAGCGGCGGCCATCTTAGATTTCAATTTTGCATAGTAAATTGTATTCTACTTGTTGAGACCTTTCATTTGATACCCATGTTGATGGGATTGATAAAACCTAAGTTATCCGCCATTTTGTAGCGGCCGCCATCTTGGATTTAATTTTTTTATAGTATATTGTATTTTGCTTGTTGAGCCCTTTCATTTGATACCCATATTGATGGGATTGATAAAACCTACGTTATCCGCCATTTTGTAGCGGCTGCTATCTTGGATTTCAATTTTTTATAGTATATTGTATTTTGCTTGTTGAGCCCTTTCATTTGATACCCATATTGATGGGATTGATAAAACCTACGTTATCCGCCATTTTGTAGCGGCTGCCATCTTGGATTTCAATTTTTTATAGTATATTGTATTCTGCTTGTTGAGCCCTTTCATTTGATACCCATATTGATGGGATAATTAAAACATAAATTATCCGCCATTTTGTAGCGGCGGCCATCTTGAATTTATAATGATAATGAATAAATATAATTGTATTGTCACCAAAATCCAAAGTGTATACAAAATTTCAGATTAATCGGTTGACAGGAAGAGGCTGAAATTTGAATTTCTAAATTTGACCCAAGAATAAATAATAAAACAAACGGGGTGAGCTAAATAAAACCGTTTAACAAACGGGGTGAGCTAAATAAAACCGTTTAATTAACAATAATGTAAACAATTCGAGCGAAATATTCGAATTTTGTACAAGATGGAAGGTGGTTTTACCATTTTTTGCGATTAATTATTATATTCCTGTTAATTTTTCAAAAATAAATAAACCTTTATCGGAAAAATTTTATATAGCACCAAATTCAAGATATATTTTTTCAAAAACTTGTGCACATTTCCATGACCCCGGCAGGGCTTTCCCTTTACGGACACCTGCATGTAGAGCTCTACTCAATCCATCATTATATAAAACATTTTACTTACTAACCTAACCTTTTTTTCCCCGAAGAAAATATCTTATGGATATCACCCCACCCCGAAGGAGGCAGTGTGGTTATGTAGGAATAACCTACTGACGGTGTACCCACTAAGAACCCCGTTTCGTCTTTACGTATCTTAGTCGGCATTGCGCTTGCGCACGCTTCCGCGACTAACCTTTCTTTTATGTCCAGGGAAAATCCTTGAATACCACTACGCCTCTAAGGTGACCAACCAAACCCAACTTGGCAAAAAAAGTAGGCAAAGCATTGTGAACGTACCACGGTCTTTACGTCAGTGTTAACCATAAGCAGGCTTTTCCACCAGTACTGCTCGCAGGATACTGCTTCATCGTCGATCAGCTCTCTCCACAAGGGACCACTTGTCATGTACTTCGCAGTCGTTGTGTAAAACATTACACCTAGCGCAAATGGCCCGATCAACCTGAAAGAAGCATAGGTACTTAGTCAACAATTTAAAAAATTGTCTTCTGCTATTTTTCGAGCTGATGTTGCGGGGTGACACTATAAAATCAAAATACTGTAAGGGACCTTGTGCCTTTGATTCAATAGGGGCTTATTTCAGCAAGTTCCAAATTATGATGGTTCTAAGAAGTTTTACTTTAATCCATTGTAAAATAGTTTATGTCACTTTTAAGCTAGGGTTGAACATTTTAATGTCTCTGTTTAATCTTTGAGATGCCCAGCTTTGAATACGGCGTCATCTTTTTGAGACTCAAGAGTAGGGCTGGGCAGAGGAACAGCACAAGCGGCGCAAATATGCTAACCTCGATAGTAGTTACATAATTGAGCCGTTTGTTGTCGAAAAATTGATCGGGTGGACGTTTGTCTAAAATGCTGATTTTTATTATAACTTGGCCTTACAAAATTATAAGCAGTGCCATTCGTAGTAAGGCTGCCTGACCTGCCAGCTGGCTGAACAGTGGGCTTGAGCATTCGGATTATCTTTGACCTCCAAGTGTCTGTGTATAATTTTATTGCTCTTTATTTGGAAGTAGTTTAAGGGTGTAGTATTGTAATTGATATAGTTAATATAGCAGACACCCGTTTAAAAATCATACCAAGCTAAAATAATATCGCTATGGTAAGCCAATAAATTAGTCTGATGTCCATAACATAGTCACAAAAACTTGGAAGAAATGCGTGTGTTAGGGAATTGGTATATATGTAAGGGTTACAAGCTATTCTTTAGGTTACCTAAGGTATCGCTTAGCCAGGCTGTAAAGTATGTTCCTCTGCTTCCCCATCATCAGCCCTCTGACCAGAAGTAATCCAGACATGGTGAAGAAGGTGTCTGTTACGATTTCCAAGTGCATGCACGACAGCCCCAATCGACTTGTCATAACCTGTGGAAATTAAGTATTTAACTTAAAAAGTAGCATCATATTGATCAGTCGGTCAGTCTTCGGATGATATTAGGTAGCATTTACAACTGAGCGCCTTCCTCTTGTACTGAAGACCCCATCCCGGATCCCTTTTAGCTTCACCCTAGTCCCCTTCTAGGGTTACTGAGCTCCTCCCCCCCTCCCCCCAAGGCGGGAAGCCTCGGGAAGGAGTCATGAGGTTTCACCTTATTCATGTCGTTTAGTCATTACAGAAGGGCTTAAAAACTCTGACACAAGAGCTGGCCGCCCGGCCTATACGAACTTACTTACCTTATTCATGTCCAGGCTGTTAGGTAAGAACATCGACGTAAAAGACTCGTGGCACATCACGATGAGCGCAGCCGTCAGGAACCTCATCCCGTGCATCACTCTCACTTCATCTCGGCTCACAGTGAAAAGGCTTCTGTAGTTACGCTTCGCACAGAACGAGCTAGTGATTGTGTCTGCAAAAAAGGAATATTCAAAAAATAAAGTTAGCTAATATGCCCGTTTAAAAACCCGTTAAAATGCATTAAAAATTTACACAGGCAAAAAAACCGGCAGAGTGCCGGCAAAAGTCAACATTTGAACACAAGACCAGGCATACATTTTCACCGCGCCGTAGAAAGAGAAGGGGATATTACTACTTACTCCTCCGCGGCCGGCGATCTGCTTTCCCTCCGTCTTACGAATTTTCGATCATATACGCGTGTCCTGACGCGAGTTTAAGATTTTTACCCATCCCAAAGAGTGCACAACGCCGCTAAAGAAATTTTCACTTCAAAAATTCCGAAACCGTCTTCTGGTGGAGAAACCTGGAGAAACTCTCTAATAAATATACCAGCTGACATAAATGACTGAGCCGAATGTCGTGAGCATATTCAGAGGGCAGACCCCAAATGATATGAGAAGAGACACAGAGAAAGAGAAGAGAAGAATTGTTAGTGAATGCGCTTAATACTTTTAGTATTCCCGACCTCTCTTCTAAGTCTGTTGAGATATGAATCACCACTAGTAAAGTATTAAAAGCCCTATTTAACTCACCCAGTGCTGTTTGGTTCGTAGCTTCATTATTGCAAAGAGTTGAAACAATTGTGGTTATGAATAGTATCCCCACCAGTATCCTGCAAAATAATTATCCATTAGAATATTGTAAACAAAGGCAATGCTCATTTTATTCATTCATTCTCATTGTCTTCTGAACAGGCTAAAGCAAAATAATCGCGTTAAAACGGAGTCTTTCGTTTTGTTCGGTCAACTATGTGCCCTGTCCACTGCCACTTCAAATTGATATCTAGTCCGATAACGTTCTATGGCTGAAACTGAAACCAGCGAAACCCATTTAGCCGAGGAAGGTGAACTAGTAGAGCGTGGTTGTGGGTATACGTTCTTCTGGAAGGGTACACCTGTTAATAAGCCAAGACGCTCAGGCGTGGGATTTGCTATTAAGAATGAAATGGCGACAAAATTAGATGAACATCCGATATATTTCTCTGATCGAGCTATATCCTTGCGTCTTCATTTGGGTGATAGTAATTACTTAAATGTTATCAGCGCTTATGCACCAACAATGGATAATACAGATGAAATAAAGGACAAATTTTATGAAGAAATGACCAGTATCCTCACAAAAATTCCTCCTAAGGAACAAATTCTCCTCCTTGATGATTTTAATGCTAGAGTGGGGCGTGACTTTGAAGCGTGGCCTCAAGTCCTTGGCAGACATGGTGTTGGGAGCATGAATAGTAATGGTCAGTTGTTGCTTGAATTGTGCTCGCAATTTCAGCTAGCGATTACCAATACCATGTTTAGACTTCCCGCCAAATACAAAGCCACATGGATGCATCCTAGATCCAAGCACTGGCATCTCATTGAATACGCTATTGTACGTCAGAGAGACATTTCTCAAGTTTGTTTGACTAGAGTAATGCGCGGAGCTTACTGTTGGTCGGACCACAGACTAGTAGTCTGCAAATTGCGAATACAACTTCACCCTCCCCGTCGGTCTGCTCGCCCTAAAGTCACACGTGTGAATTTGGATAGACTGCAGGATAGTGAAATTAGAGAGGTGTACAGGCAAAGCATCAACAGCTACGCATCGCAAATAGACATTGAGAATGGCGATTTACAACTAAAGTGGCAAGATCTTACAAGTCACATAACTAAAACTGCTTCGGATTCGCTTGGAATGCTAAAGCGAGTCAATGAAGACTGGTTCGATGGAAATAATAAGATCCTTACAGATGCCATAGCTAATCATCAGGAACTTCTTAAAAAAAAACATAGTTTTATGCCTGACAATAGTAGGAGTAGCGGCGAGTTGAAAGATAGTGCATCCAAAGTGCGTTAACTAGCTCGATCACTAAAAGATAAGTGGTGGCAGGAGAAAGCAGACCACTTGCAGATGCTCTCCGACTCAAACCAGCTGGGACTCTTCTTTGCGGAAGTGCGTCGGCTCATAGGACCTCAGCATAAAGTTAATGTACCATTAAAGTCAGTTGATGGTAACTTAATATCTAACAAAACTGAAACTTTGCAGAGGTGGGCGGAACATTTTAGGTCCCTGTTAAATATCGATCGTTTTGCTGATATCGTTTACATTAATAATTTGCAAGATTGCCCTCAAGTCTTAGAGTTGGATGTTGAACCGTCGCTGCAGGAGGTTGTGGCTGCTATACGACAGCAGCGCAATAAGAAAGCTGTAGGTCTTGACAATATTGCAGGAGAACTTATTAAATACGGCGGAGATGAGCTACACCAGGTGCTGTGGAAATTCTTCAGGCGAATGTGGGTGGAAGAACGAGTTCCCACGTCATTTAGTGAATCAAATATATGCCCTCTATATAAACAAAAGGGTGATCGTGCCGATTGTAACTCATATAGGGGCATATCACTCCTCTCCGTTCCTGGGAAAATTTTCGCCAGAGTTCTCCTCAATCGCCTTGTTGAGTTATCCGAAACGATTTTGCCCGAAACTCAGTTTGGATTTCGTCCAAATAGGGGAACCTGCGAGGCTATATTCTCGGTCCGGCAATTGCAAGAAAAATGCAGGGAGCAATCCCAGCCGCTTTGTCTATGCTTTGTCGACTTGGAGAAAGCGTTTGACAGTGTTCCTCGTGAGGCTTTGTGGGCCGTTTTGCGTAAGCTGGGGTGTACAGATAAGTTTATTAGAATTCTGCGCCTTCTGCACGATGACTTGAATTGCTGTGTCTCTGTCAATGGCAACCAATCCAACAATTTTTCGGTCAGTTGCGGGGTAAAGCAGGGATGTGTTGTTGCACCTGTTTTGTTTGCTCTGTATTTTGCTGTTGTTGTGAGGGAAGCCCTTCAGAGTTCTACTCACGGAATTCGTGTGCGTTTTAGAACTGATGGTAAACTGTTTAACATCTCTAGGTTTAAAGCTCACACAAAATGTTCTTATGATACCATCCAAGAGATAATGTATGCTGATGATCTCTGTTTTGTGGCAGAAAGCTCTGATGGTCTAAAGGAGCTTATGAAGAGCCTGGATGAATCGTGTTGCAAATTTGGATTAAAAATTAGCATCTCTAAGACCGAAGTGATGTCGATGGACCATACTAGTTTGGACGTGCCCCTTGGTACCCATACTCTCAAGCAGGTAGATAAGTTCAAATACCTAGGCAGCACAATTACGTCTAAAGGAGATTTGGACCCTGAGATAAGTAACAGAATTAGTGCTGCCTCTGCTGCTTTCGGCAAGCTCCGGGTAAAGGTTTTTAAGTCTCATGACCTTTCAATAAGTACAAAAATTAAAGTCTATATGGCAGTTGTATTGCCAAACTTGCTTTACTCGTCCGAAACGTGGTGTTTATACCGTAAACACATACGTATTTTGGACAGGTTTCACCTCAAGTATCTCCGTGATATCCTGAACATTTCGTGGTCTGACCGAGTTAGAAATACGGAGGTCTTGAGAAGAGCTAATGTTGGCGGAGTCGAGGCATATCTGATAAGGCGCCAGCTTCGCTGGTGCGGTCATGTTGTGCGAATGTCTGAAGAAAGATTGGCAAAGCGCATCTTATATTCTGAACTCCAGGACGGTAAGCGTAGGAGCGGTGGCCAATTCCTAAGATATAAAGATGTTCAGAAAAGGCACATGAGAAGATGTAAGATTGAGCCCTCCTCTTGGGAACAACTGGCCCAGAACCGTCTTGAATGGCGTCGCCTTGTGCAGGAAAATGTTTATACGTTTGAAGGTGCGATCTTGATGCCCGGCGAGAAGAGCTTAGAAATCGACCGCCGAGTGAACATGATCTATAATTTTGTCAATGGTGTTTTGACATGTAGCCTGTGTTCACGCACTTTTAAAGCCAAAATAGGCTACTACAGCCATATGAAGGTACACGAACGAAGCCTATCTAACTGTAGTTAAAGTAGAATCGAAGGTCGCCATAGCCGAAATCGGCAAGGAACCATATATGGCTGAAACGTACGAACGAATGATGAGACAAGTGTTTTCGCTTACCAAAACATATAAAAGCCAGCAGGATACTCCACCTCCTCTCCAGCTGCCTGACAGTTCTTAGGATCCAGAGTGACTACTCCATCAGGCAGATGGGACAGTTGCAGCAGGTGCTGGGATATGTTGGCGATAGCAGACGTAGAGCAGATCGAGGGCAAGCACGCACCGAAGTAATGCTGGTTGAAGGGGCGGTCGTCTGCGGTTGGTGTCTGAAAAAGATTATCAGCTTATTGAACATTTTTCCTCTACAGAAAAATATTAGGTATTAGTTTATTGACACTTTTTCCTGTACATCTATCCATCCATCAGCCGTTGGACGTCCACTGCTGGACACAGACTTTCTTAATGGATTTTCCATAAGCCTGGTTGAAAGCGGCCAGAATCAAGCGCATACTTGCTATCTTCATTGTATCGTCAGTCCACTTAGTCAGTAGGAAAGCGGACTTCCTACGCTGCGCTTGCTGGCCCGTTGTCTCCATCCGAGAACTTAACGGCCTCATCGGCCATCTGTTCCTCGAATTATATGCCCAGCCCACTGCCATTTCTAGGCTGGTCTATTCCTGAGCTCTTAATCCAAGTTTTGCAGTCATACGGAAACAACTCTAGTTTCAATTTACGTGTAAACCTGGATCAACCCCTCTGTACAACTCTCTTTTCACTCAATTCACAACGTTGTAGCGGTATACACAGATCAATTTTTCGCGATCCGTAGATTTTTTTCTGGTGTATTAAATGTTATAGTTTTTAATCTTCGACAATCGAATATTTGTTACTCAATCAAAATATCACAATGAATTGGGATTAAATCACAATCATTATGATACTTTCCTGGTATCTACCTAGTCTAGGTTCTTCTCTTTATTCGTCCTCTTCATTACTGAAGGTCGTGCCCGTCTTGAAACGCTCTGACGGAATCAGTAACGAGCTGCTTCCACGCCGCCCTATCTTCGGCTTTCTTCAGAGCAGCGGAAACTGGAAGCCCAGTTATCAATTTGATCTAATCAGACCAACAGATAGGTGAGCGTCCACGTGGTCTTATGCCATCTACGTTCCCAACTACAACCAGTTACTCAAAATTATCTGACTGCCTACAGGCGATGTGACCAAAGCCAGTTAAGACTCGTTGATAATAAACAGTGGAAAGCCTAAAAAGGTACCTAGTCCACGCATACAGAAATTGCGAGCAGAACCCAGTAGGTACATTACCTTAGCATTCAATTTCTGTGAAATTTCTTGAATTTTAGGACAGAATTGACCTGTTAACCAGCTATCCAGCCTTTGAACAGCTATTAATAGAAATTGAAAAACTTACTCGATAATAGTTTTCAGTGTCATCGAAAGGGTCTTGCGTCTTGGTTTGCTTCAAGAATGGTCCCTCCAGGTGTACCAAGCAGTACCGGCTGCGGAAACCAAGGTGGCTTTCTGCAGACCACTGCGCTTGCAAACATTGGTCGTAACTCCCTATGTAGGCTTGACCACCGTACATGGAGCCCGTTGGTAGTTGCATTGAGTCCCAAACTGGAGAAAAAACGTTACAATACCGAGGCAAGATGACTGGGTAAAAAATCAATGATATATTTAATCCGTGAGTTAGATTATAAATAATGTGTCCAAAGATATTGGACACTTATTTTTTTATGTCAATCAAACAGTAAATGACAAAGATAAACCTTATCAAAGTTTGGGAGTGGGGGTCGTGACGTCAATTCTCCGACAGAAGTCTAACCTTTGTACGTGACTAGTGACTCAACGCGGAACTTTAACGGGCTATATCTTCATCGATATTAGTTTAATTGACAAAATAAAAAAAAACGTGTCTAATATTTTTTGACAATATAATTTATCTGACGGACTAATTTTGTATGGGTAACTAGAAGATGATTAATGCAAACTAGAGTGGTATGGACATTTTAACTAAGATAAATGTGGTCAAAATTATGGACTTGACTAGTTTTTAACCGCGGCTTCGCCCGCATACGCAAGATATCATTATAATTTATAGCCTATGTATTATTCTGATATATAAGCTATATTATTGCAAAGTTTCGTCGCAATCCGTTGAGTAGTTTTTGCGTGAAAGAGTAACAAACATCCATCCATCCATCCTCACAAACTTTCACGTTTATAATATTAGTAGGATTCTGCCATAAATATCTGTGTTATATTCTAATTAACTTGAAGATGTCTCACCCCAAGTTGCCCAAAGCGTGTTGTTTTTGACTCCATTCAGCATGTCCAGGGTGGCTCGCAAACAGTCTCCGTCGGGAGGATCCCACCGCTGGTGCTGCAGCCTGCTGATGAGCGCGTCCACCACTGGGAGACTTCTCGTCTTCTTTCCATTTGGTTCGGATGTGGCATTTACTGAAAAATTAATGTTTTGGCTTGTATATTCAAAAATTCTCCAAAAAACAACGGGTTGCACTCCGTGACGGCACTCGCAAAAGTGAAAACTTGAACATTAACGTTGTGAATTTTTGCATATTAAGAAATGGAATAATTTCGCACGAATTTCTTTAGATATAATTTTTTTTCTTTATATTTCATTTATGTGGTAAAATAAGCGCAAGCAAGTTTTCATTTCACCGTCTTCCGAATTGTCCTGACGCAAGTTTAACATTTTTACCCATTCCAACTTGCTTGTGCACGCTAAGTAAAGAAGTTTTTACTTCAAAAACAAAATTACTACATTCACATCTCTCACGCAGTCGTTGCACTATCGCGGCACACCGGGACATTCATCTATTACGCCGACGACATCGAAAATGATGCCATTCAGTCGATTCGTGCGGCGCGCATCGTCTGTGTCATCGGAGACCATCAAGGAGTACAACCTGCAGATGGCTGTCAGAGATCGGAACGAGGCGGTGATGGAGGCTTTGGGCCGGGAGAAGGCAACTAAATTGGCCTAGGACGTGAAAAATGTGTATTCGAATTTATAAGAAATAAGCATTGTGTGTATGCCCCAAGCATTCATGCTCGCCATCGAAGGCTCCTTCTTGCGGCGGCATCATGTGTCGGGTCGTTCTCCTCCCTCAAATATGGTCGAAGAGAACGATGGCTGGCACATGTGTCACACTCGTGATCGGGTGCTGCTTGCGGGTCGCCGGTCTGCTCGTGGCATTTACGCAGTGCATTGACTAACTTAGGCTAATATTTCTAGTACCTACTCTTTGTACAGTAACTATAATAAAATAATTGTAAATCTTAGTTAACAAAGGGCACAGACCCTGGAGTCTGTGGTTAGTAAATTTTAATTTAAAAAAAAAAAAAAAACAATAATCATTCAACATTTCAACACTGGTCGTCGAGTAACATAATACGAGTACTGTACCAGCCTTTTTTTAATAGTCCACTGCAGGACGTAGGCCTACCCACGAAGGGTGATTGGGCCATTTCCACCACGCTGGCCCAGTGCGGGTTGGTGTATTCACATGCGTCATCGAATTTCTTCTACTGACGTATGCAGGTTGCCTCACGATGTTTTCCTTCATCGAAAAGCCAGTGGTGTGAAATTCCGTACCTAAATTCGAAAGAACTCAGACCTGGGATTTGAACCCACGACCTCACGATTGTAAGGCGGGTGTCACTACCTCTTGACCACCACGACTAATACGAGTATGTATAGCCAAAAATTAATTTCTTTATGTCTTTTTGCTACAACTTTTTTGGATTGTATGTGATTCTTCCGTTCCCTTTTTGTCTGTCTCTCTTTCTAGCTTGAGCGTAGTAGCTAGAAAGAGACGTGCTGTGCTCACTTTAGAAACTTTATGGCACACCCCTGGCAAAAGTAGCAGTCCTTTAGCTCCTTTAGCTTGCATCTTTACGCCAAAGAAGCAATAAATTTTCATTTATTCTATTTTTTATCTCATATTCTGTCCAGAGTTCTTAGAACCCTATGGAACAAAGGCATAAATTACTGTTTTTAGTGTTCCGTTATAACATTTTCTTTTTATATATCTACTGATAGAGACTCTGGGATATCCTTGATATGAGGATATCCCTGATATAAATTACAAATAGGCTTTGAAAGACAAAATAGATTAAACGAAAAGGATGATGGCTACGATAATTATGTTCACCAACATCCATATACTTACTAAAATAATAATAATCGAGCTGTGTAAGGTTGTTGAGTAGATCTTGCATTAATTGTCATGGCATAAAAACTTTTATCGTTTACAATAAATATTTTTCCATCATCAATGAAATGCATAGATGCTTTGCGAGGCCGGTGAAAAACAGCTAATTGTTGTTATTTATCGTTAATAAATTACTTTTACAGAAAATAATATGATATATAAAAATAATGGGTAATACCTTTAACTAGCTTTAGCCCACGCTAACGATAGATGGGTGCGCGTATCGTAACGATAGATGGGTGTGCGTATCGTAACGATAGATGGGTGTGCGTATCGTAACGATAGATGAGTGTGCGAATCGGAACGATAGATGGGTGTGCCTATCGTAACGATAGATGGGTGTGCGTACTGTAACGATAGATGGGTGTGCGTATTGTAGCGATAGATGGGTGTGCGTATCGTAACGATAGATGGATGTGCGAATCGTAACGATAGATGGGTGTGCGTATCGTAACGATAGATGGGTGTGCGTACTGTAACGATAGATGGGTTTGCGTATTGTAGCGATAGATGGGTGTGCGTATCGTAACGATAGATGGGTGTGCAAATCGTAACGATAGATGGGTGTGCGTATCGTAACGATAAATGAGTGTGCGTACTGTAACGATAGATGGGTGTGCGCACTGTAACGATAGATGGGTGTGCGTACTGTAACGATAGATGGGTGTGCGTACTGTAACGATAGATGGGTGTGCGTACTGTAACGATAGATGGGTGTGCGTATCGTAACGATAGATGAGTGTGCGAATCGGAACGATAGATGGGTGTGCCTATCGTAACGATAGATGGGTGTGCAAATCGTAACGATAGATGGGTGTGCGTATCGTAACGATAAATGAGTGTGCGTACTGTAACGATAGATGGGTGTGCGCACTGTAACGATAGATGGGTGTGCGTACTGTAACGATAGATGGGTGTGCGTACTGTAACGATAGATGGGTGTCAGTAAATAATAGCAGAGAAGATAATATAATAATATCTACTATATTAGGCAGGCCTCCGTCACCAAGGTACATAAATAATATATATTCTTAGGCAAGTCAAGTAATAGACATTTGACTAATCAGAAATATGTCTCTTTATTTGTACAACTGTTTGAATGTTGACACTGTTAATCGTTTACGTCTTAATAGAGACGTTGTAACATCAAAATATAATTAAATCGAATTACCTAAATTAAATGTATCAAATTCACTGGGATTACAGGTTAACTTGTATGTATTAGATAGGTCGTAGTCCAGACAACTGGTCTATTCTATGATTACAGTACTTATAAAATACTAGATGATTCGGTGAATTTCGTTTCACACTATATCTTTATAAATTATAGCCTATGTGTTATCCTGATGTACTTATAAACTTTACTATTGCAAAGTTTTATCTCAATCCGTTATTTATTTTTTGCGTGAAACAAACAAACAAACAAACATCCATACATACAAACTTTCGTGTTTAAAACATTAGTAGGAAATTACTCAGATTAAATTAAGCATCTTTAGAGTCAGAGAGGATTGTAAATAATTATTGCATTGCGCCATTGTCATTTCATAATCAATTGATCTTCAGGCAGTTTTACAGCTTCCAGTCGGCCACAACTGTTTTATTCGCAATTGTTAGTTTAATTGCATAGACATTATATATTTAAAAAAAAACGGACAAGTGCGAGTCAGGCTCGCACACCGAGGGTTTCGTACGAGTCCAATAAATTTCACAAAATTGGGAAGTAAGTTGTTAAAATCTCTATACTATAACCATCGACAAAAAAGTAGATTGTATCATATGGGAGCAAAATAATATTATACGGCTAGGGCGCTTTTTTGAATCCAGAGCGAAGTGAGGGATTCTAGAGTAGAATCCCGAACGTATAGCGAGGGATTCTTTAGTAGAATCCTGAACGTAGCGAGGGATTCAAAGTACGTCGCCGGAGCCAAAAATATATTTTGCGCCCGAGTGGTACACTCTACTTTTCATCACCTCTATGAGAAAACAAAAGGCGCCTCATATTTTACTATAATATTATTATTTAATAAAACGTAGAGTAACAATTAAATTGAAATTAAATGGTATCTAATAATAAAACCAATGTAAACTTATATTTAGATTTTTTTCATTCATTTTCTTGGCGCTGAACACTAACATTACAAATACTTCCAATTTCAAAATGTGCGCGGCAAAGATAATTCCGTCGCACTGTAAATAAAAATAAAGTTCCATATAGAAAACACCTCCTTTGGGCGCACTTAAAGGCGAACCAATTAGTCTTTTTCGAATAGATGTGATGAAAAAGATTTTTTTTTTACTTTTTTCGTCATCCATCGAAAATCACACATTGTTAAAATAATAAAAACCTGTTTTAGCATGTGTGCTACAGAAGCTCTTTTATATGATACCTTACATGATACGATTTACTCACTTTGAATTTTGAACCCATAACTCGTGAATCTAGGCCCTAATTTTTTTTGTAAATTAACTAAAAATGTACAGTTTTCAGATTTATTCCTATATACATAATGTACTCTTAGATAATGTTTCTCGCCAAATTTCATAGTTAAATGTCAACGGTAAGTACCTACCCTGTAGGTTTTGATTTTTGTGAGTGTCGAAATTTTTGAGATTTGACAGAATTCGTTGAACAAAATTTGTTAGTTTTGATGTACAGAACAAACCCCTAAAATGATGCTTATTGATTAGGAATAAACCTATATACTCGTATCATCTCGATCTAATACCTATGCTTAAACATTATTACGAATTTCCAAAAAAAATTCTTAAGCTGTAAAAACATTTTTCTGCTAACCACATCTTAAGTTGTTTACCTACAGTACTTACCAAATGGCAGTTCTTTTATTGCCATTGGTAACTGGTTATACACGGTGATACACATAGCATATCTGTTCTTTTGGTATAATGGTATAAGTAATGTCAGTTTAGGCGGGCGTTCAAAAACTAGTCTTTTTCCATATTTTTTACTCCTTGGATATTTTTTGTGTAAAATTATTGCATACAACGATTATTATAAACAACTAGCTGACCCGGCGAACTTAATTTCACCAACTTAGAAACCTTCTTTGGTTCATGCACAACAACTTTGCGATCATCACATGATCAAATGCATAGTTTACGATTATATAAAAGGAATACAGACAAACATTCATTTTTGACCGACGAACCACCGGAGGAGGTATACCTACAATTAGACGAGTATATATTTTTTTTTATATCGTATAGCTTTTTTCATAGTAGTCCGATTTCAATTATTATTTTTTTATTGAAAAGAGTATACTTCGAAATTGGTTCCATTTAAATTTTATCTAAATCAGCTGAGCCATTTTTGAAAAATCAACAATAATGTGAAAAATGCTACATCGATCCGTGTGAAATATTCGCGAATTCTGTAAGCGGGTGAAGTCGGTCATGCTATTTTTTGCAAAAAATAATTATTGTATACATAAAGATGTAACACTATCAATATTGTTTGGGTAAATTTCAAATTTTGTTTAAAAGTATTAATTTAACATTAAAGTTATCTACAAAATTATGAAGTGGTCAAAAATGGCACTAAGGTGGCCAAAAAACCGGCACCAACCCTAAATATTGACTTGAGTTTTCTAGAAAATGGGCAAAGAAGTTTCTAGAATGGGCAAGGCCCACCTGTACTTCTAGTTACTTCTATATTAAGATGAATACTCACCAAAACAATAAAAGACACTGAATGAGAATATGTAACACTTCATCGTATTATTTGTGTATTTCATACAACTAGGCTGCCTTACGTTAAGACGCAATAATTGATACTGGGTGACTACGTACTCTTTATACCATCACCAAGGAATCGAACAATAAGAAGACGGAAAATAATCGGCCAAGGCTCGAAGGGTTCCGTAACGTATGGGACCGCTTAATATATTTTTATGAAAATATAAAAAATCTATCTGTTGCCATTGAGCAAAAAATCACGTTTCTCTTTAATACGAAGCTCCTTAAATATTTATTTCAATTTAACTATTTATTTTTTTAAAGTGAACATATTATACAACTCAATATTCTCTGAATATTTCAAGCTTGTTACCGTAGTTAATATCGAGCGAAAAACGGTTAAAATTCAGGTTTGTTGTATGTGAGCCCAGACCCCTTAAATATTTATTTTATTCTGTTTTTCCAAAGTGCATGAAGGGCACTGAGGAAAAAAGAGTACAACCGACTTCAATCATTGCTGTCTATGTGCCTACGTACAAAATTCGTATACCTAGTTACCTCCACAGAGCTATTACAACTAGAGAGATAGCGCTGTTGTCGCTTGAGGCAATTCTTAACCGCAAAAATGTACGGACAATCACTGTCACTAGTTGTCAGCTGTCAAATAATTGTATTGGAATTTGACAAGAATTTGACACTATCGGGACAAAAACACGGCAAATAGCCACTGAATGTAGATATTTTTCAGGTCTCTTTCTAACTCATACCATATTAAATCAATGCATCTCTTTCTTTTATTTCTCGATCGACTACATTATCCCTCTGGTGACTCTGTGGATTCGAGCTAACCACATGATACCAGAAAGATACCAGAGGGATAATGTGGACGGTCGAGAAAAAAAGAAAGAGATGCAACGATTTAATTGGTATGAGTTAGAAAGAGACGAAATATTTCAATACAGTGACTAGTTGTAGTGTTCTTCTCTCAGTAGTGTCAAAAATTAATTGTACATAGTTGTGCTTAGTTGGACGTAGTTGTGCCATTAGGAATACGTATTTTGGATGTCCAACTAGTTGTGCGAAAGCAGTTGGTCCACGAGGAACTCCTCCAAATTTCAATACTAAATCGTGCTCGATTGCCTTAGATGGTGTATCTAAGGCAATCGGGGTAAAACAGGACGGACCCCCGAAATCACAAAACAGATGTTCTGTCTTGGTCCTGCTGATATTCAGCCCTAATTTTTCCAGTTTCTCTTGCCATTTTTCCAGTCTCCTCTGTACCTCAGGCTCTTTCTCCCCAACGAGCACAATGTTGTCGGCAAACAGCATACTCCAGATTGCCTCCTCTTGAATGTCTGATGTCAATGCATCCATAATAATTAGGAACAAATACGGGCTTATAGCCGATCCCTGGTGTAAGCCTACAGCCACATTAAACTCGTCGGTTTGACCACCCGCGGACCGGACGTACGTAGTGGCTCTGCTGTACATAACTTACCACTTTTACTATGATACTGAAAAAAAACCGCACAAGTACGAGTCAGGCTCACACACCGAGGGTTCCGTACAAATCCTGAAAATTGCATAAAATTGGGTACTATAAGTTGTTAAAACCTTAGGGCGTACTGTACTGTACCAGCCTTTTTAATAGTCCACTACAAGACGTAGGCCTACCCACTAAGGGTGGTTGGGCCATATTCACCACGCTGGCCCAGTGCGGGTTGGTGGGTTCACAAACGCCATCGAATTTCTTCTAAGGACGTACGCAAGTTGCCTCACGATGTTTTCCTTCACCGAAAAGCCAGTGGTGTGAAATTCCGTACATAAATTCCAAAGAACTCATTGGTACGGGACCGGGGATTTGAACCCACGACCTCACGATTGTAAGGCGGGTGTCACTACCTCTTGACCACCTCGGCTATCCTTGGGGGGACAACAACAATGATTCTTCCTCTTCTTCTTTTGTTTGGCGTCGCATTGTTGTGCATTTGCCAGTGTCAAGTAATTTTTGATATTTTATCAAAATAGTCACTGTCGTAGTCACGTCATAGTCCAATAAAGTCGCGCTCAAGTTCAAACATAGTCCAAGTCATACCTCAGTAAAGCAGTGGAGACATTACTAGAGGCGTCTATGCAGTTTTCGGAACAACACGGAACAACATGATCCGTCACATTATATCACTTGCCTACACTCATGCACGTAAATCAGCTCATAATCGAAATACCACAATGTTTCACTAATTATCACTGATAAAAACACAAGTTTAACAAAATAATACAATGAGGCGACATGACTTTTCCGCGTTCCCGCCAAAACTCCTTTATCAAATATCATCGATTCATAACACGCTTATGAGAGCTTGCCTATCGAAATGTAACTTCTTTGGTGCCCGTATCAGTCCAATTTTATAGAATAAAACCTCTTTCTCTGTGAAATCTCTGTTAGGCCATGATAATCGTCGAGCTGGCCCCGGTCATAAAATCTTAAAATGTTTTTCACGTAGTAGTTGGGAAAAAAGTTTCTTCGCATTTTTTAAGACAATTCAAAACATTTTTTAATATAGTTTATTTACATTTAACTAAAGTATGTAGGTACCATTTTGTTAGATAACTTTTTGCCATCTTGTAGGTAGGGATATGATCCCATTGCTATGGAAATTTTGGGACTTCTGATCAAAATACCGCGACGAGTGATTTTGGCAGTCCTCTCGTGATGTTAACCTGACACTACCTAAAGAATTCTGAGAGACCGAAACAGGTGGAAATCTGAAGGTGCAAGGTCAGAACTGTACGGCGGATGCATTAACACCTCCCAGCCAAACTCTCTTAATTTTTGCTAAAGATGTGTGAGGTCTAGCGTTATCATGATGAAAAACCACACCCCTTCTGTTGATTAATTCCGGCCGCTTTCTCTCAACTTCTTGCTTTAATATCATCAGTTGTTCGCAGTAGAGTTCAAAATCGATGGTCCTGCCTGGTGGTAACAGCTCATAATGAATATTATCCATCTAATACCACCACACACACAGCTTCACCTTGTTGCGAGTTAACCCGGGTTTCGCCACAGTGACTCGTACAAACACAATACATTTTTATTTTATGACGTAAGCATTACCTACTCATATTCCTGGGGGTTTATTTTCTCGCAGAAGGTATGATAAGTAGAGTATGCACCACTAGTAACCAAGTCGTGTCTTCGTCTTGGGCAACTTGAACCCCTCGCTTCACTCAGGACTAAATAATTCAACTTAAAACATCCTCGCTGTTAACTGTAGAGTCCTTTGCTGCGCTCAGAATCCAAAATGTGCCTCGTGACGTAAGACACGACTTGGTCCTCTCGGTACCTACATAATCTACTATTATTTAAAAAAAATTTAAATCCCGATGGGATCGTACCTAGATTTTTTACGATAATAGGAAAATATACGCTGAAGTCACTGAATCATATTGTTGCCAACTCCCATACATTTTTTTAAACAAATCCAATATCATTTTAAACTGTTACGTTCCGAAGGATTTTCTTCGAGAAAAAACTGCGTGGTTTTCCTGAAACATAAATATTCCATTTTCTTAGGATTGTTAATCTTGCCTAATAGGTTTACGTACTCATATTGTCAAAATTGGTTGATAAAAGTGTTTTTCTTTTTTTTTATTCAGTATAGGTTTGCGTATCTAGGACGGTCTAGGGCATAGCACGCTTATCTAGAAGATAAGATACATATTTACTCGGGATTTGAAGACACCCACGTTGAGCTTTAGCGGGAAGACAGGCCCAGGTAAAGCGTTCCACATTCTGGCTGTTCGTATGAGGAATGAGGATTTTAATTAAACGCTTGGTTCTAACGCGCGGAATGTCCACCATAAAAGGGTGGCGCTTTGGTCACACCCTTTTATGTTGGGGTTTGGTTTGGTCGGTTTTCAGTGCTACATTGAATTTATTTATAATATTCGTTTATTGCACAATGTGTTGTTATAACAAAAGTTCTTACAAACAAGAGCCTTAACTTAGTGACATTGACCCCGTAAGCAATTTAAAGAGGGAACGCTTTTTTCTCTTTTTTTCTAGTAGGTATCTGTAGCAGCCGCCAAGAAATTTGATTCAGCTTATAACTCGTATATTCAATGCATTTCTCTCAGATATTCCTCTGGGATTTCTGTGGTTGACAAGATCTGCGGCGAAGTAAAATATATAATCCGCGCCACATAAATCGGCGGATAGCATGATAGGCGCAGAACGCTGCGCAAAAGGCAAAATATAGGTATGCGCGCGATCAAGAAAGACTCGCGCCGGGGCACACCCGCCCGCCAACCTCATGCCTCCCGCAGCGCTCCCTACGCCCGTGGTCACTACTTCGCTACTTTCGTAGGCATTGTGCACACATGCGCAATAATTAGCGAATCACGGCGAAGTGTTATATGCGGCTAACTTCTCATCCATATACATAATTATAAGAGTTATATCTATCTGTCATCCGTCGACTTGTGTGGCGATACCTAAGTATTTATTATACAAGGAAGCGGAGAGACCTTTGCCCAGCAGTGGAACAGAATAGAAAAAAACTATAAAACAATTAAGAACAATAATTATAATCCAAACTAGGTAGTATTACCATTGTATTGATTGCATTAATCAGGATATTGTATTAGGTATTTAATTATTAAGTTCTCACGATTAATAAATGAAAGTAATTCCATTGTAGCTCATTTAATTGTCGTTGTTTTATTTTTAAATAATAATGTAGGAAGAAAACATTCCTAATTGGGTCGGTGTTTACCTATTCATACCCAAATGTTGTAGCCCGAGCCCAAACTATTTTTTTACGTAATGATATGAATAGGAGTGTTGTCTTGCTAAATTTGACCGCAAGTATTTGAAATTCAATAATGTAATTAATTTATAAGGAAACATAATTATCCTTCAATTGTTTTTTATATAAATGTACCTACTGAATAGGAGAATATATAAACCAGGTTGCCTTGCGAAATGTGGGCGCCAGTATTTTTGATTGACAAAAGTTTGATTGTTTTTGGACAAAACATTTACCTAATTCACTTGTTTTTAGATACATTACTAAGCTTAGAAGGTTTCGGCGCAAAGTGCCGACATTCGTCCATACAAGGTTGCATCATTTGAATCATCATTTTACTGTCTTGCACATAATTGTGCTTAGTTGTGCAAATTATTGATATTTAGTTGTACCTTCAGGAAAGATGTAATGACACAACTATAGTTGAGCGAACGCAGTTGGTCCATGAGGAACACCTCTACGTGATTTCTTCATTTCATCATTTCAATCATTTGACTATGTTTATAGTAGATACCTAAAGGGTCGCTGCAAGATGGGTCGACGACATAGTCAACGAACCTGCCGGGCTAGGATGCGCTCCAAGAAATATTTATTTCAATGTGTCAGAACGAGACGCTTGCGGTCTGTTTGGACTGAATCTTATTTTGTACTGTGCTCAGAATGAACTAATTTTAAAATCAACTTTTCCCAAAATGACTGATTTTCAAAATGGCTATGTTCTAGTATGTCAAAATGAAAAATGTCAATCTGAAGTACAATCAGAAACATTATAGCATGAAAACGTTTAAATCAGATATTTTTCGTACCTAAATAATAATGCCCCTTCTCATTGTGAGTTGTTTTGGTATGTTCTACTAATGTAAATAAACAAACTGTAATAAATATAAAAACTGTAATGAAACAGAAATACTGCTTACTAATTGGTCCGTATGGCTGCACTTGCCAGTACTTGTATTTAGTAGTAGTATAAGACAGACTTTTTTTTATTCAAAATTTATTTTAAATCTGTGCTGGTCTAAAGTTTGTGACACCCGCCTTACAATCGTAAGGTCGTGGGTTCAAATCCCGGTCCCGTACCAATGAGTTCTTTGGAATTTATGTACGGAATTTCACACCACTAGCTTTTCGGTGAAGGAAAACATCGTGAGGCAACCTGCATATGTCCGTAGAAGAAATTCGATGGCATATGTGAATCCATCAACCCGCACTGGGCCAGCGTGGTGGATGTGGCCCAATCACCCTTCGTGGGTAGGCCTACGTCCTGCAGTGGACTATTCAAAGGCTGATTCAGTACAGTACAGTACAAACATATAATATGTTCGTCTATGTCATTACCAACTGACAGATTTCAGGATTGCATTCTCTCATTGGCTGGTCTATACAAGTGCTGCCAAGATCTTTTAGCATTTAGATGACAGTGACATGAGATGAGAGTTTGGGTGTGCACTATGCAATAAATAATCCTACGTAGCAGCCTCAAAATAAAAACTTATCTCTATGGTTGTTTTTTCACTTTAGTCGCATGTTCCTACGAGCATATTTATATCAATGAGCTAAGAGAAAAGAGCCACGGCTATGTAGTTTGACATTTTACTTACTTTATAACATGTTCCCGAGCAAATTCAGAGTTAATATAGGAATAATTATTAAGTATAATGTAAAATAATATTATGCGAAATGTAGATCTCGTCGAGTTCTGTCACTCTTGCGAAGCCTGTAATGGTCTAGAATTGACAGTTACGGAGATAAACTACCTTTAAGTTTGACGGATCTCGAAATGTTTCGAAAGGTATTGTTTCTGATTGTACCTGTTACGTAAGACATTTCAAAAATGGTTCATTCATGAACGATGACAATTAGAAAATCAGACATTTTGGGAAAAGGTTATTTTCAATTTAGTTCATGTAGAATACAGTACAAAATAAAATTCAGTCCAAACAGACCGCAAGCAACGAGACAGCCTATAGTTATACTCTTAAAGCCGTGGTGGCCTAGAGGCATTGACACTTGCCTTGCAATTGTGAGGTCGTGGGTTCAAATCCCGGTCCCGTACCATAGAGTTCTTTGGAATTTATGTACGGAATTGGCTTTTCGGTGAAAGAAAACATCGTGAGGCAACCTGCATGCGTCCGTAGAAGAAATTCGATGGCGTAATGTGAATCCACCAACCCGCACTGGGCCAGCGTGGTGAATTTGGCCCAATCACCCCTTCGTGGGTAGGCCTACGTCCTGCAGTGGACTATTAAAAAAAGGCTGGTACAGTACAGTACATATATCTGTCATTCAACACACGTCGAAAATAGTTCTTTTCGTGGCATTACGTGGTCGCATGCTGGACTAGCTGGATACGATTGGCTGTAGTATTACACACGGGGTAGCCGTTTGCAGCACCACAAGTTAAGAGAGGATTAGAGAGGAACCTGTAATGTGGCAAGCGGGGGAGCCGGTTGCAGCACCACAGGTTAAGAGTATCAGAGTAAACTGTAGCGTTACAAACGGGGTAGCCGTTTGCAGCACCACAGGTAAAGAGAGGATTAGAGAGAGAAACCTGTAATGCGGCAAGCGGGGGAGCCGGTTGCAGCACCACAGGTAAAGAGTATCAGAGTAAGTACCGGTAATGTTGCAAGCGGGGGAGCCGGTTGCAACACCACAGGTAAAGAGTATTAGAGTAAACTGTAGCGTTACAAACGGGGGAGCCGTTTGCAGCACCACGGGTAAAGAGAGGATTAGAGAGAGAAACCTGTAATGCGGCAAGCGGGGGAGCCGGTTGCAACACCACAGGTAAAGAGTATCAGAGTAAGTACCGGTAGCGTTACAAACGGGGTAGCCGTTTGCAGCACCACATGTAAAGAGGATTAGAGAGAAACCTGTAGTATGGCAAGCGGGGGAGCCGGTTGCTGCACCACAGGTTAAGAGTATCAGAGTAAACTGTAGCGTTGCAAGCGGGGGAGCCGGTTGCAACACCACAAGTTACGAGACTTCAGAGAACCTACCCCAAAGAGTCCTGCCTAGTGGTTAGGATTCCTAACGGTTCGAAGAAAGGAGATTAATATAGAAAACTAACCATACTGTTTACACATTTATTCATTTCACCATATAAATAACACTGCACTTATAGTCTATATGTTTTTCTTGAAGCGAATAGAGAGAGAATTTTGAAAAGAGTCCGTGGAATGTTAGCCTAACAGGGGAGGAGTAGCACACAAAGAAAACACACTGGAGGCCGGCCGAGGTTGGAGCGTAGACAAGCTGGACCCGCCGATAGACGTAGCGCCAGCAGGGCGCTGGAGATAGAAGCGCCTGTAGCGCCAGCTGTGCGTTAGCGTGTATACGCCCGTGGTGTTGTGGCGCTTGAGGTGGAGACGCTTGTGCGCTAGCTGGGCACTAGCGTGAAGACGCCCGTGGGGTTGTTCTGGCGCCTGAAGTGGAGGCGCCTGTAGCGCTAGCTCGGTACACCAAGATAAGTGGCAAGGTCAGTGGCCCCAGAAGATGAGGTCCTCCTGTAACAAGACCAAAGAGACCGAAGCCTCGCGAAGAAAAATTACCAGACGCTCATGCTGTCTTCTCTGCAGGACCCGTCACCACGTTCAAAGATCACACGTTAACATGAACTAACACCACATATACTTTCATAAAAATACCACAAGAGATGCACCATCTTTCGTGTCTCCTTGATGACTTCCCTCCCCAGACTGACTGAATTTTTAAAACAAGGATCGCTGATCCTGTCAAAAGCAATTTAACAAATTTCATAATTAGAATTGTTAGTTGGCAGTGTTATCGTTAAAAGAGTTTGAATGTAGAGAAGCTAACAAAAAGGTTAGTTTCTCTACATTTGTGGTGCTGCAAACGGCTACCCCGTTTGTAACGCTACAGTTTACTCTGATACTCTTAACCTGTGGTGCTGCAACCGGCTCCCCCGCTTGCCACATTACAGGTTCCTCTCTAATCCTCTCTTAACTTGTGGTGCTGCAAACGGCTACCCCGTGTGTAATACTACATGGCACAGGACCGAGACAAATGGCACCGTGAGAGAGAGGCCTATTCCCAGCAGTGGGATAGACAAGGCTGCGGATGATGATGATGAGGGAGCGGGACGCGATCGCCAGAGCCTCGGCGTTTTTGTATTCTGCCCAATTTAACATTAACTCGCTGACAATTTCATGGATTATATATAACCTCAAAATTGTATACCTACTTCAAAATAATTTACAGCAGATAATTATAATCATACAGGAGTTCAACTTATAAAAATAACAATTTAAATTAAATGTCAAAATAATTAAATGAAGTACCTAGGTACCTAATATTCAATATGTCAAAGTATCGTAATTATGCGTCCTAGCCGTTCGCATGTTCAATTACTCGTAGATAGGTATATTATAAATCCTTCTGAGTCAGAATCCCCCATCGGTCAGAAGTTCTGACCGATGGGGCCGCAAAGTTCTCGAATGAAGACCACGCATCTAAAGGTAAACGCAGCGTAGGGCACAAGGCCTATAAAAATCGTCTCACTTGTTTGCATTAAAGCATGTTGGTGTCTTATTTGATTTATGTACCTATAGTTCTTCTTTTTGATTTATGGTGCTACAATACTATAATGATTGGAAAATAACACAGAAAACCCAGAGCGATAATAGGCCCAATTATGAAGGCGCCATCGTAAATTTAATAGCAACGTAAAAAAAATATCTCTATCGAATGCCTAAAGTGAAAAAGAAACAGAAATAGTCTGATTAGCTAATATAATTACAACGGCGCCTTCATAATTGAGCCTATTGTGGACGAAAGAGACAATCGGAAAGCGATACGGCACGAGTTAAAAAGATACATTCATGAACAATATCTCAATTCAGTGGCCAGATTTTTCGTTGACGAACGTCAATCTTCAATACATATTTGATAGTTTTAACAACTCTACTATTGCGACTATTATTTAAAGCGGTATTTAAGTTTGGCTCGGCTGACATTTCTCTAGTTTGCTTTCGAAAAAGGATTTGAAGATGTTGCAGGTACGTGCGCTGTTCAGAAAAATAAAATTGGGAAAAACTTTTTTAAATTAAACGGTTTTATGTACAAAAAGCTTTGAAGATTTTATTATGTAGACCTACATTGCGCCCCACGATTTTAATTTCGAGATATCATTTTTTAGGTTTTAGTATATAAAACCTTGATAAAACCATTTAATTTAAAAAACGTGTATTTAAGTACGCCAATACTGAATACAAAAAATCGTGTTGTTATCGAAACTTCTACTTGTCAAGCCCTTTCATTTAACACCTATTTTGAAGGAATTGAAAAAAAAATTCGTTTTCCGCCATTTTGTAGCGGCGGCCATCTTTGATTTACAACAATGTTGAATACTAGCTGACTCGGCAAACTTCGTTTCACGTAATATCTTTATGAATAATAACCTACCTACCTATATGTTATTCTGATAAATAAGCATTATCTACCATTTCAAAGGTTCATCTCAACTTTCTCTACCAACACATACATCAAATCTATACCTGCGAAAGAACTAGGTAGGAACTAAAAAGCGTAAAATGAGCCCTTTCAATTTCCCTATCCTCTATTCCCTATCAGCAAATTACATCCTGTTTCTACTATGACGTCCTACTCTCATCTTCAGAGTGCTTCCACAGGATATTATTAGTAGAAAAGCGTCGAGGATGCAATCAAACTATAGGTTTCCGTTTCCTCTCTGTGTTTTTTTCTGTATTCTGTGTTAACAATAAAGTATTCATTCATTCATTACGTAGCAGAATAAGTTGAACAATCGTAGCACACGATATTTACATTTTGCTGAGAGTTTTTTCTCTTATTGGAATTGAACTCCCCAAGCACCGGTTGTTCGACTATCCATGAAGGTCATATTACAAGATATACAAGCTTTCATTTAACTTGTAATGGATGCCTAACTATGGGCTTTATTAGTAAGCTACAAGTACCCCAACGAACTATGAAGGGGGCTATGCTCGGAGTCTCTCTGCGAGATCGAATCAGAAATGAGGAGATCCGTAGAAGAACCAAAGTTACAGACAACGGATTGGCAAGTTGAAATGGCAATGGGCAGGCCACATAGCGCGGAGGACTGATGACCGAAGGTGTCGAAAAGTTCTCGAGTGGAGACCACGTACCGGCAAGCGCAGCGTAGGACGTCCACCCACAAGATGCACGGATGACCTCATTAAGACCGCTGGATCGCGCTGGATGCAAGCCGCTTCTAACCGGTCTTGTTGGAGATCCATAGGGGAGGCCTATGTCCAGCAGTGGATTTATTATGGATGATGGATGGATGGAATGGATGTAGGTAGGTGCTACCATGTATGTAGGAATGGAATGTGGAACCTTGCATCTTACATTTGACCAACTTCCCGGTTTCCGATTGAGAATTTCGCACGTTTCCTCGTGGTCATACTAGTTTTGATACCATGACACAGATCTGATGGAGTCGGAAGGTGACCACAGGAACTCCTGTACTAAACAAGATAGACCCGTCGTGTTTGGGCTCGTTTTATTTGTCTTGGCTGGCACTCTGCTGCTACATGATATCCAGGATCTCAAAAGCTTGTATTTCCATCATCCTCTATGGTGGGAATCGAATCCACGCCTCTCTGACCCAGGAGCTAGTCACTAACCACTGAGCCACCGAGGCAGTCTTAATTGATCGTTAATTACACTATTCTAAAAATTAAAACATCACATGAAATGAAAGGAAAAATCTTTATTAGGCCCGCTAAACCTACCAAACTATGAGCAAAATATAATTATTCTAATCTAATAAAATAAACATCTTATCTGATACAGTCTCCATTCCATAAACGAGAAAGGGCATAATATTATTTGTACAATAAAATAGGAATACATGGTGATAATAATCAACTAATATTAAAATTATTATAATCCATTTACAAAATAAATCAGTGTATTTAAAATGTAGTATGGACCGCGCCACACAAGTTGGCGGATGTGAAGTTAGCTGCAAACTGCGGAATATCCAATCCTGACTGAAACTCACCTATAGCCCCACGTTGATTGGCTATTGCGCAGCTTGTATCTAACTTCACATCCGCCAACTTGTGTGGCGCAGTCTATACATTTTGTAATATTTTGAAATATAATTGGCAAGAAGGTAGGTATAAATAGACCAAATCAAACTCTTGGCGGCTCTGACGTTAGCCACAAGCTGCGTATAACCCAATCCTCGCACAGTTGTTATGTGAACTTCACTTGTAGGAACGGAACTTGTAGCTAACATCAACATCTGCGCGAAGATTGGGTTCTCCGGAACGGAACTTATTGTAGCTAAAATCAACATCTGCGCGAAGATTGGGTTCTCCGGAACGGAACTTGTAGCTAACATCAACATCTGCGCAAAGATTGGGTTCTCCGGAACGGAACTTGTAGCTAACATCAACATCTGCGCGAAGATTGGGTTCTCCGGAACGGAACTTGTAGCTAACATCAACATCTGCGCGAAGATTGGGTTCTCCGGAACGGAACTTGTAGCTAACATCAACATCTGCGCGAAGATTGGGTTCTCCGGAACGGAACTTTTAGCTAACATCAACATCTGCGCGAAGATTGGGTTCTCCGGAACGGAACTTTTAGCTAACATCAACATCTGCGCGAAGATTGGGTTCTCCGGAACGGAACTTTTAGCTAACATCAACATCTGCGCGAAGATTGGGTTCTCCGGAACGGAACTTTTAGCTAACATCAACATCTGCGCGAAGATTGGGTTCTCCGGAACGGAACTTGTAGCTAACATCAACATCTGCGCGAAGATTGGGTTCTCCGGAACGGAACTTTTAGCTAACATCAACATCTGCGCGAAGATTGGGTTCTCCGGAACGGAACTTGTAGCTAACAATCACAGCCGCCAAGTTGTATGATGCGGACTTTACATTTCCTGACTTATCATTTTATTCGTAGGTGTCGGTAGCAATTCTGCTGTACAGTTTTTGTGTATCTAATATGAATAAATCAAAGGAAATAACTTCTAATGGGCCTTAAATACGTGGTAATTATATTATTGTGTAAATAAAATTATTATATACTCAGTTCATTCACCAACACGCAAGTCAGATCAGTCTTTACCAAGTTTTATGATAGATAGTTTAACGTACGCTTTCCCTCTTTTTCTTCTTTTAATCACATCATTAAATGGCATTATGGGCAAAAGAAATCTATAAAATGATCAATCATTACATAAAAATGAATAGCTATTTCCTTGGTCACGGCACCACGCGTGAATGGCTGGACCGATTTGGCAAATTCTTATTTTGTTGATTGTTAAATGTTAGAGGTAAAATTACTGTGAATGTATTTTACCTCTGACATTTGTCGCTGTCTCTGTCTAGTCATTGTACACCATCTAGAGTTTGGGTCCCGGGACGTCTCGTGCCTCGAGAGGGACTTCAGTCCCTGATTTTTCGTAATTTTAGTTGTCTCGAGTTCCGGAACTTTCGGGTCGAGAAGAGACAAGATTGTCGAAATAGTTATGAAACTTTATTTTCAACTAAAACTCTTCATAAAAGGCTAACTCCTCTCAAAACTAGTAATTCTCCGAACAGTAGACCTGACCACGTCTCTTTATCTGAATCTTCATAAGCATATACCTCAACTCGTTCTTGAGGTTGAGTTTCAAAAACTCGTCCCTTTTTGAGGGAAATAATCCCCCAATCAAAAATCGCAGACGATAAAAAAACCATTAATATAATTTATATCAAGTTTCATCGAGATTCGTTAAAATGCAACCTGTAGACAGAGGAATTAAATCGTCGGCTTGAAGCAGTCTTTTCGTTTCGCTTGGGTGAAAAAATAGTTTTCTTAAAAGTCCCGGGAATTCCTGGAACTTTGATTGTAGGCTGTCTCGTGTCTCGGGACTTACAGGTTAGTTAGACAGAGACAAAGCGACAAATGTCAGAAGTAAAATAGCTGTGAACGTGAAAATGCGTACATTAAACTACCTACAATTTTGTTCCCTCAGTTGCCACCCCATTCCGCCGATCGGCACATTTCTTCCAAAAGCTGATCAAATTCCAAACTGAGCTCTCATGCAACGCCAGATCCTTCGACAAATCCTCACTAGACAACTCAACCTCCTCTTTCATAGACTCTGCGCTCCTGTTAGACTTCGACATCTCATCTGTCAACTTCAAATGAGGAGCGTTGAAAAACTCCTTGTAAAATTCCGCCAATTCCCGTATAGGACTGGTTATCCGCAAACGGGAAGTGAAGCAACTTCAATGGCGGTTCGTTTTCGTGTCTAAAACCCGCGAATTTTCTTGGAGGCATCTCGTTTAGAGACGTCGGGCTTTTAGACACGACTATCACGTCTAATTCTTGAGTGCTCTTTGTTTGACAAGCTTTGATTGGACTTATAGGACGATATCTCAATTTTGGAACGGGTAGACGTGTTAAAAAGTCGTCAAAAGCTTGCTTCACGATTAATTCATCGACAAATGCAGCCAACCGTAAAGGTTTATTCAAGTCGACTGGCCTGGTGACTTTTGCCTCTTTTTCCTTTGGCTCTTTCTTCTTTTTGGATTCGAATATCACGTGTTTTGGGCTCAACTCGAAGTGATCGCTTTTTAGCAGCAAGATCTTGTTGTTTTCTATCCTGTTCGGCGAGATAGAGAAGCTAGTTCGGTATTCAACGGAGAAACATATCCCTCCCAATGGAGTTTTCAATGTTCCCGCTTGAATTTTTTTCGTCGATTCCCCCAAAGCTTTTACTTTAGGTTCACCATTATAAACTCTGTAGAATATTGTGAAGGATTCTGTCCTCTGTTTCCTTGATAAATGATATGCTGGTGTTATTCTTGTAATTGTGATGAGCGATTTTAATAGTATTCCCATTCTAAAGTAGACCGTATTCATGGCTTTTAAGGACGAATCGAACTGTGTCTCGTCGAGTTCCAAAGTCCATAGCTCTAGGACCATTTCGTCTCCATCTTCCGTTTGTACAGATATCTCTACGTGTAGTTGAGATCTGATGGTTTCGAGTACTTTGTCCGAAGGTAAAGCATTTTTGGTGGCTTGATTGACTTCTGAAGAGTCCGGTATTTGTAAGTTAAACCAATCCGTATCTGATGTTATAGGTTTGCTGTACGGTTCGATCTTGACTCCCTTTCTCGATTCAACAATGACTTGTACGCCTTTGTACGCTAAGAACTTTGTGAATTTGGTGAATTCGTTCTTGTCGCTGATATTGGAAAATGCGACTTCTGGTGCCATGGTTAAGGTGGTTTATTCTTCGTCAGCGATGCAGTTTTCGACCAGATTCCTCAGATTGGGGTTCTCCATCGCGGCTGCGATGCGTTCCTTGTCGTTGATTTGCTTATTGACTGGAACAGACAGAAGGATTTACATTACTAAGGATTTTTAATCGACTTCAATCGAGGTTATCAATTCGTCTGTATAATATTATAGGCTGCATCACACAAGTTGGCGGAAATTAAGTTAGCGACAAGCTGAGCAAAATCCAATCAACGCGCGGCTTTGTATAAGCTTCAGTCAGTATTGGATATTGCGCAGCTTGTAGCTAACTTCATTTCCGCCAACTTGTGTGACGCGACATATACGCGATTACTCCGCCAATTATAAACCGAATTTTGATGATTATTTTTGTGTTTAGTAGATCATACATACTTCAGATAGCCCCATTTAAATTTTATCAAAATCTGCTGAGCTGTTATGGAAAATTAAAAATATTCGAAATAGACTTACATTGATTCGAGCAAACTATTCGAATTTTGTATACGATTGAAGTCGGTTGTGCTATTATTGCCAAAAAATAATTATTCAATAATAAATAATCTATCTGAGCGACTGGTGGACGCGACCCGTGACCAATATGCTAGAGTTTATTAGGGTCAACATTGCCTTATTATGGGAAGGTGTTGTGTTTGCTGCCGATTGGTGGTGGGCTTGGGCCTTTGGATTATCTATAGACCTGTCATTCATCAGTCGTAGGACGTCCACTACTGGACTTAGGCCTCCCCTATGAATTTCCAACAAGGCCGGGTGAAAGCGGCCTGCATCCAGTGCGTTCCTGCATTCTAAATTATATCGTCTGTCAACCTAATCGGTTCAGTGATATGTTGAAAATCGAATCGAGTTATACGTAGATTTATTGCATTTTGATGTAGTAAATAAAGATGCCTTCAATGACATTAGTTACTCAGTTCAGATGGCAAAGCCATAGAGAAAAGCTCTACACTCTATGCTAACATCCAAAATTTTAGAGAGTTTCTTAGATTTTACAATAAAAAAATATTAACAAGCAAACCCAGCGAACTTTGTTTTACGCGATATCTGTATAAATTATAGCCTATGGTATTCTGATGTATAAGCATTACTATTGCATAGTTTGATCTCAATCTGTTCAGTAGTATTAGCGTGAAACCGGAACAAACATCCATACATACAAACTTTCGCGTTTATAATATTAGTAGGATTTAAAGGCGAGCACTGATGTACCCAAAATGTACTCTATACAAGCAGTGTCAAATAATAATTTAGTATTAAATACTCTAATAATATTTTTATCTGTCAATGATTTTTTCCTACTTTACCCAAAGGTCCAGTCTGTTCTTAAATAAATGTGTTTATAGTCCTTGTTGAGATTACATCCTCAGGCAACCTGTTTTAATTATTATTGTAGTCTGTTGCAGAGGATGTGGTGTGCAGTGTTGGTTTGTGATGATGTAGCTGTAGACTGTAAGAGGGACTTATGGCGCCTGCTGTCTCGCATGTTTCCCATTAGGGTGTACGTGTCGTGAATACCAGTGTATATAATTGTTTATATACATGAAATGCTCATTGAATTAAAGGTATATAACAAAGATTTACCTATTCTCATGTCTGATATTTTATTTAAAATGCTATTACTGTTGAACTTTTAACATTTTATCTGAATTACTAAGTGCAAGAAATAGCTTTGATAGGAGTCTAGATTTATCTGGATTTGCTTTATATTTACATTCAATATTCTTAATAGTTTTATGAGAAACATGTTATGTTGGTCTTTAAAGTTGAAAATGAATAAATTATCTACTAGCTGCACCTGCAGTTTTACGTACTTATTAATTCTCATGGATATTTTTAGGAAAACAAACTATAATATACCCTATAGTATAGTAGTTCCTTTTCACAACATAACAAGCCGGAAGTCGCATAAATACCATCGCTACATAGTCGACGTACCACCTGCTCGTACTAAGCGATTCACTTCTTCCTTTATAATGCAGACCGACAGTGATTGGAATGTCCTGCCTCCGTCATTGTTTCCTGACAATTACAATTTGGATATCTTCAAGTCAAGAGCGAATAGGTAATAGGTATCTTCTAGGTCTACATACTCTATCTTCGGCTACAACTTTGCTTTCCATCAGGCAAGTTAATTTTTAGGTTTGTTTTACTTTAGGACACTTGTACCTCTTTTTTAATCTAAGTTATCATGGTCTGACTCAGATAACATTAATGTATAGGTAAATACCACATAATTGTGTAGTTTTCTTGCTCTACTAATGTTTTCCATAATGATTGTTATTATTCTTAGAAATGATTTTAAAATGCATTTGTAACTTGGGTACATTCTACCCAATGCCAGATGCCAGAAAAAATAATTATCTATCATTAAATATAATTTACTGTTGAGAGTTCATTTTGTGTTACTTTGGCAAAATCAATCAAATTGAAATCACTACATAATACTGCATAGAGTATGGCTGCATAAGAACTCTGACTCTAGGGCTAGCCACTAGACCTATACAAACTTCTACCTTTTTACCTAAACCAAGCCAATTCAGTAATGTTTCACAAAAAGTAACAAATATGTGATAACAGGCAGCAAAATGGCCACTTTGCCAATCAGGGCATGCTTATATTTACATAAATAAATATTGAAACATGATAACAAGTTGTTTTTCATTCAAAACTTATGGTTCACAATGTTCATACCTATTCAGTTCTCAAGTCACTTCATCATAATATAGGCCGACTCAAACTCAATATAAGAACAAATAATGGATATTAGATAACTTTAAAGAACTAGCTAACTAGCTAACCCGGCGAACTTCGTTTCACGCAATATCTTTATAAATTATAGCCGGTGTTATTCTGAGGTATAAGCATTACAGCAAAATTTGCTCTCAATCTGTTTAAAAGTTAGTGCATTAAAGAGGAACAAACATCCATACATACAAATTTTCGCGTTTATAATATTAGTAGGATTTAGCTCGTAAAATTAGATTCATACATGTATTATGTACATTTGCAACACCCTAAAGAACAGGGTCCTCAAGTTTACTATGTATCATTCATATACCAACTGTTTAAGTTAATATTTTAATCTACTTTTGGTGCAAATAAATATTTGAATAGCGAATACAAATTTCTTGGCAGCTGTGAAGTTGGGTACAAGCTGTGCAAAACCCAATCCACAGCTGTACGTGAACTTCAGTGAGGAATGGGTTTTGCACAGTTTGTAGCTATCTTCACATCCACCGAGACGCTTGATTCGGAATATACTCAAACAACTATCTATTACTTTAGATGTGTGAAGTTAGCAACAAGTACCCCCCTTATCCTCCAGCCGACAAAACAAAGCTACTGTGCAATGACTTGTCTCATATTTACAGAGCCAAAAGGTTTGATTTGGCCTATATTGTTGTTATCTGGAAGAGTTTGCTTCCAAAGATAAGGCTGTCTATTGTTTGTTAGTTTATCAGGAGAACAACAAAGACTTATCTATGATGATTATATTGTTATGATGTTAAGTGCTGAACATGATCAGTATCAAAATATCAAGAACAGGGTACATGGACTTTTCTAGAAGTCCATATTCTATAATTCTTTTATAAAATATGGAGAGCCAAATGCATAGAACAATGCCGATGGGTCCTGGGCCTGACAGTGACCATTATCTCAAGCTCTTTATAATACCACAATCTATCTATGGGCCGAATCATACAATTCGGCGGGTGTGAAGTTAGATACAAGCTGCATAATACCCAATCGACATGCAGCTTTCTAAGTGCTTAAGTCAAGAGTGGATGATGTGCAGCTTGTAGCTATCTTCACATTCAACAACTTGAATGATTCGGCATAATTTTAAAATATAACTTATTGCGTTAACTGACACTTACTTTCATCTTCAGTGGTATGAGCTCCTTTCTTGATATAAATGTCGAGCTTTACGGGATGATGTATTGATCTTTGGATTTTGATCCTTATACACAGGCCAATAAGCGTCGCGAGCGAACAGTGAGGCACGGTGGGATTGTATTCCACCCTGATCACCGGGACTTTGTCTGCGGTAGGCTCTTGTATAAAAATTCCTTCCTCATAAACGACCTTCAGATCTTCAAGCGTACTCGGCTTTTCCGGATCCCGTATCGTCCGCAAAAAGTCTAGAACACACCACAGCACAAGTTAAACACGAAACAGTTCACGAACAGCCTTTGAATAGCTAAATATTTATAAACAAACCGTAGATCGTCTCTCTCAAGTCATTCTCGTCATTGTACCCGAGCTCTTGTAAAGTAGCACTTTTGTCCATATAAGCTGGCTTGGCGAATTCCAAAGGAGGTTTCTGAGTGTTAATGATAGTTTTGAGAAAAATGATATCATATCGCTAACAAATTGCAATAAAACATTCACGTATTTACACAATCATCAATCACAAACAGCGGCAGACATATTTGATTTGATTTCATTTTCTTTTTAATTTTTTTGTTTTTTTTAAAAGCATAATTATTAAACTTGGATACTACATTTTATATGTCTTTTTCATGGTTTAGAGCGCACGCTTTCTGAAACTTTGACGTAAACATAAATAACAGATTTCGTTTTTTACTAATCCTGAAAAATATAAAAATTTTCAGCTTCTTATTGGCTTCTTCAACAGCTTTTTTACAGTTTTAATCATAGTTTAACCCCTTACCGCATGGATTTTTAGATTTCAATAATTTTAATTTATGATGTTCCTGTGCCTCAGGGGTATCCATAAAAAATAATAAAAAAAATAAAAAAATAAAAAAATCATAGTTATCTAAAAATTAACAAAAAATAAATAGTTCCAATTTTGGCACAACATGCACTCTAGTTTGTAAAAACATGTGTTCCGAATTCGTAACAATATGCAGCAGTCGTATAAAAAAACACAATTTTTTTATAAGCTTAAGTTTTTATTTCGAAATTCGTCGTCTGTAATATTCTCATCTTCACTGATGTCTGGTATAATTGCAGTACATCAATTTCGAGGGGAAATTGCATCTAAAACAAACAAAAATATAATCAATAATAGGTATCTTCTTGTACAGCAATTTATCTAAAGTTTATATTTCATAAATAACAATGCCGTCCATCATCTAATGATCTCAAACTTAGGAAGCTTGTTGTTTTATCACAGAGATGCCGTGGCCACCTTTCATCGCCATCATCAGATGTATTATATGTACATAAATCAGAAAGAGGGTCTAATTTTGTTTGCAAGGTTAGTTAGCCAAACATACATACATAATATATAGAGAATTGTAAAATAAAACATGTACTTTATCATAGGCTACTTGTACCACACTGCATAGTGTGTTTTGTCCTTCTACTGCATGATGTTCCATATTTGACTGGTAAATTGAAACTTGACTGCATGATGTTCCGAATTTAGCACAAAGTTTAAATAACAAAATAATCACAATTTAAAAGTTGAAACTTACGTTTTTTGCCATAAAACCGTCGTGGGTCCATTGTTCTTCACTCCTAGACACTTTTTTTAATGATATTTAGCCGGAAACAATTAAAAATATCTCATCGAAAACTCTCAACCTCATGCTCGACCAAAATGGCGGAACACACTGCTTTACCGACGAAATTTCGTACTCACATAACTAGTTATAAACGCGATCTGTATTTTTCTGGATTCATACGTGCATTGGCTTGGCAAATAATGTGAAACTAGATACATAGATGGCATACATAGTTTGTTATTAGTGATTTTTGAAAATGTTCCAAATTTGTCCCGGTATGCGGTAAGGGGTTAACTATTACCATTAATCTAATTTAAAGTTGGTAACACTTGACACGGGTTTTTAGTAGGGTTGCCCGTTTGCCGAAAGTTCTCTAAATTACGGGATGTTTTCGTTGGAGATTGGTGTAATGATAGATTTTATGTGGGGAAAAACTCCAATAAAAAAAAACAAAGAATCTAAAATAAAAACCGGACAAGTGCGAGTCAGGCTCGCACATCGAGGGTTTCGTACAAATCCAGAAAATTTCACAAAATTGCGAAGTAAGTTGTTAAAATCTCTATGCACAATTCATCGACATCCATCGACAAAAAGTTTTGTTTTTTTTTTTATTTTTCTCGTCATATATCGAAAATTACACATTGTTAAAATAATTAAAAACCTGTTTTACCATGTACTAATGCAGTCCTTTTATATAATACTTTACATGATACGATTTACTCACTTTGAATTTTGAACCCATATTTTTTGAATTTTGAGACCCTATCTTTTGTGATCTATATAAAAATGTACAAGTTTCAGATTTATTCCTATATGTGTACTCTGAGAGAATGCTTCTCGCCAAATTTCATAATTCTATGTCAACGGGAAAAACCCGAGTGTCGAAATATGCTGTTTTTTTACAACAAAAACGGCTCTAACTTTTTTAAACGATAATTGAGAAGTTTTTCTTTTACACAACTGCAAGAAACTATAGATATACGTATGCAGTTTAAATTTCAACTCGATATCTCAACACGTCCCTGAGATAAAGAGTTTTGACATACACACAGACGGACAGACGGACAGACGGACAGACGGACAGACGGACAGACGGACAGACGGACAGACGGACAAACGGACAGACTGACAGACGGACAACAAAGTGATCCTATAAGGGTTCCGTTTTCTCTGTTTGAGGTACGGAACCCCAAAAAACCAAATGCAACAGATATCTATATACATTAGATTCATAACACTGAGGTAATTCTCAAACGCAAAAATTCGTGGAAAATCACTCCCAGAAGTTGTGATTGTTAAATATAATAAAATAATAATAAACTCGAATGGTAGAGTTTTGCAGATGATCAGTCACAGTTAAAAAGCGCAAGCTGCAGTACCTTGGGCACGACATAATGCGTAACGGTAAATATTAATACCTGCTCCAGTTATGCATATCATGCAAGGGAAAATCCAGAGGAAAACGACCCCCTGGAAGAAGGCAAACTTCGTTGTAAAAAAATCTTCGTAGGTACGTAGTTTAATCTGAGCACAAGATCACTATTCCACGCAGCGGTTTTCAGAGTCCAAATAGCTCTAATGATAGCAGACCTTCGGTAAGAGCTGGCATACGTATCTATAATAGTTTGTGGAGCTGGCACCTCAAGAAGAAAAAGATGGAATTTGACAAGAATTTGACATACAGAAAAATCTGACAATCGACATCAAATTGAGATATTTTTCAGGTCCCTTTCTAGGTAACTCTTCTAGGTTTTGCAATCCGAATATCCGAAAAGTACGGATATCCGTAAAATTTCCTATCCCGATAGTTTTCTAATCAACTATCCGCATATTTCGGATATTTCGGGTACCCGAAAATGCGGATAAGGGAAGGTGTACTACATCTTCATGGGGGGACCCTCCATAGAGTTGTTCAACCAGTAACGATTTTAGTCAATTAAAATCGTGAGTGGCTTGTTCAAACGAAAAATAAACAGTCGGTGTTTTTCAGTATGTTTTGTACAATAATTGTAAAAAGGTATTTTCGGGTAAATATTTTTTGAAATTTTTAAAACCGGTTTTAATTCAATAATTTTTTTAGGATGCTAGATTAGATGGGTGCTTCGGCATTCGGTATTTTTGAGAAATTTAATCTGGTCATACTAGTTTTGTTTGTTGGCTTTGGCTACGATCTTGTGTTGATTTCATGTATTTTTATTCGTTTTGAGAAGTTATAATACAAATTATTTTTGCCCTACGATGTGATAATGTTAGTCTAACTAATCCCTTTCTTTTAACGACACTAATTAGTAATTACAACCGAGTATTTTCGGCTTTTAGAACCTAACCTAAAAAGTATAAAAACAAAAACTAGTTAAAATGTTCTCCATTTGTCGTCAAACGCATCCCGCTACAGGCATAGAATATGCTGTGAGCTCCTGCTTCTTCAACAATGAAGATGTATGCCTGGTTACCGCTGGCGCCAATATTATCAAAGTATTTAAGTTGCTTCCCGAAGGGCACACGAAAGAAGTTAACGCCGGTAAGTTTCCATCGTTTTCAGTGGCCTTCAGGCGGCTTAAAAACTCTGAGAACAGGGCTAGCCATCCGGCCCATACGAAGTAACTAACTTAGTGAATTATTCGTAAACCCTCCTGCACAGGTAGCACGGCAAAGGTAGAAAACAATTTTATCCACTTTTCATGTCAGCGGATATTATCAATCCATACTTTGTTTCCTCTTTGAGGGGATATAATGGTGGAAAAGTAATGTAATTGTCCCTTTGCCATGCTACCCATGCTGGTTTACTTACTTTTCTAATATAAACTATGCCTAGTGTAGCATCAGATAAATCTCGTAGCATTGTATTATTGTAGTCTTCGTATTTACTTCGTTTTTCTACACCGTGACCTCCAGCTCCAAAGAAGTCCTCAGCAGAAGAGAATATAATTTTATTGTCCTCATAAAATTTTCATATTAGGCAAATGTACAAAAATACTCTAACTCATCCTTTTTATAATTATAAACGTGAAAGTTTGTATGTATGGATGGTTATTCCTCTTTCACGCAAGAACTACTGATCGGATTGAGATGAAACTTTGCAATAATAATGCTTATACATCAGAATAACATATAGGCTATAATTTATGAAAATATTGCTTGAAACAAAGTTCGGCAGGTCAGCTAGTATTTGCATAATTTAGAAATTATCACACTGCAAAGTCTACTACTTTATCACCTTCTTTTAACTCCAGCGGGACAGCCAATCCCACCGAAGATGAAACTGGAGTGCCTCGCAACCTACACTCTATGGGGTAACGTGATGTCAATGGCATCGGTAAAATGTCCGAGTGCTGGGCGAGACCTGCTGCTCGTCTCATTCAAAGAAGCCAAGCTGTCCGTACTACAGTACGACCCCCACACTAACAACTTGATCACACTCAGCATGCACTACTTTGAAGAAGAAGATATGAAGGTATTGTATATAGGTACTAGTAGTTTCTCTGAACAGTAGTCCTCGACACATCTCTTTAACTAAATCTGTAATAAGCCTATGATATCTCTACTCCCGCTAAGCAAGCAAAAGTTGCAATAACATCACTGAAAGTAATGTCAACAAGCTTGCAACTTACAAATATAATGTTGCAACGTTCATGCAAGCTTACAGTGAGCTTGAAACAAAGCTCTAACCGCTTCGCTGTAGATAAACCCTGTAACTTGCCTAGAGCTGGTCACCAAAACTTTTTATCACTTTAAAAAGTGAAGTTGCAGTAACATTACACATGAAACATATCTGAAAGTTGTAAAGTTAACTTTCCGCAAGTATGACGATATCATTTCCACAACTTTGAAAGGTAATTGTCTGAACTATCTTGCCAAAAGGTTATAAATGAAACTTGCATGTGGCTTGCATTTTTTTAGTTGTCTTAGAGTTGCATTGTTCGGTTTTCAGCATCTAAAAATCATATTTTTTAAAGGTGATGTCCACAAGTGGTACATTATTCAGAGAAATATCGAACCAAGATGATATATACATCATTTGAAAGCTTGTTATATGGGCTTTCCAAAAATATTTCATTTACATTTTTTCACTCCTCCAATTTTTTTAAATGCAAAAAATAAATTGTTTGAAAAATAACAATACAGCTTATTATTTCTTCTAGTTTAGCAATAATAAAGTGCTTATATTGTTAGTTTACTTGCATTCGTAGCCGATTCTTCCACATTCATATCTTAATTTGCTAAAATTAAAAATTATAACCTACTAGTGTGACCAGTTTATAGGTACAATGTGACAAAAAATAACTTAAAAAGTGTGTCTAATTGGTAAAAATGCTTTTATTTAACAATTTGGAGGTTACTTAATCAGGGCCGCTAGAGATAAACTACCTTTTGGGCGAAATATATTTATTATTTCTAATAAATTCAAAATTAATTTTTAAAAAATCGGAGGGCTCTTTTTTGTTTTTAACTGTTGTAATAGACTGGGAAAAATATGAACTTTCTCGAAATGTAACGAGTGTTGTGGTTAGAATTTTTGATTATTATTATACCATCCTCCATACATTTTGTGGACATGTCCTTTCTTGTCGCAATAGTAACTTAGAACTATTGCTTATTGATTTGCACTTGGAACTTCTAAGTGCAGTCATAGAGGCGGGTGTGTACTTTTCTTTATCTGTACTAAGCAGTGTTGGGCATACCAATTTCTGCAAACACAATGCCACTGCGATGCAAGATTTCAATGTGCGATGCTAACGCCATCTAGTTTATCAATGTGTACTAAGAACTGTGGGAAAGTTAAAAAAATATACATATAACGAATGTAGTATTGTCGCAATGTTACAGTATAACATTTCAGTAAGGTACAGGCAATGCCAGACAGTGAAGTTAGTAAAATAATATTGCTGCAAAGTTTTGTTTGTAACGTTTTAATTACATTATTGCAAAAATGTTAATTATATAAAGAAGGATGCGCGAGCCCATACATACCAGGACCTGTTATATACGAACAGACTAATTTTTCCTCACTTATTTTCTAAGAATAATATGTTCACCAATGTGATTTATGACGCTTCTAAAACTGTTCGAATATGTACAATTTGGCTAAAATTGAATATAAAATAAGAAAAAACGAAAACAATTTTCAAGCTATAAGTACCTATTTATAGACATGTATACACACTAAAGATTATGGATTGCCAGGTTTGTTATGTTCAGAGTGCTAAAATGGTGCTCGATTTTAAAACCTTGATGTCATGTATTTTTAGTCAATATTGTCTCAATGATATTTAGGTATACCCTACCTATATTGATTTTTAAAACAGTGCATGTCATCTTGTCTATAATATCAGATTACTTTTTGGAGTTCATCGATTTATAAGATGTTGTCACGTCAAAAAAATCAATGTCTAGGACTGATATAAAAAGAAAATGAAAAATGGAATGATAAAGAAAATTCGGTATTCATCCATTTCATTAGCAAAAGTACAAGAACCGCAACTATAAGTTAAGAATATAAGTAAAGCAGCTATTCGAATAAATTCAGCTCGGCTGCAGGTTGCGAATGGAGGTAGCACACACATGAGCCGCTGCTTGTATCCGCAGTCGGGAATGATTCCGATGCTGGTTGCCTACGTCGTACATCGCAGGTACGTTGGACTTGTTTAAACAGGCTAACAACACTTGCAGCCGAGGCTCGGTAGCACATGCTGCCGCATCCGTGTTCGGAATCTTTTTGTAGAAATTCATACAACTACGTAGATAACCAGAGCCCTTAGTCCAGGTTTTGTGTTATTTACTTAAACTTTTGCGTTCGCGTGTGGCTCCATACATTTTGGTTAGTTCTTCATCGTTTCGGCCAGGGGCGCTGTACAAAAATGTTTAGGGCAGTATCGAACAGATGTAATTTCAATTTATGTGTAAACCTGGACTAACGCCTCAGTTGTGTAGCCACAGCCGGCCTAGTGCAGCTGCTGCAAGTGTAGTAAAGCAAGTGAAAGATTCGAATAGGACCCTTAAGGATTATTACGAGTAATATTAAAATTGCCACGAATTTCTCAGATAACTTCAACTACTGCTTTTTGTTTTTAGTAGTAAAGTATATGATAAAAAGTACAATTAAAATATAATAAGAATATTCTTTCTTTTTGATAATCTTTTAGTATACAAAAATGTATGTTTCTATAAAAATGTATAATAACACCTCAGTTTGTAAACATTACGGGCTAAAACGAGTTAACGCAGGATTATGTGCCAATAGTTAAAAAAGAAAATATTTATTACATCAACACGTCAACATTTCCAAAATTGCTAAGTCTGGATACCGAGAACGAAGTCTGGCAACACTAAATACGTCATCTGATTGACTGAATTTGACATTTCCTTTTTTTTTGACAGCAACAGTAATAAAAGATTGATTTTTTTTTCAAATAATTCGCCCATTTTTGGACACTAAAGCCTTTAAGACCATGCTGCCACTTCTTATGTATGTAATCCGTAATGTAAAAACAATAAAAAAATCATTGTAATTTTTCTGGTGGGTTAATTTTAATTTTAACTAGTGATATGAAAACAGCAAAAAATCCCTATATTTTTGAAGCACATATCATTTTTAGAAAATATGTTTGGTTTTTTACTAACAAAAAAAAAAAAAAATATTGACAGGTTAATTCCGTGCATCCTTCTTTAGGTAGGTTTGGGAGGCTATACCCCTGTTGTTGTTGAAAGTTGAAATGTAAACTTTCATGCGAAATAAAGTAACATAACTAAATAACTTTTATTAAGTTTCAACCTAACAATAAGATCTATGTTACTGACATGTTCCTGCAACATGATGTTTGAAATTCACAAATGTGCCATATACAAACTTACTACAACTTATTGCAAGTTTTATGCTTAATGGGCTCTCTCTTCACCGATTTGGTTCTTACTTGTAAATACAGTAGAATCCGATTATAACGACGACCAAAGGACCAAAGGCGTTATTACGTCGTAGTAACCGGAAGTTGTACTAAAACAACATATTTTGTTTATAAAAAAAATCTCACTCATACTTATACCGTACATGAGTGTATGCATGTTGCTATCAGAGAAAAACAATTATTAGCTATGTTGCAACTGAAACCATTGCAACAGTGCCAAGCCAATTGGACATTCATTTAGGTTTGAAAGTGTTCACAATCATTACATTAGACCTGTCAGATTCTAACCGTTGTCACACTTAGAATATTTTTTTACTGGAGGAATTTTTTCTTATTGTAGAAGCCATTATTATAATATATACGCGTTACAACTGAAAAATCCCTTCTGGTGTTCCAATCACCGACTTGCAGGCTAAATGTGTACGCGGGGCAAAGATAGCTTCTTACTTACGATTTATTTGTAGGCACATCAAAGCTCCTCATCGTTGTAACCGGACAAACGAACGAAATCTTGTGTGAAATTGCGTCGTTAAAAGCGGTCGTTCGTTATAAGCAGAGTCATAACAAACGATTTTTCTTTCGTGTTAGATCGATTTATTCTTAGTCACATTAATGCTCCTCATCGTTGTAACCGGACGAAAGAACGAAATCTTGTGTGAAATTGCGTCGTTAAAAGCGGAGTCGTAATAAACTATTTTTATTTTGTAATAGCTCTTAGTAAAACCAAACATTAAACTATATTTACGTCGCTAAAACGGTTGATTTTTGATGCGAAGTCGTACTAAATCGCTTCTACTATACTTGCAAAAGAATTTAGAAATCCTAACAAGACCACCAAACAATTTTGCCAAATGTTATCTAAATTGGCTATAAATAGTGTGACAGAAAATGTCCACCCTTTTCCAAAATTACCCACAAATAAAAATTCCATCCATTCATAAAACCTGTGTACTAAGTTTCGAGATCCTTTGAAAAATGCGATCTGTAGATGAAAACCAACATCCGGACATATGGAAGCAAAATTTCCCGTGTTAAAACGAAAATCTTCGCTAATTATGCTTCGGTCAGGCAGTGTGGCAGGCAGGCAACGCAAATCTATCCTACTAATATTAGAAACGCGAATGTTTGTGAGGATGGATGGACGGATGGATGTTTGTTACTCTTTCACGCAAAAACTACTGAACGGATTGAGATGAAACTTTGCAATAACATAGCTTATATATCAGAATAACACACAGGCTATAAATTATAATGATATATTGCGTATGCGGGCGAAGCCGCGGGTAAAAACTAGTATATATTATAAACGCGAAAGTTTGTGAGGATGGATGGATGGATGGATGGATGGATGTTTGTTACTCTTTCACGCAAAAACTACTGAACGGATTGAGAGGAAACTTTGCAGTAATATAGCTTATATATCGGAATAACACATAGACTATAAATTAGAATGATATTGCCGTCAAAAATCAAAATATCACGCGGGCGAAGCCGCGGGTACAAACTAGTATGAAATAAAAAAAGTTACAAATGAATTATTCCAGGGAGGTTGGACCGTCCACCCGCACATCCCATGGATCCGAGTGGACCCAGAGGGCCGCTGTGCCGTCATGTTGCTATACGGGAAGAAGCTGGCCGTAATCCCGTTCAGGAAAGACCTGACTTCTGAAGACGGCGACCCTTTGGATGCTAAGCCATTCGCTGATAATAAGAAAAATGTAAGTGTGCTTTCTGTTGTAAATGTAGACACGTTTAAAAAAATCTAATAAAGAAAAGTAATCATTTATTCTTGCACAATATAAGAGAATTTTCTCTTGTAGAGACTCAATTAACCGGACTAATTCGTGTCGTTTACGTTTCGAATAAAACGGATTGTCTTTGTTATCTTAGCTAACCTACAAATAGTTTCTCCTCCTTTTCATGAGTCGATAATGTTTATTTTATCTTTAGGCGATAATACCATTTGTTAACGCTACGACATTTTGATATTGCTCGATGACACATGGTGCGTTCGTTTTGGGCTCGATGGCGTTTTGGGAATTTGCAAAATTAGAAATTGGGAATTTTGCCAGTAATTCAACATTTGCCCACTACCCAAAACGAACGCTAAACGTCAAACTCTTTATGTCAGAAAACGATCACAAAGAACCCACCTCTGCAGGTGGGTCAAAAATGGCAGTTCACGATGGCATTTTTAGCTGTTTTTGAGCTATCCGAACAGTGAATGAAAACAGTTAAAAATGCAACTTTTGCTCACACATTCTCAAAGCGAACGCTGAATGTGATCGTTATTGGCGTTTTTAACTGTTAATTTTGATATCAGTGGGCTACCTGAAAGCACTTACAATGTAGTAAAGTACACTTTGCAATAAAATAAACAGCACCCGTAGTTATACGTATGCAATTTCGGACATGTCTGAATTCAACTTTAAAAAAATAGAATTCTTACTCACTTCATTAAAATTCGCGTGATAATTCATTATACTAAAGAAAACACCGGTTCTTACTCACGTATAATATCGCGGCCGGGTCGCTGGGACCCCGACCGGTTTCGGAGTAATTAGTACTCCTTCGTCAGGGAATACGCGCGCTCCCGTCGACTGGCGCACGAGTTTTCGCCGCACGAGCCGCTGTCGCGAATGTTAGTGCGCGTGCGCCAGTCGAGCGCGCGTATTCCCTGACGAAGGAGTACTAATTACTCCGACACCGGTCGGGTTCCCAGCAGCCCGGCCGCGATATTATACGTGAGTAAGAACCGGTGTTTTCTTTAGTAGAATTCTTACTCTTTTTCTTCGTTTTTAACTAGATTTTATTTTTGTTTCCATTAAATGGCTCTATTTATGGTTTGCTGTTACAAGAGAACATCAAAAAATGTTTGTCAACTAACCTATTATCACACCCCATGGCTCTACAGATTAAGCCACACTCGTTGCTATACTATTCTATCTAATCAAACATATGAAGCAGAACTTCTTGGTAATTTCAGCAACCAGCGCAGCAAATAACCCGAGCACCTACGTTGGCCTCCTACGTGATAGTGCTGAAGGAATTGGACGAGAAAATTGACAACATATTGGACATTCAATTCTTGCATGGATACTACGAACCCACTCTTCTGCTGCTCTACGAACCTGTGAGGACTTTTCCTGGGTATGTTTCTTTTTTTATTTATTTAACCTGTACTGTCACACTGCTCACACACACAAGCCGTGATGGTCTAGAGGTAGTGACACCCGCCTTACAATCGTGAGGTCGTGGTTTCAAATCCCCGGTCCCGTACCAATGAGTTCTTTTGGAATTTATGTACGGAATTTCACACCACTGGCTTTTCGGTGAAGGAAAACATCGTGAGGCAACCTGCATACGTCCGTAGAAGAAATTCGATGGCGTATGTGAATCCACCAACCCGCACTGGGCCAGCGCGGTGGATATGGCCCAAACACCCTTCGTGGGTAGGCCTACGTCCTGCAGTGGACTATTAAAAAAAAAAAAGGCTGGTACAGTACAGTACAGTCACACTGCTGGGGAAATGTCTCCCCCAATTCTTTCCATTCCTTTCTGTTCTGTGCTAGTTCCGTCCAAGGGTAAGTACGATAGAGAAACACGGCCTAAGCTTGTTTCAGTTGTTGATTCGACAATATTTTCTTATGTATATACGTTATCATGTAAAATTATCGTTTGGAAACTGAGTTTACAGACAATCATAGTGAAGTACAACTAGACAGGGCGCTAAATAATAATAGTTACAAAAGTAAGAGTGGGCGAGATGTGCAAGCATGAAAGTGTGAACAAAAAAAATATAAAATAATTTATTACCACAACAAATATACATTAGTTACAATTGACAAGTTTTCATATTTCACAAGGCTATGAAATTCCAAAACCATTTCGAGATATCGGGATGCTGATCATTATGATTATTTTTCCAAAAAAAATTTTTAGTGCAGTAACTGCTAAGATATTAGATAAAAACTCTCACCCAAGCCGTTTCGGGATTTATACTTAAAGTTCAGTTGCCAATGATAAAAAAAATACTAGCAATATAAAATGACAGTTAACACTGACAGGGTTGACACATAAAATGTAATTTAAAAATAAAATGTCAGTGTCATTTTCGAATTACTTATTTTGCTTTAGCCCGAGAGGTAATCGCAAAAAATGCAAATACTTTCCAAAAGCTGAATTATTGGTACATAGTTATCAAAATGATGTACATCAATACCCTGGAGTCAGTCAGCTGGGTTCCCTAGCATTTGGTGGAAGAATACGTTTGAATTTTAAAAGTATCTTGGAACTAGTACTACTTATTCTTCTTTCTTTTAAGTGGTGCTAATTTAAAGCCTGTATGGCAGACCCTGTTACATATTTCAGGTGATTGGCAGTTGTTAAACATTTTTATATTTTTCTTCCCATGGTATACCGCGGTACATAGTGGACTTTTTGCGCTGACCTCCCGGCCTATTTGTTGTGATTGTGACGGATTGATTGGCATTGACAGTGACAGTTACGCTAGCACCTATTTTTTTCTAATGTGGCTTCAGTAAAATTGTTTATGAGTCCTAAGTTTTGCAGTTACGTCTTTTTAGAATAAGCTACTTTTCAAAACTTAATTTCACGGAAAATATAAGTCGTATTGGAAAAATAAAAAATACGTATATGTTATTTTGCAATATTCTTTCAGATAATAAATAAATATTACTATGTTAAAAATTTGAAATGTTGTCAATTGCCAGGGGGCCTCAAACTAGGCTAAGCCTGTATCTTGAGGTCCGGTGTAGAATTGAGCAAGTATGTATGATATGAGCGAGATGTGCAGGCATGAAAGTGTGAACAGGACGAAACTAATATCTTTTGTCTCTGTTTGCGTACTTATACTTTTTTTTTTGTCTGACTACAACTTGAGACAAATTTTTCCCGCCAAAATCTACTGTTGAATTTTTGATGAGATGCGTAAATCAACATATTTATGAACTATTATCTATTTTCTATCACTTCTATTAGTATTACGCAGGTTTTTACTATTATCTAGAGTCTAAATGTGATAAAATCATATCAACGTGTATATTGCTATCTAAGGATGCACATCTCTTTTCTCACACCCTATACACCAGTTAATTTTTTTTAATGTTTGTTAATGTTTAAAGGTGACGTCCACAAGTGGTATATTATTCAGAGAAAAATCGAACCAAGATGATATATACATCATCTGAAAACTTGATTTATGGACTTCTCAATAGTATTTAATTTTATTTTTTTTAGCCCTCCATTTTTTTTTAAAGGACATGTCCACAAAATGTATGGAGGCTGGTATAATAATAATCAAAAATTCGAACCACAACACTCGTTACATTTCGAGAAGGTTCATATTTTTCTGAGTCTATTACATCAAGTAAAACCAAAAAAGAGCCCTCCGTTTTTATTTAAATTAATTTTGAATCTATTAGGATAAATAAATATATTTGGCTCGATAGGTAGTTTATCTCTATCAACCCTGGTTAAGTAACCTCCATTATTGTTTATGTTGTACGTGACGTCACCTGCCGGTCTCAGCAGAATACCAGCGCTGATTGTTCTCAATCAGCAATTCACGCTGAGTTGGGACCGGTTTTCGTGGCATACCGTGCTCACTTGCTGCTTAACCACTGTTACTCTTGTTTGTTGTTTATATTTGTTCATGTATGTCACGAAATAAACGGTATTTCTTTCTTAGCAGCTTCTCCATTACATACTTGCTCCAAGCAGACAACAAATTATTTTTTAATCAATATCATCGTTGTTAAACGTGGTTATAATCCGCGCCACACAATTCGGCGGATGGTAGGTTAGGCGCAGAACGCTGCGCAAAAGGCAAAACATACGTATACGCGGGAGCAAGTGAGATGAGATGCCGGGGCACATCCGCCCCCTACCTCATGCTTCCCGCGCGCTCCCTACGCCCGTGCTCACTACTTCGCCACTTGCATAGGAATGTGCACACATGCGCAGTAATTAGCGAATCACGGCGAAGTGTCATCTGCGGCTAACTTCTCATCCGCCGACTTGTGTGGCGCTAAGTAAACGAGCATGTGATACGTCGACTATGTAGGAATAATATTTATGCGACTTACGTATTTTGGGCAGGGCACATAGCGCGGAGAACTGATGACCGATGGGGTCGAAAAGTTCTTGAGTGGAGACCACGTACCGGCAAGCGCAGCGTAGGACGTCCACCCACAAGGTGGACGGATGACCTTATTAGGACCGCATGATCGCGCTGGATGCAAACCGCTATCAACCGGTCTTATTCGAAATCATTAGGGGAGGCCTATGTCCAGCAGTGGACGTTCTATGGCTGATATGATGATGATGACGTATTTTCAGTTTTTTTTAATTTTGTAATCATCAATGTATTTTTTTTTCCAAATATATCGTGATATGTATAAAGGTTTTCTCCTTTTTCCAGTCGTACCGCGGTCCGCAGCGACACGTGCGCGATGGCGGGCGTATCTTTGAATATGAGCGCGCGCGTACATCCCGTGATCTGGCAAACTGCCGGCCTGCCCTTCGACTGCCTCCAAGCCGTTCCTGTGCAGAAGCCACTCGGTACGATATACACTACATCCTTGTATTAATAAAAGCCACGGTGGTCTAGAGGTAATGACACCCGCCTTACAATCGTGAGGTCGTGGCTTCAATTCCCGTCGAATTGAGTACCTCCTCCGTTTCGTCAGTCAAAGAATAGGCTATTTGACTAGTTATTGGAAATCGTTTTAAATTATTCGTTAGTACATAATAAGCACACTACATTTATATTTCCGAGAGATCTACTGTATTAACAATGAAAATCAGTGTTCAAGAATAGATATTCAAGATCCCGCCAAAAACGACATTCTGTAATGGCGCTGGTCTTTGACGTCACACACTAGTAAATAACGTTAGTTAATACTCTAGTTCACATCTAAAAATTGACAAAAAATACTTTAAAAGTAACTTACAGATCCAATAATACTACTCCGAAATCACAAAACACAAATTACACAAACAACAGTCAATCGAGAAATTCTTGTTTACCAGCACGTGACGTCACCAGAGTTGCCGCCTTTCTTAGAGCGTTCACGTCAGATAAAATATCAAAAAATATCGTTTTTTATTTCGTGCGATTTGCGAAAATTAGACATATTTTAGTTTAAATAAAGTGAAATGTGTCTTTTTCAGGCTGTTATCTTTAAGGATTACCACAATCAATAGTATATTAGTTTCATCAATAGTATGTTAGTTTCATCAATAGTATATTAGTTTCATCAATAGTATGTTAGTTTCATCAATAGTATGTTAGTTTCATCAATAGTATATTAGTTTCATCAATAGTATATTAGTTTCATCAATAGTATGTTAGTTTCATCAATAGTATATTAGTTTCATCAATAGTATATTAGTTTCATCAATAGTATATTAGTTTCATCAATAGTATGTTAGTTTCATCAATAGTATATTAGTTTCATCAATAGTATGTTAGTTTCATCAATAGTATGTTAGTTTCATCAATAGTATATTAGTTTCATCAATAGTATATTAGTTTCATCAATAGTATATTAGTTTCATCAATAGTATGTTAGTTTCATCAATAGTATATTAGTTTCATCAATAGTATGTTAGTTTCATCAATAGTATATTAGTTTCATCAATAGTATGTTAGTTTCATCAATAGTATGTTAGTTTCATCAATAGTATATTAGTTTCATCAATAGTATATTAGTTTCATCAATAGTATGTTAGTTTTTCAATGTTGTCAAATAGCCTATTCTTTGAGATAAACCTAGTGTGGGAAGCACTATAAAATTAAAATAATGTCATATCTATTTGAACTACGTTCGCGTTTTTAACGCGCCGCCGATGTGTAGTCCGAAAGGCAGAGAATGACTTGGAATTCCTCCACGACTACAGGTACAATAAAATAAATATTTAAAACAATACAACAAATGTTATTTTTCGTTGTTTTTTGCTCGATATTAAAAACGGCAACAGATAGACGCTTGAAATGGGCTATGGGGGCTCCAATAAGGTACGGAACACTACCTGCGCGAGTCCGACTTGCACTTGGCCGATTTTTTTTAAAATTGTTTATCTCAAAAGCAGTCTTTCTTATACTCTATAAAATTTAACTTGATCTCTGCGACAGCTGTCAGAAAAATCACGCCTATGAAGTCCTGAATGTCTTAATAGTACCGACAGTACCTGTCAATGTCATACTTTGTGGGCATGACGATTAGTGATGGGCGACGAATGATCGTGAGCACAGAGTTTTAGATAGAGTTTGATTTAAAATATCGATAGTTTATACTAACGATATTTTAAATAAAACTTAATTTATCATTAATTTTATTGTATATTTTAATATCATAACATTCTTTACATGTGTAATTAAATTAAACCCAATTATATGTTACATTGACATCGATAATAGCGAAAAACGTCGATAAATACTATCGTTACATTATTATGAGTATTTATAATAATAATAATAATAATAATAATAATAAGTTTATTACCAAAAGAAATACACAACAAAAGTAATACATCAAAAAAGTTTAAAACTAATACAATGTAAAAGGCTAGAGTTTCTACGATTACAAATAATCAAGTACAGATCGGCAATAATTTCAATAAAAAGCTAGACGGCGAGCCCCAAACTAAGCACAGGCTTGTATCTTGGGGCTCATATGCGACGTTACCAGGATGCCAGAAATTGTTACAGATTATAGATTACAGATTAGAATTCTAGATCAAATTTGCGAAGACTAAAACTTTGTTACCTACCAAAATAATAATAAGTTTGTTATTAATAAAAGGAAATAGTGGAAAATAGGAATTTCGGGAAATCTCTTGTGTTGTGAAAAATAATGAATGATATGAAGTGTTTTGGCTCTTGACTATTGCAGTCATTCTCCATACAGGCAACTTATCAAACTCTCAGTCTGGTCGTAGGATAGACTTAGAAGCCAACCCTTTAACTTTTTCTTAAAATCATACTTTGACAAGTCATTGTATCCGGCTAACGCAGAGCGAGCGCTGTTATATGTGCAAAGCAGAGAATAAGCTGGACTGCGTTTAGCCATCAGGGAACGGACGCGTGGGAGGGGAAATATAAAAGATCGGTTTGTTCTTTTTGATGTTAATGCGTTGTAGTCGGTGCGGGATTTCAGGTTGTAGTGTGTTTTCAGGACAGCGTTATAAACAAAAAGCTGGCGAACCCTTAGCACATTGAAATTTTCGTACACCAAATCGGTAGAGAAGCGAAAAGGTTTCTTTAGTAAGACTTTAATTAAAGCCCGCTGCGCCCTTTCCACAGCCAGGAAGATGGTCTTGCCGGAGCTGCCCCAGACCGGGATACAGTACTGTATGATCGATTGACACAAAGCAAGATAAATGGTTCTCAGAAGTGGTAAGGGTGCGCAGTCGCGGAGGTCTTTCATAATGTGTATCAACCGGCGAATTCGGGCAGCTAGATCCGATATATGCTGCCTGTATGTCAGATTTTCGTCTATAGTTACGCCCAGATATCTAATTATCTTCGATTCGTCGACAGTGTTGCAGGAGCAAGAGCGTGGTCTGTGCTCAAAATCAGATGAACAGTAATGAATCCTGATACGGAGCCGGGCAGGGGGTCGACTAGCGCTAGTTTTGCTAAAGGCTATGTATTTTGTCTTTTTAATATTAAGAGTGAGCAAATTGTGGTCTAGAGATTTTGCAATAACCGATAAGCCGTTTTCAGCTAGAGTAAATACTCGGTCCCACGTGTCTCCGTGGAAAATGATAGCGGTATCATCTGCGTATGTGATGATGTCGGCATTTGCAATATCGCTATTTACTATTTCGTTTATGTAGAGAAGAAATAGAGTAGGCCCGAGTATACTGCCCTGCGGGACGCCATAGTTAATAGGTAGTTGATCGCTTGACTGTCCACAAGCTTTTACAAACTGCTTACGGCCGGATAAGTAACTTTTAAACCATTCTAATGCTACCCCTCTGACACCAGCTTTGTGAAGCTTTTTAAGAAGAAGACCTACTGAAATTGAATCAAACGCCTTCGCGAGATCGAGAAAGGCGCCGATACACCTACGTCCGCTATCAACATACGATGATACTAGATTCACTAGTAGGGTGACGGCGTCTTCTGTCGATTTACCACGACGAAAACCGAATTGCCTATCTGAAATCAAGTTATGTTTTTCTAGGAACTTAACTAATCGGATGTTTACCAGTTTTTCAAGGATTTTAGAGAGCACACTTAGAAGAGCAATCGGCCTGTAGCTGTCTGCAGAGTTCTTATTGCCATTTTTATAAATTGGAGAGACAGACGCTATTTTCCAGCACTCTGGAAAAATTCCTGTTTCTAAACTTAAATTAAATATAAAGTTAAGTGGAATCAAAAGAGAGTTCAGTGACATTTTTATAAGTTTTACAGTGATGGAGTCTGGCCCTGGAGAACTGTCGTTTTTAAAACTGGCAACAATCTTTGCGATTTCATGAGGATCTGTGGGGTATAAGAAAAGGGAGTAAACACTGGTAGAGCTAGTCGAGTGAGATTGAATCAGTGAGTTTTCTGACGTATTCAGCTTTGCTAAGATAGAGTCAGCAAGATTTTTTCCTACAGAAGTAAAGTACTGATTGCAATGGTTTAGAGGATTTTCGTTACCCTTGTCTAACAAATCACACGGCGCACTATTTTGCTTGGAAGAATAACAAATATTCTTAATGGCCTTCCAGAGTTGTTTGGGATTGTCTTTATTTTGCTCTAATAGGTCACTATTATACTGAGCTTTGACATCTCGTAGAAGCTTATTGCAAAAGTTCCTATACCTAGTATAAATCGTCTTACGTTGAGCGTCATTTGGATGGTTTGTACTCTCAAGATGAAGTTTATCGCGGTGACACATGCACTTAATTAAGCCTGGCGTAATCCAGGGTTTTAGAGCTTCATTTTTCCTACTTCTGCATACAGTTTTAGTATTTTTATTTATGATGTTCACCAGGATATCATTAAAGTTTCTCGCAGCTGTATTTACACACTTGCTAGAAATAACCGGGGTCCAGTCGGTACTATTCAACTCCATAGACACGTCATGATAGTTGGTTTTAGGGTGGTGGTTAATGACAGAAATTGAACTTTTATGCCTGCGTTGAACTCCAGCCAAAACAATAGCGTGGTCAGTAACAGAAGATTGACAGATTAAACCGGTCGCTTTTGAAATTGTTCTAACGAAAATGTGGTCCAGGCAAGTACGAATTCTAGTTGCTTCAGTGATTGCAGGAAGGAGCCCATATGACGCCATTAAACAAAGGTAAGAAGAAACCTGCTTATCAGTAGAGTCGCATAAGTTAATATTGGCATCACCTGCAATGACAAGTAAGGAATTTCCATTCAGACCGCTTAAGACTGAGTTCAGGGAAATTAAAAACGGTTCGATGTTGAGAACTGACGGAGAACGATATAAACCTAAGATGGTAGTTTTGTCGTCTACCCGTATCATCAGTGAGTCAGCGTCCTCGATACTTGGTTCGAAGGATTTAGAAGAGTAAGTGTCCCTAACGTAGATGACCACACCGCCGTTCTTATTACACTGTTTACGAGTCCGAAAGTGATTATAACCAGGAAGAGAATTCAACAGGGTGCTATTCGTGAGCCAGCATTCAGTTAATATGATGGCGTCAAATTCTGTGTTGAAACGACTGAGTGAGACGACAAAATTATTAAAATTACAGTTGTAACTTCTGATATTGATACATATTACTTTAAAGTTTAGCTGAGAGTTATCCGTTAAGAATGATGCACATGATTCTGCTGACGCGTGGGTGTGACAATCAATCGAGATGGTATCGTCTATGTCGTTAGTTAAGTCAACTATACCCATCGTTATACGAAACAAATTGAGAGATATTAGTGAATGGCAGGAATAAGTATGTCACGTTTTCGAGGAGTATGTTTGAAAGTGTGTAAAAAGAGCCAAGAGTGTAGTTCTTAAAATTCTGTTTAGTTTTTAGCCTGGAACTAGACAACACAAGAGAAATTAGAGTTAGGACGATGGATTGTGGGAGCCCTAAAAATAAGACTAGAGTCAAAAACGAGAGTTGTATACAGTCAATAGTTAGTAGGGTACTGTTAATCTTAAAAAAGCTAATTCTGGAGAAATTATTAATTAATAGAGGGACGTCGCTGGTTGTTAGACGTGCCCAGGTGGCGTTCCACGTCCGCTGCCGACTTGATGAGGATGGCAGGGCTTCCCTCTTGTCTGCGGATATGGATAGACCCGTTTCTGACCCAACAATATCTGAACTTAGCGTCTTTAGCGCGAAGTCTCGCAGAACGAAATAACTGCCTATTTTCTTGAGTTAAGCGCTCGTTGAAATATAACTTTCTGCGCGGGCCTTCCACCCCGATATCTGTGCTGTCTAAAGTCCTGCGAGACCTCGCCGCTTTTAGAAAGTCCTCGCGCTTTTGTCTACGTACGAAGCGGATTACAACCGGCCGCGGCTGACTCGTCGAACTGTTTTCGCTATCGAAGCGCCGAGGACCCACCCGCATCACAAAGTCAAGATCGTTTCCAGCTGTGTCCACACCTATCTTTTTGGCTATTAAATGAGCTACGTGCGACAAATTTTCTTCTTTGCACTCTGGGATTCCCGATATTTCCAACTCGTTCCTTAGTGCAGCTTGAGCTCTTGCGTTCAGTTGCGCCTGCAAATCCAGCACTGTCATCTGCAAGGCATGCATTTCCGCCTCGCGCACTGTGTCACGTTCCTCGAGAATCCTGCATCTAGAACTGAGATCATCCAGTTTTGACACGAGGTGTTCCGACATAAATTTCATCTCGGACTTCATGTCCTTCATATCCTCCCGCATTAGCCTCATTTCCGCCGCCAAAGAATCCAGAGGTTCCGGAGTTACCGCCGGCGAGCGCCCCAACGGCGGGGTCGGCACGTTTATTTTGCGACTGCCTGCATTCGCGGATGGAATGTCCAACGTGACGGTCGTAGCCGCGCGGACTGGAGTATTCGTGTTGTCCGTCTTTGGCAAGTTACTTTTGCATAACGGACAGATCCAAGATAATTTATCTTTCTCAGAAATATTTTTGAGTTCGGTTACGTTGACGCAAACTGCATGAAAGTAACTATTGCATTTACAACATTTCATTTGTTGGGCATTCCTGACAGTTTTCGTGCAAGCAGCACAAATAATATTAGTTTTGCTATCTGTTGGCATGATCAGTTATTACTGTACTCAGCGTAGCACAAATTACCGCAGCCTAGCGCAGACCGAATCGGCGTAGCTCACGGGTGTAGCTGTAGCTCGTAGCACTAGAACCGGTTTCTCCGTCCGCTCGACCAGTGTGTGAGAGAGATGAATTATTTTCTAAACAGAGCTTGTCTCTTTTCTTCGAGGTGTGGAGGAGCTTACCTCACCCGTGGCGCTGGCGGCTCGGATGCACTTGGAACTTTGTAACAATGAGAACTCTTTATTTGTTACACACCACAACAGTGCTAAACTTGCGCGATATTAGGATGATATTATTGTGCACGGATAAGTAAAAAATCCCGGTCAACGCAAAACACGTCCACTCGTTGAGCAAGTCAAGGTCGCACTCCTATTTAACTAATATCATAACATTATTTACATGTTATTATCATAACATTATTTCTATATTTAACTAATATCATAACATTATTTACATGTGTACATACTTGATCTTAAATAATAGTAAGTAAATGAAATCCAATTTCTCACCTTCAACTACTCATTCGATTTCATTACAACATTGTTTGAAAATCGTTTTTTTCCACCACTATCCCAACACTAAATATGTCAATCTTCTATGTCAATGTCACTGTCGCAGAGATCAAGTTAAATTTTATAGAGTATAGTAATATTGTTTTGTGTCCAGGTGGCTGCCTGATCATGGCGGTGAACTCGTTGATATACTTGAACCAGTCGGTGCCTCCGTACGGAGTGTCCCTCAACTCCATCGCTACGCACACTACTAATTTCCCACTCAGTAAGTACCTTCTACCGTCATTAGTTCATTCTTACATGTATTGTACTGTACTAGCCTTTTTGAACTGGAATTTCTAATGTGACTTCCAACAAGGTAGCGTTAAACGCTTAACGCTACCATGGAGGGGGTATGAAAGCACTGTTGCGTCGAAGTTACAATACTTACACTTCTTCCGCGCGGAGGGACTCCACGCACAATTTTTTTTAATAGTCTACTGCAGGACGCAGGCTGAGCCACGAAGGGTGATTGGGCCACATCCACCGCGCTGGCCCAGTGCGGGTTGGTGGATTCACATTGTGCCATTTTTTGCGAAATATAATTGTTGCACAAATTGACACAGCGGAATATTATGTGCAGTACTTGACGTGTATTTACATTTTAGTTCTCGATTTTAATGCGTGCGAACAGAGCGGCAAGCGCTGCGTAAGACGTCCACCCATGAAATGACCACATGAAAACCGCAGAACCGCGCTGGATGCAAGCCGCTTCCAATAGGTCTTATTGGAGATCCATAGAGCAGGCCTATGTCTGACAATGGACGTCCTATGCATGATAAATAGGTTGAATGAAATAGAGCTGACCTTGACTCGTTATGCCACAATTTCGCGCCAAAACCATTTCTTTACCTCATTAATTTCTTCATGCTCACATGAAGATGATGCCTTTCTGATGATTTTTCTGTGAAATTTTACGAAACAAATTGTACGACATTTATCATTTAATTATGATATTTCTGGGATCTCAATTTGAAACGCTGGGAATAGTTAGGAATTTTTTCGACGAATTTTGATAAGCAGTTTTCAGATTAAAAGCTAGTTACATACCGGTTCCTTGCTGTAGTTATATTAAAAAAAATCTAGTCGGCTGTTTTAAAAAATTACAATTAAACTATATTCCAACGAATTACGTCGTATTGTAACTATTTTTTTCGTCAGTCTTATCTAAAACTATCCTATCCACAGGAATTCAAGAAGGAGTATGTATAACGCTAGACGGCGCGTGCGTGGCGCCACTAGCGGAAGGTCGCCTCGCGCTCTCACTTCGCGGCGGGCAGCTGTACGTGCTCACGCTACTGGCCGACTCCGTGCGATCTGTTAGGAGCTTCCATCTCGATCGTGCCGCGGCTTCTGTGTTAACTACGTGTGTAAGTCTTTCATTATCAACTTTTACTATGGGACCAAACCTGAAAATGTAAAAATACAAGGTCGCCTCGCGCTAACACTACGCGGCGGGCAACTGTACTCGCCGACTCCGTGCCATCAGCTAGGAGCTGCCATCTAATGATTTACTCATCATTATGAACAATCGTATACAACGTGCAGCCACGACACAAGCCGCACTCAGCGCCTACCATGGCTATGTGTCATCACTGTTACGTTATGGTTTGGTTATATGGGGTAACTCAGTTAACTGGGAAGATGCATTTAAAGTACCAAAAATGCATCAAGCGCTGTGCGGCGCACATTTTTCTAGCTCCCTGTAGACCTCTGTTTAAAAAATAGACGAGTTTTACCTACCAATAAAACTCATATTATGTCCGAAGCCTTATTCGAAGCCTTTTAAACATATATATAAACAGATAAACAGATAAACATTAAATTGAGAATGCATCTTCCGTTTCCGGCCGTATTTGCGGTTGTAGTTCCCTCTGTTGGGCTAAAATGGCAACCCAGGCCGCCACGTTCCCAGGCAGCGTATAGTTCTCCTCATTGAAGTCTCAATAACATAAGGAATTAATGAACACCAGGCAGAACTTACTGTAAGGCTTCGAATAAGGCTTCGGACATAATATGAGTTTTATTGGTAGGTAAAACTCGTCTATTATGTCCTTGAGCCGTTATTCGAAGCCTTTTAAACATATATATTGAGACGTGTTTGTTTTCGCCTGGTGAACGAGACGCCAATGTGAATGCACAGAATAACGTCAACATTAATAGGTATTTATAGAATTAAACAGTATGAAAAACATCAGTCACAAATGTAATAACGTAATGTTAATATAGCGGATATAATTATGTAGCGCTACATAAAAATATAGAAGAAAACTAATATAATAGTCACTGCTACTATAACATCTTAGTTTCGAATATTGCCCCGGTAACGTATGTATGTATGTTATTATTGTACAGAACCAAATACTTAAGAGTCACATAGTATTGCTGTCTTACAGTTTCAATGTTATCGCTAATAAGTACTACATCAATTAGGAATTTAAGAAAGTAACTTAAATTAAAATAATAATAAAATTATGTTTATCATTTATTAATAGTCTGTCGATTCACTCTTTGAACGCGACAGCAATGGTGGTATCACCACTATCAGCCTCCGGCATAAAGGATTTTACATCATCGGTGATTCCAGTTTAAGATGCAGTTTTCACTACCGGTGTACGGCAATAGTTATCGATCCTATTAGGCACAAAACTTGAAACCGGAATTAGAAATAAAATTGTACATTTGCCAAAATCTGTCCACAACAAAACCCCTGAACTGTTCAAGGTTTCGGACTTGACATTTTGTTGCGGCCTCCTTGTCTAGCTGTTTTTAATAGATACAGTCTACATCTACAGTACTAGAAGGTAGATACTATATGTTGAAAATGATATTTTTAACTATAAGTACAAAAGTTCTGAATTTCAATTTAGTAATAACAAGCAAGACTTAATAAAAACCAAAATAAAATAGTTACTCAGTTAAATCCTTCTAACTAGTGGGCTTTGTAATCTTAAATCTCCTCACAGTTGTTCAAAGCGAGCGAGCGAGTCAAGATGACTTACAGCACCCCTCTTTATCCCGCGTTAGAAAACCTTGGTGTGGTATATAACCAACTCTTAGATTCAAACGTGTTGAACTTTGTATTCAATAATGAATACAATAACCCGAAACTAGCACACCGTCGCAGCGTCGTGGTGCTTCCCGCAAATAATGAGTAGGTCGATTAAAAATTGACCATCAATTGAATAGTACATGTATTTGCATATATCCCGAACATGGCTAATCTTAGCACTATTATTTGATATGCTTTCATTTCACATGTTCGGAGCCAAGCTTCCTAACTGAATTTGATTCTGGAATATTTGAAATGATAATATTTAAGCCAAGCCTAGATAACTTTGAAGCCAAGAATTTCACGAATTATTCTAATTATTGTCATACCCTTATTTATAGGGTCATAAATATGTAAACTATACAGACCATGTTACATAAAAACTAAATGTAAATATTATATAAGTTACAATGCAATAAATGATTAAGTAGGTATTGTACCTACTGTTAATTTTATCTGTAATTAGACGGTGGCGTGGACCGGCTTAGTTATGCTATACTGGATTCAGGGAATATCTACTGTTAATTTTATCAAACAAATTTACAGGTATTAAGAGTATTATCTCTCATTCTTTTTACTTGGCTCGCAATATACTATTGTTGTACATATATGTATTATGATAACAAGCCATGAGCTTTCACCCCATATTTTTAAATTTTTTCGCGTCATATTTGCGCTCTCGCTCGACCCATGAACAAGTCATTGCGTAGGCTCGCATGTGTTGCATGAAACTGGTGGACCTGGATTCTGAAGCTTCGCTTCGTAAATAAAAGACTTACATACCTAAACTTTTTGTTATCAGCCTAGTCAAGACTGATAGAATTAAGAATTTTGCCATTTTTCAGCCGTGTATACTAGAAAATGTATCAGATACGCAAATCAAACCAGCCATTCTTTTGTATGGTTTACGTTTTTCGCATGCACGACTTAAATTTGTCTTTAAAGGCAGAGACAATATCCGAAGCAAATATAAGGATAATAATTATATTAGAGAGTGAAAAACATTTCTCACTAAAAATGGTCGACCCTGTGGAATAGCCAACAGGTCAAAGTTCAATACTTTTTCTTTAAAACTCTTTAATCAGCTGTTGTCAAAGCTCTGTCTACAGAACCCATAAATACCACTGCACTAAGTAGGTATTGTGGTAATTTTTACTAAGGGGTCAATATAAACAGTTGACTCTGTGGTGTGTGAAACTGTAGCTTTTGTTGTACAAACAGTTTGAAGAAACATTGATCCATCCTCTTATTAATTGCAAAAGTATTCTGAATATCTTCTGGTTCATCTCTACAGCCGCGATTTGTTCCAGAGTCTATAATTATAGTAATGAAATAAACAGAGAAACATTGCAGTTCGAATACGAAAATTCGACTCCTCAGACAGACTGACACACAAAAATCCTGTCAAATTCGAGTATTGAATTACTCTGAGAGCGATTGCAAATCCAAATTGCAAAACTATAGGATTCATAAAACAATAAGCAATATTTTAATATTTCAAGCAAGAAATAATATGGGCAGTATGTGTCTGAAATAAATTAAAATTGAATTTATTCCGATGGACAACGGGACGCATGGAATCATCGCTTTTCGTGGTAAAAACCGGGGTTTGGTTTCAGAGACATGTACTCGTATGTAATAAAAATTTATTTTGTTGACTTGCTTATCGTCGGTTACTTACTTGTCAAGAAACAGTTTCATGACAGTGACCGTAAATGCAGTGCCGTAGATCTAGCGGCGGGCTGCGCTTAAAAGGAGACCTGTCTTTACAGTTCCCATTATTATTAGCACCAAAATGGGTAGGCGCTCTTTCACCCGTATTTATGAACGCTTCAATCTACCCGCAAAAACAAGTGTTATATCAAATTTACCTTCTCATCTGCTTGGTTCAATGAACTTAATTGATTTCAAGATTATAATAAGTTTACCTGGACTTGTTGAACCGTGGTAAACTATTGTGGTATTAATATTTTATTAACCACAACAGCATTATAACACAACCCTGGCAATGTATTATTGAATGCATATGGCACAAGGGCTCATATAACTATGTTGCAGTATTAAAATTCACGAAAAAGCAAGTTGAAAATTTATAATTGAATGCTACATTGTATAGCAATTACACTGCAACAACAACCCCAAACAAATGCAATGTAAATCACAATCGAGCTCAAATGGCTACAAGAACGCGCAGTAATTAGGTACATTGCATCAACAAAAAGGCGATACAATAAACCTTAAAAAACGCATATAATTACATTGTTATACCAATTACACTGCAATCATTAAATGTTATCTTATGTATGATCACAAAATACAATACACATCGTAATAAATGAATGCATATGGCAAAAAAGGCGCATATCATTAGATTGGTATCAATAAATGTTATCATATATAAAACCACAAAAAGCAATACATATTAAGCTGAAAACATAATAAATGAATGCATATGGCAACATGGGCACATATGATTACATTGCACCACAAAATCTAGATGTTTGTGAGCATTGTCAAAGAATATAATCGACGGTGCCGAAGCCGACCGGCTGAGTTATTCTATACTGGATTCAGGGTTAGCGCCGCCTGATATCCATGGAACTAACTACCTTCTGATCGGAGCAGGAAGGTTATGATTGTATGTTTGTATAAGCTAGGTGTATATCTAACCTTTACAAGTATTCAAATTGTCTGGAAGATAATGAAAAGAATTTACTAAAGTACCCCCATTAATATTTATGAAAAGAATTCTGAGAACTTGCTTTTACTAAACAAAACTTTTCTATATGGGGGTATCTTATGAAATAAGTCTTGGTAGTTCCAGTGACCGCCAAGTAATACCAGACCATCGAGAACAAGTCGCTCGAAAATTAAATGAATTGCTTGAACATTTTCATGCTTAAAATGAAAAACATGTATCATTTTATCGTAGCAATCAAGATTGTTTGCTATTACCGAACTTAATCGTTTTCAACATTAAAATGTTGCAATAAATCTCCGAATAAAATACCTTTCATTGAAACAAATAGCCCTACTTTTCCATGGTTTAATAGTAATCGTTATCAGCATTTATTTGCAATTGTCAGATATTTTCAAAATTAATTGTAATTATAAGGGCCGCCTCGGCGGGCACCTCTATAGAAGACTCGATCTGCTAGATCGGCGCCGGAATAATTCTACTCTGAGGTATTTTGGTGTGTTGGGACCGACCAGCGGCTAAGTGCGTGTCTGTACCCGAGGGTAGTATGTACAACAGGTATAGTTTTGAATTTGCCATACCTGGTCAGTAAGGTGTTCTACTACCTTACTCTTTTTGAAGCTTACATCCTCAGCGACTAGGCGGTCACGTGGTCACCACCTGCAGCCCAAGTGGTGGTCCCCACAGCGACGGCGGCGTGGAGGTCTGATATATAATATTCCTGCGGTTCCTAGTACCGCTACAGGACGATGACGTCGACTAGGTTCATCCTCGAGCACGTGAACAACTTTACGAATTTTTCGCATATTTTATTTCAGTCATTATGTAGGTAGAAATATAACTTTTCAAATTGAATTAATTCACTTTCAGAAAAAATATTTTGAAACTACAACCTATTTAAGTTATTTAGAACAATAGAAGTAAAATAATTTTGTGAAATGATTTTGAAATAACGACGAACGCTAACAGCGTTAACGTAACTTAACGGCACGGAAGTTAAGACGCCAATGTGGAGAACTATACGCTGCCTGGGAACGTGGCGGCCTGGGTTGCCATTTTAGCCCAACAGAGGGAACTACAACCGCAAATACGGCCGGAAACGGAAGATGCATTCTCAATATATATGTTTAAAAGGCTTCGAATAACGGCTCAAGGACATAATGCAAAGTTTCATCTCAATCCGTTCTGTAGTTTTTGCGTGAAAGAGTAACAAACATCCATACATCCATCCATCCATCCATCCATCCTCACAAACTTTCACGTTTATAATATTAGTAGGATAGGATAGCATTGTTCCTCGACAACGCTATAACTACGCGGCGGACAACTGTACGCGCTGACGCTACTTGCTCTCTCCGTGCGATCAGTTAGAAGCTGCCATCTCTAATTGTAAACAATTGATTTACTAATAATTATAATCAACTTTTACTTAGTTCCGACATCGAACAAAACAATTATTTTTTCAAAAAATAGCATGACCGACTTCACCCGTGTACAGAATCATTACATAGTATAAAACAAAGTCGCTATCCGCTGTCTGTCCCCATGTATGCTTATATCTTTAAAACTACGCAACGGATTTTGATGTAATTTGTTTTAATAGATAGAGTAATTCAAGAGAAATGTTTATATGTATAATACACCTGTGCGAAGCCGGGGCTCATCGCTAGAACGCAAATATTATGCACGGATCGATGTAGCATTTTTCACATTATTGTTGATTTATCAAAAATGGCTCAGCCGATTTCGATAAAATGTAAATGGGACCAATTTCGAAGTATACTCTTTCCTATAAAAAGAGAATTATTGAAATCGGACCACTACAAAAAAGTTATGCGTGGTTATACATTAAAAAAAAATATACGCGTCGAATTGTATACCTCCTCCGGTGGTTCGTCGGTCTCAAATAGCTACACAATTTTTCTATTCAAAAACTTAATTGACACGATCAGCTGAATTTTATTTTACATACAAAAAGTACATTGACCCTCGACAAAATGTATTGCGAAACATTATCGAAAAGTTCGACTGTGACCTCGAGAGCTAAGGACGTGTCCTCGCTTCAAGGCGGCGTCCTCGCGCGAGGTCGGAGCGAGGTCAACCTTGGATACTGACCTTCCCCTTGAAAACGCCTTGAACACGAGGTTCGCGATAACGCACTGACTGTAGCGTATACTGTGCCATCGCGGAATCACTCCTTCCGCGTACGTCATGATAATTTACCTAGTGACGTAGATAATATAAACGTAGATTATTCTTAACACGCTTTTATTAGTTTCACCTGTATGTTTGCTTGCTTGTAACCAACCTCGTTGAGTTCGATTTTGACCTACTTTGAGCAATCAGATTTTCTTTAAACTTTGCACACCTAGCAAAGACCGATGACAATCTTACTATCTTACTAATATTATAAACGCGAAAGTTTGTGAGGATGGATGGATGGATGGATAGATGGATGGATGGATGGATGTATGGATGTTTGTTATTCTTTCACGCAAAAACTACTGAACGGATTGAGATGAAACTTTGCAATAATATAGCTTATATATCAGAATAACACATAGGCTATAAATTATAATGATAATGCGTATATTGTTCATAATATAACGATAAGTGTTAAGTAAGATCTGAGAATTCTGAGAAGCTATTCTAGAGTGCGCTTCAAGAAATGTCAAAAAAAATCAAGTGTCGAATCGAACAACCGTCAAATCGTTTTTTGTTTAATTTTTTGGATCAGGTTTGAAAGACGGATCGTGAAATAGTCTACTTTTTATCCCGGATAAATAAATGGTTCCTATGGGATAGCACAAAAATCAAAATATCATGCGGGCGAAGCCGCGGGTAAAAACTAGTGCATTTATAAAAAAAAACATGACTCCTAACCGTGTTTTTTAGTTTTTTTTTAAAACTGTATTTATAGTATTATTTATATCTCCAGGTGATACGAATATAGGACAACCTTGTGCGATGACCTTCCCCTTGAAAACGCATTGAAAACAAGGTTCGCGATAAAAAATACTGACTGTAGCGTATACTGTGCCATCGCGTAATCATTTCTTCCGCGTTTTTCATAATAGAGAGTGACGTCAAAACGACATTGTAGGTTATGACGAATATAGATACACTTTAGGAAAATGTTGTAAAAATCTCATGTTTGTTATCAATAGTTGTCATCCATTTGTCCATTTGCCATTATAATTATAGTAGGCATGGGGTGCGTTCCAAAACGTTTAGCTGTTTGTCGGGTGAATTTTACCGGATGAATTTTGGTTTCGGAACTAGGCTGTATAGGGTGAAAATCACACGGAGCGAATTATGTTTTGGAACGATCTTGGAAAAAAGAGCTACCTAAGTGTTACCATTTATGCAATAAATGTTCCTTTCGTTTCTTTACCGATACTTTTTCTACATTTGATTTTTTGTTTTTATTTATGTAGGTCATCATTTCCTAAAATGGTATATTAATTCTCAGTAAAAATTCTTCTGTAAATAGGTACTTATCATGAAAATCATCCTTTTTCTAAGAAAATGTTACTTTTCAATCTGTCGTACGTTTAAATCGCACAAAAGCTCTGGTAGCACCGGCAATAGCTTCGTCAGCGCGCGAAATTCAATTTTTCTTAGGTTTTATGTCAAGATGTGTATGTGGAGATACAATACAGTCTCTTCACGGTTGTTTTGCCTTTGATATTTGTCACTGTCTCTACCAAGTCATTACACACAATCACAGGTTAGAGAGAGACACAGTCATGGGTATCAGAGAAAGCTACTTCACGTAGCTGTGAACGGACTGTACTCATGTATAGTCATTTTACGAATATAAGTAGTTTTGACTTAGTACATACATAAAATCCGAAATAGTGAACAGTCTTTATACAAAACTGATAATTCTAGTTGAAGAGAATTTGAATTTCGCGCGCCGATCGAGGATATATGCCCAAAAAAGATCTTTGATTAACAACAGCATTATCTTTTATGTAATAACTAATTTCATCTTTATCCAAAATGCTTATAATATTTTGCCGTTGCAGTACACCTAGTTTAGTGTGAATTGGAATGATAAAATTTTCAATTTATTTTTCCTCAACCGCTTGTTTTCATTATAACTTCTCTCGTAACGTCAATTTTGACAGCAGAGTGAAATTCAACTCTGATTTTACCAGGGTGAATTATTTCAACTGGCAGGTGGAATTTCACTCTGTCGGAGGCGTTCCAAAACATTAGAGTAAAATTCACCGTTGCGTTTTGGAACCAGCATCGAGCGAATTTCACCCTTCACCGAGTGAATATTGCCTGTTTTGGAACGCACCCATGATGACTAAAAATATAATTGGTCCGTCATATATAGATTACTAGTTTTTACCCGCGGCTTCGCCCGCATGATATTTTGATTTTTGACGCAATATTGTAACGCAGTAGGAGCCCTTTGTAGGTATGCAGTAACTATGATGTAATCTGCGGTGTATACGATTCCGGGAAGCTCTATTGTTTTGCGTTTTTTATTGGTGCCTTTTGTATTCGGTTTTATGGCTTAATGACTCGAGCGGGATCAGTCTTTGTATCTCGTCTTTTGTTGGGTGTTTACGTAAATGAAAAACAATAGGGATTCTCGAACTTTCAAGTTGTTTACTTGTTAACACAATAGCGTTTATTAAGATCGAGTAATGTTGCGAAATATCTCGTAGGTTCGAGACTGTAGGAAATAACGGATATAAATACGCCGGCCGACCCTTGGGGATCAGTTTATTCGTTTACCGTCGAAGCGATAACTACTCGGGTTAGAGTGCGATACCAGTGATTGTGAAGTGACTAGCTTGTGTGATTATCAGTGCCAGTGTAAAGTGTTTGTGCGAACCAGTTGTGTCGTGTATCTTTGTGATTTTTGTGAAGTGATTGTGTGCAATAAAGTGCAAAGTGAATAATCGGCGTTTTAACTGACTATCCAAGAACCCATTTCGTAACATTTGGTGTCAGAAGGGTGGATAGTTGAAAATGCCGGTAACACCATACGACGAAGAGACCCCTCGCACAAGGAGTCAGCGCCGACAGGAGGAAGCGCGCCGACAAGAGGAGCAGGAGCGCCGCCAAGAGGAGATCGACCAGAGGCGCTTTGGAAATAATTCGCTGTTAATGGAAGGCAGTGAGTCCGAGGCAACCAACGACGACTCCAGAAACCCAGGAGCACCTGCTGCGGCACCTTCTGTGGTACCTGCTGCACCACCTGCTGTGGCACCTGCTACATCACCTGCTGCCCCTGCGGCATTTGATATGGCTGCAATGATGTCGATGTTGCAGTCAATGTTGGATCGCAACAACAGCAAACTGGAAGAACAGGCCCGCAACAACAGAGAAGAACAGGCTCGTCAACTGGAAGAACAGGCTCGCCAACTAGAGGAGAAACTGGATCGTGGACAAGAGGGTCTGCTTTCAAGCCTACAAGCGACCATGGGAAAGGAAATAAGAGAAATGAAAGAAAAAATGGACCAGCACGATACCAAGATGAAGGAGTATGAATCTCGCATCTTCGAAACGGAAACACAAATCGCCGACGTAAGAAAGACCTTGAACGTCATTAAAACTGGAAGTGGAGCCATTCCATTAACAAACTTCTCGCCAGCCTCACAAAAGATCAAAGTGACGCCTTACGACGGGACATCATCATGGTCGGCTTACAAAATTCAATTTGACGCCGCCGTTCAAACCAATGGATGGAACAAGGACCAAGCCAAGAACGCCCTCATCATGAGCCTTCGTGACGAAGCCCTGAGTATTCTGGATGCCGTGGGTAAGGAAGTGACCTACGATAAATTAATGGAAACGCTGGAAAGTCGCTATGGTGATGAGCACCTGGAACGTGTGTACCGAGCGCAGTTGAAGAACAGGGTGCAACGTCGTAATGAAAGTCTTCAACAGTGGGCCGTCGAGGTGGAGAAACTATTCCGGAAGGCTTATCAGTCCGCGCCATTACCCAACGACGAACATCTAGTGGAAGCGTTTGCTAACGGGATAGCAGACTTCGAAGTAAGAACTGCAGTGAAACTCGGGCATCATAAAACACTAAAGGAAGCTTTGGCTCAAGCCTTAGAAGTTGAGGCTGTACGAAATCCAGCGAAGGGTATCCAACATATAAGGGAGGTAAAAGACGCATCACTTCGTACAAGGTTTGGCCCTAGATGCTACAACTGCGACGAAAGAGGCCATTTATGGCGGAATTGCCCAAAGCCATGCCGAACCAGGGACGATCGACTATTGGAAGAACGGACGGATCGTGAGGCGACGCATTCACTATGGAGGAATAAACGACCTGCTGAAGAAAGCAGAAATTGGCGAGTGTTAACCGGGTCAGAAAAGCCAAAGATTTTGATATCACAAGTTCACGATGGGAACAGCCTGATCATCAATGGTGCCATCAACGGAACTTCGTGCAAGCTGACATTGGATACTGGAGCCTCTCGCACTATCATCAGTTCCCGTTTGGCTAAGCGCTTTCTTCCGAACTTCGAAAGCTGCAAAACAGTTCAACTTCTGACAGCGACCGGTCAGTACATATCCGTCCAAGGAGAGAAGCTGGTGGAGTTAAAGTTGGGTGAGAAAACCTTCCAACATAAAGTCATTGTGGCAGATATAGTTGACGATTGCATTCTGGGTCTTGACTTCATGCGAGAACATCATTGTGAGATTGACGTCAACCAAGGAATCTTGAAATGTGGAAGAGAAGAAATCTTCATGGAAGGCGCCATATCAGGAAAGGTTTATTGTCTGCAGAGAACAGTCCTTCCACCTAGATCGGAAACCATTGTGGCAGTTAGATTACCGCCAAAGTTGGGACATCAACAACGATGTGTGCTAATAGAACAATCGGAAGGTGATCAACCATGGTTAGTGGCCCGAACTTTGGTGAGGACTACTAATACTGCTGTGGTGCGTGTGCTCAACACAAGTAACGAGGAACAACTCATCAAAGGAGGAACCCCGATTGGTACATGCGAAGAAGTAGACTGGATGCGCAGATGCCAAGAACAACCAAAGGAGGAATACAACTGTGCTGGGAGTTGCAACGTGTCAACACTATTGGAAGATTCCCGGAAAGATCTCTCTGAAAAAGAACTTCTGATGGCGAAGAAGATGCTACAGCGCTTTACCGACATATTTGCCCTCGATGATGCTGTCAACGGGAAGACTGGCTTAGTGAAGCACACGATAAATACAGGAAACGTGCCACCGATACGACAGCGGCCAAGAAGGATACCAGTGGCTCGAGAAAAAGAAGTTGAGTCAATGATCGAAGACATGGCGCTAAATGGTGTGATAGAACCTTCATCCAGTCCGTGGTGTTCGCCAGTGGTTCTAGTGAAAAAGAAGGACGGCAGTATGCGGTTTTGTGTTGATTATCGACGACTCAACGACGTAACGAAGAAGGACAGCTACCCTTTGCCGAGGATTGATGACACGTTGGATACACTGACGGGCATGAAGTGGTTCACTACGCTGGACCTGAAGAGCGGGTACTGGCAAGTGGAAATAGACCCTAAAGATAAGGAGAAGACCGCATTTTCTACGGGAAAAGGCCTGTGGCAATTTAAAGTGATGCCGTTTGGGTTGTGCAACGCCCCCGCTACGTTCGAAAGGTTAATGGAGTTAGTTCTTGCGGGACTAATTGGTGACGCATGCCTTGTCTACTTAGACGACATCATAATTGTGGGAAAAACCTTCGAAGACCACCTGCAAAACCTAGAACGAGTCCTAACAAAAATACGTGCTGCCAATCTTAAGCTGAGTCCGAAGAAATGTTCCTTCTTCAAGAGGCAAGTGAATTTCTTGGGACATGTGATTTCCGAAGCTGGTGTACAGACGGATCCAGGTAAAGTCAGTGCTGTGAAGGATTGGCCTGTGCCAAAAGACAAGACGGAAGTCAGAGCATTCTTGGGTTTATGCTCCTATTACAGGCGATTCGTGAAGAACTTTGCTGACATCGCTAAGCCGTTGCATAGACTGACTGAGGAAAAACGGCCCTTCCTCTGGGATGAAAATTGCGACGCAGCTTTTCGAGGACTAAAGGAGCGACTTTGTAATACGCCTATTCTCGGTTTTCCGGACACCGAGAACGAGTTTATCGTGGACACTGACGCCAGCAACACCGGCATTGGAGGAGTATTGTCGCAAAGAAAAGGAGACCAAGAAGTGGTGATTGCGTATTTCAGCAAATCCTTGTCCAAGCCAGAAAGGAACTACTGTGTGACAAGAAAGGAGCTACTTGCAGTGGTGAAGACATTGCGCCATTTTAGCAAATACCTGCTCGGGCGAAAATTTCATCTGAGGACCGACCACGCTGCTCTGAAGTGGCTATTGCAATTTAAGGATCCCGAAGGCCAAGTGGCAAGATGGATTGAGCAACTACAAGAGTTCGACTTCATCACGGAACATCGCAGTGGAAAATCTCATGGCAACGCAGATGCACTGTCAAGAAGGCCATGCTCAGAGGACTGCAAGCATTGCTCAAGACAAGAGTCGAAAGATCCAGTACCTGTCAGAATGCTCAAATCTGACATCGGCGACGAATGGAAAGAAACCCTTCAGGCTGAACAAAAAGAAGACGTCGACATCAAGCCGATTCTTGAATGGATGAAATCAGATGCCCGTAAGCCTGACTGGAGTGCTATTGCTTCACTGAGTGTTACGACAAAGAGCTATTGGGCGCAATGGGATAGCCTGGTGCTTCAAGAGGGAGTGCTGTGCCGAAAATGGGAAAATGCTCGAGGAAACCAGTGCCATCTCCAAATGGTTGTACCCAGAGCAAAAGTTCCCGAAGTTTTGAAGCTGTACCACGAAGGGTTTTCGGGAGGACATCTGGGTGTGAAACGGACACTGTTGAAGATTCGAGAAAGGTTTTACTGGATCAACTGCAGAGATGACGTAGAAGACTGGGTACGGAAATGCACGAGCTGTGCATCAGTGAAAGGTCCGCATACCCGCAGCAGAGGAGCACTAAAGCTGTATAATGTTGGAGCACCATGGGAGCGAATCGCACTGGATGTGGCCGGACCATTTCCTGTGAGCGAAAGTGGCAACAAGTACTTCCTTGTCGTCATGGATTACTTCACCAAGTGGCCGGAAGTCTTCGCAATTCCAAACCAAGAGGCATCGACGATAGCAGACAAATTGGTCCATGAAGTATTCTGTCGTTTTGGAGTACCATTGGAAATCCATAGTGACCAAGGAAGAAATTTTGAATCTCAACTGTTTCAAGAGACGTGTCGGCTAATGGGTGCACACAAAACAAGGACAACGTCATACCACCCGCAATCGGATGGAATGGTGGAGCGATTCAACCAAACTCTGGAGAGATACCTGGCAAAAGTAGTCGAAAGCAAACAACGGGATTGGGACAAGCATATCCAGCCATTTTTGTTGTCATACCGAAGTGCTGTTCATGAGAGCACAAATGTCACTCCTGCTTTTGCCAATTTTGGACGTGAATTACGGCTACCCGCCGACTTAATAACTGGTGTCCCACCGGATTCTCCACAACCCATAACAGAGTACGCCAGTGACCTCCGGAACAAGATGAACGACATCTATGAGCACATTGGAGAGTATGGCCAGCAAACATCAGAAAGAATGAAGACTAGATACGACAGAAGGACTAACAACCCTGGGTTCGAGGAAGGCTCGCTGGTATGGCTACACAACCCTATACGCAAAAAAGGGAAATCTCCAAAGCTACAAGCCAAATGGGATGGACCATACCGAGTGGTGACCAAGATCAACGACGTGACGTTCCGCATACAGAAGGGACATCGAGGTGCTCCCAAGATAGTTCATGTGGATCGATTGGCGCGATATTACGGGTGCAACGATGCTCGGGACGAGCATGTCTTAGGAGGGGGTAGTGTAACGCAGTAGGAGCCCTTTGTAGGTATGCAGTAACTATGATGTAATCTGCGGTGTATACGATTCCGGGAAGCTCTATTGTTTTGCGTTTTTTATTGGTGCCTTTTGTATTCGGTTTTATGGCTTAATGACTCGAGCGGGATCAGTCTTTGTATCTCGTCTTTTGTTGGGTGTTTACGTAAATGAAAAACAATAGGGATTCTCGAACTTTCAAGTTGTTTACTTGTTAACACAATAGCGTTTATTAAGATCGAGTAATGTTGCGAAATATCTCGTAGGTTCGAGACTGTAGGAAATAACGGATATAAATACGCCGGCCGACCCTTGGGGATCAGTTTATTCGTTTACCGTCGAAGCGATAACTACTCGGGTTAGAGTGCGATACCAGTGATTGTGAAGTGACTAGCTTGTGTGATTATCAGTGCCAGTGTAAAGTGTTTGTGCGAACCAGTTGTGTCGTGTATCTTTGTGATTTTTGTGAAGTGATTGTGTGCAATAAAGTGCAAAGTGAATAATCGGCGTTTTAACTGACTATCCAAGAACCCATTTCGTAACAATATCATTATAAATTATAGCCTATGTGTTATTCTGATATATATAAGCTATATTATTGCAAAGTTTCATCTCAATCCGTTCAGTAGTTTTTGCGTGAAAGTGTAACAAACATCCATCCATCCATCCTCACAAACTTTCGCGTTTATAATATTAGTAGGACTAGTTTTTGCCCGCGGCTCCGCCCGCGTAGTATTTTAACTTTTGTGCTATCCCACAGGAACCTCTTACTTTTTCAGGATAAAAAGTAGCCTATGTCCGGCCCTTGAACTATATCCATGCCAAAAATCAAGTCAATCCGTTGCTCCGTTGGTGCGTGGAAGAGGAACAAACCAACAAGCTTTTCGAATTTATAATATTAAAGTACTTACCTATGATTAAAAAATATGAGCCACGCATTTTTTCTTTTGACATAGATATAGCCTGTTAAAGTTCCATGTGACGTCACGAGCTACGTCGCACTAGTGACGTCACGAACCCCCACTCAACTTTGACTAGGTTTATCTTAGTCATTTATTGTTTGATTGACAAAAGAAAAAATACGTGTCCAATATTTTTCAATAATCTAACTCACGGATTAACAAATTAATAATGATTTTATTACCCAGCCATCGCATCTATTATTATTAGTGTAATTCGTGCGTGCTGTAGGTAGGTACTAATTGAATAAATAAATAGGGCGTCCACTGGACATAGGCCTCCCCTAAAGATCTCAAATAAGACCGGTTGAAATTGGCCTGCATCCAGCGAGTTCATCAGTCAGAGATCGTCAGTCCACCTAGTTGACTCTCCTACGCTGCGCTTTCTGGTCCGTGGTCTTCATTCGAGAACTTTACGACCCCTCGGCAATCCGTTCTTCGAACTATGTGCCCTGCCCACTGCCATTTCAACTTGCTAATCCGCTGGGTTACGTCGGTTACTTTAGTTCGTCTGCGAATCTTCTCATTCCTGATTTGATTTTGCAGAGAAACTATTATCGAACTTCTCCTTTTAGCCGGCAAATGAACTCATTGTATAGTTGCAGAACAGCCTTGGAGGATTTAGTTACCAGGGAAGGATCCAGCACGCGTACCCCTCTGTCATGGTATAAGAAAAAATGTACCTACATGTAAACGAGACACCAAACATTTCAATTATAGAATTTATAGACTAAAGAGCTGAGGTGGTCTGTAATTTTCCATACAAACGTATTCCGCTGTTTTCTTTCTGGAAAATGCTTTTAGAGTTACAATTTTTTGCCATAAAATTAAATTTAGCCGTTTAAACTACCCTGTCTTTTAATTTTTTTGATAAATTAATTATCAGGCAAAATATGATCCTTCAAAGTCTCAAAAAATTCACCATTTTTACCGACGTCTTTAAAGACCCACCAGAATAAACTTATTAATTTCTAACAAAATATGAAATGACATAATCATGAACACATATTTTTTGTAAATTTTGGTATAAAAAAATACTTAATTAATTTAGTTTTTAATTAAGAAAACAGCGTAATACGAAACGTTGTTTTGCCAAGATTTTTGTAGGTATAAATTGCTCTGAGCTGCAATTGTCCCTATCGCACGATGCGGAGGTAGGGTTGAGGTGAGGGAGGTTCAAACCTATACGTACACATGCACTAGGTATGTAGTAATAGACGATATTTTTGTCGATGTTCTAGTGATGTCCATCGATATCGATGTTTATTAAAAATATTAGTTAATTTTTCAAATCTTGTAATTTTACTGATGTATCTTTGTTACTTTTGAAGAAAACGATCTTATGTATGGAATGCGTATATATGCGTTTAGTTACTGCGTCTTATTGCAGCGACTACACAAATCTGTGTAGTAATTTTTTAGTTTATATATATCGTGTTGTATCGGCAGACATCTAAATGGTTTAGGTACAGAATGACCAATTCTCATAATGCCCAACTAATCCGGAAATACTCAATTCTGCGAATGCCTAATTCTATTTAATTTAATTTTAATTTAATGGCAACATAATTTCAATTAAGAATTTCTTTAAAAAAATCTTACTTTAAAAGATTTGTGTGTTTGTTTAAAATAACCAATACTACTTTTTTGATAATAAATCAGCTAGATCGCAAATTTTACGTCCTCAACATAAATTCAATATTCGTGTAGTACAAGTAAATAATACTTTGTATCATCGAAATTCATCTAATACAGCCATGAAAGTGTACAATAGTCTACCTCTTCACATAAAATTTTTAGATGCAAACAAATTTAAACATAGCTTAAAAAATGGCTCGCTGAAAATACCTTATATACTCGTAGCATGAAACAATATAATTAATGTACAAATTCTGACTGATAATTATGATCTCATGTGTTACGGTATATAGGGCTTTATGTCATAGATAGATAGATAAACTCTTTATTGATTCACATTCACACTCACATAAAACAGAAAATAGAGTTAAAATAGATGCTAAAACATGTGAAGCAACCGGCGGCCTTATCACTGAAAGTGATTTCTTCCAGGCAACCTTAGGATGGAGAGAGATAGGTACAAAAGAAAATACGACGAGGTGTGCTAATTTAGAGGACACTTTAAAAGTAAAACAAAATAATATAAATAATAAAAGAATTATACAATAGACATACATACAAATGTTATAAATACTAATACATATATAAATAATACAGTTAAATAAACTAATAAATACTTATAACTTCTAACATACACATATATAAACAATGTATAAGTAAACGAAAATAATAATAAGCAAACAAATTAATAAACCACCCAAAAAACTAAGAACGAATTAAGGATTGCGACAGATATAATTTTTTAACTTCCTCTTTGAAAACAGTTATGGACGGGGCCCGTTTAATGGAAATGGGTAGACGATTCCATAATTGGACTGCTTGGAATGAAAAGGATTTGCCATAAAAGGTAGTTCGAGCGGAAGGAGTCATCAGAGTTAGGTTTTCTTTGGACCGAAGGGGGATGGAGTGGGATGTATGCCAATAGGTAAAACGCTTACTTAGTTATGATAATATAATACATATAATATGTTAGTTGCTTCAATAGTAAAACTTGCCTAGAAATTGTGCTTTAATTACCGGTGATTTTTTATAAGAAAATGTGATTTTCCCATTGGAAATTATTTTGTCATATTGAAAATTGAGCATTTTTAGAATTGGCCATTCTTATGAATAAGGAAGTTTCCCGTTTTCTAGTTTTATTTTTATTAAATTACACTAAGTCTGCAATAAATTATGGTGTTTTTATTTTTCAATTATCTTCAAAAAAGACGGAGTTATGAATTTTTAAACATGACCGCACGAAATCAAAAAACCTCGCGACGGATTTAAGCGTGTGACGTCATCCAGCTCCAGAGCCGCGCCGTGGGTTAGGCGGGAGTAAGGAAAAACGGAAATAAAGTGCTTCATTATGTACCGGGTATTTTTCTAAGCCACGAATACGTTCTAGAATATCATTGTACTTATCTTTATGTTATGATCAACATTTACTATGGGGCTAACTCCCCAATATAACGAATAAAAAGTCAGCATTCCCGTAATTTTGTCGTGAGTAAATGAACTTTATATCTAAATGGAACAAGACTTGGTGTATGTGTCTAGTGTACTGCGGTTTTTACATCTGTAATTATTAACTAGTAGCTCTCCAAACAGTAGACCTCGCATGTATACATTTTCTTGTAATAAGTTCTCAAAAATGCACAACTTTCACAGGTAAATATATTCTTAATCATAAAAATGGTATGGTTCTTTACTAAGATATTATTGTAAATTATGGCCAAATTTTACTATGGGACTAAGTAAGTAAGTTTGTATAGGCCGGGTGGCTAGCCCTGGTGTCAGAGTTTGGGACTGATCCCCTATACAGGGTTAGCTAGCTAGAACTGGTGAAGCGTAATATATTTTGTTCTAATAAAATACTTAAGATATTTTTTTTTCAAGGCTTTTATTTTCTAGTTCCAATAAGTTGTCAAGTGCGTGTCGAGACATGCGTATGATAGGCTTCCGTAGACGTGACGATGATTATGGTGATGATAAAAACCAATTTTTAAGATGGTTGATTACTAGGATAACGTAATTTAGTATGAATTCTTGGTTGCCTGGAAGAATTCGCTTAAAGCGATAAGGCCACCAGTTAGAAACCTATTATTTGTATTGTTTTGTCCCTGTAATTTTTTTTATGTTATGTGGTTGTCTAATAAAGTATTATTTTTTGTTTGTTTGTATGAAATATACATGTGAGGTCGATGACCTCTAATGTTTAAAAATTTCAATTTTTTCTTTCAAGCTCAAAAATTTATGATTCCACAATGCTCAAAATAATTTTCAGGGAAAGTTTTTAATATGGTCTGTAAACGGCGTTCGTTCGTTACACGGACATAACGAAGTTTTAAGGGATCCTCGTTTTACTACGAAACCCCAAAAATGACTGAACATAGTGACAGCTGTCATATTCTAGAATCCATACTAGGATGACATGTCAGGTCTCAAAGTGACAGCTGTCAAACTTAAATGCGGTTTATTTCTGTAACTAATGATTTTAGACCTTTGCTGTCTTCACAAAAGTGATAGAACTCAACAAGATCTATATTTCGGATGACAGCTCTTTAAAGTAATTTATCTCCGTAACTGTCGTTTCTAGATCGTTACTTTAGGCACAAAATTGATAGAGCTCAACGAGATCTACATTTCGGATGACATCTGTCATGCCACTCTAGTATGAATTCTATAATAATATGCCATATAATGGCAGTTGTCACTTTGACATCTGTCATTTTCGGAACTAAAAAATAAGTTCTGAAAAACCTATTACCTACAATGACTTTATAAGAACAAATATTAGGCTGAGAAGTTTTGGATAACCCTATACAGGGTATTAGTCCCATAGTAAAAGTTGGTCATAATATACAATGATATTTGAGGACAGAACATTGTAATTATGAATATATTTGCCTGTGCAAGTTGTGCATCTTTAAAACTGATTACCAGAAAATGTTCACCAAAATGTATTCTTGTGAGGTCTACTATTTGGAAAACTACTAGTCAATATATACAGATGTAATAATCGCAGAACAGTAGGTACACACGCCAAGTCTTGTTCCATTTAGAAATAAAGTTAATTTACTCACGACAAAATTATGGGAATACTGACTTTTTATTCGTTATATTGGGGGGTTAGTGCCATAGTAAATGTTGATCATAACATAAAGATAAGTACAATGATATTCTAGAACGTATTCGTGGCTTAGAAAAATACCCGGCATAGAATGAAGCACTTTATTTCCTTTTTTCCTTACTCCCGCCTAACCCACGGCGCGGCTCTGGAGCCGGATGACGTCACAGGCATAAATCCGTCGCGAGGTTTTTTGATTTCGTGCGGTCATGTTTAGACATCCATAACTCCGTCATTTATTAAGATATTCGAGTAATTTTTTCACTGTATCTAATATAATTCTAACGTCTTTAAATGTATAAAATTATTTTTAGTTTTTATGATAAAGGAAACTTCCTTATTGGGCATTCAATTTTTTAAACGTCTTTAAAGTAGAACCAAAGTATGACAGGCTGTTCTCTAAACAGTAAACCTCGCATTTGTTTAATTGAATCCTCAATTATTTTTATACTATGGGACTAATTTCGGAATGCAAATACGGCTATAGGTACCTACAATATAAAAGGCAAGAAGTTTTAGATTAACGAGACCCTATTACTAAGACTCCTCTGTCCGTCTGTCCGTTAGTCACTAGGCTGTATATCACGAACCGTAAAAGCTAAACAGTTACAATTTACACAGATGATGTATTTGTTCCCACTATAACAACAAAACTAAAAATAGAGTAAAATAAATATCTACTTCAACCGTGTAGGTACAGAATTCGCGAATAGTGCGCACGGATCGATTATTGTTGATTTATCAAAAATGGCTCAGCCCAATTCAATAAAATTTAAATGGGATCAATTCCGAAGTATATTCTTTCCAATGAAAAAAATTCTAACTAAGAATGATCAAAATCGGACTACTGTGTAAAAAGTTACGCTTGGTTATAAATAAAAAATATACGCGTCAAATTGAGTACCTCCTACGTTTCGTCGGTCAAAAAATAGAATGAAATAAATATTTTTTCATGCCATACAACAGACGTGATTTTTTGCACGATTTTTATTAATGTACACTAGGGTGATTCATAAAAATGTTTTTAATATTTTTTCAAGTCTCAACCCCTAAAAGTGATCTACATATGTAAAAACGAAGTAGTATTTTTTTTCGAATTTTTAATTTAACTTTTAGGGGTCGCTACCGACCCTTAAAGTTTTTAATTTTTTATCTATTATGCTCATTTTATGAAGTTGAACTTACCTTACTTTAAATTACTTTACGACATAAATACAAACCAAAGATGTAAAAAAACACTTAAAGAGTCGCCCCCTTCCCCTTTTCTTGTCACCCCCGCCCCCACGGCCCACACAAACTACTATCAAGTGGCATCAAATTAGTGCAAGTTCTAGCGCGGGCGCATTCGTACGTGCGCGAAATTGACCTGATAATAATTGTGTTTATTGTTGTGATTTCCTATGCAAAATGACTACCAATACCATAAATACACGAAAAAAGACTGAAATATGGTTAATTGGATATACACGCGATCGACCTTAGTTCCGTCAAAATTACCATCTGTGAAAGAAGTAATGAGTTTATTTTTCCACTACAAAAATGTTATGAATAACGTAAACAAAGAGTCGGCGTCGTGTACAACTCATGATGTGCTAGCTTTGTGGCAAAAAGCAAGTATTCCCACCAAGGATTAACAACATATCGTCTCAAAAATACTTCAATATTTCAAGGAATGGCAAAAGTTGAAAAAAAATAAGGAAAATAAAACAAAACGCTCAGCGGCAATAGAAGCAAAATAACTCAAGTGGCAATCAAATTTAGATGTTCTGTTTGACATAGCCCACTCTAATGCTTTAAATATGATGACTATTAAGGAAGATAAACAATTTCTTATGAGTCAATAAAAAATTGGGCCGTCAGGGTCGAATTGGTAACACTGATAGAATGTATGCTAAAAAAATTCATAAAAAATGGGAAAGAGAAGCAAAGTTCGAGAGAATTAAAGAAAAAGAAAAGGAAGCCATTAAAATACTTACTGAGAAATGTGTGTTATCTTCTTCTACTACTGCGTCTGAAAAGAGTAGTAGTGACGGAAGTTTTCCTAGTAATCCAACCCCACAGCCAGGACCCTCTACAAGCAAAGATATTTCGTCACCACCACGGACACGGGGTCGAAAATCAATTCTTGACGATAATTTAGCTACGACCCTTGATGTTGCCAAGTTGAGTGATCGAAAAGCTACTTTAGTTTTGGCATCTACCATCAAGAGTCTTGGATGTGACGTATCTCAATATAACGTTAGCTTCTCTTCTATACGGCGCCATAGAATGAACATTAGACAGCAGCTTGCCGAGTCTCTTAAAGACGCATTTCAACCCCAAACCACGCTTACCATACACTGGGACGGAAAGATGCTTGAGGATATAACCGGACACGAAACTGTTGATCGCCTACCAATCCTGGTATCCGGAAAAGGAGTTGATCAACTCCTAGCCGTTGCAAAGCTTCCCGATGGTAAAGGTGAAACAATGGCATCGGCCATTTTTGAATCAATTTTGTCATGGCGGCTTAAGGAAAAAATTAAATGTATGTGCTTCGATACAACAGCATCGAATACAGGGCGAATCAACGGGGCCTGCATTCTATTAGAGCAAAGAATGGAGAAAGAATTGATCTGGTTAGCATGTCGGCATCACATCTTAGAAATTGTACTTGAAGCTGTCGTAGTTTCAGCCATGGGACCTTCGAGTGGACCAGAAATATTAAGTTTCAAAAGATTTAAAAACCACTGGCCAAAAGTTAAACAGGAAGACTTCCAAACTGCTGTATCTGAACAATCCACTTGGAGTTGTGTTGAAAACATCGCAGCAGACATGATTGCTTTTGCTAACAATCAATTGCAACAATTCCAGCCTCGCGATGATTACAAGGAGCTGCTGCATTTAATCATCATATTTTTAGGAGGTATTCCTAAAAAAGGTATCTCCTTTAAGACCCCTACTGGAATACACCGTGCACGTTGGATGGCAAAAGCTATATATGCATTGAAAATGTATCTTTTTAAACACCAGCTTAAGATCACAATCAAAGAAACAAAAGCACTCACAAATATTTGTATATTTGTCGTACGTGTTTACGCTAAATATTGGTTTACAGCTGCAGTATCTCGTATGGCTCCTGAAAATGATCTGCAAATGTTAAAAGACTTAGTAGGATTTGAAAAATATAACCAAACTTTGTCCAAAGTAGCTATAAAGAAGTTGCTAGGCCACCTTTGGTATTTGTCTGAAGAACTGATTGCTTTCGCATTTTTTGATGATCGAATTTCTTTTGAAACAAAACGACAAATGATTTTGGCACTTGACAAGGAAGGGTTAGAAAGTCGCCCTAAAAGAATTACTTTAGAATATGAAGCAATCGTAAATAAAAACATCGAAGATTTTGTGTCGAAAAACACGAGGAAATTCTTTGAAATAACTGGTGTTTCATCTGAACTTTTACAAAAAGATCCCGAGATATGGGAAGAAGAAGAAAGCTACAAGTCAGCTAAAGAAATTGTACAAAATATGAGAATCGTTAACGACATGGCCGAAAGGGGTGTCGCATTGATGGAAGAGTATAATAAATTACACACAAACAATGAGGAGCAGAATCAGTACTTAATGTTATTAGTTAAGGATTACAGGCAGAAAAACCCCAATGTAAATAAGGCTAATTTAATGTAAAACTGATTGTTTTTTATTTTAATATAAACATTTGAGATGTTTTTAAGTTAATATTTAGTTTTTTTTAGAAAAATACTGTATTCTGATAGGTTAAGAACTTTTAATTAAAAGTTACGTTTTTGACTGAACTTGATAATTTTCAATTGACGGTAGCGACCCCTAAATATAATTTTAAAAATAAAATAAAAATAGCAGCTTGTTTTCTAAGGGAGTAGATCATTTTAAGAGGTTGAGACTCAAATTTAAACAAAAAGAATTTTTTTTGGTCTTATATGAATCACCCTAATGTACACAAAAGGTAGACGCTTGAAATATTCTCAGAATATTTATTTAGTAATATAATATATCAATATACTCGTATCATGTTTATAAATGTATCAATTCAAAAATTATATAATTGAATCGAAATAATTGGCTCTCATACGGTATGAAACCTTTCGAGCGCGAGTCCAACTTGCATTTGGGATATTTATTATAAACCGTAGAAGAACGACGTAATGTAAGATATTTCCATAAAAAAATAATTAATTTATACTTAAAAAGAAGTAATTTCAGTAAAAATATATTATGTAAACTGCAGCGCCTACAGATATCAAATATCCAATTGTATATGATGTTAGTTAGGTACATATTACGTTTTTGTCAAACAATAATTATTTGAAAGAAAATAAATTGGCATATAAAGAAAAATTAACCCATGTCACAAATAATGTAGCTTCCTAATGGCAGAAAAATAAATAATCTTTAAAATAATTAATCTTTTATCTTTTTGTTTGCTATCGATCGCCTATCTGCCATACCTACTAGGTAACCAGAGCATACGTAGAATACGCGCAAGATAGTTCTACGGTCGTACGGCCAAAATCAGGAACCAATTCAATACTGCCAGGGAATACAGAATACTAGTGATATAACGTAAGTGGCGCCACGACTCGCGCGCAGAGTTATCTTGCGCGCACTCTACGTAATATCATATTTTGCTACAATTCAAAATAAAATATCGGTCGGCCAGCGAGTTCGTTGGGGCGCAGGTAGGGTGCGGGGAGAGTTCGAGCGCAGTACGCACACAAGTACAATTGCATCACCACACACATTGAAGCTCCCTGGTTTGGGCGCATCGCGACGGCAATAGTTTAGTCCAAATACCTATTTCTCAATTTCCTCGTCACTAGTATATCGCCTTAAGCGTTTTAGTAATTAAGGCGAAAATGGATTATCAGCAACTGGGCTGCACTGTTCTCGCTCGCTCCGCTCCAAAAACCCGTTAACATTTCGACTTAATTCCCATATGTATTAGGTCCAAACTTCAGTGAACACCTCCTCCCCCGCGCTTCACGTAAAGTTAACAGATTGTATAGTGAACGCGAATCGTAGTGCATTTCTAGTCCGGAGATAAAACGTCCCTGAGAACAGCTGTTTTTTTTTGCGATTACTGAATTTGCTTGATTTGATTGGGGAGTGAGTGGAGGGGGGGGAACTAAAAAGCTTTAGCTAGCTATCCTTCATATAATGATCCCTCTCATTCCAGATGTGTGTGATAGAAGAGGATTTCCTATTCCTCGGGTCGCGGCTCGGAAACTCTCTTCTACTGCGCGTGACGGAGAGAGAAAACAGAATGCTGTTTTCTGTCGACAAGCCTCTAGAAGCTACTATAGATCTCACTGTTGACGCCGGTAAGTTGGCCAGTAGCGTGTAAAAAATACATAGAAACTCCATCTCTCTCTCTCTCTCTCTCTCACTAACACGTCTCTCTCTCTCTCTCTCTCTCTCTCTCTCTCTCTCTCTCTCTCTCTCTCTCTCACACACTCACAAGCACGCACGCACACACACATGCGCGCACTTACGCACACACGCATGCACACACACGCACACAAGATGAATTCTATAGAATAGCTGATTTTTCGGTATTTCAGGTTCACGATCTGGTTGTGCGCTTGATGGTAAGCGCATGTTGGTTTCGCATTTTGCTTTTAAGTGCGATAACTATCACGCAATATAGCTGCTTGTTCACCACTGCAATTTTAGTGACGCTCATTGCCGTACAATGCTAGCCAGAAATATGAATTGTAATGGAAACCTTGTATTGAAAATGCATGGCAATTCATCATCAGCAGCAGTTCAATCGGCATTTCATCGACAATTCATCATTCAGCATGATTAAAATCTGTCTTTTGTTAATTTATATTTAGTTTTTAGAGTGCCGTACCCAAAGGGTAAAAACGGGACCCTATTACTAAGTCTTCGCTGTCTGTCTGTCTCCAGGCTGTATCTCATGACCCATGATAACTAGACAGTTGAAATGTTCACAGATTATGTATTTCTGTTGCCTCTATAACAACAAATACTAAAAAAAGAAAATATATATTTAAGGGGGGCTCCCATACAACAAACCTGAATTTTTAGCCTGTTTTCGCTCGATATTAATAACGGTGACAGGTAGATGCTTGAAATATTCACAGAATATTTAGGTAATATATTTCATTTAACAATAAACAATGAAATTAAAATAGAACAAATATTTAAGGGGGCCATACAAGAAACGTGATTTGTTGCTCCATATTAATAACGGCAACTAGAAGATGCTTGAAATATTCACAGAGTGTCAAGTTGTATATTACCTTCAAAAATAAATATATTAAGGGGGCTTCTATATGGTACGGAACCCTTGGTGCGCAAGTTCGACTCGTACTTGGCCGATTATTTATTTTATTTATTAAAATTTTTATTTTGCGTTCTCGCCAAAAACCTCGTAGTAATTATTGGCGTGATTGGTTCGTTTTGTAGTCACTTCAAATTTTGATTGACAGTTTCTAACATTTCCTGCGCGCACGCATTGAATGACTCTTATTATGAACCGTCTTACCACAAAAGTTTTACGCAGCTTTAGACAATGTTTAACAGTACAAATTGCACGGTTGAACATTGTTTCAAGCGTGTTTAAATCTTTTGTGGTAAGGAGGTTAGTTTTTAAACCAACTCCAATTTACAATTTCCTTTGTCAATTGCTTTGTGTGTAATTTTTGTTCGGTAGATCATATTTCTGAGGTAGCCTATTCCCGTTTTAGTCCCATATAAGTTTTATCGAAATCGGCCTTGTCGATTTTGATAAATCATCAATAGTATGAAAATAAGCCGTGGTAGTCTAGTGGTAATGACACCCGCCTTACAATCGTGAGGTTGTGGGTTCAAATCCCGGTCCCGTACCAATGAATTCCTTGGAATTTATGTACGGAATTTCACACCACGGGATTTTCGGTGAAGGAAAACATCGTGAGGCAACCTGCATGCGTCCGTAGAAGAAATTCGGTGGCGTATGTGAATCCACCAACCCGCACTGGGCCAGCGTGATGGATATGGCCCAATCACCCTTCGTGGGTAGGTCTACGTCCTGTAGTGGACTATTAAAAAGGCTGGTACAATACAGTACAGTATGAAAATTACTGTATCGATTATACGTGATCTGTAGATAACACACAGAACTGTGACACAGAATTCAAATAGTTCGCATATTTGAATTCTGCGTACAGTCGGATTTATTGTCGAAAATGGCATATCCGACTGATATGCCATTTTCGACAAAAAACAATTAGGTATTTTATAGTCAGGCGGCTCAGGCGTTATGATGAGCTACCAGGGCCAGTTTCCATTATTACTATACTATAAACTGTACTAAGCGCCACACATCACTTCGACACTTCGCTGTGATTTGCTAATTATTGCGCATGTGTGGACAATTCCGACGCCGCGTGTCGTAGTGTTGAGCACGAGCGTAGGGAGCGCGCGGGAAGCATGAGGTTGGCGGGCGGGTGTGCCCCGGCGTCTCGTCTCTCTGGTTCTCGCGCATACCTATATTTTGGCTTTTGCGCAGCGTTCTGCGCATAACTTCCCATCCGCCGATTTGTGTGGCGCTTAGTAAAACAGCCATTTTAATAGTCCACTCAGGATTATTAAAATTTATTATTGTTAATTGCCAATATTATGCAATCATGTTTATTAATATTTAATAGCCACAGCAGATCAAGCTCAGAATAAAGAAAAAGACAAGGAAACAAGTAAAGACGACCCCGCGGCAAAGAAACGTAGAATGGACACTCTGAACGACTGCGTGGCGTCCAACGTCATAGAGATCAGCGACAGTGACGAACTGGAAGTGTACGGCAGCGATATCCGGACGTCCACGCAACTTACTAGCTATGTGTTCGAAGTAAGTCATAAACTAGCGTTTTTTTTTTCTGTTTGGCGTCTCATAATTTGGGTATTAGGTCAAGTGTAAGTTTGTGATATTATCAATATAGTAACGGTGTACGGTAGAGATATCCGGACGTCTACGCAGGTCACTAGCTATGTGTTAGAAGTAAATAGTGTTACATAATGAATGACTGTGAGACGTCCAAAGTCATTGAAATCAGTGATAATGACGAACTGGAAGTGTACGGGAGCGATATCCGGACGTCTGCGCAACTCACTAGCTATGTGTTCGAGGTAAGTGTGAAGTGGCTATGTGTCCAAATCTATCCCTAAACAAAGACATTTAATATTATTAGTAAAGACGTAAAATCGTAGGATGAATGAGTTATCTCATACAAAAGTCAAAATTTTGCCTTTTTCAGGTGTGCGATTCTCTGCTGAACATCTGCCCCATCGGGTCTGTGTCTATGGGCGAGCCGCAACTAGGTGGCGCCATTAGTGCCAATCCCGGAGCACCGAGAGTGGAACTAGTGGCGTGTTCGGGCCGAGGCAAGAATGGCGCGCTCACTGTTTTACAGCGGAGTATCACTCCTCAGTTGGTCACTGCTTTCGATTTACCCGGTAAGTGATTCTGTAAGGACGATCTTCGCTACTTGTGGCGCCATCTATTTTGCCGCCAGCGAAAGAATGTGCACCGCCAGCCGCCTATCACGACGTCGGAAAATCAACAAATCAATAAGCCAAGCAAAAGTCAGCCAATAACGCATTAGATCTACATCCAGCCCCCAGCCAATCGCGAGCCTTCATTCTGCCGCTAACCAATCACTATGAAAATAACTGCATCGTGCGAAACTACGAACTATTCTAATTCTGTACACGGCTGAAGTCGGTTATTTTTTTTGAAATGAATGATTTGTGTATTTTGCAGGATGTTGGGACATGTGGACGGTGTTCGGCTCGGAGGGCGGTGAAGCGAGAGACGCGGACGCTTCGCACGCGTATCTACTTCTGACACAGGATGACTCCACTATGGTGAGATTTATGCATTTGCGTACTCAAAAACTCTTATAGAGCTATTTATGTAATACACATTTCCAAAAATTGCCATGAACGCAGGACATGAACCTGCCTCTTTCGGATCATCGGTCCGACGCTCTACCGAGTAAGTTAGTTAGCCTCCTGACGTCACACCAAGTTAGTCTAGTAAATCGATGCAGCTGGCTGCACGCATGAAAAAGGATGACTCGTTATCCCGGCGAAGCCGTTTAGTAGGCTGGCGTGGTGTTTGGTGCAATCATTTCATCAATGTTTTGTTAAACTTAAACTATCGATATCGTCCGTAAACCGACTTTACAGACGACCAATTTTGTATTCAACTTATAGCGTTGGCGGCGCCACCTGTGATACCCGTATTAAACAGGTGAAGTTACTTCTGAACACTGACGAGAGATGGCACACTACTACAAAGACTCTTACTTCATTAAAACTCGAGTGAGAATTCATTATACTAAAGAAAATAACCCGGTTTTTACTCACGTATGATATCGCGGCCGGGCCGCTGGGAACCCGACCGGTTTCGGAGTAATCAGTACTCCTTCGTCAGGTAATACGCGTGCGCCAGTCGACGGGAGCGCGCGTATTCCCTGATGAAGGATTAGTAAAACCGGGTAAAACCGAGTTGTTTTCTTTGGTACAAACACTTTTGTTGACCGAAGCGAATAAAGAGAAAGAAATATGCGTTTATTATTTTAACTCGACGATTTCGCTTTTGGTTGTCCGGATGTTCATTTTCCATGTATAAAAGGATTTTTGAAGTGAGCACATTTTGGGATGGGTAAAAAATGTTAAACTCGCGTCAGGACACGTGATCTGATCGAAAATTCGTAAGATGGCGCAGGGCTCTTGCGCGAGTGTGCGTGTGTGATATTGATGTTCAAGTTTTCACTTCTGCCGGCCCGAACCGCAACCCGTATTTTTTGTGTTCGCCGATATGTGAGGAGAGGGGCAGGGAAGGCTTGTGGTATTCTCCTCAAAAAAGAGGGAAATTTGCTGTATTGCTAGCTATTTATCAGTGGATATTGATGATGATGACAGTTGTCCGGTTGTCGACCAGCGAATACGCACGTCACAGAGCTCCGCGAAAAATAAAAAATAAATAGTGTAAAATAGTGCCAACAAAGTGTGTCATACGATTTACAGACTGCAACAAAGAACAAGATACGTGATCAGTGATAAAATTGCAGAAAAGTGTTAGAACTGCGAGAACAAATCAACCTCACATGTAAACATTCTAACCTACAAAATATTGTCAAGTGTCATTAGTGGCAAATCGATAGACTATAGAGTGGATACTGCAGTACCAACATAACAAACAACAAAACAAGTGTTGCCACAGCAAAACAAGTGTTCCCACAATAAAACTAGGGTTGCCACAACAAAACAAGTGTTGCTATAGCGAATCAAGTGTTGCCATAAAAATAAAAAATGGATAAAAGTATGGAATTACTATTGGCAAAATTAAACGAAAAGCTAGACGAACAAACAAAAGTTATAACAACTTCAGTAACACAAAATGTCATGGAAGCACTAGATGAAAAGCTTAAAGCGATCACTGAAGAAAATGCCCAACTCAAAAATAAAGTAAATGAGCTAGAGTTTAAACTTAAACTCATTGATAAGGAAAAGCGCAAAAATAACCTTGTCTTTTTCGGCATCGAGGAAGGGAAAGCAACAACAGAAGCGGAGCTAGTAGACTACATAAAAGACATTATAATAGAAATGGGAGTACATTTTGAAGCCTTCGAAGTTAATAACCTCTACAGAATCGGTAAAAAAGAACACGATAAAAACCGCCCTGTTGTAGTCTCACTCACAACTACATGGAAAAAACATATGATTCTGCGAAACAGAGCTAACCTACAAGAAGGTATAAATATCAAAGAGGACTACCCTAAAGAAATAATAGAAAAACGCAAACAACTGCAGCTGCAAGTTGAAGAGGAAAAGAAAAAGGGGAATATAGCGTTCATAAAATACGATAAACTCATAATAAAGAAAACATATGAAAGCAACAGAGAAAAGAGGAAAAGAGAGTCTTCAGGATCACCGAAAATACCATCACAAAAGAAAGCCAACGCATCTAATACCCAAAGCTTATCGACCAACTTGAACAACGCCTCCTCTAAAACTGCATCAAAGGAAATAATCAGACCAAATATACTGAACTATGTAGAGCGCGGGAGATCAGCCTCACTATCAAATCTCTCAAAAAACTAATTTGCGACACCCGGATCCAAACAACCCCAACAACCACATCACCAAACACAACACTCATAAATCGCACCCCAAGCCGGCTTGTCACCGTGGGGGAAGAAGACAAACACCCTCCATCCAAATCAAAACAGTATAATTCGAAACACTCAAAAGAAAACCAATCTACAAAAAACAAGCACAAGAAGAATACAATAAAAATAAAACAAGGTAAAAAGAACTCTGAACATATATATGTCAGCACACTGAATACTAGGACACTAAGAACAGAAGAGAGCCTAAAAGAACTAGAAATAGCCATATCTAACTTAAAATGGGACATAATGGGCATCAGCGAGATGAGAAGACCAGGAGAAGGGATAGCAGAGAAGAACGGCTATATCATGTTTCATAAAGGTGAACACACCGGACAAAGAGGAGTGGGTTTCCTTATTAAATCTAAATGGAAGAAGAACATTACGGGATTTGAAGGAGTTTCTGACAGAATTGCGGTAGTACATTTAAAATTCCCGGGGTACAAGAAAAACTGGGCCATCTTTCAAATTTACGCCCCAACAGAACAAGCGGAGAGACCAGACATAGAATATTTCTATGAGAGTATCTCGGAAGCAATAAAACTGCATTACAGCAGCAACATAATAATCATGGGCGACTTCAACGCACAGGTTGGAGAAAGGCAAATAGGAGAAGAACCCACAATAGGGAAGTTCGGGCATGGAAAAAGAAGCCAAAATGGACAGAAACTAGTAGAATTCATGATGGAAAATAACCTTATTTTAATGAACTCCTGTTTTTACAAAAACCCTAAAAGCAAATGGACGTGGTCCTCCCCAGGTGCAAAATACAAAACTGAAATTGACTTTATTATAACCAACAAAGCAAGCGCGTTCACAGATACTAACATAGTTAAAAATCTCAACTTTAACACAGACCACCGCATGGTAAGATGCTGCCTAAGCTTAAATCAAGCCAAAAGATCCAGGAAAAACCTAAACAATAAGAAGCTGCATCAAATATCAGAACACAATCATCCCACTGAACCCCGCAAAATAGAATCACTCACCGAAATTATTACCTCTGACGTAGAAACTGGGACTAAATACAGGAGACTACAAAACAAATTGAAAGAGATGCTAGTCAGCAAACCTAGAAGTAAAGAGAGCTATATAAGCAAAGAAACACTAGAACTACTAGAGGAAAGAAGAACACTAATATCAAATAAAGGGGATAAAGAAAGACGGCAAAAAATTACAAACCTTAGCAAGAAAATCAAAGAAAATATGAGGAAAGACCGTAAGGAGAAAAGAAATAGAGTTTTGGAAGAAAATATAACAAGAACAGGAGGAACAAAAAAGGCTATGAAACAACTAAGCGAACATGGCAAAGAATGGATACCGAAACTAAAGCAACGCGAATCTTACCTAACGAATCGTCTCTCAATACAAAAACTAGCTACGGACTATTACCGCTTACTGTACTCTGATAAATTCGACTCAGGGCTGGCCCCAATTCAGGAAGAAACCAAAGCAATAGACAACAAAGTAGACGAGGTGCCAGAAATCCTCGCCTCAGAGGTATTCAAGGCAATAAAATCTCAAAAACTTGAGAAGGCCCCAGGGCCGGACAAGATACCTAATGAAATGCTCAAGGGAACCATAGAGGAAATCAGCCCTGTGCTAGCAAAACTTTTCAACGAAATTTTACAAACAAGGCAAATTCCAGAAGAATGGACAGAGTGCCACATAATTCTACTGCACAAAAAAGGCCCTAGAGACGAGATTGGGAACTATAGGCCAATTTCATTAATATCAAACATATACAAAGTATTCGCTAAAGTGATCCTGGAAAGAATATCATTAGTACTAAACGAAAACCAACCCATAGAACAGGCAGGATTCAGAAAAGGCTTCAGCACAATAGATCATATTCATACAATAAAACAGTTGTTGCAGAAATATAACGAATACAATAAACAAATCTACTTGGCGTTTATCGATTACTCAAAGGCATTCGACAGTCTCAGGCACCAACACATATGGTGGAGTCTTGAACGACAGGGGGTCCAGAGCAACTACATAGAAATACTTAAAAGTATATACAAGTCCAGCAAGGCCAGTATCAAAATTGAAACAACAGGAGAATCATTCCCAATCAAAAAGGGTGTACGCCAAGGCGATCCTCTCTCTCCTACGCTATTTAACACCGTACTCGAGCACATTTTTAGACAATTGAACTGGGACCACTTAGGTCTGAACATTAATGGAGCCCGCCTAAACCATTTAAGATTTGCCGATGATTTGGTGCTTCTTGAAGAGGACCCAGCAGCAATAGAACAAATGATGCAGAGCCTAGCAAGTAAAAGTAGAGAAGTTGGTCTGGAAATCAATGCCAGTAAAACAAAATTAATAACAAATTCAAGGGAAACAGACATTATGGTAGATGGCAACAAGATCGAGTATGTCAAAGAATATATTTACTTAGGACAGATAATATCACCTTCAAATGAAATGACTCAGGAAATAAACAGGCGAATAGCCCAAGGTTGGAGAAAATACTGGTCACTGAAAGAAATTATGAAAAGTAAGGATTTAGGCAATCACATAAAAAAGAAAACATTTGAGACCTGTATTCTACCAGCTCTTACTTACGGCTGTGAAACTTGGTCGTTAACACTTCATCACAGGGAAAGGCTAGCAAAGTGTCAACGTGCCATGGAAAGAAGCATGCTAGGGTTAAGAATCAAAGACAGAGTCAGGAACATAGACATAAGAACAAGAACGAAACTCACAGATATCCTTACCCGGATAGATGTCCAAAAATGGAGATGGACTGGACACATGCTGCGCCACCCCATCGACAAATGGAGCAAACAAGTTACCCTCTGGCAACCAAGAGTTGGCAAAAGAAGTAGAGGTCGTCAAGTCAGGAGATGGGAAGATGGCTTGAAACAGACAGCGGGACCACTCTGGTTGAGAGTGGCAAGGGATAGGACCCATTGGAAGGAACTGGAGGAGGCCTATGCCAGAAGGCAAACCGAACTTAGGGACCTCTTGTAACCCTATGTTCAGGAATAAAAAGGCTATTATTATTATATACATATTTATTTATTGTCTTAAATTTAAGTTTTTTTACAATATTTAAATAATAAAAAACAAAATACTATAAAAAAACCTAAACCTAGAGTGCCGCCGGCAGCGGGGCGAGGCCCAAGCTACCGGTGGTTGGGTCTACAGAGAGAGGAACCTCCTGACAATGCGCGCTGTGTCCAGGACGACCGCCTTCTGTATCTGACCCTTGACCCAACCGTCTAGCGAGAGCCTCTTAAGATGGTGGTCGAGACTCTTCGCTATTAAGCCGTTTACCGAAACGACTATCGGGACAATGATCGTAGAGTCCACATCCCACATGGCGGTGACCTCGTGAGCCAAGTCAAGGTACTTGCTGAGCTTGTCCTTCTCGGCCTTCACGAGGTTCTCGTCATGTGGGATGGTGACGTCGACGAGCACTGCCCGGCGCTGGGACCGGTCGACCACCACGATATCAGGCCTATTGGCGACAATAGTCCTGTCCGTGATGATAGAGCGGTCCCAATAAAGCAACGCACGACCATTTTCGAGAACTGGTGCCGGTGCGTACTTATAGTACGGCACCTCAGACTCGACAAGGCCGTATCGAAGAGCAAGTTGCTGATGGATAATCCTGGCTACTTGGTTATGCCTGTGTAAGTACTCGCCGTTGGCAAGATGAGAACAACCGGAAGTAATATGCCTGAGTGACTCTCCGGGACGGTGGCATGCCCGACAAATGTCGACCGTACCGTCCTTCAGGATATACTTCCGGTAGTTGTTCGTCAAGACAACTTCGTCCGCAATTGCACAGGCAAAACCTTCGGTTTCCCCAAAGAGGTCACCGAAGCGCAGCCAGGCCACCGACGCGAGCAGGTCCACATCGGGTCCTGTTAGGGCCCGATAGAACCGCCCGTGCAGCTCCTTGCTCCTCCATACCGCCCTGCGATCATCGGTGCTGAGCACCGATGGCCTGCGCCAGTTCTCCTTCGCCAGAGAGAGCGGGGTGAGGCCTCTGTCAGCTGCCACCACATCGCAATGCATTCCACGCCCGCTGTTTCGGAAATAGTCCCGGAGACTGTATACTTCGCGGTTGTGGAGGTCCTTGGCATTTAAAAAGCCTCGGCCACCACACTTCCGCGGAATGTACAGTCTCATGACAGACGAGCGCGGGTGTAGCATGCGATGCAAAGTGAGCAGTCGACGGACCCTCCTATCCAGGGCGTCCAGCTCAGTCTGAGTCCACCTCAGTATGCCAAAGGAGTACATCAGCAGCGGCATCACCCAACCATTGAAGGCGCGCACCTTGTTGCCGCCGGACAAAAGACTATTTAGTACTTTTGTCAGACGACAAAAAAAGCGCTCCTTCACCGATTTCTTGATGTCCACTGCCGATATACCCAACGACTCTGACATACCGAGGTACTTGTAGGTCTCGGCTTCGGAGAGAGACCTGATAGTCATCGTCTCAGAAAGTTGTAGATTCGGAGAATCCACAACTTTCCCACGCTGTACATGCATGACCGCACACTTATCTACACCGAACTCCATCCTGATAGCCCTACTAAAAACTTCAGTGGTTTTTAGCAGCTCCACCAGGTCTTGGTATTTCGGTGCAAACAGCTTGAGATCATCCATGTACAGCAGGTGAGAGATAACTTCACCCTGTCTGCGAAGCCGATAGCCTAGCTCTGAATTCCTCAGCAAAGTGCTGAGAGGATTCAGGGCCAGGCAGAACCACAATGGACTCAGACTGTCACCCTGGAATATTCCCCGCTCAATCCTAATCAAGTCTTGCGGGCCAGCGGAGCCGTCTCCACCGCCAGGTTGACGAAGGACCGTGGCCCATTGCCCCATGCATGACACTAAGAATGATTTTAGAGTTGTATCGATTTTATACAACTCTAAAATCCTCTCGAGCCACGAATGAGGCACAGAGTCATAGGCCTTCTTATAGTCAATCCAGGCGGCAGAGAGGGCTCCCTTGTTCCGCCGGACTTGCTGGCTTATGGTCATGTCTATGAGGAGGAGCTCCTTAGTACCACGGGACCCAACCCTACATCCATTCTGAGCGAAAGCCAAAACGTTTTGCGCAACGACGTGCGCGTTAATTTTGATGCTCAGAATGGATGTGAGGAGCTTGTAGATGGTAGGCAAGCATGTAATTGGTCGATAGTTCTTTGCTTCCGTGGTACTACCGGACTTATGGAGCAGGAAGGTGACACCGGTGGTGAAAAAGCTAGGTAGAGAACCAACCTCAAGGGCTTCCTGGAATTGTGTGGCTAAGCGGTCATGCGAGCATCGAAACCATTTTATCCAAAAGTTGTGCAGCCCGTCCGGCCCAGGACTTTTCCAGTTCTGAGCCGTACGGATCGCACAACTAACGTCTACGGGATCTATTAATACAGATCCCATAGGTTCGATAGTCTCGCATTCCCGCTCAACCACACGCATCCAGTCACCCTCCGTGTGTTCGACGGGCACCGACCAGATGCCACGCCAAAAGTCATTCATGGCGCTAGCATCCGGCAACTGCCCGTCGTTCACACGTTGGTCGGTTCTCTCCCAGCCTCGGTACACTTTCCTTTGGTCACTTTGGAAGAGGCGATTTAGCCAATATCGGTCCACACGCTCTCTGTAGCGACGTATGCGGTTTGCCCACGCATAGACTTTCTGTTTCAGATAGTCTATGCGTTCCGTGACACTGGCCAAATAGTGCTGGGGTCTGATACCAGTCCCGGCAAAGGCCTGTGTCACGAAACGCATGACTCGGGGGCGGTTATTCCCCCGGCTGAAACAGATTAGCTTTGCTATGAGAGTCCTGAACGAGTCGATACGCCGCTGGATCCGCATTTGCCACGCGGGCACACCCCCGGCGGGTCGCGGTGCACGGTTAGTGTCCGGAAACTTAACACGTGCAACGCGACACGCCGCGATGGCACCGCAGTACAAGATCGAGTGGGTATCGACTAAGCCTTCGCTTGCCCGTAAATACGGGACTAGCAAAGGGTTCAGGGCTCCCATAAGCGCCAAGTTACGCCTATGGGTGGGAAAACGTGGCAGTCGCGGCCTAGAGTCGGGTGCGAATCGATACTGGGAAATCGCGTCTTCCAAAGCCCTCCTCAATTGCTCACTCACCTGGCTAGATACGCTCATACTCGCGTCATCTGCCTCGTCGACCGCAGGACTAGCCGGTGATGTCGCAAGTGTCGCCGCCGACATCGGCACTAAAGCCATTGTCGGGGCTGACGACGCGACAAGTACGGGCGGGTCCTGCGTCGAAGAAGCAGTGGGGCGAGCAGGCAGTGCCTCCAGGCGGAGCCGATCAATGACGGACTGATCCAGCAGTTTGCACCGGTGGATAGCCCGCACTTGGTCCGATAGTCGTTGGGCAGTCACGGCCACGGTCGGTTCAAGGGCCTGAAACAAAGGCAGCATTCTGGCACAGTACGCTGTCATGTTGGTTCCCCCCTCTGTAGCCCCAAAGTACGCGCGCATGCAATTCTCATTAATGGGTTGAGTCCATCGCATGCGACGCACTATGCCACCGGTAGCGGGAGCGGATGGTGGGGCAGGATGCCCCACAGGCCCCAAGCGTGCCGGCAGCGGTGGACGGCCTCGTCGTCGCACTGGTGGTCGTGGCGGCGGCGGCGTCCGTGGCCCGCTCGTGTCGCTCGTCGAGCCGCTCGTCTCGCGGGTGGTGTGGAACTCATCACCCGACGATGCGCTCGGAGCTGACGACGAGGCGGGCGATGGTGGTGGTCGTGCGCCTCTTGAATCCGCTGTTTTCGCCTTTGATCTTGTTAGCATTGTATTTTAATATTATTGATATTTTCTTGAAGTGTCATGTTGAATGTCAAATGTTCGTTTTTAAGTTTTCTTCTAATTTTGTCACAGTTTCATTATAAAATGTATCCAAATGAAGGGAAATATATTTTTGCTATTGATCTTGTTAAAATTCTGCAGAAAAATGCTCGAAAAACTAATAAAATACATTTTTTAGAAAATAAGATCTAAAAAGACGTCTGGTCTGTCAGCGGTAATTTGTTTTTTTATTATTATTCAACTGAAATCACAGGCTTAGCCTGGTCCTTTATTAGGCATCAATGGAGCCTAAGCCTTATTATTATTATTATTTTTTTTTTTTTTTTATTTTTTTTTATTATTATTATTATTATACACATATTTATTTATTGTCTTAAATTTAAGTTTTTTTACAATATTTAAATAATAAAAAACAAAATACTATAAAAAAACCTAAACCTAGAGTGCCGCCGGCAGCGGGGCGAGGCCCAAGCTACCGGTGGTTGGGTCTACAGAGAGAGGAACCTCCTGACAATGCGCGCTGTGTCCAGGACGACCGCCTTCTGTATCTGACCCTTGACCCAACCGTCTAGCGAGAGCCTCTTAAGATGGTGGTCGAGACTCTTCGCTATTAAGCCGTTTACCGAAACGACTATCGGGACAATGATCGTAGAGTCCACATCCCACATGGCGGTGACCTCGTGAGCCAAGTCAAGGTACTTGCTGAGCTTGTCCTTCTCGGCCTTCACGAGGTTCTCGTCATGTGGGATGGTGACGTCGACGAGCACTGCCCGGCGCTGGGACCGGTCGACCACCACGATATCAGGCCTATTGGCGACAATAGTCCTGTCCGTGATGATAGAGCGGTCCCAATAAAGCAACGCACGACCATTTTCGAGAACTGGTGCCGGTGCGTACTTATAGTACGGCACCTCAGACTCGACAAGGCCGTATCGAAGAGCATTATTATTATTATTATTGATGATATTTGGCAAAATTGTTAAATTGTTTGGTATCCTAACATTCATAACAAGATATTTGAGTATAGACCAATCGGTTAAAAGCGAGTTGAGATAAAGGCTTATGAAGTTTCAGTTAAGTTTCAGACTGTGTCGCGAGGTCTACTGTTCGAAGAACTACTAGTATTATGTGTTTTTTATTTTATTTATTTAGGTTTTGCAAACGGGCCAAGAGATAAACGAGGTGGACAGCAGTGGTTTCGCTTGTGGCGCCCCCACGGTGTTCGCGGGCAATCTGGGAAACAACCGGTTTATGGTGCAAGTCACCACTACCAATATACGGCTACTGAGAAGTAAGGGATTTTCAACTATGTCTGTTTTTACATAACAAATATCAATTCAACCGCTAACGTAACTAAATCCCTGTTCTTTTATAGTATACCTCTTTAAATAAAGTACTTTGCAAAGCTAATCCTTTTAATTTTGTTGGACATTTTAATCCAAATTATTTTCAAACTTTGGCCAACAGATGGCGTGCAACTACAATCTATCCAGTTAGAATGGGTAGCTGTGTACGCGAACACAGCCGACCCTTACCTATGCGTGGTGTCCACTTGTGGGAAGGCGCTAGTTTTGGCCCTCCGGGAGTTCCGCGGCAAAGACGGCATGGTGAGTTAGTTCCCAGTTTTGGCCAACAGATGGCGTGCACCTACATTCTAGAACGGATGTACTATACCGAAAAGAGATGATTCATATCATCGCTAACAACTTTTAGTATGGAGTTGTTCTGGAAGTGTAGGGAAAAAAGCAACTGTTTCATATAGTTCGACTTATACAAGTTGGCGCATGTGAAGTTAGCTACAAGCTGCGCAATATCCAATCCTTACTGAAACTCACATAAAGCTGCGCGTTACTCCACGCGACTTCCTACTGTATCATAAGGTTGTTATTAGTTCGGGCGCGCCATCTAGCGCCGACTAGGCAGTCATTTGAGCTACGAGCATATTAGACCATATTTATCCTTGTTATTTTCAAACTTTCGCGATTTGAGCACATTATACTACTATATTAAAACGGGACTTATCGCGCAATAAAACATGAGATATATATAGTTCGTGAGGCAGTAAAAATTAAAAAACACCGTAATTTCAACCGAGAGGATGGTTTCAAACTATCAGTGTCGTGGAATCTTGTAGTCGACAAATGTAAACTGCGTGGTGTGGGCATTAAGACCTGTACAGATACTGTCAGTGTGGCGTGTCGTGGTGACAATTTCAATTTGAGTGATACGGCGTCGCATTTAGTCTGCCCGTGACCACGACCAATGCAACTTGGTCGAAACGTCGGGAGAAAGAGAAAAAGAGGTATTTATTAATATATATCTCATGTTTTATTGCGCGATAAGTCCCGTTTTAATATAGTAGTATAATATTTATCCTTTATAATGCCTATAGGAATTTAGATCGTTTTCAGACAGGCCAGCTTGTGTCTATAAGACAACCACATTCAGAACCTTATGAGCTATAATATAAAGTCGTTTTCGGTCTGGCCAGTTGGCGCCCACTACGCAGACAGGACCGGCGCGGCTCGCGTTACTCCCTATAATTATACAATACTTGTTTATACCCGCGGCTTCGCCCGCATGATATTTTGATTTTTGACGCAATATCATTATAATTTATAGCCTATGTGTTATTCTGATATATAAGCTTTATTATTGCAAAGTTTTATCTCAATCCTTTCCGTAGTTTTTGCATGAAAGAGTAACAAACATCCATCCATCATCCTCACAAACTTTCGCGTTTATAATATTAGTAGGGTTAGTCCTTATGAGATACAATATAAGGTCGTTTTCAGTCTGGGCGGCTGGCGCCCACCAGACAGGCGGTCCCGGCGCGGCCCGCGTTGCTCCGCGCCACTCCCTATAAAGACACGAGTGGACTTTTCGCCGCGGGAGATGAAACTTTTCAGGTGAGTTTTTCAATAAAATAACATTTACCTAAATTGTATCCACTAAAATATGTAGCCCTGCAGATTTTTTTTCTCTGTACAAATTTTGAGCAATAAAGGAGTTTGAACATATTTGTGTGAACGTTGGCATATCCACCCGCCGCCAACATTAGTTTTTTTTTTTTCAAAGTTTCCGTGTGCGATGAAATTAGTATACATATATGAGTAGGGGACACTTATATACATGTTTCGTACTATGGCACCCTAAAGTGTCACGTTTTCAAGATATTTGGATGTAAAGATCGCTGTGCGATAAAAATATCTTGAGAAAGTGACACTTTAGGTGTGTAGGTGTACTACTTTCATTGTGCGCGGAAATTAAAAAAAAATCATAATGGCGGGGGATGGATATGCCAGCTTCCATACAAAAATGTTCCAACCCCTTTACCGATAGAATTATTTATATTTCTCATCTTTCCCGATTATTGTGTAATTGATCAAGCGAGATGTCTGTTATTTCGTAAAAATCGGGAAGTTTTTAAAATTATTTTACGTTTTCACCCAAAATAAATATTCGTGTTGTAGCAAGTGAAAGGCGAATTTACTGGCAAAATGAAAGGGAACGTGAAGGCAGAGGGGTTCAAGCCCGGCGCCGTGTACGAGCTGAACGACGAAGATGAGCTGTTGTATGGAGGGGACCAGACCCCCGCCTCCATGGCTTCTGTGAGTATTTTATAATGTACTAGTTCTTGCCTATGGCTTCGCCCACGTGGTATTTTAATTTTCGTGATACCCCATGCGAGTGTTTTATTTTTCGGGGATATAAAGTAAAACATATCACATTCCGTCGTTCAAACTACGTCCGTGCCAAAAATCAAGTGAACCCGTTGCTCCATAAAAGAGAAACAAACCAATAAACCAACAACAACCCCTTCGGATTTATAATATTATTAGTAAGGATTTTGTGCAGAACCTACACGTATTGCCTTACGAACACCTTTGTATTCCCGACGGATACACCAGCGGGATAATGTAGTCGATCGATGAAGTCTGAAAGAGATGAAAGGTTCACGTGGTAGTGAGCAGGGCACATAACAATGAGTAGTTCCTAGAACGGATGGTTAATGGAGCCTCGAATTCTCGAATGAACCAATTAAAATTTGCAACGTTTTTATTTTTGACCGACGAATCACCGGAGGAGGTATACAATTCGACGCGTATATTTTTTTTATTTTATGTTAACCACGCATAACTTTTTTTCATAATAGTCCGATTCCAATAATTATTTTTTTATTAGAAAGAGTATACTTCGAAATTGGTCCCATTTAAATTTTATCGAAATTGGCTGAGCCATTTTTGATAAATTAACAATAAAGTGAAAAATGTTACATCGATCCGTGCATAATATTTACGTTCTAACGATGCGCCCCGGCTTCGCACGGGTGTATTATACATATAAACATTTATCTTGAATTACTCTATCTATTAAAACAAACTGCATCAAAATCCGATGCGTAGTTTTAAAGATATAAGCATACATGGGGACAGACAGCGGAAAGCGACTTTGTTTTATACTATGTAATGATTCTGTACACGGGTGAAGTCGGTCATGCTATTTTTTGCAAAAAAATAATTATTACTTGTTATTTTTCTTTCACAGATAATGTTAGCGGAACAGTCGAAAAACCCAGGCGTTCCTCGGCGCATGTCGCGGTGGTGGAAGAAATACCTAACGGATCCGAAACCTACGTACTGGCTGTTCGTGCTGCGATGCAACGGCAATCTGGAGATATATTCACTGCCTGAAATGAAGCTCACTATGTTGGTTCGAGATGCCTGTGCGGGACATAGGGTAAGTTATAGGTAAAGGCTTTTTGTTAAAATATGAGTTAGTTTTCAAAATAGGCTAGCTTTCATAAAAGGTTATTTTTTCAAAATAGTTAACTCAAAATAGGTTAGTTTTCAAAATTGTAAACTTTTCGAAATAGTTTACAATAGGCTAGTTTTTAAAATAGGCTAGCTTTCATAATAGGTTATTTTTTCAAAATAGTCTTCTTTTCAAAATAGTTAACTCATAATAGGTTAGTTTTCAAAATTGTAAACTTTTCGAAATAGTTTACTTTTACAATAGGCTAGTTTTTAAAATAGGCTAGCTTTCATAATAGGTTATTTTTTCAAAATAGTCTTCTTTTCAAAATAGTTAACTCAAAATAGGGTAGTAATCAAAATAGTGTACTTTTTACAATAGGCTAGTGTTCAAAATCGGCTTCTATGGCACGTCAAAGCTGTAGATTATGGTGTAAAACTGACAATATCGTGCTATGTTAAATGGTTATTTCAATACTTAAGTTGAAACCTACCTACTGGCTGTTCGTGCTCCGATGCAACCGCAACTTGCAGATATACTCGTTACCAGAGATGAAACTTTCTATGTTGGTTATAGATACCTGTGCCGGACATAGGGTGATTTAATAGCCTTTAATAGCACTTTTTTCATAATTAGGCTAGTTTTTAACGAGCTGATGCTGTATCAGGTAAGGTATCATAATTTTGTTCCATTGATTTTCAATATGGCTATAAATAATATTGGCGATGATGGATCACCCTGTCTGACTCCTTTGTTGATTGAAAACCTTAGGCCAAAGGATTAACTAACTTAGAATATAATGACAAGACATGTCTTGTCTAAGCTGTGGATTAGACTGTAAAACTGATATCCTTGTGTTATTTTAAATAATTATACTATCCTGGTACCAAGTCTATCTATTTACGTGCTTCCTTTTTCAACCTGTAGATACATTTCGCGAAATAGTCTCATTAAAAATACCTATTACTTTTAGTTAAACTACTGAACTATGCAATCATATACTATGCAGCAGTTTTACATACATTTATGAAAATTACAATCTACAAAAATATCTACTTGCGTCAATGTCATTTTGTTCGGTGTTACATAAATACGACGAGTTTCATACATTAAATTCAAGCTCTTCAGCTTGAGTTAATTGTATAATACAGGTCGAAACGTTTCCTCAAAAAAATGGTAATTTCAGATACTAGCAGACAGTTTAGAATCAGTGCCAGTGATACCGACCGAGGAGGAAGCAGATCTGGACACGAACAAGATGAGTCCCCACTCGGCCAACGTTCGGGAGATATTGGTGGCGGGGCTCGGACATAAGGGGGGGCAGACTATCGTGATGATGGCCACTGAACACGAGCTGATGCTGTACCAGGTATAGTAAATTCAGTGAAGTTGAATAATTGATCGAAGCAAAGCGAAGTCTCCATTTTAACACGGTAATTTTGCTTTCGCCTGTCGGTTGTTGATATTTATCAAATGCACTATGCATTATTACGATTCTATGAAGGACATACAGGCAAACATTCATTCTTATAATCAGGGTTATTTCTTACCAATAAGCATCCTTTTAGGGGCTTATTTTTTACCTCAAACTAACAACTTTTGTTCTGCGTCTTTTGTCAAAACTGAAATAAAAATATGTATATGTAGTATATCAGTATCTGGCAGCCATATGACAAGCTTTGATTAGATTGGGGTCAGAGACCGTATGTAAGATGTATCCTAATATTTAATTTAAATAATAAACCGTATATTGTGAACAGGCGTACCGGTTCCCGCGCGGCAACCTGAAGGTCCGCTTCTCCCGGATGCAGGTGACGTTCCCGTTCGGCTACGACGGGACCGTCAAGAACATGAGCAAGAACTACGAGCTCGAAGCTGTCCGGCAGCTGCGGTACTTTGGTGAGATATTCATTATAACTAGTCTATGTATTAAACAATTTTTTTTATTTTTTATTCCAAATAGGTTTGCGTTTGACTACACACTGCCTGATGTAAAGCAGATATGCGGTCTAGGATGTAGCACGCTTACCTAGAAGATACCTATTTACTCGACATTTGAAGACAACTACATTGTACTTTAACGGAAAGACAGACTCAGGCAAAGCGTTCCACATTCTGGCAGTTCGTATGAGGAATGTGGACTCAAAACGCTTTGTTCTAACGCGTGGGATGTCCACCATAAAAGGGTGGCGCTTTGGTCGCGTCTGTCTAGCCGTACGATAGAAGAAAGGGGCAGGTGGGACTAGATCGTGCAACTCCTGGGCGCACTCACCGAAGTGTATCCGATAGTAGGCAGACAGACACGCCACCCTACGTCGATGCTCAAGACTTTGCAGCTTCGACTCAGTCAAGGTTTCGTTGCCTATCAGCCTCCTGGCTCGCCTTTCATAGACTCCAAAGCCTCCAACTGGTATTTGGCAGAGCCATCCCAAAGGTGAGAGCAGTATTCCATGCAAGACCTGACTTGTGCTTTATAAAGACTAAGCAGTTGCTCAGGTGTGAAATACCGTCTCACCTTAGAGAGAACACCAAGTTTTTTTGAGCCTAATTAGACTTTCTTTTTCACCGTAAAATCGTATTTTTACGAAAAAATGGCAAAAAGTCCCAAGCTCAAAAAATTAAAAAAAAGTCTGGTAACGTTGTAGGTATCCCCACGTACAATGTTACAGACAGACTTTTAATAGACCTCAAACGTTATAACGGTACTTTTTTTAATGGCTACTAATAAATACTACAGACTGTCGTTTTGTACTCAAACCTAATTTGCAAATGTTGTTCTATACAATGTGCTGCTGCTGTATCATTTATACAAATTTACCTAGTTCCTATGTCTTTCGTCGCTTAAGTGGCTTATAGAGCTTGCGTCCAATTTGCCTCATAGGGACATAACGCTGTGTCGATAAGAGGTCAAATTCAAAAAGTCTTTTTCAGACGAAGCTTAAGAAAGGTGACGTCCACAAGTGGTATATTATTCAGAGAAAAATCGTACCAAGATGATATATACATCATTTGAAAGCTTGATTTATAGGCTTCTCAAAAATATATAATTTAGATTTTTTTATCGCTCTATTTTTTTAAATGAGAAAAATAAATGGAATGAAAAATAATTATATAGCTTGCATTTTTTCTAGTTTAGCAATAATAAAGTGCTTCTATTGTTATTTTACTTAGCTGATTCTTCCACATTTATTACTTAATTTGCTAAAATTAAAAATGATAACCTACCAGTGTGACCAGTTAGTAGGAACAATGTGACAAAAAACACTTAAAAACTGTGTCTAATTGGTAAAAATGCTTCTATTTAACAATTTGGAGGTTAATTAACCAGGGTTGCTAGAGATAAATTACCTATTGAGCCAAATATATTTATTTATCCTAATAGATTCAAAATTAATTTAAAAAAAATGGAGGGCTTTTTTTTGGTTTTGGTGAATGACTCAGAAAAATATGAACCTTTTTCGAAATGTATCGAGTGTTGCGGTTAGAATTTTTGATTATTATTATACCAGCCTCCATAGATTTAGTGAACATGTCCTTTATAGTGAAGAGGTTTCTGAAACTTGCAGCGAATGTGGGCGGCTACAACGGAGTATTCGCGTGTGGCCAGACGCCGTACTTCCTGTTCGTGTCGGCGCGCGGCGAGCTGCGCGTGCACGCGCTGCGGACCGACCTGCCGCCCGCGTACGCCTTCGCTCCCTTCAATAACACCAACTGTGCGCACGGCTTCCTCTACTTCAATGCCAAGGTAAACTATCGTATTAAAGCTACGCGTCCACTGGATCGGAATCGGAGCGTAAAGGATTTGTGGCTTTGTATTGATTTCGAGGTACCTGCGTCCACTGGATCGGCATTTTTGCGCCTGAGACCGGAATTTATTCTGATGACGTCATCCGCAGTGAACGCGTCATTCGGATTCCGAACGTTTCGAGTTCTGACGTGTTTGCGCAGTTAAGCTATACATAAATACTTATTCACGATGAACGACGATGTTTTAATTAGTTTAGTGGAAACTTTACAATCTAAAACATCAGCATTATCATAACCAACTGAGGAGAGACAATATTTGGGATATACAATATCTTTCGTTTCCTCTTGATTCTCTCTTCCTCTTCTGATAAAATACAGCTAATTACAACAATATCCTCGTCACTATCCTACTAATATTATAAACGTGAAAGTTTGTGAGGATGGATGGATGGATGGATGGATGTATGGATGTTTGTTACTCTTTCACGCAAAAACTACTGAACGGATTGAGATGAAACTTTGCAATAATATAGCTTATATATCAGAATAACACATAGGCTATATAATTATAATGATATATTGCATATGCGGGCGAAGCCGCGGGTAAAAACTAGTCCTCCATAATGCAAATGCACGTTAACAGTCAATGACGGTTTCTTTAAAAATGCCTAAATTGCCGATGCTGAATCCCAATGCAGTGGACGCACCTCGTCGGCATTTCGTAAATGACGACGCTCCGTACGCACCGTACGCTCCGATTCCGATCCAGTGGACGCGCAGCTTTAGTGTAGGTTGAACCAAACTTCTTGGCGGTTGTGATGTTAGCGACAAACTGCGGATAACCTAATACTGAAGCGCGAGGATGTTGTCTCTTTCGACGCGACGATTCAGTCAAAATAACGTTATCCACAGCTTGTAGATAATATCGATGTCGCCGATGTTAGATGTTTGATTCGATATATTCTGTTCATTTTATTTCTTATACTCTATAAAATTTAACTTGATCTCTGCGACAGTGACATTGACATAGAAGATTGACCTTTTTAGAGTTGGGATAGTGGTGGAAAAAAACGATTTTCAAACAATGTTGTAATGAAATCGAATGAGTAGTTGAAGGTGAGAAATTGGATTTTATTTACTTACTATTATTTAAGATCAAGTATGTACACATATAAATAATGTTATGATATTAATTAAATACTCATAATAATATAACGATAGTATTTATCGACGTTTTTCACTATTATCGATGCTAATGTAACATATAATTGGGTTTAATTTAGTTACACATGTAAAAAATGTTATGATATTAAAATATACAATAAAAATAATGATAAATTAAGTTTTATTTAAAATATCGTTAGTATAAATTATCGATAGTTTAAATAAAACTATCTAAAACTCTGTGGTCACGATCATTCGTCGCCCATCACTAATCGGCATGCCCATAAAGTATGACATTGACAGGTACTGTCTATACTATTAAGACATTCAGGACTTCATAGGCGTGATTTTTCTGACAGCTGTCGCAGAGATCAAGTTAAATTTTAAAGAGTATAGTAACTTTTGCCCGCGTAATATTATTTTTTGTGCTATCCCATAGGTACCTTTTGAATTAGGTATATCCATGCCAAAAAGTCAAGTCTTGCTGGTAACTCGCAGGTGTGGATGGCAACTCGCACAATGTGTAATCTCTTATAGGCCGCGCCACACAAGTTGAACACCGTTAGAAAAGCTCCATCACTGAACATTATTTAAGGATCAGGTTAAAAACCATTATCTACAGAAACTGTCGCTTTATTGAAACTGTTGTTGTTGTTTTTCTGTTGTTTTTATGTATAAATAATCTATGTAAATTATAAATTATATGTATTAGTTTATTATTTAGTTATAAGTTTATTTTATTTTTATGTATTTTAAGTATTTATATCTTTTATTTTAGTGTATGTAAGTTTATGACGTATAATTTAATTTATATGTATAACTATATATATGTTTTTTTTTTATTTAATGCGCACCCCGTCCATTATTTATACGCTATCTATCCTCTCCATCCTAAGGTTGCCTGGCAGAGATCGCTATTAGCGATAAGGCCGCCCTTTGTTACACTGTTTTTGTATCTTTATTTCTTCTTATTATGGTTATTTCTTGGTGTGCAATAAAGCGTTTATCTATCTATCTATCTACAAGTTGGCGGATGTGAAGTTAGCTACAAGCTGCGCAATATTCAATCCTGACTGAAGCTCGCACAAAGCCGTCTGTTGATTGGATAAAGCGAAGCTTGTAGTTAACTTCATATCCGCCAACTTGTGTGGCGTGACCTATAACAACTATATAGGTCGATTCCAACTGAATAGCATCTCTACATTTGTAGTTTCCGTGATTATTTTGGTTCCCAGATTTCAATTTTGACTTGCTTTTGACTGCCACGTTTAATTTTTTTAATTGCATAATAATGGGCCCGGTTTTTCGATGACTTTAGAAATCATCAGCACCCAAAAATGCTTGTCAAGTAAACGTGACTGCGGTCAAAGGGTTAATAAAATCGTATTGTACAATTTTTTAAATTCTCATCAATAATAAAATATTGTACCTATTGTTGTAAATATTAGTTGAATAAGTAGTTGTAAGTTTTCATACAATTTTCATAACCCACTCCACTGATCTGTTCTATACCTTTGCTTGTATATTTTCCGTGTTACGTTTACCTAGCTTGTTAATAAAGGATAATTCCGTCATCCATTTGAACTCGAATATGGCAAATGCGCTGGTCGCGCGAAGCCAGATGCCCCAAATGGGGAAAGAAGAAAAAATAAAATATGAATCGTGCGTATTCCAGTCTGAGCTCCGAATCTGCGCGCTGCCCACCCACCTCTCGTACGACGCGTCGTGGGCGGTGCGCAAGGTGCCCATCCGCATGACCCCGCACTTCGTCACCTACCACGTCGAGTCCAAAACCTACTGCCTCGTGGCCTCCACCTCGCAGGCGTCCACGTCGCACTACAAGTTCAATGGAGAAGATAAAGAGAAAGTCAATGAGAATAAGGGAGATCGGTGAGTACACTGTTAAGGTGGGAATTCACGATCACGCCATCGCGTCAAATGGCGCGATATACAGCCAAATTTGATAGTGAATGTTGGAATCCATTGGCATGACGTAAAACTCTGTACTGGTGTCTGTCTGTACTCTTTGCACTGGTGCTGCGTGAAAGAGTAAAATAAACCAACTAAAATTCTTTTGGATTTCGGTTTTTTTTAAGAATCTCTCTATACATTTTGGCGATATTCAATAAACTCAATGTTATTTTTTGCTAATTTGAAGTTGGTCTCATAGTGAAAACTGAATTGGTGTTTTCTGATGTTGTTATCCCCTACGACATTAAATTTCTTGGTACATAAAGTGCCCATCCGTATGACCCCACATTTCGTCACCTACCACGTCGAGTCTAAAACTTACTGTCTGGTCGCTTCAACCTCTCAGCCATCGACTTCGCATTATAAATTCAATGGAGAAGATGACAGTAAGGAAGAAAGGTGAGTGACATTAAAAACAGTAGAAAAAGCTACTCCTATCCGGCGGCCACCATAGCATCCCCTTCACACTACGCCCAGCGCTAAATTTACGTGTCGCTACCTGTATACTGAGCGCCACACAAGTCGGCGGATGAGAAGTTAGCCGCAGATGGCACTTCGCCGTGATTGGCTAATTATTGCGCATGTGTGCACAATTCCGATGCCGCGTGTCGTAGTGCGTAGGGAGCACGTGGGAGGCATAAGGCGGGCGGGTGTGCCCCGGCGTCTCGTCTTTCTGGCTCCCGCGTATACCTATATTTCGGCTTTTGCGCAGCGTTCTTCGCATAACTTCCTATCCGCCGATTTGTGTGGCGCTTAGTATACTAGGTGTTTGTCAGCGATTCCCGAACTTAATTAAGCAACGTTAAGCACGGTCAGTCTTCAGATGAGTGACCGCAAGTGGTAATTACAACTGAGCGCTACCGTAGCTCTAATTACACTTTAAACTACAGTTTAACGTTGTTTTAACCCTAGTTGTTTTTAACTATTTAACCATGTTAGAGGCCTTCTCAGGCTGCTTACAATCTCTGACTAGCCAATCGGCTTGTACGAACTTACTTTATCTGTCTCCAGGTTCCCGTACCCTCACCAGGAGCAGTTCTCGGTGATGCTGTTCAGCCCCGTGTCCTGGGAGATCATCCCCAACACCAAGATCGACCTGGAGGAGTGGGAGCACGTCACTTGCCTCAAAAACGTGGCTCTATCATACGAGGGCACCACGTGAGTGTTCATACCTCCAGGGTCCAGAGGCCTTATTGTGTAAGCACTCTGACTTTCGTTGTTCTCCCGCTTGCTCTCGTGGCGTGAGTAACTGGCCTGAGCAGGAGATAAAGCCGAACGTCAGAGCGCTTACACAATAAGGCCCCAGGTCTGATGCTGTCCAGCCCTGTCTCCACCATCCCCAACACCAGAATCAACCTGGAGGAGTAGGAGCACGTCAAAAATAAAAATGACCAACGTATCATTGCAGGTCCGGCCTACGAGGGTACATCGCGATTGGAACAAACTACAACTACAGTGAAGACATCACTTCCAGAGGGCGGGTGAGTTTGTTGACTTTTTAATTTTGGCATGGAACAAATTACAGTGTTACAATAAACTTATAAGTTATTCAGATTTTAAAGTTTTTTGAAGTTGCATGCAGATATTTTATGGTTTAGTTTCAAAAACACAATTACGGGGCACATTTACAATTGCGTCATAGTTCATACTGTACTGTACCAGCCTTTTAATAGTCCACTGCAGAACGTAGGCCTACCCACGAAGGGTGATTGGGCCATATCCACCACGAATTTCTTCTACGGACATATGCATTATAGTTCATACAGTAAAAAAATACCTGATTAAAAACCTTTTATTAATATAATTATTTTTTGCAAAAAATGTCATGGCCGACTTGAAACGTGTACAGAATTTGCGAATATTTCGCACGGATCGAAGTAGCATTTTTCACATTATTGTTGATTTATCAAAAATGGCTCAGCTGATTTCGATAAAATTTAAATGGGACGAACTTTGAAGTATACTCTTACCAATGAAAAAGACGTACTATCTAAAAAGTTATGCGTGGTTATACCAAAGAAGATATAATAATACTACGTATTATACATAAAAAAAGTTTCATCGGTCAAAAATTATTTTGTTAGTGTGGATTTATCAAATATAATTTGACATCTTTTTATAACGTCTTATAAATTTTGTTCCGCCGGCTGCACGCATGAAAAAAGCATGATTTATTGTAACGTTCCGCCTGAGCCGAGCGTGCAAGCGAGAGCGCGAAACTAACGACAGAAAGGCACGATCGCCCAAGCGTTCGGCTTGTTTCAGTTGTTAATTCAATAGGCCCAATTATTAAGGCGCCATCGTAATTATAACAGCTAATCAGAATATTTCTGTTTCTTTTTCACTTTAGGTATTCGATAGAGAGAACACTTTTTACGTTGCTATTAAAGGTGACGTCCACAAGTGGTATATTATTCAGAGAAAAATCGAACCAAGATGATATATGCATCATTTGAAAGCTTGATTTATAGGCTTCTTCAAAATATTTAATTTTGATTTTTTATCCTTCCATTTTTTTTTAAATGTATAAAATAAATTGTATGCAAAATACAAATACAGCTCTGTATTATTTCTAGTTAAGCAATGATAAAGTGCTTCTATCGTTATTTTACTTGCACTTGTAGCTGATTCTTCCACATTCATCTCTTAATTTGCTAAAATTAAAAATTATAACCTACCAGTGTGACCAGTTAGTAGGTACAATATGACAAAAAACACTTAAAAACTGTGTCTAATTGGTAAAAATGCTTCTATTTAACAATAACAGAGGTTACTTAACCAGTGTTACTAGATATAAACTACCTATTGAGCCAAATATATTTAATTATCCTAATAGATTCAAAATTAATTTAAAAAAATCGGAGGGCTCTTTTTTGGTTTTAATTGATGTAATAGACTCAGAAAAATATGAACTTTCTCGAAATGCAACGAGTGTTTTGGTTAGTTTTTGATTATTATTATACCAGCCTCCATACATTTTGTGGACATGTTCTTTACTATGGCGCCTTCATAATTGGGCCTAATATTTTCTTATAACATTATCACATTAATATTTATCGTCCGTTAACCGAATTTACTGACAACCAATGTTTTTTTATTCCAGATAATAATCTACGACATTATAGACGTGGTGCCGGAGCCGGGGCAGCCATTGACGAAAAATAGGTTCAAGGAGTTATACGCGAAGGAGCAGAAAGGGCCCGTCACTGCGCTTACGCAAGTTTTAGGGTTCCTCATCTCAGCCGTGGGGCAGAAGGTGAGCGCTGCCGTGCCTCGGACGGACGCATTTTTATTTACTGTCATTTTGCAGCTATTAATGTGTTCAACTCTTAATGCAGTGGTAAGACTAACTTCAGTTTTTTCATCCCTAACTTCTGGATCAAAGAGGCGTGGGTTCGATCCCCACCCAGGGCAAATATTTATGTGATGAACATAAGTGTTTGCTCTGTGTCTGGGTGTTATTGAGTTACTATCTATATAAGTATGTATTTAAAAATAAGTATATGTAGTATATCAGTCTCTGGCAGCCATATCACAAGCTTTGCTTAGTTTGGGGTCAGAGGCCGTGTGTAAGATGTTCCAAAATAAAAATAAAAAATATAAAAATACTTAGCTTAACGTGGCATAAGGTACATCTGATTTTTTCAAAATTGATCATTTAGGGGTAAACGACCCCTAAATGAAACCCAAAATGTACCCCATACATGTTAAGTGGGAATGAAAGCCTGAATAGGTAGTAACAATTTAATTTATTTATCTACATACAATTCTGTATACCTGTGAATGAAAAAAAATACATAATAAGATTACAGTAGAAATAAAGAATTCACTAACCCGTACTGGACCAGCGTGGTGGATATGGCCCAATCACCCTTCGTGGGTAGGCCTACGTCCTGCAGAGGATTTTTAAAAAGCTGTGGTACACAGTACAGAAATAAATAATTAATAAACTAAAAATGACAACGGATTTGAAATCATTGGGAGCATTTTCATGTATCGATTTACAGGATCCGATGTGTACTTAAAAGTTTAACTTATTATTTTATAACTAGTGACTCGCCTTACACAGGTGTATTATACATATAAACCTTCATCTTGAATCACTCTATCTATTTAAAAAAAACCGGACAAGTGCGAGTCAGGCTTGCACATCGAGGGTTCCGTACAAATCCAGAAAATTTCACATAATTGGGAAGAAAATTGTTAAAATCTCTATACCATAACCATGGACCAAAAAAAAAATTTTACACTTTTCGCATCATACATCGATAAAAAAAAAAATTTTTGAACCCATATTTTGTGAATTTTGAGGCCCTATTTTTTGTGATTTTAATAAAAAGGTACAGTTTTCAGATTTATTCCTATATGTGTACTCTGAGACAATGCTTCTCGCCAAATTTCATAGTTCTATGTCAACGGAAAGTACTTTGTAGGTTTTGATTTTTGTGAGTGCGAAATATGCGGTTTTTTACAATATAAACCGCTCTAACTTTTTTAAACGATAACTGAGAAGCTTTTATTTTACACAACAGCAAGCTATCATAGATATACATATACAGTTTAAATTTCAACTCGATATCTTCATACACACAGACGGACAACAAAGTGATCCTATAAGAATTCCGTTTTTTCCGTTTGAGGTACGGAACCCTAAAAAACGCTTCGAAATCCGTTGCGTAGATTTAAAGATATAAGCATACATAGGGACAGACAGACAGCAAAAAGCGGACTTTGTTTTATACTGTGTAGTGATGAATGAATTAATGTATTTTCAGATCTACATCTGGCAACTGAAAGACAACGACCTAGTGGGCATCGCGTTCATAGACACCGGCATATACGTGCACCGCCTGCTCGCGGTCAAGAACCTCATAGTGGTGTGCGACGTGTATAAGTCCGTCTCGCTCTTGCGCTACCAGCCCACGCATCGCACCCTCTCGCTCGTCTCGAGAGACCTTAGGAACGCGCAGGTTTGTGTAATTTAGCCTTTTATTTCACAATCATGAATCAGGAAGTCATATTAGATAAGATAAATTTTATTGCAAATACTTACACTAGGTACTAGTAGGTACACAATTTTAAGTAGCTCTGCCTTTTGCGTTAGTTTAAAACTGTGTTGCAAAAGGCAGTGTCCTCCAGATGGATCAAGTGATTTTGCAAGTACAAACAAACCAAGTCACTATACAATACAAGAATGAGCGTTTGCATTAGTGTGTGTGTGTGTGTGTAATAATAATGAGTACCGCAAAATATATCTCGTCATTTCACAATACACAATCGTAAAAATTAAATTTAAAAATTGGTTAAATAAATAACTATCTCCTTCAGCAACAAGATTAAATGCTGTAGACAGGCAACCGAATACAAAATTAAATAATGTAATTAAATTAAAAAGTAAATAATTAAATATGTGTATGGACTTTTTCTTTGTTACTTTTGTTTTTAGGAAAAGCTATCTCTTATACACCCAAGAGTGTAAAGTATAAAATACTTTAAAATATGTTTTTCCGTGCTGTTAACAATACTCCATAGTCACTAGAAGATCCTTTGCTCCTATTACTGATGCATAACTTAGACTTGACTGAGACTTTGTTTTTGGACTTTGGACTTTTATATCAATGAATCAAACTTGGCATCTGTGGACACGGGGCGAGTCATTGCGCAGTAGCAAAGTCGTTATATCAACTGCGCGAATACCAAGGGAGACTTTGGCAGCTTGTAGCTAACTTCACAAACGCCTAGCAGATTGATTCGGCTTAAAATTTTGATAGTTGATTGAATCAGGCGTTACTTTGCGGAAATTCATCTTCAAATCTATGTTTTGAATTAATATTTAGTGTATTTCCGTTATCTTATTGTAGGCAAATAAGTTTAAGAGCATTAAGTGCATTAAGGACATATATAAAAAAAAATTACAAATAATTACTAATATTACAATAATTATTTATACATTTAAAAACTTAATTTTACAAAATAGATAAAATAATAAAAAATATCACTTACGTGTACACTTACACACGTGTTGACTCTTCGAGGTCACTTCGAGGTACTTGCGAGCGAGCTCGAAGAGTCAACACGTCCTGAAGATGCCTCGTGGAGAGGCGAAACACGTGTCGAACAGAGTGTAGTGCAGTGAGAATAAGGGTGTTATTTACTAGTGAAGTGTTTTCAATATTTTGTCATATTATTTTTAAAAGATTTTTATAATATTTAATTGTTGTTAACGGATTATTATTGTACTATTTTTAAAAATATATAATAGAGTGTAGTGAAAATAAGTGATATTTTTTATTATTTTATCTATTTTGTAAAATTAAGTTTTTAAATGTATAATTATTGTAATATTAGTAATTATTTGTAATTTTTTTTTTTTATATAAATGTCCTTAATGCACTTAATGCCCTTAAACTTATTTGCCTACAATAAGATAGCGGAAATACACTAAATATTAATTCAAAACATAGATTTGAAGATGAATTTTCGCAAAGTAACGCCTGATTCAATCAACTATCTTAAGACAGCAAGTACAGCTGAGCAGGCAAAGTTAAAAGTAAAATTGACGAAGCTCCATAGAGTGGCGGCCCAAAATGTTTGGTTTAATCAGCAATGCAAGCGACTACAAGTTATACCAAAGTACATCAACATTCGAACAAGTTCACATACTCATGCCAGTGACGTTGCAATAAGAAAAGCGAAGGAATTTTGGCTGAATGAAGAATGCAAATACTGGTTTTCAGTGAGAGATAACCTCAAATTACACCTGAAAATATTGCATCTAGAACTAAGCTATCATCTGCATAATATAGAATTTGACGCCCTAGATGGCAAGGCAAGAGATTTGGCTTCAAAATTAGCCCATGAAAAGTATATTATACAATCCCGGAAGTTGGAACAATTAACAAGAATACAGAGACAACCCAATGCCAATATAGGGATACAACAAACGCACACATTTTATCCACGTGTCAAGAATCTAAGTAACGTTCAGATACCCGACAGAGAGATGGCACTACTGGAAAAGGGGTTAAAATATAATTTGAAACCAAGAACCACGCAGCAGACTTTACAACAGTTAGCAGTGGACACAGAAATAGCCTGTATTAGAGGAAAACAAGATATGGGAGTGAAACATCAAGTGGCAAACGAAATAAAGAAAAGTCTCAGAACATCTATAAATAGAAATCCAGAGATGCAACAACAGAGAGCATTGCGAGATCGGTTGGACCAACATAGTTTAATTTTGACAAAAGCTGACAAAGGCAGTTCCATAGTAATTTTAGAAGGACAAGATTACAAAGATAAAGTGCACAACATAATACATGGAGAAGATTTTCAAACATTGCGCACCGACCCAACAAAATACGCTCAGGATCTAAAGAGGGCTATTGAAAACGTAGAATATATTTCACCACGTGCACTCAAGAATATTGTGCCAATGAATCCACGCCCACCTATGCTATACGGCTTACCAAAACTACATAAGGAAAATATACCGATAAGACCAGTGGTTTCGTACATTGGTGCTCCGGCTTATGATCTAGCCAAGTATTTAAACGGACTTTTAAAGGATAAATCATCATTCAAGCCAAGATATGGATTAAAAAATACCACCGATTTAATAGAAAAAATTCAAGATATACAGATCCCGTCAAATGGGAAACTGATTTCATTGGATGTGGATAGCTTATTTACAAATGTACCGAGTGAAGAATCATTGCAAATTTTGAATGAACATTTAGAAAAACAACGCTTACACCCAGGAGAAAGAGAGGATATAATGGCGTTAACAAGATTATGTTTGGAACAAAATTACTTCAAGTTTCATGGACAGTACTACACACAAAAAGAAGGTCTGGCAATGGGGTCACCATTAAGCCCATTAATGGCAGAATACTTCATGGACAAGTTTGAGTGCACACATATGGTTAATGAGCCTAATATTTTGTTTTATTACAGATACGTGGATGATATTATAATGTGTTGGACTGGTACGCAACGTCAACTGGACATATATGTGAATAGAATAAACCTAATTCACCCAAAGATAAGGTTCAAGATAGAGAAGGAAGACGATCAGTCATTGAACTTTCTGGACCTTACCATTACAAGAAAAGATAACAAACTGGACTTCCAAATTTATCGAAAACCCACACATACAGATATAGCAATACCGGAGTCTTCAAATCACCCCATGCAGCACAAATTAGCAGCTTTTAGAAGCTATGTACATAGATTAATGGTAGTTCCACTATCTCCAGAAGCCTACAACAAGGAACTCAACATAATATATCAAATAGCAGTGACGAATGGGTACAGCAAGCAAATGATAGACAGATTAATTAGAAAGAAGAATAGAAACATGGCGAGATCTATGCTGTACCCATGCCCACCCGAAAGAATAACAAAATACGTCGGTAGTTTGACATATTTGGGAACTACGTCAGAAAAAATTGCAAAAATACTACGGAAAAATGATGTACATGTGGCATTTCGAACTAATCACAACACGAGACGAATGTGCAACGGAAAAGACTCCTTAGAGAAAAGCAAAAAATCAGGAGTATACAAGTTAACCTGCGACACATGTGACGCGGTTTACGTGGGACAAACTGGAAGAAGTTTTGATACCCGTTACAAAGAACACTTAGCTGCATGTAGAAACAATCACCCAGAGAAATCAAATTTTGCGAAACATTTACTGGAAACAAGCCACACTTTGCAAAACAATCACACTTTCCAAATTTTACATGTATGTGAAAAAGGTTTTCGCCTAAACGTTTTATTCTTGCAAGCGACCTCGAAGAGTCAACACGTCCTGAAGATGCCTCCTTGAGAGGCGAAACACGTGTCGAACAGAGTGTAGTGCAGTGAGAATAAGGGTGTTATTTACTAGTGAAGTGTTTTCAATATTTTGTCATATTATTTTTAAAAGATTTTTATAATATTTAATTGTTGTTAACGGATTATTATTGTACTATTTTTAAAAATATATAATAGAGTGTAGTGAAAATAAGTGATATTTTTTATTATTTTATCTATTTTGTAAAATTAAGTTTTTAAATGTATAATTATTGTAATATTAGTAATTATTTGTAATTTTTTTTTTATAAATGTCCTTAATGCACTTAATGCCCTTAAACTTATTTGCCAACAATAAGATAGCGGAAATACACTAAATATTAATTCAAAACATAGATTTGATAAAATTTCAAGCAAAATGACATTTCAAATTTGGGTCCGGTATGTACCACCCTTTTAATAGTCCACTACAGGACGTAGGCTTACCCACGAAGGGTGATTGTGCCATATCCACCACGCTGGCCCAGTTCGGGTTGGGGGATTCACATACGCCATCGATTTTTTTCCTTTGATTATGCAGGTTGTCTCACGATGTTTCCTTCACCGAAAAGCCAGTATTATAAAATTCCGTACATAAATTCCAAGGAATTAATTGATACGGGACCGAGTTCGAATCCACGACCTCATAATTATAAGGCGGGTGTCGTTACCACTAAACCACAACGGCTAAAGCGACGGAGTCCGGTATAAAATGTTTGAAATCTCCAACCGAAATCAGAATTTTACGTGGTAAGGTATAATACATCCAACCGTTTATTTTCTTACTGACAGCACCAATAGAACGTAACTGCGTCATGTTACGCAAAAGTTCACTTTTAAATGCGAGGTTTTAAAAATATGACAACTGCCTAAGTTTGCTCCTTGATCCCGTATAATAATCATCTTTGACAAATTGAGTACATAAGTGCAGTAGTTTTTTTTTTATAAATTACATAAAATAACAAACGTTTTTAAAAATTTACGTTCTATGGCTATCGTGTGTAGCCATCGTGTAAACCTGGCATTTAATAGTGAACTTTTGCGTAACATGACGCAGTTACGTTCTATTGGTGCTGTCAAAAAGAAAATAAACGGTTGGTAGATAATTTAACGATACAGTTATATGAAACTGGAAACATGTAATATTTCAGTAACATTGTTTGTTTCAGATATACGATATAGAGTTTATGGTGGACAATACGAGCCTGGGATTCTTAGTGAGCGAAGCGGAAGGAAACTTTGCTCTCTTCATGTACCAACCGCAGGCCCGGGAAAGTTATGGCGGTGAGTAGGACGAAACGTAAATACTAGCTAGATTGCTTAAAGCTGTGTACAATAACGTCTTTACAATTTTGTCTAAATAAGATAAGATCTTTTCAGTTTTGCCTTACAGACATGTAATATAATAGTATTAGTACTGTACCAGCCTTCTTAATAGTCTACTGTAGGACGTATGCCTACCCTTGAAGGGTGATATCATTTGTACTGATACAGCTATTACATTAAATAAGATTGAAATCAACATTTTTTTTAAATTTATCCAATTGAGTTACTGACAAAGAAAGATATTTCCATGGATAAATATTGCAAGAGAGCCTTATGAATCACTAAAATGAACTTGAAATTATTCTAATATATGTCTAAATGAACTTGAAATGATTCTATTTTTTGTCTAAATAAACTTGAAATTATTCTAAAATTTGTCTAAATGAACTTGAAATTATTCTAATATTTGTCTAGATGAACTTGAAATTATTCTAATATTTGTCTAAATGAACTTGAAATTCTAATATTTGGCTAAATGAACTTGAAATTATTCTAAAATTTGTCTTAATGAACTTGAAATTCTAATATTTGTCGTAATGAACTTGAAATTCTAATATTTGTCTAAATGAATTTGAAATTTTAATATTTGTCTAAATGAACTTGAAATTATTCTAATATTTGCCTAAATGAAATAATTTTTGTGTTCTATCCACAGGTCAGCGTTTGATCAAGAAATGCGACTTCCATTTAGGCCAGCAAGTGAACGCCATGTTCAGGATCGCGGCGCGCCACGTGCCCGACTGCAACTACCGCCGGCACGTCACTATGTACAGTATGTATTTTCTTTCGACTTTCAATCGTTGTTAATATTTATTCTTTTCAATTTTGTGCAATTGTCATTATTGGATGATCTAAATCCTTCTACTTCCTCTTTTGGCTTCGAAGACCCTCTCTGAATAACTTACTATACAGGGTTATTGGTTAAAAGAATTAGCATCCTATTAGGGGCTTATTCTGTACATCAAAACTAACAACTATTGTTTTGAGACTTGTCAAAACTAAAAAAAAAACAGCTGTTTCATACTTTTTGTAGGGGATAAACGATATTTTTCTATGGAACAGAATATTTTTTTGAGAATTGACAAAAATCGCAGAACAAAAGTTGTTAGTTTTAATGTACCTATAGAATAAGCTCGTAAAATGATGCTAATAGATTACCAATAACCTTGTATAGTAAACTATTCAACTGATAGCAGTGCGCTTTGCAATATCTTTTAGAATGTTTTTGCCGGAAAGTTTACTAAACTATAATTCATTAGTAGCCGGGCGAAGCTGGGACGGGTAACCAGTATGCACTATACAGGGTTATTTCTAATCAATTAGCATCCTTCTAGAGGCTTATTCTGTGCATCAAAACTAACAACTTTTGTTCTACGAATTTCGTCAAAACTAAAAAAAAAACATCCGTTCAATCGTTTTGTCGCGGGTGAACTAAATTTTTCTATGGAATAACAAATATTTTTTTGTAAAAAGTCGTAGAACAATAGTTGTTAGTTTTGATGTACAGAATAAGCCCCTAGAAGAATGCTAATTGATTAGAAATAACCCTGTATAGTATGCGTGATACTTGTAGTTCAACCTCCTTTGTTTTGTGATGTCAGTTAACATTGCCATATTGCAAAGCGCACTGCTATCAGTTGTTTAGTTCAAAACATTTATAGCGGATACACTGGCAGACATGCCATGGTGGTCAAGAGGTGGTGACACCCGCCTTACAATTCTGAGGTCGTGGATTCAAATCCCGGTCACGCACCAATGAGTTCCATGTACGGAATTTCACACCATTGGCTTTTCGGTGAAGGAAAACATCGTGAGGCAACCTGCATACGTCCGTAGAAGAAATTCGATGGCGTATGTGAATCCGCTAACCGCACTGGGCCAGCGTGGTGGATATGGCCCAGTCACCCTTTGTTGGTAGGCCTACGTCCTGCAGTGGACTATTAAAAAGACTGGTACAGTACAGTACAGGCGGACAAAACAAGTTGATTTATAAATATGAAGTGATCATCATCATCATCTCGGGGCAATGGTATTTTTTTAAATAAAAACCGCAGCCCAAGAGACCTTAATTTGGCCGGCTGGTACACTTATCCCTACCAAGCTATCCCCCCTGGTAGGGATAAGTGCACTTTTTGTAGATTTAGTTCTACCAGTAGGGATAGGTGCACTGACCATTTGTGTAGTGCACTTATCCCTACCGAGCTATCTCCTCTGGTAGGGATGGGTGCACATCCTATTTCTACTATTTTCTACTCTTCATATTATATGCTATTGCTAATCGAATAAAATACTACGGAACGTTGGTTTTATTGAAAAATTAATTTGCTGAAATGATGAAGTTTCATTAGGTACATAACTTTTTTTTTAATCATAGATGTCAAAGTGACAGCTGTCATATTCTAGAATCGGTACTATAACAGCATGATAGGTGTCAAAGTGACAGGTGTCAAATTTAAAAGTGGATTATTTCCGTAACTATCACAGATAAACCATTGTTGTTCTAACAAAAGTGATAGAGCTCAACGAGATCTACATTTCGGATGACAGCTGTCAAACTTAAAAGTGGATTATCTCCGTAACTATCGCTTATAAACCATTATTGTTCTAACAAAAGTGATAGAGCTCAACGAGATCTACATTTCGGATGACAGCTGTCAAACTTAAAAGTGGATTATCTCCGTAACTATCGCTTATAAACCATTGTTGTTCTAACAAAAGTGATAGAGCTCAACGAGATCTACATTTCGGATGACAGCTGTCAAACTTAAAAGTGGATTATCTCCGTAACTATCACATATAAACCATTGTTGTTCTAACAAAAGTGATAGAGCTCAACGAGATCTACATTTCGGATGACAGCTGTCAAACTTAAAAGTGGATTATCTCCGTAACTATCACACATGAACCATTGTTGTTTGAACAAAAGTGATAGAGCTCAACAAGATCTTCATTTCAGATGACAGCTGTCATCCGAAATGAAGATCTTTTGTTCAAACAACAATGGTTCATGTGTGATAGTTACGGAGATAATCCACTTTTAAGTTTGACAGCTGTCATCCGAAATGTAGATCTCGTTGAGCTCTATCACTTTTGTTAGAACAACAATGGTTTATATGTGATAGTTACGGAGATAATCCACTTTTAAGTTTGACAGCTGTCATCTGAAATGTAGATCTCGTTGAGCTCTATCACTTTTGTTAGAACAACAATGGTTTATATGTGATAGTTACGGAGATAATCCACTTTTAAGTTTGACAGCTGTCATCCGAAATGTAGATCTCGTTGAGCTCTATCACTTTTGTTAGAACAACAATGGTTTATATGTGATAGTTACGGAGATAATCCACTTTTAAGTTTGACAGCTGTCATCCGAAATGTAGATCTCGTTGAGCTCTATCACTTTTGTTAGAACAACAATGGTTTATAAGCGATAGTTACGGAGATAATCCACTTTTAAGTTTGACAGCTGTCATCCGAAATGTAGATCTCGTTGAGCTCTATCACTTTTGTTAGAACAACAATGGTTTATATGTGATAGTTACGGAGATAATCCACTTTTAAGTTTGACAGCTGTCATCTGAAATGTAGATCTCGTTGAGCTCTATCACTTTTGTTAGAACAACAATGGTTTATATGTGATAGTTACGGAGATAATCCACTTTTAAGTTTGACAGCTGTCATCCGAAATGTAGATCTCGTTGAGCTCTATCACTTTTGTTAGAACAACAATGGTTTATCTGTGATAGTTACGGAGATAATCCACTTTTAAGTTTTGATAGCTGTCATCCGAAATGTAGATCTCGTTGAGCTCTATCACTTTTGTTGGAACAACAATGGTTTATAAGCGATAGTTACGGAGATAATTCACTTTTGAGTTTGACAGCTTTCACTTTGACACCTGTCATGCCATTCTAGTACCGATCTTAGGATATGACACCTGTCACTTTGACATCTGTCATAGAAAAAAATGTTGGGGCAAAAAGTTGTGTAAAAATTATTTTTTTTAATAAAACCAACGTTCCCTATTATTGTATTCGATTAGTAATAGCATATAATACGAATAGTACAAAATTAGTAGAAATAGGCAGTGCACCCATCCCTACCAAATATAGCTCGGTAGGGATAAGTGCACTACACAAATGGTCAGTGCACCTATCCCTACTGGTAGAACTAAATCTACAAAAAGTGCACTTATCCCTACCAGGGGGGATAGCTTGGTAGGGATAAGTGTACCAGCCGAATTTGGCTACCGAGGACGCGGTAGAGCTTACAAGATTGTGATCCCAAAAGATTTGAAAAAATATGTTATGTAAATATGAAGTGATGTGATGGTTACAGCGACGTTGGACGGCGGGCTGGGCTACATGCTGCCATTGTCAGAAAAGATGTATCGAAGACTGCTGATGTTGCAAAACGTGATGAACAACTACTGCTGCCACATCGGCGGGCTCAACCCGCGCGCGCACCGGTATGTCTTTTTTTAATTTCCCTTACAAATGGCTTATTTATGAAGTTGAAACTTGTGACGTTACGACGTTGTGTCGAAAAAGTGCACTTTTTGTAAAAAATGTAAAACTCGCGTCAGGACACGTGACCTGATCGAAAATTCGTAAGACTGAGCAGGGCATTTGCGCGAGTGTGCCAGTGTGATATTGTATTTCACCACATAAATGATAGTACATTATAAGTTCAAATTTTCAATTCTGCCGGCTCTCCCGGAGTGCAACCAGTTCATTTTTTTCTGGCTGACTGATTAGCTCGAATTCTCGGTTTGCCCATTAGCCTAGTATTAAAGGTGTTCTTTATTTAGTTAAAGGTGTAACAATATTGGTATTGGTTTACAATGCAAGGTTTACTCCCAATGGCCACTGTTGGTGGACGTTAGAAAAAGCATTATTTTTGGGCCAACGACCGTCAGTGGCGGTCGGTCGTTGCGCCATTAAACAATATTGGTATTAACGTCCTCCACAAAAATTTCGTAATAGGCGTTAAGAAGTCTGATTCGCCCTTTACATATACTCTATAAAATTTAACTTGATCTCTGCGACAGTTACATATTGACATATTTAGAGTTGGGATAGTGGTGGAAAAAATCGATTTTCAAACAATGTTGTAATGAAATCGAATGAGTAGTTGAAGGTGAGAAATTGGATTTTATTTACTTACTATTATTTAAGATCAAGTATGTACACATGTAAATAATGTTATGATATTAATTAAATACTCATAATAATGTAACGATAGTATTTATCGACGTTTTTCACTATTATCGATGCTAATGTAACATATAATTGGGTTTAATTCAATTACATGTATGTAAAAAATGTTATGATATTAAAATATACAATAAAATTAATGATAAATTAAGTTTTATTTAAAATATCGTCAGTATAAACTATCGATATTTTAATTAAAACTATGTCTAAAACTCTGTGGTCACGATCATTCGTCGCCCATCACTAATCACCATGCCCATAAAGTATGACATTGACAGGTACTGTCTGTACTATTAAGAAATTCAGGACTTTATAGGCGTGATTTTTCTGACAGCTGTCGCAGAGATCAGGTTAAATTTTATAGAGTATAATGAACAGAATAATTTATATTTTGATTATTATAAATTTGCAGGACGTACAAATGTTCAAAGCGCCAGGTGGGCAGCGGCGCCGCGCGCGGCGTGCTGGACGGGGACCTGGTGTCGCTCTACTCCTGCATGCCCATCGCGGAGAAACAAGACGTGAGTTATTTCACTCGAGTGTTATGTCTAGTGCCGTGAAGCTCCGTGAACAGGCGTGAACGATAATGTGGACAGAGTGTCAATTGAGAGATTTGCAAATCATATCGAATTACTTTTACGTCGCGTAGACCGAGCGCGCCGTGCAACACGCGAGCACATTGACACACACGCTTGAATTAGCCAATCACAGACGTTGCCGCGCTCGTGTTCGATCGGTTTGGCGCTCGTTACATTACCGTAAAAATACTCACACTTAGCTATTCAGTTTTCTATACGTGACACAAGATGGCGCTGTGCTATTTCCATAGAAATCACATTAAACGTTAACGCGATCGAGCTCGAGCGAAAATCTCGCACTTAGCCCTCAGAGTTCGTGGGGCTCACGCGTGTTCGCGCCTGTTCCCGGATCGGAGTCGGTATATTCTCCCGCGACAAAAGGTTCGCGCAGCGTTTACGCGTACGTATCGACATTCACGGCCCTCCTTTTCAGTTTACTTTTGACTACAAAGGCGTACAGGCATGTGCTGTGCAGTCCCTGCGCACACGCTAAAATGGAGTCGCGCATGAACGCTGGAATAACTAAACTGAAATGCTCTTTTTAGAACATTACATTCTGAAATTGCACTGTGGGATGCAAAACTCGTCCGTTTCACGGCGAGTCTCACGAACGACTGTTAGCATCCCGTGAATGTGGAGAGCACAACTTCGAATTCGAACGAATTCGCGCGTGAATCACGCTAGTAACGTGAAGCCCGCATTATGTTTTTGATGTGAATACTTTAAAATTGCAGTAGATATGGGGAGGAAAGTCTAAAAAACGAATGATAACAAAATCGGGGATACTGTTTGTATTGCAGCTTCAGATCTATCATCTCTATTCCATTGGATAGCTAAAAGATCAAAAAAATCATTACGCTAAGTGAGGACTGTGACGCAACGCGGGAAGTCGAGGAGGAAACGTCGCCATTTTGAGATCATTTTGCTTACGAAAACTTATTTATTTTTATATTACCACATTGTTTTTATTTAACATAGGTTTGCGTTCTACTACATACTACCTGATATTTAGCGGGTTTGCGGTCTAGGGCGTTGCTCGCACATAGACCGAATCACACAAGTTGACATATTTGAAGTTAGCTACAAAATAGCAAAATGAAATAGCAAAAAACGCCGGTCCCTTACATTTTGTAGAAAAAAATCTTTTTTTTTTACAGGTGTCGGTTGGTAGTTTCTTGGTACTATTACGAGATGGGTACTTGGATAATCAGTTAAAACGCCGGTTATTCACTTTTGCACTTTATTGCACAGAATCACTTCACAAAATTACAAAACACACGACAACTCGTTCGCACAAAACACTTCACACAGGCACTGATATTCACTCACACTTCACTGTACACGAGATGCTTTCGCTTCGACGGTAATCGCGGAAATAACTGACGAACGACAGATCATCTCCCTATTTATATCTGAATTAAAACCGTCGAAATCTGTAGAATTCACGCACTATTGAGTTTGTCAAAGTAAACAAGTGTTTCTAGAAAAGCTTATTGTTCTACAATACAAAAAAAAAAACTAAACAATAGACCGTGTAAACAAAAAGTGCGACCCGCCATAAAAACCATAGCTTAAGGCATAGTTACACTCGCGCTTAGGTGTAAACAACTTGCCGTAATTACCGCGCGCGCCTACCGTATGACATTACATTTTAATCAATTATTTTTGTATTGTTTGTTTCAGATCGCAAAGAAAATTGGCACCAAAGTGGAAGAGATTCTGGCTGATCTCTACGAAATTGACAGACTGACTGCGCACTTTTAATGTGCTACTAATATTGTAAATAGTAAAAATAAAGTATTGATAAGGAATGATGCGTTTTATTTCCATGTCTCACTACGAGTACATAGTATAAAACAAAGTCACTACCCTCTGTCTGTCCCAATATATGCTTATATCTTTAAAACAACGCAACGTATTTTGATGCAGTTTTTAGTGATTCAAGAGGAAGGTTCATATGTATAATAAACCTCTGCGAAGCCGGGGCGGGTAGCTATAATATAATAGTATTTAGCATAATTACTATAAAGAAAATTATAGTTAATACTAACGCTCTGTATTAGTAAGACTATAGTCTTACTAATACAGAGCGTTAGTATTAACTATAATTTTCTTTATAGTAATTATGCTAAATACTATTATATTATCTACACTGAAACTTGGTCCTCTTGCATATCATGGTCTTATTATGTAGTAAACACTAATACTCACTTATGTAATAACACTCATACAAATCGGCGGATGTGAAGTTAGCTACAGACTGCGCATTGATTGGGTTTCGCGCAGCCTGTAGCAAACTTCACATCCGCCGTTTTGTATGATTCGACCTATATTAATGTTTACTACATAATACCACGATAAATAAGAGGACCACGTTTCAGTGTAGGTATAATAGTATTTAGCATAATTATTTTGAAGAAAATTATAGGTAAGTAGCCGAAAGAGCTAAGGAAGGCTGTTATTTGCTGAGTGCTATCGAATTTTGTGTTAGCCCCATCGTAAAACTCGTAAAAGTTGCTCATAATCATCCCCTTTACTTATAAGCCCGGGAGGTAAGCGCAAAAAATGCAACTACTTTCTAAAAGCTGATTTTTTGGTATCAGGTAGTCACGGTGGTGTATAATAATACCCTGGATTCAGTCAGCTGTGATGCTTTGCGTTTGGTGGGGATACTCGTTTGAATTTTTGTAAAATAAATTACTATCTTGCTACTACTTTTAAAAGCTAAAATTGGTGTGCGGGTAGGAAAATAACTAAAAAAAAGAAATTACCTGAAACAAGAAACAAGGCCTGTCAGTCAGGTTTTGAAGTAGCGCCGCTTTAAAGCCTGACTAAAAAGCTCTGTTACAAGTTTTGAGTCATTGGCCGTGGTTAAACTTTTTTTAAATTACTTATCTACTCGTTTACCAATTTTCAGCTTTTGGAAGTACTTGCAAGATACTCATTTATAATTTTGAAAATTCAAACGGGTATCCCCACCAAACTCTAAGCATCCCAGCTGACTGACTATCCTAACTGACCCCGGGTATTGTTGTACACTACATTGACTACCTAATACCAATGTTTTTTTTTTCAAATAGGTTTTCATTTTACTACACACTGCCTGATGTTAAGCAGATATGCGGTCTAGGATGTAGCACGCTTACCTAGAAGATACCTATTTACTCGAGATTTGAAGACACCTACATTGTACTAAGCCGTGGTGGTCAAGAGGTAGTGACACCCGCCTTACAATCCTGAGGTCGTGGGTTCAAATCCCCGGTCCCGTACCAATGAGTTCTTTGGAATTTATGTACGGAATTTAACACCACCGGTTTTTCGGTGAAGGAAAACATCGTGAGGCAACCTGCGTACGTCCGTAGAAGAAATTCGATGGCGTATGTGAATCCACCAACTCGCACTGGGCCAGCGTGGTGGATATGGCCCAATCACCCTTCGTGGGTAGGCCTACGTCCTGCAGTGGACTATTAAAAAGGCTGGTACAGTACAGTACAGTACATTGTACTATAACGGAAAAACAGACTCAGGCAAAGCGTTCCACATTCTGGCAGTTCGTAGGAGGAATGTGGACTCAAAACGCTTTGTTCTAACGCGTGGGATGTCCACCATAAAAGGGTGGCGCTTTGGTCGCGTCTGTCTAGCCGTACGATAGAAGAAAGGGGAAGGTGGGACCAGATTGTGCAACTCCTGGGCGCACTCACCTAAGTGTATCCGATAGTAGGCAGACAGACACGCCACCCTACGTCGATGCTCGAGACTTTGCAGCTTCGACTTAGTCAAGGTTTCGTTGCCTATCAGCCTCCTGGCTCGCCTATCAATGGACTCCAAAGCCTCCAACTGGTATTTGGCAGAGCCATCCCAAAGGTGAGAGCAGTATTCCATGCAAGACCTGGCTTGCGCTTTATAAAGACTAAGCAGTTGCTCAGGTGTGAAATACCGTCTCAGAGAGAACACCAAGTTTTTTTGAGGCTAATTGGGCTTTTGACTCTATATAAGAGCCAAAGTTGAGAGTCGATGATAGCGTAACGCCTAATAGTTCCAGACTGTTAGTTACCGGAACGGACACACCACGGAAAGCAGGAGACAATTGGAAGGGCCTCTTTTTGGCTGAAAACAAACAGCTTTGAGTTTTCGTGGCATTAAACTTGACCAGGTTAGCATCACCCCAGTCAGACACCGACTCCAGACTCAAGTTGAGCCGTTCGACCATATCCTCTCTGAGTGACTCGATCGTTCCCAAAAATACCAGGCTTTAGCAAGTCGTTAATTTGGCAGTAGGAATAGTGTCGCAGAGAGCACTGACCCCTGAGGAACACCGGCATTGATAGCCATTTGGTCTGACGAGAAGCCATCTACAACCACTCGTATCGACCGATTCCTCAAGAAATCTGATATCCATGCGCAGAAATCAGCAGGCAGGCCGTAAGATGGAAGCTTGCCAATAAGGCTCTCATGCCAGAGCCTGTCAAAAGCTTTCGAGATGTCCAAGGAGACAGCCAGCGCCTCCCCGTGCTTCTCAATGACCTCACTCCAAATGTGTGTGGCGTACGCCAGAAGGTCCCCAGTAGACCGGTTTCGGCGAAAGCCGTACTGGCGGTCACCGAGTAGGTCATTTGTTGCCAGGTAGGCCAAGAGCCTGTTGTTAAAAAAAGCTTTTAGGAAGTAGTTACATTTTTTGAGCTTACCTCCCGGGCTATTAGTACAGGGTAAGCACCAGCAGATAACCCTGTATTTAACCGGTACAATTCCGTAGCAAACTGCACGGCTCAAAAAAATACAGTTCCTTATAGCATTGTAGACTATGTCGAGTGTCGCAGTATCTATCGCAACGATACCACTCTGGGCTCGACGGATGGGGGTCTTAAAGTTCTCGAATGGAGACCACGGACTAGCAAGCGCAGCGTAAGACGTCCACCGACTAAGTAGGCTGACGATATAATATACTAGAAACGCGCTAGATGCAGGTCGCTTCCAAACGGCGTTATTGGAAATCCATGCGCCAATGTCCAGCAACGTCCTGCGGCTGATGGATGGATGGACTAATCTGCTGCTGTCGAGTGCAATCAGCTACAAAATCGAATCAAACATAATGGAGTCTGTAATAGACGGATGCGTGTCGTTGCGTGATAGCAAACTCAAGTCAGTGGCGGTCAGGAGTGGGGATTTGCGTTGCGTAGCGTGGGTGTATAGGCTGCGTCACACAAGTTGACGTATGTGAAGTTAGCTACAATCTGCTCAATAGCCGATCAACGTGCGGCTTCATGTGAGCTTCTGTCAAGATTGGATCACTATTACATTCTCTTTGGATTGGATATTGCGCAGCTTGTAGCTAATTTCCATTTGTTCCCAACGAGTAACACCCTCAACTGTCACACTGTTACTCGATGGGAAATAATCCCATCCAGTTACACGTTGGGAACTTTTTTATTAGTATTTTCCTAACCAGTCACACTGCTACAAGAATTAATGAAAATAATAAATAAATCAGTTTTTTAATTTATAATTACAAAATAACAACATTGGCTAATACAGTTACTTAATTATGGATGTAAAACTGTTACCAGCATTCGTCAAGGTAATTTTTGTTTGTTACTTATTATTATTATTACTTACTGAACCTTTTTTTTCTTTTGAGAAAACGCCTCGATTATAATTGAAAAACCTGTTTGAATTTTCTTTTCATTAAATCCTGTAACAGTATGACTGGTTGGGAAATTACTAACAAGCATTTATTCCCAACGAGTAACAGTGTGACTGGCAGTGTAACTAGATGGGATATTTTCCTTTAAAATTTCCCATCGAGTAACAGTGTGAGAGTTGAGGGTGTTACTCGGGAACAATGCTAATTTCACATCCACCAACTTGTGTGGCGCGGCCTATACCTATTACCCACAACAGATGCCATTACGTTTGATTCGGCCAATAATCTAAATGGCTGCAAATAAAAATCTCGCATACTTAAATAATATGTTTATTTAGAACTTTTTGAAAGATTTCTTGGATCCTTTGCCTTTGGAAACCTTCAGGACGTTGAATCTGACAGTCTTGGACAGCGGCCGGCATTCTCCGATGGTCACGATATCTCCTAGTTCAACGTCCCTGAAATATAAACAATTTTGTATTACAAATGATACAAGTTATTGATCAAAGGAATTTTGGCGGGAAGCGTTCAGAATTTGGGTTAAAAACACGTTCTTCGTCAATTGGTATTCGGAAGACCGTCGTGTGAGTATCATCATTTGAATTTTTCGTAAAATTAAACTGTTAATTACTGAATTCGAAACACGAGTTTCATCATTATCATATTAGCTGCAGAATTTCCACGGGTGGGTATATGTCTGCCCTATAGTAGATTAGCTAATACGAGTAGTTCAGGCAGTTGGAAGTCTTTTCTTACATACAACTAATAACTGCTGAAAAACATGCAACAAGTCATTTCAGCAGTGTAAGCAGTGGATGAGTTTAATTCAATAATAGTGCTCAAATTACAAAAACTCCAATAGAGCTGAATTTTGGTGGAGATCTTGGAACACCAGTAGAAATGAAACTCTTAAGTCTCCATTAAACCCACAGGAGATTAAAAAAGTTATTCAAGGTCAAGTATCAAAATTTACGGTTTTTTTTAGATTTTCCCAAAAATGTAAGTTTTATTAAAAATAAATCTAAGCAAGCATTGTAGGTCATTAAATTAGGCAATTTTATTACATTTTAGACTGAATTGGATCTAAGGTTGGTTGTTATTTGCTCTTTCACGCAGCAACAGATAAACTTGATTTTTGGCCTGGATATAGTTCAATAGCATAAAAACCGAAATATAACGCACGGCGAAGCCGCGGGCAATATTTAGTGGTAGATAATTATGGCCAAATCGCCTGTAGTACATAGACGACCTATGTGTTGCAGTAGACTAGGCACGGCGAATTTCGACAAAATATGTACAGGGTAATCTGCTTACCCTATATTAAGCCTAAAGGGGATGATTAAGACAATCATTACGAACAACTATTAATATGGGGCCTATTCAAAATTCGAGAAAAAACTATCAGCTGTTCCATACAAAATTGCAACTCTGAATCGACACAAAATGATAACAGATAAACAATTTATTAATAATTTGGTTTAACAACTATACATCAGTTTACATAGATGGTAATAACCAGTTCACAAATACATTGTATTAGGTACAATGTATGAAACAGCTGATTTTTCTCGAATTTAGAGTTGGCCCCATAGTAAAACTCGTTTGTAACGATGGTCTTAAACACCCTCTTTTGGGCTTAGTACAGAGTAAGCAGATAACCCTGTAGAAATTGGACCACCTCCAAAGTATGATCTACAAAAAAAAAAAACAATTGGCGAAGTAATCCTGTAAACATACATACTTGAGAGAAACAAAATAGAAAATTAGTTAAAAAGTAAATATTGTCTCACCTAAAGCAAGGCGAGAGATGCACAGACATATTTCTATGCCTCTTCTCAAAACGGTTGTACTTGGGCAGGTAGTGCAGGTAGTCACGTCGGATGACGATGGTGCGCTGCATCTTCATCTTCTGCACCACTCCGGTGAGGATCCGGCCTCGGATGGACACGTTGCCGGTGAACGGGCACTTCTTGTCGATGTAGGTGCCTTCGATCGCCTGGAACATGACAGAATATGGCATAAGATACGACCAGAATTTAGGTCCACTGTCATTATAGAGGAATTAAAACAATTTTAAAAATTAAAGGTGGCTGAAGTGATGCTCCTAACCACCCCTGTCATTTGTGATTTAGACTACGAAATGTAACAGAACCGCCTAGTAATACGAGATATACGACATCTACGTATCTGTCTTCTAAATGAGTTGAAAGACCATTCTGAAATTGTTTACTCAATATTTATACTATACACTTTTTGATGGCTGTTAAATTAGCTACAGGCTGCGCGAAACCCATTCCTTGCGGAGCTGTCTGAGCTTCAGTCAGGATTGGATTTTCCGCAGCTTGTAGCTAAGTTCACAGCTGCAATGAAATTTTAATCAGTCTATCAGTATTTTTACAGGTAAAAGTAAAAGACGTGAAATGCCCCATGTGTGGCACACAAGAGTCAATATTTGTATTGTTACCCATTTTTATTCAAGTTATTTGGCAAAAGCTACTTAAGCGATAAAACATCGCAAGGCACCAAAGAAATGCCTGTTCTTTTAAAAAAAATGTTTGGCTCAACTTCATTTACAGTTGTATGGTTTATATTGTAAATTACTGGAAAAATATGCCATTGAATTTATAGGTTCCTAACTAATTTGAGATCCTTTCAATGCCTTCAGGTCTAGAATGATGATATATTTAATTTTATAAAACATTTCGATTGTTATGACTGCAATCAGAATTTGGGTTAGAAAACACGATTTTCTTCATTTAGTATTTCAGAAGACCGTCGTGTGAATATCATCATTTTACAGTCATATTCTTCTAATGTATCAAAATATTATCTTGATTTTACATAACTAGAAAACGCGGTGCTATACAAATCCCATTGAAAATTGTAGTTTTAACTATACATCGAGGGAGTAAAAAATTCGAGAAAGACATATTAGGGGTAGCAATAGCTTTCATATGAATGTTCATTTAATTTGCAAAGTGATGATTAGCAATGTTAGGTGAATTGGGATGATGATGGTTTATTTTTAATGTGGTTTTAGATGATATTTATGGTACTTCTAAGCTTGGATAACCTGCACCAATAAATTGTATGTGTAGTTGTTATTTAGTTAGTACATAATGTTCACATTTTTATCTAATACTAAAAATATATAAAAAAGTAATCTTCATTATTTAAAGTAGCTTCTACTGGTTCAATAAAATTTTTAAGAAAACCCAGATTTAATGACAAAGCATTACCATACCAAAATATTTTGGGCTTTGTGTGTGTATGTATTATTTTTTATAGGTACTACACTATTTCCCAGAATGTAAGAATCTAACCTAATATAATTTTAGGCCCAATTATGAAGGCGCCACCGTAAATTTAATAGCAACGTAGTGTTCTCTCTATTGAATGCCTAAAGTGAAAGAGAAACTGAAATAGTCTAAATAGCTATTAATATGAATTACGATGGCGCCTTCATAATTAGGCCTATTATAAGCATACACTTTACAAAATAGAACAGAAGCTTTCAGAAAAGCATCAGCTGTTCCATGCTAAAAGTTCATTGTCACAGAACAGCCTATTTTCGTGATTTCTGAGTTGGTCCCATGGTAAAAGTTGTTCTTATATGCCACTGAAAGTCCCTGCACTTAGCTTTGTTCTTGTAGATTACAGACATTTGTTACAATGGACAGACAGTACACAGATATTTTTAAAAATATACAATTACACATATAGACAGGTTAAGGTTTAGTAAAGTACAAAAAAAATACATAAAAGTGTAACATATAATAATTAAATAACATGCAAGTTTACATACCTTTGTAGCATAAGCTGATGAACATTTTGACATTTCCCTGAGGAACCATTATTTTCCCAAAAAAAACTTATCAAACACTATTCACAAATAATTCGCTGGATAATCTTTAATTTTAAATAGTTAATTTCATAAAGAAGTTCCCGTTTGATACGTTTTTTTTCTGTATCATGGACCGACATGCAAGCTGAAACTCTGTATGGAGAGAATGAGACCAAGCAGCGGACTGTGTGAAAATTTATGAATATTTTTAAAAAACAGTGGATTGGATGGTTTTATTCTGTTCATTTTCTGGAGGATTATTAAATAGATTACTTGATAATGCAACAAACCTAAAAGATCAGTTAGATATGCATGAAAAATTGTACATACTATACCAACCCCACATAACTAAACAAAGTAAGGGAAAGCATATGATTTTTTTAATGTGCTACATTTTACAGTAGCTTGTGTTCTGTTTCTTTTTAAACTCTATTTTCATTTAATTAGACATTTTCAGTCAGATTTGTATCCACAATATGATTTGGTCGAATATAGGTATGGATATAATAGATACTTTTCAAGAATATGTAAATTCTTGTGACCAACCTTGTGTGATTTTTTCATTTAACTTCGATTTTGATCTACGCTTATAGCTTACGCGCATTATTGCTTTCATGTAGGGTGAAATGGCCAGTTTGCCGACCACCACCGGTTCACGACCACTTTTTCGTAAAACCACCTTAAATAGTTAAATAAAAGCGCGCCAACGTTTGTTTTGGTTTTTGAACGATACTTTAGTCTATCGCTTCCCCTCCGCGACACTGTGATTTGTCTTCTGATACGTGATGCACTTCAATGAGCCTGTGAACCAGACCCATAGTGGACGTGTCGGAATTGGTTGCACAAATTTACGAAAAAAATAGTGAGAGGACACTTTTTCAACCGCAAGTAAAACAAGTTTTCGTCGAGATTCACGCATCCAAATGTAGCTTGGAATGTTTAGAAAAACACGTTTTTACACCTAAAGAGTCATTTTAATGTAAAATATGCGCTTTTAATTAAAATAATAGGTGTTCGGCAAACTAACCTACTAAAATTGTGTATGCATCATTTCACGACCACATGGTCGGCAAATGACTATATCCCATCGATCTTGTTCATAAATTTTCTAACTGATACTTCATGGTACGACATTTTAGTCTTTGTCAGTTTGATCTTTAGGACGTGGTTTATGTACACTTCAGAATGCGACCAGCAAAATGTGTTGATTACCACTAAAATACAAAGCATTATTTCGGTGGTCGACAATCGGTCAGCTAACGACCACGTATCTTATTCCATACAAAAATTACTAAATAAGTAAATAATACTATTATTAAAATTACTAAATAAGTGTGAATAGATGAAAAATAAATATTATTAAAATAATTGAATGAATAAGATTAGATAACTAAAATTAAATGTCATTTAAACATGATTATTTGATGCTGTTGTTATTTACGACCCTAAACACATGCTCTAAGGCTCTTTTTTCAATGGCTTTTGAGTGGACGACAACTAACGTAAATGTCGGACGCAAACTGACCACATGTGGTCGGGAACTAAAAAAATAGCACATTTTGATAAATCATTATTTATTTTATACTTACTAACATAAAATACAAAAAAACTTATGTTTTTTCAATAATTTAAGGTTTTATCTAAACTTCTGAGTATTATTTGAATCAGAACATTATCATTATAGTGAATAATGTCACTTCAAAGATTACTAGTCCACTAAGTGGTCGTGAACTGGCTGTTTTACCCTATCCTGTCAAAAATTAAGAAAACAGGTACTGCACAGAGATAAGAAATAATTGAGTTTTACACCTACTGCCACAAATACCTAGAAGTGAACAGAATAAAGCACTTTTATCAATAGAACATCACATCAAAAGTAAAAAGTTCACACAGTCCAAACAATGACATAGCGTCCACCACCAACTCCTCAGCCCAGCACCGCCCGCCACCATAAAAAATAAAAGAACCGACCTCTCTGGGCGTCTTGAAACCTAATCCGACATTCTTATGATGACGCATGTCCTTCCGCTTCATGCCTCCCTTCCTGTTGAGGAAGACAGTCGCCTGTTTCTGAAACGCTTTCTCTGTCTACGAAAAAAAATACACAAACATTAGAGTCACACCATGCGTTACCTCACGAGGAGTCTTGAAGCCAAGGCCCACATCTTTGTGGTACCTCAGCGGCTTACGACTACGCTTGATGCCGATTCCTTTCTTACGGTTCAGGAATACGGTTGGTTGCTTTTGGAATGAACGTTCCGTCTGCAATTTTAATATTAATTAGTTTCTACTTTCTAGCTACGATTGGTTGCGACTACGTTTTACTACTAAAGCTTGAGTTAGAGTGAAAATATGAAGGACCATTGACTGTAATCAGAGATTGGGTTAGAAAACACAGTCTTCTTCATCTGTGTATTCAGAAGACCGTCGTGTGGATATCATCATGTAACAGTCAAGATGCATAGTTCTTTCAGTGTTTAATTCTTTAATGATTGATTGTGGTTCCATGTCACTGTTGAGGTAGTAAACATAACCTCAATCTGAATCGACCGATGCGCGAAATTGAAAATTGATCAACAGCACAACGACGTTGGCGTGATAGCAGCAAGTTACAGTAGCAAAGAAATCCTACGTGGTATATAAGCTTTCAAAGAGCCCGAACTAACCTAGCAATGAGTGTCATGTTCATGAAGTGTAGACACGTTAGAACAGTGAAAATCTGCACGGACATCGCGGTTTCACAGATTTTAAACTTGGAGCATTTAGAATACAGCATTTTAAATAATTAAAACCATGTTATTGATCCATTTCGATATAATAGCCGACCCTCCACGTGCACGAACTTTGTTTTCACATTTTCACTGTTTACACTCAAAATTATCACAGGAAATAAATGCATCATAATAAATAAAGGTCACAGTAACAGTTTAATGTGCAAATTGAAATGAAACACCGTAATTCAACATTATTTTTTCAATAAAATCGGCACGTACCTGGTCCGCCATCTTGCTTGATAACGAAAAGAATTCTACAATGTTGCCAAGCTCAATCTTTTACAATCTTCTAGAAATGTTTTAGAAGGCGAATGTATTTTTGTATTAATTTTTGAATTATTACAAAAATTCGCTTTATTACATTGTTTTTGAGTTCAAAATAATAATTTAAAAAAACGTTTTTAAAGTATTCCACTTACTATAAGTATTAAAATTTCAAAGTATATATGAATTGCACATATAAAAAAATCTTCTAAAATATATTATTACATTTACTATGGCAATTTCGTTATTTCGATAAGTCAAATCCATGGATTTATCATTTAAACAGGATTGTGTACAAAGAAAAACGTGCCGACAAGGATACCACAACAGATGATTGTGTCTCTTTTCTAAGTAGGATGACCAAAACATCTCGATCAGCTCGGGATATCATATTTTTTTTTTTTTTTTTTTTTTTTATTTCAAATAGGTTTGCGTTTGACTACACACTGCCTGATGTAAAGCAGATATGCGGTCTAGGATGTAGCACGCTTACCTAGAAGATACCTATTTACTCGAGATTTGAAGACACCTACATTGTACTTTAACGGAAAAACAGACTTAGGCAAAGCGTTCCACATTCTGGCAGTTCGTATGAGGAATGTGGACTCAAAACGCTTTGTTCTAACGCGTGGGATGTCCACCATAAAAGGGTGGCGCTTTGGTCGCGTCTGTCTAGCCGTACGATAGAAGAAAGGGGCAGGTGGGACTAGATCGTGCAACTCCTGGGCGCACTCACCGAAGTGTATCCGATAGTAGGCAGACAGACACGCCACCCTACGTCGATGCTCAAGACTTTGCAGCTTCGACTCAGTCAAGGTTTCGTTATGATTATGATATTTCTTTGGAATGTTACTGCACGCAGGAATCGCAGTTATCTTACCCCTAACTCGTCGTCCTTGGCCATCGTCATCGTTTTAGCAATAGGACGCCTACTGCTGGGCACAGGCCTTCCCTAAAGATCTCTATAAAACCAATCCCCATGAAAGCAGTGGTCTAGAATTCATATATACGGATATAATTCAGTATCAAGTTTGACAGCTGTTATCGGAAATGTAGATCTCAAAGAGTTCTTTCACCATTGTTAAGACAGCAATGGTCTAGAATTGATAATGACGGAGATAAACCACTTTTAAGTTTGATAGAGTGTCATCGGAAATGTAGATCTTGATGAGTTCCTTCACTTTTGTGATCACAGTAATGGTCTGGAATCCATATTTATGGTGTTAAACCACGTTTAAGTTTCGTAGATGTAATCTTGACACATATCACGCAACCCGTGTCAGTACTTAACCACGAAAAACTTTGTCACAAATAGATTCTATCACGAAAAGACCTTATTACTAAAACTTTGTCTTTGTCACGAAAAATCTTAATAGACATTATTACGAAAAATCACAATCATTTTAAGGCTGCCGTAGTAAAGAAAGCATCCATTTTGAAATAAAAAAATGGCGGACTCACTTTTTTTAAAAAGTCGTAATGGTGTAGTTTTCGAGGTTTTTGGGGGTTTATATTTCAAAATTGGCATCCATTTTGGAATTCAAGATGGTGGACTTCACTTTTTTTGAAAAGGCCGACGTGGGTGTCGTTTTTCATTAATTTATAGATTTTGTTGGGTTTTTTTTCAAAAATTGCATATTCTTAATATGTGTTTTTTGGACGAAAACTACAATTCGAAAGCGGTAGTCAATCACAGACTTTTAAAAAAAAGTAAATGCAGCAAGAAACTGGCTGTAGTTGGCTAATTATAGAGGAAGTGGGCGGATATTTTTAGAACATAGTGGTCAGAGACTCGTATGGTTTTTGGAGACCATTCTGGTCAAGCCGTCGGAGCGAAGAACAAGTCTAGATTAGTTATTTTTAGAGCTTAGAGAACACTGTGATGGAAAAAATAAATCTGCAAAGTTTAATTGTAAAAATATTGGTGTTTCTTGTCGCGCGTTATGCGAGTCGCCATAAAAAAATGAGTAAGTCAATTTGTATCTATTTCCCTGATATAGCAACATTGAGCTGTATAGCAAAAACTCGATTCTTGATATGGCAACCCTCATGTGGCACTCGGTCGTGGCGCCAGTCGGAACGCAGACGCCGCACTGGAAGGTTGTGGAGTTGCCCCTTGGCTGGGGAAACAGGTAGTGACCGCCTCCGGCGGTTCTGCGCCAGGCACATAGTGGTGAGTGTATTTTTATCTTGCACTCTATGTGGGTATTCCAATAGCAATAGCAAGGAAATGAGCGTGGTCTCGGCTCTGATTGTAGATCCAATAAACGCTATTATGATCATGGGGCTATAAGCCAAGAAGCGTATTAGAAGGTGACCGTCATAAACGGCAAGCATTGAGAAGTGTGACCTATGAGCACACTGGCAGCGGTCGATTAAGTTGGAGTCTAATGGCGGATCTAAAGGGGTGGTCAAGAGGATCCCTTGGGGGCAAAGCCCCCTTGTCCGGCTGGTGCCTAGAAGCCTACTGACCTGGTCAGAATGGCGTACCAGGTGGCACCAGGACACAGACAGACTGTGTTCATGACCGGAGCAATCGACCGAGCCAATGGAGAGCCAGTAGGGATCCCATAAGGCTCCCATAAACAAATCACGCAGGCAAAGCCATAAGGGAATAATAATATATTGGAATACCCACATCGATTCCCATATTCATATAACTTAACATGCGAAGCTTTCAGGATACGTATAATACACTTTGTCCCCCTAACTCATACCTTAAGACTATATTAATATAACTATAGACAGGTAGTTATGAAAGGGTGCGACATTTCTACTGCATAGAGTCCTCGGTTTTCCTAACAATTTCAAAAATAACATCTATTTTGGAATGAGAGATGGCGGATGTTGCTTTTTTGAAAAAGTCGTCGTGCGTGTCGTATTTGAGAATTCGGGGCAACACCCCCAAAAACCTCGAAAACTACACCCATAACGACTTTTTTAAAAACGTGACGTCCACCATCTTTAATTCTAATATGGATGCTAGTTTTGAAATCTACACGCCCAAAAAACCTCGAAAACTACTCCCATGACGACTTTTCGAAAAAAGTGACGTCCGCCATCATTAATTCCAAAATGGATACCATTTTTGAAATCTACACCCACAAACACCTCAAAAGCGATACCCATGACGACTTTTAGCAAAAAGTGACATCCGTCATCTTAAATTTCAAAATGGATGCCATTTTAGAAATCTACACCCCAAAAAACTTCGAAAACTACACCCATGACGACTTTTTTTTTATTGAAAATTTTTACAAACCACAGACTCTAGGGTCTGTGCCCTTTGTTAACTAAAATTACAATTGGTAGATACTGTACAAAGATAGTTAGTAGGAAGAGTACTTGAAATTTTAGCCTAAGTTAGCTAGTTGGTGCAATACGTGAATGCCACGAGCAGACCGGCGACCCGCAAGCAGCACCCGATCACGAGTGTGACACATGTGCCAGCCATCGCTCTCCTCGACCATATTTGAGGGAAGTGAGCGACCCGACACATGATGCCGCCGCGAAAAGTGTTATTCAAAAGTGTTATCATTAAAAAAGTGATATTCGACATGTTTAATTCCAAAATGAATGCCAATTTTGAAATCTCCACCCCCAAAAACCTAGAAAACGACACCAATGACGACTTTTTGCAAAAAGTGACATCAGACATGTTTAATTACAAAATGGATGCCATTTTTGAAATCTACAACCCAAATAAATGAAAAACGACACGACTATACACCTATTGTACACCCAGCATGTCCAGCATAGAAATATGTCCATCATAGTCACCCTACCACACTTCTTTGTATACACCATAGTACGTCATTTGCAATTGACGGTGATACTCTAGCCAGAAATAAATAATAACCATTAATCATAAAGGACGTATATTCATACAAAATAAATATCAAACTCTGTTTCATTAGCATCTGTTCGCAATTTTAGCTAAAATCTTATCAAACTACATTGTTATGAAAACTAAGAAATGGTTAAGACAGTCCCGGCTTTGCAGGTAATAATTATACCACCCTCATCACTTTGGGAAATCTCACTCGGCACAGCGTCTCTCTTATGCCATTAAAAAGAAATGTTTATTTTGTTGCAACGCATTAAGGTTGAATTTTCCTAAGCTAACTTTGAGCCAAAGGAGATATTACAAAAAGGGCTCTGACTAGGTACAGTAGCTCAAAAAATCCGATATACTATGATAAATAAATGCGCAGAGTAAAACAACCGTATTAAATGCTTAATTTATGAGTACTTTCACATTTTCCAATTTGATTTTTGTTCAGTCCTTGAATTGCTGCCATTTTGGTAACATGTAACCTTTTTGATATAACCTACATAGAATTAATAGCCTACATGTAAAAAATGCTGTGAAGAGTTTAGTTTTGTTAGCAAAACTTTTCAGACGTTAATGTTACTTCAAATTGACACGTTTATACGTTATACTTCGATTAAGACTTTATACGTTTCTTTTGTTTAACTTTCAGATCCAATGAAGTTTATGTAAATAAATAATAATAATTTACTTGTACCCAATAATATTATGCTTAACATAGTATTCAGTAACAAAAGTGACACAAAATAACAATTTATAGGTATAAATATTATTGAACTTGATTAGCATGCGTTGGTTAGTTATTAATAATAATATAAGTTTAGTATAAAAGTAAATATAGAACAAAGGTGAATATGTAATAGTATGCCTAATGTTTCAAGTCGAGTATGGCCATGTGGTTTTTGGCGGGAACGCGGAAAAATCATGTTGCCGCATTTTATTATTTTGTGAAACATCTTTATATCAGTGATAATTAGTTTGCCAATGCTTTACTGAGATCTAACTTGACCGCGACTTTTTTGGACTATGACGTGACTTACCTTGACTTACACGCGACACCAAAATATAAAAAAAGAAGAGTATGGCCGCCTTATTTTCAAACAATGTCAAAGTAATTTTCAATCCGAATACAAAAAAGTACTTTTAATGGACACTGTTCTTATAAAAAATAACGGGAAAATCATTTTCTGGAAGTAACGAAGCAAATTATGATATGCTGTACCCTTTGGTGGCCCAATATCTATATATTTATGCAATATCTCCTATTGTCTGTGCGCAATCCAGATAGTATACAAAATCCTTGGGTAGCACTCACAATGTAGCCGTCAAAGTCAAGGTGCATGTCAATGTCAAAATAGAAAATTGACGAAATCGAAAATTGTTGAAAAATAAAAATATTCGTCGGAGCTAATTTTCTACGTTTTCATCGAACTAAAATTAGTTTTTCGCGATACTTTTGTTTATACTTATCAATTTTGGGTTTTTTCTTACTTGTAATGAAAGTTTGAGGGTGTTTATTTGATAACAACGGACAGGGATGAGATCAGCACGGTACCATTGTGATGGGCAAACGTTGAGTGTTTTCCAGTGATTTATGATGGAAGAAGTCAGGCAGCTGGTCCAGGAGGAAGGTCGGGAGGCCCGGAACCTCGTGGCCTTTCATGTGGCAGTCGACACTCCAAGTAAATTAATGTTTCTTATGATTTGCTTTGTTTGTTTTTCTGTCGTGGGCGGCTAGTAAATAGTTATAATCTAAAGCAACTGAAGCGATTGCGAACTGTAAAAAGTATTATATTTACTGCATATTACTCTTCTCTTGGCTACAGACATCACGGCTTTACTATAAAACAGAGGATATCATGGTGAACCTGAATATTTACGAAAATATTCCAATTTGGACATTTATTTAACATCATCGCAATAGTCCGAATATTCCATATTACCAATATCGGAAATTTCAAGAGTGTTACCTGAGAGTTATAGATTATTGTTAATCATCTTAAGGCCGATTCACACACACGGCGGGCGCGGGTCGGGCGCGGTGCGGGGCGGGAGTACGGCGTGTCTATTTGTACCTGTTTCAATGGACGACAACACACAGAACGCGCTCGCCCCGCGCCCGACCCGCGCCCGACCCGCGCACGCGTTCTGTGTGGTGTCGTCAATTTGAAACAGGTACAAATAGACACGCCATACTCCCGACCCGCACCGCGCCCGACCCGCGCCCGCCGTATGTGTGTTTTGGCCTTAAATGTTGTGGCCACACTATTATTTTTTAAAAATTGCTTTTACTCATTGATGCAAGTTTGTAAACAGTAAAGCATACTTCAAATTTCATAGCTAGTGCGAAATATTCATGTATTGGCTATATTTTAGAGCTGTGATGACTCATTTTAAATGTTTAATTTGTTTGGTTACCATAGACCTAATCAAACTTTATGGCATCTGTGAACACAATGTGAATCATTGCACAGTATCAAATTCATTATGTCAGCAGCACGAGAGATTGTGGTTGAGAATTTTCTGAAGTGAAAACTTACTATATGCTATATTTATAGCTTGATATGCGAGACATTGACACTTACATACACATAATGACTCACGCACATCAAGTACCATAATATTTATAATCAAAATGTTCGGAAGTTCGGATCACAATGTACATCATGACCGAGATTCACGAGCATGAGTTTCTAAGCTGCTATCAAAATTCTCAAACACATATTGGAATTTGACAGGGTATTTATAAAAATTTTTAACTCATGCCATATTGAATTGATGCACATTATCCCTCTCGTATCTCTGTGACTATAACACCTAAAAGTTCCTAGTAGACAGAGGGTCTTTTAGATCCATCATGGTCTAGGTCCAGTGTCACATCACTACATAGTATAAAACAAAGCCACTTCTCGCTGTCTGTCCTCATGTATGCTTTTATCTTTAAAACTACAAGGGGAAGGTTTATATGTATAATACACCAGTGCGTGCCAGTACCAGCCATGGTGGTCTAGTGGTAATGACACCCGCCTTACAATCGTGAGGTTGTGGGTTCAAATCCTGGTCCCGTACCAATGAATTCCTTGAAATTTATGTATGGAATTTCATACCACAGGCTATTCGGTGAAGGAAAACATCGTGAGGCAACCTGCATGCGTCTGTAGAAGAAATTCCATGGCATATGTGAATCCACCAACCCACACTGGGCCAGTGTGGTGGATATGGCCTAATCACCCTCCGTGGGTAGGCCTACATCCTGCAGTGGACTATTAAAAAGGCTGGTACAGTACACCAGTGCTAAGCTAGGGTGGGTTACTAGTCACTAACAAAGTGCATATTAAAAAAAACATATTTTTCAGATCACCACATTTAAGCACATCACATATAAAATAATTAAATGTATGATGTTATTATAGATTATGTCCATCATTTAAATAAACATCCCCTGAATAACTATAATTATTTATTCATATTACCATCTCCAATTACGAGTAACTGTACCTCATAACATATTCTGTGTGTCAAGGTTTGCCCTCGGCCACCACTTCACCTCACAAACATCTGCTGTTTCCCACAATTGGTCTTGACCACTGGTGTCCAACTGTTAGTGCTTAAAAGTTCAAATGTGGTCTTTCATAAAAACAAAATGTAAGCAGTTTTTCATTGAACCAAGAAATTTGAAGTTGCAGCACAGAATCTGCAAACTTGTCAAAAAGCACTCTTGATTTTCTTAAGAAAACCTCTGATAAGTCACTTAAAATTAGATACCAATGCAGACATAAACTTGTACAACTAAAGACTATATAATTAAGCAATACACAGTTTTAGCCTAAATCTTATAGTTATTGAAATATTCAGTAAATTTCCAAACAATCTAACCTAATAAAGTTTCTAAAGCTAAGGCTCCTGTGAAAAACTAGGTTAATAGCCTAATAAAGCTCCTAAAACTATCCGAGTTTATTGCAGTAAGTTTCAGTTTAGGGTGGGGTAAGGCCCGTTTTTTAATCCTTAATGTGTCTTCTTTAAGTTTTAAAAACGACACATTGAGGATTAAAATCCTCCTCGGTCTCTTCCTGTTCTTTTTAAGGCTTAAAAAGGACACATTAATGATTAAAACCCACACCCCTCCTGAAACTAAGACTTGGCTGTGCCCATCTCACAGTTATTGCAAAGAAATCTAATAGTTTTAGGAGCTTTATTAGGCTACTAGCGTTACCCCTTAGTTTCACAATATACTAGCTTTACCCCTAGTTACCTACAGGATCCTTAAATTTTTCTAAATAAAAAGTAGTCCAAGACACTTTCAAACCTTTGAACTATATCTTTCTGAAAATCGAGTTGATCCATTGCCTTTTTGGTGCTCGATAGAGTACTTACTTACTTGATACTTGATGAGTTTCGTTTTCCGCAAGACGGGCTTCTCTGGGCCCTTAATTGCGTGATAACCCGACCGTGGCTAGTTCAGCCACCTGGTGCTCTCCAGGAAGTCCAGCAACTCGCTGACGCCGGCGCAGGTCTCCCGGAGCGTCCTCGGCGACCCGAGGAACTTCGTTCGTTGTTATGCCACGCTGCTACACTCTAGCAGCAGGTGCGCGGCTGTTTCTTCTGTCTCCATGCATCCTCTGCATAGGGGACAGTCTGTTACACCAATTTTAAATAGGTGCTTGTTTAGGAGGGCAATGTCTGGTGACAACTCCAACTTTAGCGTCGAAGTCTGTCCTTTGCAAGGTTAAGCAGACGTCGAGAGTATCTCGGATTTAAGTCCGGGAAGGCTTCTCTTGATTGCCTGTAACCTTCGGTATTTGCCCAGTTTTCTTTGTGTTGTCGTTTGGTGTGCGCGCGGATCCATGACCTTACATGGCTGAAGGACAGGAGGATCATTGGTCCAGGTCCTATGGGGCGTCTACCTGAACCTCTCTTAGCTAGCTCGTCAGCCGCGTCGTTTCCTCGCTCGATAGAGTAACAATCCAACCAATAAGCCAACCAAGACACATATTTATAATATTAGAATAGGCTAAATTAAACTTCTTGGCGGCTGTGAAGTTAGTGAAGAAGCTGCACGAAACCCAATCCTCGAGCAGCTATCAAGTGAGCTTGAGTCAAGATTGGGTTTTCCACAGCTTGTAGCTAACATTACTGCCACCAAGAAGTTATATTTGGCCCATAAAGATTTCTAGCTAAGAAATCAATAAAAGTTGAGAACCTCTGGAAGGTTGCCCACCCTCTCATTACACCAGTAATGGCCTTGAAATGGTTACTTTGTACTTTGTTATCAACTTTTTTAAATTAAATTTTTAATGATTAATTTTGGTTATTGAAGTAGGTATGTATTTAAAATTGATTGTGTATTCTGAATGTTTTGTTTTTGTGTGCTACATCTAACTAAGGCTATTGTATTGCGACTTTCTATTTATGATTAAATAAAATATGGGTGACTGCGGGTGGCATTTACTACTGAGCGCTATCGTGCCTCGGATGACATGTTAAATTGTAGGTGCCGATTGATTTAACCGTTTAGCCATGCTAGAGGCCTTCAGGTGGCTAAAAATCTCTGACACTAGGGCTAGCCACCCAGCCTATACGAATTTACAATCAGAACCTACAATAACGAGTACATTTCCCCAGACCGCGTGGCCCGCAAGCCGCCACGAGGCGCGCCGCCGCCGCGCCGGCTCGCGCCGCGCTCGGCCGTGCGCCTCCGCTCAGCATCCGCCGGCCGAGACAAGCGTTCCGAGCTACGTGCGAGATACTGGGCGCTGCTGTTTGGGGACTTACAGAGAGCTGTGAGTAGATTCCAGCTTCTAGTTTACTGTAGCCGTATCCCGTTCGGCTGTGAGCTTCCGCTCGCATCTGCGCTCTGAACTACGTGCAAGATACTGGGCACTGCTGTTTGGGGACTTACAGAGAGCCGTGAGTAAATTCCAGCCTCTATGTCTACTGCAAGCCACTGCCGCCGTATCCCGCTCGGCTGTGCGCCTCTGCGTCTGGGCCGAGCGCTCCGAGCTACGTGCGCGGTTTTTGGAAACTTTCGGAGATTGTGAGTAGATTTTAGCCAATGGATATTGGTTGACTCGGTATAATGCAGTCTTAACGTAGGTAAGTAAGTCGGTAAAACGCCATTCGTTCGGTTATGCCGATCGGACCGAGACAAAATTTGATGTTCTGAACTGCGCGCGTGAGACTTTACCATTGGCATATGATACAAGTGGATATGCAAAGAACTGTGAATAAAAAGAATCGACTTGATTTTTTTCGTAGCTTCAGTTTAAAGGTCGGAGAATATCATCAGAATCGTACGCTACGTTTTTTCCTGATATGACGCGGGAGAAGAAGCGGGTAAAAGCTAGTTACATATAAACAGACTGTTACGTGGTCCCAGACTTACAGGCGTCCTTCCATCAACTATTCACCGATACCATAAACGTTTGAAGCCGCCCTTCGCCTATATTTAGTTCAAGGCGATCGAAGCCTCCGATATCGACATATTGCAAGCTGCAGGCGACAGTTCTCCGCCGAGTTACAAGCTTTACGGTTCTGTCACGGTAATTGTATCTAACACAAGGCTTGAAAACCCGGTTAATTTTCGAACCGGTTAAAGTACTTGATAACTTTATTTTTCGGTTTCGTTCTAACTTAGGTTATTTTAAGGATTTTTGTTCAATAAAGTTCGCATATCGGTTGAACGGAATAAACCGGTTTAAAACAGTTCTTTTCTTCCGCGCGCCACTTCTTTACGCCTTTAATGGGCCACGTGACGCGAGGGCAAGGAGCAAGTTAGCGCACGTACCGCGACGCGGGCCTCTCGCGGAATATACCGGTTAATAAAGGTTTTTAAAACACTGCCATCTTTGGGATGGCTCGGCTAAGTATTAGCTCGATGCCTTGGAATCGGTGGACCGGCGGCGTGCTGTTCGGCTTTTAGGTGATGAAAAGTTGCAAAAAAACTTCTTTGCCTGGAGCATCGCCGTAGGGTTGCGACTCTGTCCATTTTCTATAGGATTCATTTCGGAGAGTGTGCATCTGAGCTGCACGACCTTATCCCACCATCCCCTTTTTACAACAGGACAAGTAGAAAGATGCCACATTACCACCCCTACACTGTCGAATTTCCTTCGACAAGTACAAAGCGGTTTGACTCAACATTTCTCATTCGTACCGCCAGGGAATGGAACAGCCTACCTGCTTTCCTGTTTCCTAAGAGATGTAATCTAAAGCTTTTCAAGATCAGAGTGAATAGGTATCTTCTAAGTCTGCGTACTTCATCTTTTTGGTTTTCGTGGCATACCGTGCTCACTTGCTGCTTAACCACTGTTACTCTTGTTTGTTGTTTATATTTGTTCATGTATGTCACGAAATAAACGGTGTTTCTTTCTTTCTTTTCTTTCTTCGACCACAACGTCGCTTACCATCAGGCGAGTTAGTGGTCAAGCGCGGACTTATTCGCGTTAAGAAACCGGTTTTTACCGTTTTAATTCTAGTTAATTTTAAACCGGTTTCAAGCCTTGATTCTAACAGTGTTCCGTCTTCATACAAACAGTCAAAACGCTAATCATGCCTACGCGCTTCGGAGTTCTTCATACACTCGGTAGTACTCGGTACACCAACAGTCGCAGATGCGCCGTGGTAGTGACGAACAGACGAATGAACGTGTGGGTTTGTAATCAGTGAGCGTGCGATACACCTACCTGGCGGGCAGCCTTAGCGCGTGTTACGTACTGCGCGCCCACGTAGAGCTGTACTGTAGTTATTTTATATGTTATTTTTGTATATTATGGGATACTCCGCCATTACAATGATTCCTTTTTTGTTTCGTAGATTATTTTTTTAGAGTTCCGTACCTCAAACGGAAAAAAACGGAACCCTTATAGGATCACTTTGTTGTCCGTCTGTCCGTCTGTGTGTATGTCATGACTCTTTATCTCGGGAACGTAAAGATACAGAGTTGAAATTTAAACTGTATACGTATATCTATGGTCTCTTGCAGTTGTGTAAAAGAAAAACTTCTCAGTTATCGTTTAAAAAAGTTAGAGCCGTTTATGTCGTAAAAAACCGCATATTTCGCACTCACAAAAATCAAAACCTACAGGGTATTTCCCGTTGACATAGAACTATGAAATTTGGCGAGAAGCATTGTCTCAGAGTACACATATAGGAATAAATCTGAAAACTGTACATTTTTATTTACATCACAAAAATAGGGCCTCAAAATACACAAAAAATTGGTTCAAAATTCTGTCTAAACTAAAAATATGTTCAAATATAAATTTATATGTAAATGTATAATTGTATAAATATAAAAAACATCAAACTTAATAGCAATCAAATAAAATAAGTTATAAAATCAATTCATAAAGCAACAATTTAAATCTCAGTATTTACTCATATCGAAACTAGATGGCGCTGGCGTCAAGTTAGTTCGCGGTATTAACTTTCTCAGTCGATGTACCAGGTGTCTATGCGTTTCGGAGTTGTTGTGATTGCAAATTTCCTTCCTCAATGTTGCAAATATATAAATCCATTTACTTACAGAGTTACAGACTCGAACGAATTCAAAGTGAGTGAAATATCATTTAAAAGAACTTCATTTGCTCGTCATGCTTAAACAGGTTTATAATTATTTAATGTGCGAGCCTGACTCGCACTTGTCCGGTTTTTTACATATCATTAAAATTTACTAAAACCGTCTGAGCTGTTTTTGAAAAATCAACTGTTATAAAAAATAGTATACAAGCAAACTACTAGAATTTTGTACACGATCCAAGTAGTTGTGATATTTTTGCCGGAAAATAATTCTACACTGTGTGTTACACAGCAGCATCATTTTGTTTCACTGTAACTATTTTGTATAATGATTTTAATCCTATTTATATACTACTTGTTAATGTTCGCAGATTCGTCTGCGTGGGTTTTAGATTTTTGTTCTAACCTATACCTTTATTTTTTGCGATAAAAACTATAAAACTATATCCATGCTTAAAATCGAGTCCGTTGCTCTGTTGCTGTGTGAAAGAGTAACAAAACAATAAACATACTTTCGGATTTATAATTTTAGTAAGCATATAAACTGATTTGTAATATTTAACTAACATGTTCAATTGAAATCTGACCTCTCCTTAACTAAGTACCTACCTCTAACTCGTACATTAAGTAATCCTGAGAATCAAGCAATTGTAAAAGTATTCGAAAGATACAATATTCAAACGTGAATGCATATAGGCTTTAGTAACATTTACTTCGGAAAACGTTACGGCGGTTGGTTCATGATTATTACAAAATTTCAATGCCCGTAAAGACTGGTTTGAGGAAAGCAAACGACTCTTAACAATTACGAAATAAGGACTAATTTAAACATACCGTTAATTTTTAATTTTTTTTTCAGATCGGCGAGATCTACAACACAGTCGAGGCTCACGAAAACCAAAACGAGTGCCAAGAAGTCATTCTAGTTCTAGAAAATTACACGCGTGATTTCAAAGCTTTAAGCGAATGGTTCCGACTGAAGTGGGAGTACGACAACACCCCCCCGCCGCATAGACCTCAGAGCCTCGCCTGGGAAATCAGAAAGACTGACTTTGTACGACCCGAGTCGCGACGCACGCACTCTGTGAAAAGTTCTCCGTCTGTATCAGGCAAAAATAGCCCTTGTCTCTCTGGACATAACACTCCAAGCGGGAAAAACAGCCCCAACTTAACAGGGAAAGCCAGCCCTGGCAGCGGAAAGATCAGTCCGAGGATCTCGGGACATTCGACGAGTCCAAAAGGCAGCATTGAATTCTTCAGCAACAAAATAGCGTCCAAGACAGCGACTAAGCCCGAGCCAAAAGTTGCCAAAGAATCGCGGCTCTCTGATATTAAAGAGAAAGATGCAGTTGTCGTTGAAGATGATAAGAAGGAAAAGAGAGAAAATCTGACTGTGAAAGACGAGAATATTGTCGAGACTATGGATACTGAAAAGCTTAAGGAAAGCTCTAAAGAAAATATAGTGAAGTATAAAGAGGGCAACGGACCAGTGAAATCTATGACTGAATCTGATACATCCGTTGACAACTCAAATCTGATTGCGCCAAAAGAAAAAGAAGATAAAGAATCATCAAAGATAGTTGTAGAAATTGGAAAAGCTAAGGAAATTCCAAATGTGACTCCAAAACCTGTCATAATAAAGACGACAAGGCGCAGCCGACCTGCTAGAGAAGAAAAGAAAGCTTCCTCCGATACAGAACTTTCTAGCCAAGGTAAAGCCACTACTGCTAAATTAGAAGCAATGGAAAATGAATTTCTCGCCAAAAATTTGACTGAAAATGCAGCTAAAAACGAAAATTTGCTAAACCACGACACTGAAAAAGAGATACATGATTTGTCAAAACATCAATCACCATCGACAGAACCGGCAAAGGCAGCTGAATGTAATGATAAGAATAAAGTAAATCCAGAATCTCCATCTAAATCTGATAAAGTTGATGATAAATCCATTGAAAACTTGAAAATCAATGAAGAAAACTTGGTTGCTATGACAGATGATACCAAAACTGGTGCTGAAGCAAAAGTTGTAGCTCCTGAGAATAAAATTAAACCGGTCGTGTCGAAGAAAAAAGATACAATAACTTCGTCGGCAAAAAACGATCCTGTTTCAAAAATCGTTAAAGAAGTAACAGCAAAGGACTGTAAAGTCCCGAACGTTAAAGATAAGAAAGAATCCAATAAAAAAACTAGCAAAGATACAACGCTTGATTGCTTAAAAAACGATGAATCTCATAAAGAGCAGCATGTTGAAGAAAAACTTAACTGGGTAGAACATTGTGAAGAGGAAATAAAGACGAATGAAGATGACAAAACCGTCGTTGTTCTTAATAATGAAGAGAAACAAGAACCTGTAACAGATGGTAAAACACCGGAAACGAAATTGCCAGAACCGCACATTGACCCTAAGGACGTCAAAAAAGAAGATAAGGATGTAAAAAAAGCTGAGTCGAAACTAGTGGAAGTGAGACCTCCCGCCAGGCCTGCGTACTCCCAAGCCGCAGCTAAACCTAAACTGGTTACAGTCAAAGACGAAATCAAGACTCCCACAAAAGCTCTATACCGAAGCAAAACAGTCGTAGAAATTCGACCTAACTCCGCCCCAAACCGTCAATTAAGGCAATTTCCAAATCGAAACCAAAAGAACAAATGCAGCTATCCATTCAACTTAACTACTGGTCGGACCAGTCTTTTTGATACACCTGGAGCCCCTAAAGCAGTGGCACCAAAAAGATCAAGCAATCGGCCACAACTGGCGGCAGGAGATGCAAGACACCAAATAAAACCCGATCTAAAAACTCGACCACCGCGTCCCAACTCTCTAAAAATAAACGAACAAGGAGACAAGCAAGAAAAGAATAACGCAGTCTTTGAAAATATTAAAGACTGTGACGAGTACAGCAGTTCCGATACGATAGTGACACAGATCGATGTTTCTAGAATCGAATCTAGTGAAAGTCTTAAAACGATCGTGCCCGACGCATATGACGTGGCAAATTCAATAGAAGTCCTGAATGTTGAAGACAAAACTGATAACGATGGTTGGTTGACGGTGAAATCTCGTCGACTGAGTCGAGAATCGAAGAAATCCAAGTCTCACTGGGCTAACAGATTCCACCAGCCGTCCGCTACGACCAGTCTGCCGACCCTCAATATGATCGAATCGCCGAAATCGGAATCGAATCCCATAGTGGATTCCAAACTAGATCGAGCAAAATCGGAGCAACCTCAAAATAAACCAGAGAAAGTCGTCAAAGTCACCGTTAAAAAGGAGCCCAAAGCTACAATGAAAGACACCACAAAAGACACCTCCATGATTCGACAAAAATCAGACGTAACAGGATTGAGAACTCGAACATCTCGCAATAAAGCCTTGAAAAAAGACAAGAATAGAGATAAGAAAGACTCGGAACTGACGAAGAATAGACTGCATTCGTCTTTGGAAAGTTTGACTACCGGACTGGCGCGTTCGCAAGAAAGCACCGAAGAAGATGCATTCGATTTTGACAAATGGAAGGCGGAATTCATGACTACCTTCAAATATCTGGAAGAGGACGATCAAATGACGAACCACAACGAGATCCTAAAGACGGCAGATCCTTCAGAGATGTCGGAGATTGCGGAAATGACGTCACAGATAGAGGAGAACGAGAGGAAAATCAGTCTGGCGTTGGATTTTCAATCGGAAGCTGATCAGAAGAAGTTGTGCCAAGAGGAAGATCTGCTGAACAGGCAGATAATGGAGCTGCAGCGAGTTTCTGATAATGATTTGGATACGGAAACTGATGATACAGAGGTAAGCTTTATACTCTTAAACTCTCCATCATTATGTAGTGATGTAATAAGTTTGATGCATGTATCTGCCTATAAATGTCACTGTCATTCTGTATCACCACGTGTCCCAAATGCAACCAATGCTGATTTCATTGATAAACAGTTCTTAGTTGCAATTCTATCAAAGCTGTGGTCGGGTGTTTTCTAACTGTGTAATTTTACTTGTTTTATATTTTTCAGTTCTTGTCGTCGAAATGATACATTGTAATATCAAATCGACCAAGTGCGAGTCAGACATGCGCATGGTGTATTCTGTACGGTATAAGGCTCTTTAACCCTTGTTTTTTTTTTTCAAAAAGGCAAAGGTCTCCCCCATTTCCTTCCATTCATCGCGTTCTGTGGCCAAGTCCCGCCAACCTTCCCGGAAAGTGTCAAGATCGTCACACCAACGTTTTCTAGGCCTTCCCTGCCTTCGTCTGCCTTCCGGTACCCATTGTGTGACGATCCTAGCCCATCTCTCGGGGTGCATACGAACCACATGACCCGCCCAAGCTAACCCTTGACGCTTTTTTTTTTTTTTTTAATTTCAAATAGCTCTATTTCAAGCGTCTACCTAGCTGTTGCCGTTATTAATATCGCGTGAAAAATGACAAAAACGTTGAACAATATGTAGCCAAATACAAATTCTATGATCGAATTGCTGTCTCGAAAAGAAGAATGAAATCTCGTGCTTCCCACAGACGGACGCGGAGATCCTCTGCGAAGACTCGGCCACGGCCCCGGGCCCGCCGGCCGCGCTGAGCTGCCGCGAGCTGGCGTCGTGCCTGGAGCACCACTACGAGTCCGCGCTCGAGGGCCTGACGTGGGCCGAGCGGGTCGACATGCTGGGCGCGCTCGAGGAGCTCGTCGCCAGGGACCCCGGTAAGTCGCTTAAGGAAAGTGTTCTGAAACTTGTGACTTGTGTTGACAGAGCTGTTTAATTCTTACTAAGGAAGCCAGGTAAAGGTCATTTCAGGTAGAATTTCAGAAGAACTAGTTAGTTGCGAGACGCGGGGCGCTTTGGAGGAACTTGTAACCAGGGATCTCGGTAAGTAGCTTAAGGAAAGTGTTCTGAAGGCTCGTGTTGATTCAGCTGTAGGTTTGTAATTGATGAGCACAGAGATTTTTAAACTCATATTCATATTCATATTCTTTATTTGTCAGAACATGGTACAAGTACACATAATACAAGTAGTATACAAGATGGAAGTCATTATAAATGGTGCTCATGTCCTTGCCTGATTAGGCGTACAAATATAATAAATCATTTTAATCGTTATATAATGCAAGAAATGTCAAATAAAGTCCAAAAATATTATGTCAAATAATCAAATAATCGGTATGTCAAAAATATAACTATAAGAAAAAACATGTCAAATATAAAAATTAAAAAAGAAATCGCACATTACATGTAGATATTATTAATGTCAGACAGAATATTTTTATCACTGAGAAATTCCCCGATGTCATAGTAGCATTTTTGAGCTAACACATATTTTAATTTAGTTTTAAACATACCAACATTCATTTCCCTTAGCTCTTTGGGTATCTTTGAGTAGATAATGGGGGCCATACAAAATACACTTTTTTGCATTAGGGCCGTCCTAGCAGTTCGAGGGCAAAGTCTCATCTCTTCCTGTCTGCGGGTAAACTGAATTCTTATTAAGAAAACCAGGTAAAGGTTCTCAGGTAGATTTCCAAAAGAACCAGTTATTACATTAACTTGCTAATAACTTCGGCTGGATCTTTTAATCGGTAAATAGAATACTATTACATATTTATATACCATAATATCTTCTGTATTTAAACTTAGCAATGGGATAAAGAAATCCGTAGATTTTCAAAGATATGTTTACTCAAAGAGTTATCTTTGTGATAAGCATTTCAAAAATCTGAAGCGAACGCAGGATTTGAACCTGCCCCTTCGGATCACTAGCCCGACGCTCTAACCAACTGAGCCTCCTACGCAAGCTTCAATACACTAATACGGGTATCACAGGTGGCACCACCAACGCTATAAGTTGGTGTAATGTAAGCACTTCAAGAATTTGAAGCTTGCTTAGGAGGCGGGCTGGCTCAGTTGGTTACAGCGAGGTTGAGATAAAATCTAGTGTGGAAAGCACTCAAAATAAAAATCATGATATGTTTACTGTTTCATTGCAGGTCGAGCGCAGCAACTTCACGTCAAGCTGTCCCAAGGGATCAAGCGTCGCGGCAGTCTCCAAGACGTGCTCAGAAGACTACAAGCCAAGCAAGCTAGAGCGGAAACACAGAGGAAGTTACTCCATACCGAGCGGGCTAAGAAGATACACCAACTGCTGGGCAGAGTTGAGGAAGTCAAGGTAACTAGTTGGTTCTCCGAGCAGTAGACCTCGCGACACATTTATTTATCTAAATATTCGTAAACCTATATATCAAGGAGCATATTAACCAGTGGAGAGAGTGCGCGGGGCGGCCTCGCTCACCATCGATAGGCGCTTTAGATGACAACCGACTAGGGATGCAGGATCTAGGTGTTTGTATCGATACATTGGATTACAATGGATCGCATCGCAGTGTATCGATCCGGTATTGTATTTTAAAAAATAGAACATATTGTCTTTTATACCATCAAAGTTTATTGTTTTAGGTACATAAACAATACTTATTTACGTCGGCCAACCTGTAAAGTGGCAAAGTACACAGAAATAATATTTTCTAAAGCCTCTCTTTGTTTAGACGGTACGATTGTGTGGTTTCGATACGATATTTGATGAGTTAATAGTTAAAAAGATGAGTTATTGCGATACGATATTTTATTCAACGTAGAACCAAGTCAAAAATATCGATATCGATATTTTGCTAGTAACATTTTTGGCACCACTACAAAAACTGTTGTCATTGCGTCATTTTGGCGTCAGCCAATTACAGCCAGCGGAGCTTACCTCTCCCCCCGCTTAAAATCGGTGACCTATTGTTTCAACAAAAACGGGGCCCACGCGCTCTCCAGTCTCCTCCATGCTATATATTGACTTGGTCTCTATTCTTATGACTTTTGTTAGGATTTAGATCGAAATCAACACACATAGGTATATCAAATGGTATTGATTTCTAGGGTTTCATACCCAAGGGTAAAATCGGGACCCTATTACTAAGACTTCGATGTCCGTCTGCCCGTCTGTCTGTCACCGGGCTGTATCACATGAACCGTGATAGCTAGACAGTTGAAATTTTCATTGATGATGTATATCTGTTGCCACTAGCAAATATTGTGAAATATTCACAGAAGTATATTTATTTAAATGATAAATAATTAAATTAAAATAAAATACATTTTTAACGAGTATTTTTTTGCTCGATACAACTGTTAGACATTAGAATTATGCACAGAATTTTATTAAATTATAAAATTAATATAGATTAAAGGCGGGGGCTTCCTATTCGGTACGGAACCCTTCGTGCACGAGTCTGACTAGCACTTGGTCGATTTTATTTAACTCTCTCAAAAGTTAATTTCTTTTGGGAAGGGCTTTTCGTACATTTGTCTCTGTCATTCTAAGAACTTCAACGTTTTTTTTAGATGGCCAAAAACCAGCTTATAGACGAAAAAAGGAACAGAATGGAGCGACGTTTGCAGAAAGCTGCCGAAAACCGGGACCAGCACTTGAAGGTAAAACAGAGATGTTATACGCTTGTGCCTATTCCATCCATCCCTCCATCAGCCATAGGACATCCACTGCTGGACATAGGCCTCCTCTAAAGATCTCCAATATAGGTTGGTAGCGGCTTGCATCCATCGCGATCCTGGGATCTTAATGAGGTCGAGGTCATCCGACCACCTTGCTGGTGGACTTCCTACGCTGCGCTTGCGGGTACGTGGTCTCCATTCAATAACTTTTCGACCTTATCGGTCGTCAGTGCTCTGTGCTCTGGCCACTGCCATTTCAACTTGCCAATCCGCTGGGCTATGTCGGTAACTTTGGTTCTTCTACGGATCTCCTTGTTCCTGATTTGATCCCGCAGAGAGACTCCGAGCATAGGCCTCTCCATAGCTCGTTGGGCTACTTGTAGCTTATTTATACCTAGTAAGAGACCACGTTTCAGCGCCATAAATCATCACTGTATAATCATCGCAAAACGTAGTCACAACAACATTATGTACGAATTATATTTTTTATAATTAATTATTTTGACTATTGGGATTAGGTACATATTGTTCTAAAGTACAACAAGAAACAATAACAAAATAAATAATAACACGAAACGAAAAATCAACAAAAAAACTAAACAAACAGTTTATAAATATAAAAAAAATGTCGCGCGCGACTGTACTCGGTGGGTGGAGCTGGCGAACGTGACTACGACACACAGAGAACGAAAGCACACTAATGAAAATACGCTGTGATTTGTCAAGGGCGGTCATATGACATGTTCCCCGCTAGGGGGGCCCCGCTGATACCCATTTTTCGCTTCTGCGCAGGTTTACGCGTCGTGTTCAGATAGGACTAGATGTTTTGCGATGATTATAACACACACTGGTCGAACGCTTTCGACTTGAGCCACTGAGGTCAAGCACCTCAGCGTCTATTGGCTGAATCGAACTTCTTGACGACTGTGAAGTTAGCTACAAGGTGCGGACAACCCAATCCTAACGCAGGTTGCGCTGCGCAGCAGTAAAGTGAGCTTCATAGGGTACGGGCACCAGTAGTCAGCCTTTTAGTGGAAAGCGCAAGTTTAAATATCTATAGAAAATTATTAAAAATAGTAATCAAAAACCTTTTGTACTCATTCACTTAATCATTTATTAAACTTAATTATGAAATTAACAGATATCGAATTTTTTGTTAATAAGTATTGAAAATAAAGTATTTATCAAAAAAAGGCCCATTTCCCCAGTACTCAGCCGTCACAACCCAGTATTCGGCCATATTGCTACCAGTAGTCAGCCTCTCCTGAGATCAATAGTTTTAAGCTTAATTATCTAGGAACTTAATCAATTTAATTAAATAATAAGACCTTAGTTAGGTACTCTACCTATAATAGGTATCACAAGAAACTAAATTAACTTATTCATCATTAAAATCAATCCTCATAAAAATTCTCAAGTTCTTCTTTGTTTCTAAAGGTTTCTCTACAGTTAACTATTTTTTTTTTTCAGAAGTATATTTTCTTTATTAGTTTCTTTCGCAGGAGTTCCAGGTATTATGAGTATATCACTGAGGCTTTTAATCTTATTTGGTTAGCTTCCACTAAATCACAGTTAGTCTGTTCTGCTTCTTCTGCTATATCATTCATATCATTTAATTTACTTTTCTTAGTGCTTTTTACAATAGATTCCCTGATCAGAATTATCATCTTTCTTCTTTGTAGTAAGTCTTCACTTAGATAGAATTCACAGCTTTATTCTTCTTGTTCTTATTTTTTTGTTTCTGCTTTTATTCTTTATTTTTCTGTCTCTGTAACTTTCTTTCTTCAATGGTATCTTCTTTTTGGTTACTCTTCCTCTTTCAAAATTTCAAATTGCCTCCATTCTTCAGAAAATATTGCTCCAATTCTGTTTATTACTCTAGGAGTTGTAGTTTTCTTTATTAGTGACGGTATAATGAGATGCTTTCGCACAAAAGGTGATACTTTCGGCGACCGAATTTGTATGTTATTGTCGTGACAGTATTTACTGAGCTTCATTGTAATGTGTTTTGTGGCCATTGATAAAACTAGCACTATAAACAAGAACTGGTTTTTTCACTTTGTTTTCATCTATCCACTTGGATAGACATTTATATATATAATCGTAGAAAATGTCTGCCTTCATCCAACCAGTATCCGATTTACCGAGGAACCAACCATCAGGCATGCTATTTATAACATCTTTGGGGGGGTTCTGATGTACGGGATAACTTCACAGGGAGGTAAAATATCGCCCATAGCGGAAAAAAAGCTAAAACGGTGACTGCTTCCTTTTCTTTGCCCTTCATTATTTGGTATACATTTTTATGTCCTCAAAGTGCTATCACTTTTCCGGTTTTTGGACAGAGCATGAAGCTTGTTTAGTCACCGTTTAGTATTATTTTAGGGTTTTCTAATATGTCGAGTGCTTGAATTTTTGGTAGGTAATTTGTTAGTTTCTCAAACCACTTTCTAATACTCTCTTCAGTGATTCTGCTCTTCCCTTTGAAATAGCTTCAAGTGCTGCAAGACTTCATTCAAGGATTCATCCACTTCTTGCCTGGTCTTCCATTTACAAACGGATTGGGGCTACCGTCTTCAATCATCATGTCCTGGACAGTATTAAATAAATCGTCAGGCTTCTTTCCGAAACCACAAGTTGCAATGTCTTTCAGCCACGTTGCAATTTCCGCTTCTTCTACTCGTAGTTTGTTGAGGACAGAGTCGGGACCCATCTTTTTAGGACCTTCAGGAACTCTAATATGAAGTTTATCTTGGATTGTGCCTCGAGGAACACCATAGTTTCTACTAGCTTCTCTAATTGGCATGCCATTTCTGATAGCGTCTAAAGCTTGGGTTAGTTTGTCTTCAAGGTATTGTAATATGGGCCTCGAAAGAGACATACGGAACAGCAACAAATAAACAATGCCAAAAAACTAAGAAATTACTTGGTAGGTAGGTATTAATTAAATAATTTAATAAATTAAGCAGTAACTTACTGACGGCTGAACACTGGGTTCACCCGCACTAGTACTCAGCCGTGGTTCGAACGTATCTAGTTAGGCGGCTGACTACTGGTTTTTTGATGAAATTATGTAAGACATGGCTATACTAAATTAAAGGGTGAATTTTTAACTTTAAAATGATACCAATAAGACTCCGTTTTAAAAAAAAAGCATAAAATCTAGTACTCAGCCGGGGGTGGCCGAACACTGGATAATGTACAAGAAACACATACCCAGTAGTCGGCCACCTCGTTATTTAAATAACTATAAAGAAACTGTTCTATTACTTATTTGATTTTGATGTGAAAAATGTAATTACAGTATATTTTAATAAAACATGACATAAAAGTTAATAATAAATCGCAATAACTCACTTTTTTCTCAGACGCTTCCCACTAAGAAAATTTTGGCGCGAACGCCGCGACTTGTTACGACAAGTGACAACGTCGAAATGGATTTAGAGTACTGTTTCTTGCAGCCACTTAGCGTCATTGTGATGTTCCGAACCGACCAATAAGAAGGCAAAGCTTTTTTTAAAAATGATTTGATTGGTTAATTTGCGATAGAACGCTATTCCTATAGGTTATTAGCTGGAAAAGGCTGACTACTGGTGAGGGGCTGACTACTGGTGCCCGTACCCTATTCATATTTATTTGCTTCCACAATGTTAAAAAAAAATGTACAATTGACAAGTTTTCATATTTCACAAGGCTATGAAATTCCAAAACCATTTCGACGTATCGGGATGCTGATCATTATGCTTATTTTTTCAAAAATTTTAGTGCAGTAACTGCTATTAGATTAAAACTCTCACCCAAGCCGTTTCGGGATTTATACTAAAAGTTCAGTTGCCAATGATAAAAAAATTACTAGCAATTTAAAATGACAGTTTACACTGACAGTGTTGACACATAAAATGTAGTTTAAAAATAAAATGTCAGTGTCATTTTCAAATTACTTATTTTGCTTTAGCCCAAAATGCAAATACTTTACAAAAGCTGATTTATTGGTATTAAGTTATCAAAATGGTGTACATCAAAGCCCTGGAGTCAGTCAGCTGGGTTCCCTAGGATTTGGTGGAAGAATCCGTTTGAATTTTGTAAGTATCTTGGAACTAGTACTAATTATTCTTCTTCTTTTAAGTGGTGCTAATTTAAAGCCTGTGTGGCAGACCCTGTTACATATTTCAGGTGATTGGCAGTTGTTAAACTTTTTTTATATTTTTCTTCCCATAGTATACCGCGGTACATAGTGGACTTTTTGCGCTGACCTGGCCTGTCGTGAATTGTGACGGATTGATTGACATTGACAGTGACAGTAACGCTAGCACCTATTTTTTTCTAATGTGGCTTCAGTAAAATTGTTTATGAGTCCTAAGTTTTGCAGTTACGTCCTTTTAGAATAAGCTACTTTTCAAAACTTAATTTTACGGAAAATATAAGTCGTATTGGAAAAAAAAATACGTATGTTATTTTGCAATATTCTTTCAGATAATAAATAAATATTACTATGTTAAAAATTTGAAATGTTGTTAATTGTGGGCCCCGTCGGGCACTGCTCAAATGTATTCAGGCGTGAAGGAGAGGCGGAAAGCTTGTTTACAGATTATTATTAGTTTATATTTTATGGAGGTAATATCATTTCTTTGTCTTGTATATATTCATCTATTGAGTAATAGGCTTTCTTTAATAGAGTGCTTTTGAGATTTTAATAAAAAACGTTTTTTTTTTCTTCATTTTTGATAATGTATGGCAATTTATTGTAAAGTTTTATACACATAACATTGGGGCTGTTAGAGTGGAAGGCTAGTCTTGATTGTGGCAGTATTCATCTTTTTTTGAATCGAAGGGGACGGTTAATATTTATCAGTTAATTTTATTTTTAGTTATAGATAGCCATCAAAGTTGTTCATTCAACGATTGCTTTCGCAATCCGCGTAAAGCAATTGATGGCTAACGTCACATAGGCGGCTAAAATGAAGTCATAAACGATTGCTATTACAATTGACAACATTTCAAATTTTTAACATAGTTATATTTATTTATTATCTGAAAGAATATTGCAAAATAACATATACGTATTTTTTATTTTTCCGATTTGACTTATATTTTCTGTAAAATTAAGTTTTGAAAAGTAGCTTATTCTAAAAGGACGTAACTGCAAAATTTAGGACTCATAAACAATCTTACTGAAGCCACATTAGAAAAAAATAGGTGCTAGCGTTGCTGTCACTGTCAAAGCCAATCAATCCGTCACAATTCACAACAAATAGGCCAGGAGGTCAGCGCAAAAAGTCCACTATGTACCGCGGTATACCATGGGAAGAAAAATATAAAAAATGTTTAACAACTGCCAATCACCTGAAATATGTAACAGGGTCTGCCATACAGGCTTTAAATTAGCACCACTTAAAAGAAGAAGAATAAGTAGTACTGGTTCGAAGATACTTTTAAAATTCAAACGGATTCTTCCACCAAATGCTAGGGAACCCAGCTGATTGACTCCAGGGTATTGATGTACATCATTTTGATAACTATGTACCAATAATTCAGCTTTTGGAAAGTATTTGCATTTTTTGCGTTTACCTCTCGGGCTAAAGCAAAATAAGTAATTTGAAAATGACACTGACATTTTATTTTTAAATTACAGTTTATGTGTCAACACTGTCAGTGTTAACTGTCATTTTATATTGCTAGTATTTTTTTATCATTGGCAACTGCACTTTTAGTATAAATCCCGAAACGGCTTGGGTGAGAGTTTTTATCTAATATCTTAGCAGTTACTGCACTAAAAATTTTAGAAAAATAAACACAATGATCAGCATCCCAATATCTCGAAATGGTTTTGGAATTTCATAGCCTTGTGAAATATGAAAACTTGTCAATTGCTATTGCTTAGGCGGTCGGGGGGCTGATCACTTTGTTAAAGAGGATTGATGAGTTCGTACAAATTTACATACTTCGAAGATATACAGGGTTATTTCTAATCAATTGGCATCCTTTTAGGGGCTTATTCTGTACATCAAAACTAACAACTTTTGTTCTACGACTTTCGTCAAAACTCGAAAAAAATTTTTGTTATTCCATAGAAAAATTTAATTCACGCGCGACAAAATGTATGGGACCGCTGATTTTTTTTTAGAAGTTTGAGGAATGTCGTAGAACAAAATTTGTTAGTTTTAATGTACAGAATAAGCCCCTAGAAGGATGCTAATTGATTAGAAATAACCCTGTATATGCAAGGTAAGGTTAGTAACTTATGTTTTTGGAAGTTGTTTTTGCTTCAGTCAGGATTGGGCTATCTGCAGCTTGTATCACATCACAGCCGCCAAGTTGTATGATTCGACCTATAAATGAAATGAAAATATTTTTGTTTCAGGATATAGTCCGCAAAGCCCACGACGAAGAAGAAAAACTGCGTGAAATAGCGTTCATAAAGCAGCTGGAAGCCGAGAACCGAAGGCACGAGTTCCTCGAGCAATGCCGCTCGCTAACCACCAGGCTACGGGAGATGCGACGCGAAAGATTAGATAAATTGGTAAGAAAGAAAGAAAGAAAGTTAACAAATGTCGTCATAAATGTAAAAGACTTACAACGATAGGCGTAATGGCTGGGTAAAAAAACATTATTTTAGTCTGTAAGCTCAGAGCAAATAAAAAAAAAACCGGACAAGTGCGAGTCAGGCTCGCACATCGAGGGTTCCGTACAAACACATTGTTAAAATAATTAAAGACCTGTTTTAGCATGTGCTGATGAAGTTTTTTTAAATGACACCTTACATGATACCATTTACTCACTTTGAATTTTGAACCTATATTTTGTGAATTTTTAGGCCCTATTTTTTGTGATTTAAATAAAAATGTACAATTTTTAGATTTATTCCTATATGTGTACTCTAAGACAATGCTTCTCGGCAAATTTTTAAGTTCTATGTCAACGGGAAGTACCCTGTAGGTTTTGATTTTTGTGTGTGTCGAAATATGCGGTTTTTTACGACATAAACAGCTCTAACTTTTTTATACGATAACTGAGAAGCTTTTCTTTTACACAACTGCAAGACACCATAGATATACGTATACATTTTAAATTTCAACTCGATATCTCTACGCGTTCCCGAGATAAAGAGTCTTGACATACACACAGACGGACAGACGGACAACAAAGTGATCCTATAAGGGTTTCGTTTTTTCCATTTGAGGTACGGAACCCTAAAAAACAAGAGAGAATGTTGTGAACAAACAATGAAGCCAACCAAAACTACGTCTCGCCGTGTACATACAATTACACACACATTCACGTACAACGAAACTACGCCTTGAATTGTCAGTCGAACTATGGCGGCGCAACACCGACGCACTCACACATGTATAAAAAACCGGCCTCACTCGACTGTTCAACGACGTTCTCTCTTGCATTTATACGGACGACATACCGGTCCTGGAAGACCTCAGACCAGGAGAACGAGGAGTCGTCCTCGCCCTCTTCGCGGACGACAGCGCTTACATCGCGTGTTCCAGAAGCAAGAAAATAGCCGCTGGCAGAATCCAACGAGTCCTAGATATCCTGCCAGAATGGCTCGATAAAAGGCGGATTGCCGTCAACGTGGGAAAGACGGCAGCGCTGTTGACCGGGAAATCACCAAGACTACCACCATCGTTGAAGCCACTGCAGCTTAGAGGACAAGACATCGCGTGGGAAAGCAACTGCAAGTACCTGGGTGTCTACATCGACCGGGCCCTTCGCATGAGCTCGCAGACCTTACACGCCGTTCACCAGGCGAAAGCTGCTCGAGCTCTGCTGCGACCTGTGCTAAGCTGCCACTGAAGACCAAAGTAGGAATCTACAAAACCTACATTCGTTCCCGGTTGACTTACGCAGCGCCCGCTTGGTACGCGCTCTGCTCAGCCAGCCAGAAGAAGAAGATGCAAGTGGTGCAAAACGTCACTCTGAGGATGATCTCGGGAGCCGGCCGGTACGTTCGCAATGACGTTATCGCCCGGGACGTGCGGATCGATACGGTGGGGGAGTTCGTGGCTCGTCTGTCGCGCGGCATGTTTGACCGCGCGGACAATGGGCCACACCCCCACCTGAACAACATTGCGCCGCTTCACGCACGCCCCCCTGACGAACGTACATGGCGTGCCCTCCCTAGAGATCTCCTCCTGGCTGATTCGGACATGGGGCAGGACTCTTAGGGGCCAAGCGGCATCCAGTAGAGGCCTAAAAATGAAGAGAGTACCACCAAGCCAAAGAATGGCCACTCCATTACAACCAAGCCCAGATGTGGCCAGCGATGGCCATACATGTGGCTAGCGAAGGTGCTGAGAGAAGCCGCCCGTCCTCGCAGACGGGAAGGGTACTCGCACCCTCCCAACATTGCCCCTCAGTTCGATAGCTGAGGCGTCCAGCCTCCGAAAAGAGCGCAAGCTCGAGTCGGAACCCTCACTCCCGCCAAACACGGGGGGAGAAGAACCCGGATGTGATGATGTGTTCTCTCTTGTTTTTTTTATTTGCTCTGAGTCTGTGAGTTAGATTATCAAAACATATTGGACATGCATTTTGTATTTTGTCAATCAAACAACAAATGACAAAGATAAATCTGGTCGAAGTTTGGGAGTGGGGGTCGTGACGTCACTTCTCTGGCATAAGTCTACATTTATAATCTACTAGTGTAATGAAATACTAAACAGTCTTGCCAAATATCGAAATCAGCTGTTAAATAGCGCGATTGCAATCCCCCCTGGTTTTTAGGGTTCCGTACCTCAAAAGGAAAAAACGGAACCCTTATAGGATCACTTTGTTGTCTGTCTGTGTGTATGTGAAGACTCTTTATCTCGGAAACGCGTAGAGATATCGAGTTGAAATTTAAACTGTATACGTATATCTATGGTATTCTTTTAGTTGTGTAACAGAAAAACTTCTTAGTTATCGTTTAAATAGTTAGAGCCGTTTATGTCGTAAAAAACCGCATATTTCGACACTCACAAAAATCAAAACCTACAGGGTACTTCCCGTTGACATAGAACTACGAAATTTGGCGAGAAGCATTGTTTCAGAATACACATATAGGAATAAATCTGAAAACTGTACATTTTTGTTTGAATCACAAAAAATAGGGCCTCAAAATTCACAAAAATTGGTTCAAAATTTTGTCTAAACTGAAAATATGTTCAAAATATGGGTTCAAAAATCAAAGTGAGTAAATCGCATCATGTAAGGTATCATATAAAATAACTTCATTAGCACATGCTACGAGTAAAACAGGTTTTTCATTATTTTAACAATGTGTAATTTTGGATGTATGACGAGGAAAGTGAAAAAAAAAAACTTTTTTGTCGATGGTATAGTATGGAGATTTTTACAACTTACTTCCCATTTTTGTGAAATTTTCTGGATTTGTACGGAACCCTCGGTGTGCGAGCCTGACTCGCTCTTGTCCGTTTTTTTTTGAGAATAATACCGCTCTAATCAAATATCGCCGACAACGACAAAATCCATCAATATTATTATAGAACCTGTGTACCGAGTTTCGATCAGATTTGTTGAAAAATGCGACTTGTGTAGAAATATCAACATTTTCATTTATTTCCACAAAACACATATCTTTACATCATATCTTTTTATTGTAGCGCTCGTAGCGTAGTTTGACTAGGTGTTTGTCAGCGATCACCGAAATTAAGCAACGTTCCGCACGGTCAGTATTTGGATGGGTGACCGCGGGTGGCATTTTCCAACTGAGCGCTACCGTGGCTCGGATGACACGTTAAATTGTAGGTCCCGGTTGTTTTAACCGTTTAGCCATGTTAGAGGCCTTCAGGCGGCCTTAAAACTCTGACACCAGGACTAGCCACCCGGCCTATACGAACTTACTTACTTACTTATATTTTTACAGGTTTAACCTAATGCGATAGTGCAGCTAACTATTAGAAAACAAAAATCTTAAATAAATACGATTTACAAACACAACATAATATTAGGTACTACTTATAATCTATAACATTATTAATCTCTGTTGCCATAACATAATATAATTATACCAAGCTATTTTTGTGAATTCGTTCAGAGAACAACAAAATAGGTCTGTTTCAACCGCGATTAGATTGATAGTGTGCAGTGCGCGCGTCAGCGGCGCCTCTGCGAGCAGCCCCCGACCGCCTAAGCAATAGCAATCGTAATAGCAATTGTTTATGACTTCATTTTAGTCATTTGGCACCGCCTATTTGACGTTAGCCATCAATTGCTTTGCGCGGATTGCGAAAGCAATCGTTGAATGAACAAGTTTGATGGCTAACGTCACATAGGCGGTGCCAAATGACTAAAATGAAGTCATAAACGATTGCTATTACGATTGCTATTGCTTAGGCGGTCGGGGGGCTGGTTGGTGCGCGCGCGGCGCCGCCAGCAGCCGCGGCCGCCGCACGTACCCATCTGGGACGTTTATGTATATTTGCCCTAAAATATCTCCATTTTGGACTTTCCCTCTAAGTACCCTAAATAAATATGATACTAGCGCGATGTCCCTCCTTACCCCTAGTTGGTTGTATCCCACCATGCCCAAGACAAACAGAGTGGGATACATCAATGGATAAAAAGGGTACACTTCAAACAACTTCATATACAAATACCTCATGAACTTATTCTGTATCTTTTCTAACATTTGTACATACTACAATTATACAACATCCGGACCGATCAAAGCAAAATCGTCAAAATTGACACGCTTCGCTTACTTCGTTCGTTTCACTTCAATATTCTCATTTTTAATTTTATATTTTTTAGGAACAAAAAGCCGCGCGGGAGGCTGCCGTGGGAGCGAGACGGCAAGCTTTAGAAGCGGCTAGAAAGCTTCACGTGGAGAGTTTACTCGAGAAGAGGAAGGAAAGAGACGCAAGGCGGGAAGAGTTGAAGGAACTCAAGAGGCAAGAGCGGGACGACGCTGCTAGGGAAAAGGTGAGAGGGAGAGTGAGATCAATATAAAGGTGTGGAGTGAAGAGGCAGAGGCACGTCATTTACTCACACATTGCTGCCTCGGTGGCTCAGTGGTTAGTGACCCTAACTTCTGGATCAAAATGGCGTGGGTTCGATCCCCGCCCAGGGCAAATATTTGTGTGATGAACATAAGTGTTTGCTCTGTGTCTGGGTGTTATTTAGTTACTATCTATATAAGTATGTATTTAAAAATAAGTATATGTAGTATATCAATCTCTGGCAGCCATATCACAAACTTTGCTTAGTTTGGGGTCAGAGGCCGTGTGTAAGATGTCCCCAAATATTTATTTATATTTATATTATTTAGCACGGAGAACTGATGACCGATTAGAGTGGAGACCACCTACCGGCAAGTGCAGCGTAGGATTCCACCCATTACATGGACGGATGACCTCATTAACACAGCAGGATCGCGTTGGATACAAGCTGCTTCCAAATTTTTAATTATTAATTGTAAATGCCACCCGCGGTCTCCCATCAGAAAACTAACCGTGCTGAACGTTATCTAACTTCGATGATCGCTTACTGGTGTGGAGACAGCCACTCACCTTGAGGCTCCTCGTGCTGGTAGGCAGCTGTTCCAGCGTTTCTCGGGGGTCTGTGTGGTGGAGTGTTGTGTTCTTGATCGCCTCGTAACTATTCCATAGGTCTTTCCTGCAGCAACTATACACTCCACTGACAGTAAAACAGCGCGTACGCGCATGCGGGAAAGATGCCTCCGCTCTCGTGGGTACTCATGCTCACCACAAACTGAAGAGATACTACGTATCAGACGACCGTCTGCCGAAGATTTTTTTAGGCCGTAACGTTATCTGTGGTGGCGCCAATTGAACCTCGCCCCCCGCATACTTCACCCCTCCGCTTACAATGCCATACATACTATTACTTATTCTGTGACATCAAATCGTATAGCTATATATAGGTTTCTATACATTAGTATTTTTATTTAATACTAGTTTTTACCCGCGGCTTCGCCCGCATACGCAATATATCATTATAATTTATAGCCTATGTGTTATTCTGATATATAAGCTATATTATTGCAAAGTTTCATCTCAATCCGTTCAGTAGTTTTTGCGTGAAAGAGTAACAAACATCCATACATCCATCCATCCATCCATCCATCCATCCTCACAAACTTTCACGTTTATAATATTAGTAGGATTTTGAGGAACTGAAAAGACTATGGGCGAAAATGAAATGAAATTTATCACTGTTTTGCACTGCGCTTTATTATTTCTTAGATGTAAAACAAAAATACACACCGCATTGGTAATTTTTTATCCAATTTATGTAGAGGAGCCGGTCATCTCGAAACACGTTGAATTTATCTTGAAGTAAGTTACTGAAGACACTAGATGCACACACAGGAAGAAGATTAAATCGAGGATGTCAATACAATGACTTTTCGAAGTTTTCAAGGCGTGAAATTACTATTGTTTATTAATATTTTCCGTAAAAATGTAAAACAACAAGAGAAAAGATGGTGGATGGCGAAAGCAATGAATGAAGTAATCGAGGATGTCAATACAATGACTTTTCGAAGTTTTCAAGGCGTGAAATTACTATTGTTTATTAATATTTTCCGTAAAAATGTAAAACAACAAGAGAAAAGATGGTGGATGGCGAAAGCAATGAATGAAGTAATCGAGGATGTCAATACAATGACTTTTCGAAGTTTTCAAGGCGTGAAATTACTATTGTTTATTAATATTTTCCGTAAAACTGTAAAACAACAAGAGAAAAGATGGTGGATGGCGAAAGCAATGAATGAAGTAATCACAGATGTCTATTGAAGTAATGAACAATATCTGCAGCTTGTTCATTCATTTCTAAGGAAATTTTCATTTGATCCCGTTCGGCCTATGGAAAGTTTTTTTTGTATGGGAGAGAATCGACTGTCCTTCGCGGTGTCGGACGTTAAAGAGCCAACACAACACTACGAACTCCTCTAGGTTTGTGGCCATACTACCAACACGATACGGAAAAATAAGTTTGTCTCTGTGTGGTCGCATGACATCACAAAGCGCAAAAGGCGCGAATTTAAAAAACTCGGGAAAATATCTGGTGCTGTACACACCAGCTTACGAACCTAGTCAAAGGAGTTTTGGCGGGAACGCGGAAAAATCATGTCGCCTCATTGTATTATTTTGTTAAACTTGTGTTTTTATCAGTGATAATTAGTGAAAAATGGTGGTATTACGTTGATTATGAGCAGATTTACGTGCATGAGTGTAGGCACGTGATATAATGTGACGTATCATGTTGTTCCGTGTTGTTACCAAAACTCCATAGACGCCTCTAGTAAAGTCTCCACTGCTTTACTGAGGTATGAATTGGCCTATGATTGGATTTGACAGCGACTTTATTGGACTATGACGAGACTACGACTGTGACTATTTTGATAAAATATGTTTGTAAATTGTTTATTATTTAAGACTTCGACTGAAGGACTCTGTCCATCCTGACTGAATCCATGGTCATGAATAATTTAAAAAAAAAAAAAAAAACCTAGTCAAACTATGAGCGCTACTTTTACGTTTAAAATTGTGTAGAAATATGGATCTTATCCTTTCAGGCGGAAGGAGTAAAGTCGCGTCTATCGGCGCTAGCAGCGGCGGCCGAACTTGAAGCAGACGCTCTAAGGTCCCGAATAAGGGACAAGCAAGATGCAAGTCAACAGAGGCTGGAGTCTCATCTACAGGCCATCAGGGAAAAGGCCACGGGACCGAGGCAACCGGTAAATAGCAATAGACCTTATACAGGGTTATTCCTAATCAATTGGAATCCTTTTAGAAGCTTATTCTGTACATCGACACCACACATGTCCGCGGAAGATAAGTTATACGCAGAACGCTGCGCAAAAGTCGAAATATAGGTATGCGCGGGAGCCAGAGAGACGAGACGACGGAACACACTCGCCCGCCAATCTCATGCCTCCCGCGCGCTCCCTGCGCTCGTGCTCACCACTACGCCACGCGGCGTCAGCATTGCACATATGCGTAATAATTAGCGAATCATGGTGCAGTGCCATCTGTGGCTACTTTCTCATCTGCCGACTTGTGTGGCGCTTAGTATATACAATTTACCAATGATCGAAATTGATTCTCGTATCTTTTTTACAAGGTTCAAATCCCTTTCAGACAATATCCGAGAGCCAAGAACAGTCGACGACCAAAGAGCAGGACGAAGAAGTGGCCCGGCTGGAGCAGGAGAGGAAAGACAGAGAGAGACAGAAGGTTCTGAGGAAAAAAGCGAGGAAACTCAAACAGAAAATTATCGCTTCGTAAGTATTTTATAATGTAGTGTTGTTGAGAAAGTGCAGGGACTTTCACTGGTGTGAATAAGTTAGCTGTTCTGTACACAATAACCCCATTTTATAGGCGCTATCGTAACTATAATAGCTAACTAGACTATTTCTGTTTCTTTTACACTTTAGGCATTCGATAGAGAGAAAACTTTTTACGTTGCTATTAAAGGTGACGTCCACAAGTGGTATATTATTCAGAGAAAAATCGAACCAAGATGATATATACATCATTTGAAAGCTTAATTCATGGGCTTCTCAAAAATATATAATTTAGTTTTTTTAATCCCACCATTTTGTTTATTAAATTTATAGTTAAATTGTATGAAAAACAATAATACAGCTATGTATTTTTTTCTAGTTTAGCAATAATAAAGTGCTTCTATCGTTATTTTACTTGCATTCGTAGCTGATTCTTCCAGATTCATCTCTTAATTTGCTACAATGAAAAATTATAACCTACCAGTGTGACTAGTTAGTAGGTACAATGTGACAAATAAACACTTAAAAACTGTGTCTTATTGGTAAAAATGCTTCTATTTAACAATTTGGAGGTTACTTAATCAGGGTTTCTAGAGATAAACTACCTATTGAGCCAAATATATTTATTTAACCTAATAGATTCAAAATTATTTTTACAATGGGTTCTTTTTTGGTTTTAACTGATGTAATAGACTCAGAAAAATATGAACTTTCTCGAAATGTAACGAGTGTTGTGGTTAGAATTTTTGATTATTATTATACCAGCCTTCATACATTTTTTGGACATGTCCTTTACGATGGGGCCTCTAAAATCGGGCTTAATGTTTATTGACTTAATTTCAGAGAAAATGTACGGAACGAAAGATTTTTTTCGCCATTTTGGGGTTGGTTCCATTGCATAAGCCCATTATCTTAAAATTATGATCAAATTTTCGAAATCGCGGAAAAAAAACATCTGTTCGGCTTGTTACACATATGTTCTGGCCGGCACAGTCGGTTCGGCACAATTTATCGAACGACAAAACTAACCCGGAGCAACTACTACATTCGTTCGGCATCACTGCTTGTGCCGATCGGGTGGTTTCTTCGGGTCCAATCGGCTTGATTTTTTTTTTTTTGTTTAACCAAAAACCTTATTTGATGAAGATGTCTTTTATTTGCATAAATTAACCTCAGTTTAAATTGTAAAATAATATGACTTCCTTAAATAAAATTAATATTCATTGTTATTTTTGCTTTGGTGAAGATGTCTTTTATTTGCATAAATTAACCTCAGTTTAAATTGTAAAATAATATGACTTCCTTAAATAAAATTAATATTCATTAAGATTAAATTAACAATGAATATTAATTTTATTTAAGGAAGAATTTAAACTGAGGTTAATTTATGCAAATAAATGACATCTTCACCAAAGCAAAAAAAAGGTTTCACAGTTTGATTGTGAGACCTGCACTAGTAACAAGTACTGTATCGCAGGGCTCAAACAGTTCTAATGAGTTACCAGGCTAAGCATATTGGTGCGGCTTTATTGAACAATTGGTGCGGCTTTTATTGAACAAATTCGGTTTTCGTTCAGCCATTATTATCTACATACATTCGGTTTTGCCGAACGCGCCGACTCGCGGCCGCCCGGCGTATTGAAAGCCGATCCGAATGCTTTGGATAGGCTATGTCTCCCGAACATCCATTTACATTACCACCCGTCAGTGCCAGTCGTGGCCGACCAGAATATATGTGAAGCAAGCCTTCCATATATTTAATCGAGACTCAATGAACGTTTTGTATGAGAAAGATGACCTGATTCCGTCGAATTGCTATCTTACTTATTTTTTAAATTTGGCTTAAATTATTATAAAATTCGATTTTTAATTTTGTGACAAGTAAAATATTAATTTTGATTTTCAATTTCAGAAGCAAAGAAGGCCTTATAGATATTCCCACCATCCAAGCTTTCATAAGCCCAGCGCTGGGTAAGATGCAACGAGTGGTCAACCAACTCGCAAACCTTTTACAACCGCTTTTGCTAGACCAAAAATCATCCACATTTGAATTCGACGGCATTAAACCAAGAAAAACTGAACCAGACTTCAAATACGACTTTGAAGACAAAATAGGCAAGAAAAAGAAGAAGAAAAAGTCTGAAAATAACCAAACTCAAAAGAACAATCAAAAAAATAAAGAACCAAAGAAGGATTTAGGTAGTGATGATCTTAAAAAAAGCGATAGTCAAAAACAAACAAATAATGGCCACGTAGTAGATGATACAAAAAATAAAAGCGCACAAAATCATATAGAATCAAATAGGATATCGAATAAGACTGATAGTACACAGATGGCCAAAAATGATTCACAGATGACCAAAAATAATACACAGATGACCAAAAATAGTACGCAGATGGCCAAAAATGATACACAATCGAGTAAAAACGATGGCCCAAATACACAGAAGGATAAAATTCGAAACGATACGCAAAGACTTAGCAAATCCAATTCTATATGCAGCTCAGTTAGTGATATGAGTAAAGCTAGTACTAAATGTGAGAAACCGATGATTTCTTTGGACACGCCCCTTTTGGAAAAACTGGTGGGGGAGTTGTACAGAATGACTACGGCCAAGGATTGTAATGATAACGTAAGTTTTTTTTTATAAATTTTGTGCTATTTTTTGGGTATTTTTTCATTTTTTACTTTATTAAAACTAGCGTGAGGATTCATTATTAAAATTTATATGAACACCGGATACAACTCACGATTATTCGAACGGTCGAGCCGCTATGCGTCCGACCGGTTTCAGAGTAGTTAGTACTCCTTCATCAGGGAATACGCGCGCCCCCGACAACGGACGCATATAAATTTTATACATTTTCTGGTCAGAATTTCTCAAATGAAGAACATAGATTGGCAAGTACAGCGTAGGATTTTCCGCAGAAGTTGTCTTACGGCTGATATAATTATGATGATGAAAAGGCACTTGACGTTGACTTGACTTGATGATGAGGAGACAAAGTTTAGCAGAAGGCATCTTATATGTTTCAGTTTACAACTGTTAATTTGTTTATAAATTGGTTGGTTGGTTATCCTGTGTTATCGATACGGCAATCCATTTTGGAAAATACGGCAGACTACTACGGCAATTTGAGACTGTCGTAGTACCTACTGGGGGACCTGGGAGAAATCCTAAGGGTAGGGTCTCCCTAAGATTTCTGATCTTGGCGAGTGATTATGGCAATTTTTCCCCAAATTGGCTAAATACGGCAATTTGAAACTGGAGATGCAGCAAGAATTTTTTGATAGTTACACATTTATATTTGTTTCAGTTGAAGCCCAAATCGAAGCAGGCAGAGATCACGGTATTCAGTAAAGTCCACGCTGTGAAGACTTTAGGCCAACTCCTGTCTATATTGGCAGAGCGAGACGACCTGCTCTCCCATCTCTCTCACAAGTAAGTTTTTTTATCGTAAACAATTTTTTTTTAGCGGTTTCGCTTGCGGGATATTTTTATGTTATCCAGATGAATTAATCAGGTCATTATAGTGTTTCGCACCTCGGGGTAATAAAAAAATCTCTTTGTATTTCTATGCTAAAAACTAACATATACAGGGTGTACCAAAACTCAAGGTTACACCGGTAATGGCGGAACATCCCCTGTATATGTAAGGTCGGGCTAAAATGAGTCTCTCTACTAACCTCTCGAGTTTCAAAAGTGTACTCAGCAATTTCATTTAAAAAAATCGGACAACTGCGAGTCAGGCTCGCACACCGAGGGTTCCGTACAAATCCAGAAAATTTCACAAAATTGGGGAGTAAGTTGTTAAAATCTCTATAATATATCATCGACAAAAAAGTTTTTTTTTTTTTCACTTTTCTCGTCATACACTAAAATCTACACATTTTTAAAATAATTTAAAATCTGTTTTAGCATGTGCTAATGAAGCTCTTTTATACGATACTTTGAATTTTCAACCCATATTTCGTGAATCTAGGCCCTAATTTTTTGTGATTTAAATAAAAATGTACAGTAAAAGCTCTTTATTCGCGGGGTATATGTTCCATAAATATGCCGCGAATACAGAAACCGTGAATACAGAATAGTTATTTATATGGGATTATAGGGGATACGTTCCTAGGTGACAAAATAAAAAAAAAACAAATACATAAAAAAATAATGTCATTGAAGTTTTTGAACATTTTAATTAATTATCTTAAGGCTTAGGCAATGACTTTTTAGTTGCGGTCTTCGATCCATAATGACAACGCCACTTCCATTTTTTCTATTGCTGGATCACGAACAATTTTCGCTGACAGTGAAGTTGAAGCTACAGACGACCTTATTTTATCTTCGGATTTTTTATCGATCGTACAGTTGATTCGTTGACATTGAATGAGCGTGATATGGATGCAAATGACTCTCCAAGGCATAAACGATCAAGCATTTCTATTTTCACCTTAAGCGGTAACACAGATTTTTTTTGTGTCGAAACTCGTTTCTCATTTTTTTTTAGTTGACATTATAAACTAGGAAGAGTGCAGTAGAAGTGTTACTCGATCACAATTTTTGTAACGAATGTGAAAGACGAAACAATAAAACACGCAAAGCGGCTTTTACTATAAACGGAACAACAACATTGAAAAATATACTTTATTTATTTAGTCATAAGGTTGCTTTCATTATGTTTGTTTACATTCTCAAAATCACCGATCGCGGCGAAGGCGGCTTGTGTCAAAGGCCTCGGCTCATTTAACAACATACTTTAGGCAAACATGTAATAAGATCTATTTTACTAGGATATTGGGATGGATACCTATTGGAATAATTTTATTATTATGTATGTTCTTATTAGATCCGCGAATAAGAAAATTTTTAGTCGCGAATATAGAAATTGGGTCGCAATTTTTTAATCCGCGAATAGTGAAAACGCGAATAAAGGAAGCGCGAATAAGGAGCTTTTACTGTACAGCTTTCAGATTTGTTCCTATATGTGTACTCTGGGACAATGCTTCTCGCCAAATTTCATAGTTCTATGTCAACGGGAAGTACCCTGTAAGTTTTGATTTTTGTGAGTGTCGAAATATGCGGTTTTTACGACATAAATGACTCCAACTTTTTTATACGGTAACTAAGAAGTTTTTCTTTTACACAACTGTAAAAAACCATAGATATACGTATACCATGGAGGAGACTGGAGAGCCCGTGGGCCCCGTTTTTGTTGAAACAATAAGTCACCGATTTTAAGCGGGGGGAGACGTAAGCTCCGCTGGCTGTAATTGGCTGACGCCAAAATGACGCATCGACAACAGTTCTTGTAGTGGTGTCAAAAATGTTACTAGCAAAATATCGATATCGATATTTTTGATTTGGATAATAAAATGTCGTATCGCAACAACACATCTTTTTAACTATTGACACGATACTGGATCAAATATCGTATTGAAACCACACAATCGTATCGTCTCAACAAAGAGCGGCTTTAGAAAATATTATTTATGTGTAGGTACTTTGCCACTTACAGGTTGGCCGACGTACATAAGTATTGTTTATGTATCTAAAACAATAAAATTTGATGGTATAAAAGAAAATATATTCTATTTTTTAAATAAGATACCGGATCGATCCAAAATATCGTATCGAAACAAGCGGATCGATACCTGGATAGATACATTGCGAATATTGCGATGCGATTCATTGCAATCCAGTAGCACCGTGTGTTGTCATTTAAAAAGTTTGCGAATCATTCCAGTATCAACTTTCGTTAGCCAGACTATCTATTTTATATTCGAAGTCTCAGACCAAATAAAAAAATAAAGACAGAATGTTGTGAACAAACAAGTGAGGCCGACCAAAACTACGCCTCGCCATGTACAGACAATCACACACACATCCAACGTACATAGAAAAAACTACGCCTTGGCTTGTCAGTCGAACTATGGCGGCGCAATTTTGACGCACTCACACATGTATGTAAGCGGCCTCTCTTGGCTGTTCAATGACGTTCTTTCTTGATTTTTTTATTTGCTCCGAGTTCGAAGTATGTAAATTTGTCAAAAATTACCCAGAGCGATGAAAGGTTCCTCTTGAATCACTGTCTATTAAAAAAACTGCATCAAAATCCGTTGCGTAGTTTTAAAGATATAAGCATACATATGGACAGGCAGACAACACGAAGCGACTTTGTTTTATACTATGTAGTAGTCCTGTGTCGGTCATGATTGAACGAGTCCAAATGACCGAAACACAATCAGCGTATGATCGAATCGTTCATTACTTGTTCAAGATCTCAATCATTTGTACCGTGCGTCGCATGTTCCGTGTCGCGCGATTCGCGCCAAAATGAGGCGTGAACCCACTGCTGGCGCCAGTAAACGCAACGTGGCTTGCAATGATATTTCGCGATTAAAATTCTAAATTAGATTTTACGTGTTAAGCAATATGATAGTTATTACTACAATGCATGCAAACAATGTTCCATTAATTTGATGATTGTTTGTCTCTTTCAATTTTTATATTCAAAATAAACTTTCTTGCCTCGTAATAAGAATTAATTTCGTTATGAATGTACGTAGGATCTTATCGCCCTATGGTCGGTCACGTGACCGATGAACGACCGATACATTCGATTCGGTTATTTCGCTGGTCGGTCATGAACGATCCGGAACATGGAGAATGTACGACCGACACAGGACTACTATGTAGTGTTAACTCGTGTTACTAATAATGTTACATTACAATACGCACTCGCTGAAATTAGCAAGATGGCGTATTTTAAAAAATAATTGTAATTGTAACCGAATTCTACCGACAGTAATATTGACGGCTGGTTTTGTATATATCGTCTGATACTAGCCAACTGCCGATAGGTACCAGATGTTTGCGCGTTTTAACGACATACAACGACATCTACCGACCACGACACGTACTTCTATCTGACGTGTAAAATGACGCAAGGTCAACATGGATGTAATAAGGATACGGGGAGTTTTGGCGGGAAATCATGTCGCCTCATTGTATTATTTTGTTAAACTTGTGTTTTTATCAGTGATAATTAGTGAAAAATGGTGGTATTTCGTTGATTATGAGCTGATTTACGTGCCTGAGTGTAGGCAAGTGATATAATGTGACGTATCATGTTCTTCCGTGTTGTTACCAAAACTCCATAGACGCCTCTAGTAAAGTCTCCACTGCTTTACTGAGGTATGACTTGGCCTATGATCGGACTTGACCGCGACTTTATGGACTATGACGAGACTGCGACAGTGACTATTTTGATAAAATATTATCAAAAATTATTAAAACTTAATACTTGACACTGGCAAATGCACAATAATGCGACGCCAAAACTAAGAAGAATAAGGATAAGGAATACATTGACACCCCGTGACCTGGGGGTTAGTACATGTTTACACTTAAATTGAAACTACATTAGTTCCCGTATGGCTCTATACATTTTTGTACAGCGCCCCTGGCGAAAACGAGAAAGAACTAACATGAACGTATGGAGACACTCGCAAACGCGCAAGTAAACTATGCAAAGCCTGTACTAAGGGCTCTGTAGCTTAGTATTTTTGGCGTTTCATCTTCGCCCTCATCCCATGAGAAACAAAATACAAATGCTATGACCGCGCTATATGAATGTAAACATATTTTTATTTTATAATATCATTATATAATACATTATATAACATAATTGCATTTTCCTATCTAAAATATGCCTTTATCGAATAAATATAAAATGCCTTTATATAATAAATTGATTTAGCGCTTTATGGAAACTAAAAGCGCAACACACCAAACATTTTCAGTATAATTCGTTCTTTAAGAACCATCCATATATACTACATATATTGCATTTTTTTTATGTTCCTTGTAGGTTTGCCTTTGACTACATACTGCCTGATGTTGAGCAGATATGCGGTCTAGGATGTAGCACGCTTACCTAGAAGATACCTATTTACTCGGGATTTGAAGACACCCACGTTGTACTTGCTTCTACTGTTATTTGCTCTTAAAGCTTACTTTGACTTGGTGTCTATGAGCGATCACCGAAGTCAAGGGGGGCTTAATAACTCTAACACCAAGGCTAGCCACCCAGCCTATCTATACGAACTTATAGTTTATCATATTTTGCATGTAAAGCTAAATATAAAAGCTAATAAATAAAGCCCTGAAATAGTGAAAATAAACAGTTGTCAGTGATTATTTTGCTTTGATAGCTAGAACCATGACATTATCGCAGGTTATTCAGTTATAACAACAAATACTAGAATCAGAAAAAAATATTTAAGGGGGCCTCCCACACAAAAAACGTGATTTTTTGCTCTATATTAAAGTAAGTTCGTATAGGCCGGGTGGCTAGCCCTGGTGTCAGAGTTTTTAGGCCGCCTGAAGGTCTCTGACATGGCTAAACGGTTAAAACAACCGGGACTTACAATTTTACGTGTCATCCGAGCCACGGTAGCGCTCAGTTGGAAAATGCCACCCGCGGTCACCCATCCAAATACTGACAGTGCGGAACGTTGCTTAATTTCGGTGATCGCTGACAAACACCTAGTCAAACTACGCTACGAGCGCTATATTAATAACGGCAATTAAAAATAAAATTATTATAAATTCCATACGATACGAAAAAATCACTCGCGCACAAAGGGGTTTGTGCGCGAGTCCGACTCGGATTAAGCCGATTGTTTGGTCTTGCAGTTAAGTGTACTGACATAATAGGGCCGCGCGCGTGTAGCTAACAGGTACGTTGTTTTGACCATTCACCCATCTTGGGTGGACCTATGTTCAGCAGTGAATTATCGAGAGGCCGGTACAGTGCAGTTTATTGGCCATGAAACATCTTAAAATCACTGCTACTGTACCAGCCTTTTTAATAGTCCACTGCAGGACGTCTTCCCACGAAGGGTGATTGGGCCATATCCACCACGCTAGCCCAGTGCGGGTCGGTGGATTCACATACGCCGTCTAACTTTTTCTACGGAAGAATGCAGGTTGCTTCACAATGTTTTCCTTCACCTAAAAGCCAGTGGTGTGAAATTCCGTACATAAATTCCGACGAAATCATTGGTACGGAACCGGGATTTGAACCCTCACGATTGCAAGGCCGGTGTCATTACCAATAGACCATATAGCCAATACCAATAGAGCTTTTACCACTGGAAAATCACTGCTACGCATCACGCCAATAATCGGCTAGACTAGATCAGTTGTTCCCGAAGTTGTCTGGGCCCACCTAATACAAGTTTACAAGCCCGGGATCCACTTCTGCCTCGGTGGCTCAGTGGTTAGTGACCCTGACTCCTGGGTCGAAGAGACGTGGGTTCGATCCCACCCAGGGCGCATATTTATGTGATGAACATAAGTGTTTGCTCTGTGTCTGGGTGTTATTTAGTTAATAATAATTTGTATAAGTATGTATTTAAAAATAAGTGTATGTAGTATATCAGTCTCTGGCAGTCGTATTACAAGCTTTCCTTAGTTTGGTGTCAGAGGCCGTGTGTAAGATGTCCCCAAATATTTATTTTTTATTTATTCTAGGATATTTAACCGTTACTTACCAATATTCTTCAACAAACTACAGCAATAAAGTTATTGTAACGGGAAGGATGAAATTGTTTCCTGTTTTGTCATTACAGTTATGACGTCAACTTTAACTCGAGTTACTTTTATTCGCAGTGCGTTAGATAAGTCTAATTTATATCGAAATTTAGTTATAAGCAAGCGCAGCGTAAGACGTCCACCGCTCAGGTGGACTGACGATATTATTAAGACCGCAGGAATGAATGCAGGCCGTTTCCAACCGGGCTTATTAGAAATCCATAGAGGAGGCTTATGCCCAGCAGTGACAATGATGATGATTTAGTTACAATGTGTTGGCCTACTCAATATTCGATCGCGACCCATAGTTTGGGAAACCCTGGACTAGATGACTAAACAATATAATTATTCCATCAGTTAGACTGTTAGATCATCAAATAATATTTGACACGTATTTTTTTCCTTTTGTAAATAAAGTTAAACAAAAACAATGTGAAAGTTTAGCCCATTAAAGTTCCGCGTGACGGCATGCCTGCGAAGTGACTTGCGAGCCCCCACTCCCGAAATATGACACGCTTTATCTTTGTGAGTTCTAAAAATAAAAACTTGTTTAACATTTTTGGCCATATTCCCTCTATATAGCCCTATATATAGCCTCTTCTTCTTGATCGTTGTGCTCTTGACAGAGCGGTCGTAGTCATCAAGTAGTATTTTTATTTATAGAGGCAGATGTAATGCGCATCACGATGTCTCGCCATCTCTCTCTATGTGACGTCAATCGGGTACACTCATGCACGGACCCACCCACAGCAGACTTGATCTGATTGGTCCATCTCATGGGCGACCCTCCGCGTCGTCTTGTGCCCTCAACTTTTTCCTGGACGACAAGATGCTCTAAAGATTCCTCGACTTGAGATGTGTCCGAAGTAAGCGCGAGTATACGAGACTGTACTATGGCTGATAGACGCTGCTTGATGCCGAGTTCTTGTAGTGTCGAGACGTTGGTACGAAATTCAGTTCACGATACTCCAAGCATTCTTCTCCAGCACTACGTCTCTAGAGCACCTACCTTTTTCTTTTCAATATCTCGCAGCGTCCATGCCTCAGAGGCGTACAAAAATATGGATAAAATTAGTGTTCGCACGAGCCTAGTCTTCGTTGTTTTGGTGATGTTCCTGTTCCTCCATATTTTCTTCATTTTGTCCATAGCGGTTCTAGTGATCGCCATACGCCTCTTAATCTCATCGATACATCCACCCTGACAGGAGATCAAAGCTCCAAGATATGTGTATGATTGGACTACTTCACAATTTGCCATCTGAGTGACTTCCGGCAAGTTGTCATTCGTTCGGTTCACAATCATCGTCTTGGTTTTGCTGCGATTAATCTTTAACCCGAATGCAAGGCTCACTTGTTCCACCTTGAGAAGCAGCTCTTCCATATGGCGTGCACTAGTTGCAAAAAGTGTGGTATCATCTGCATACCGCAAGTTTGCAATTTTATAGCCACCAACAGTGACCCCATCCGTCCAATCTTCCAGGGTTATGCGCATTATGATTTCGGTGTATATATTGAACAAGAGAGGTGATATTATGCATCCTTGACGGACCCCAGCACTAGGATGCTCGTGCATCTCGACCATGAAGTACAGCATTGTGTACAGAACATTTTGACTATAAAAAATATGGTACTTGATGTGCGTGAGTCATTACGCGTATGTCAATGTCTCGCGTATCAAGCTATATTTTACAAGGTATAATAAACGCAGTGTTCTTTTACTTTCTGTGACTATTTAAATAAACTTTTAAAAACAAAACACGGACTAACTACCTACACAGACACTAAGCTAGAGAACAATACTAGATGTAGGTACGTTTGATAGAGACAACAAATTGAGTTAAAATAATAGAAATACTAAATGTTGATAACATGGACCGCTAATCTAACTCACCATAGATTTAAGAAAAACAGGATATGCAATATTACTACTTATTCAATTTTATTCGTAGTGTTTTATAGCCGACGAAAATATACCTACTGAGATATCATTTTTGTCATCATTGATACCTTTCACTATGAGACAATAGATCATCAGAGTACTGAGTGGCAGTTTTGCAAATCAAATTCGAATTACTTTTTTTTACATCGCGTTGACCGAACGCGTCGAGCACACACTCGAGCACGTTAACTTGACACACACGGTTGAGTTAGCCAATCACAGACGTTGCCACGCTCGTGTTCGATCGGTTTGGCGCTCGTTACATTACCGTAAAAAATACTCACACTTAGCGATGTTTTAAAAATGTAAACATCGATGTTAAAAACATCGATGACTATGAACGATATATCGATGTTTTTTCGATGTTTTTAGGATTATATAAGTCATTGCTTTAAATATGGAAGATAAATCGTTTTGTCAATACATGAAGTTTTGTGTGTTGTGCAAGCAATCTTAAAGCTATTTAAAAGATAGGTATCTTTGTAAACGATACATTGGTGTTTAAAATTGGATATGAATGACAGAAAAGATAAGAAAGTTGAATTAATGCTGTAAAAATGTGAATCTAGAAAGGAATGAGGGGGTTAAAATTGCATGATAGGATTAGACAATATTGAGTGTTATAAAGAAAGATGTGCAATAAGCAGAGGATGTAAGAATGTCATTTAAAGAGGTGGATAAAATAATTATACTCGTACTTTAGCTAGAATAAGTACTAATATGCGTCCTGCCATCACTATTTGCGAATAAACAAATCACGTCATAGGTAGATTTTACTAGCTCTGATTATATTTACGAGAAAACATTGCCTAAATTACATGAAATAACTATACCTCAGCTAACCATCGAGCCAATTCAAAATAATATGAGAAAATCAACAACCACAAAAACTTAACCTACAAATATTTTCATGTGTCTTCCAACCTCGCATTTAAATAATAAACAGTTTAACAAACAAATTCTAAATCAATCACTACTTACGCAGATACGCAAAATAAGATGAAGACTGAAGTATTTTTCTTCGAATTGAATCTTTTTGATTTTTTGATTATTTTTGATTATAACTATCTTCTTCGCATCATTCGTGCTAGCTGCTATGCTAACAGTTTGTTGTTTATGTCAACGCTAACATAGACAATACAAACGAGATTTATTGTGGCAAAGAACTGTAGACAATACAGTCAAGTTATCTGTAATAATAGCCGTAGCCAATAGTATTATTATCAATAGATAGTTGGCATTTAAAAAATATCGTTCATAAAACATCGTTCTCGATGAACGATGTTTCATCGATGTTAACATTATTAATATCGATGTTAAAACATCGATGTTTATGAACGAAACATCGATGTTTTTAAACATCGATGTATCGTTTGCATCCCTAACTTCCATTGACATACAGTCTATTTTTGAATATACGCCGTCTCGCTAATTTCAGCGAGTCGCGTATTGTTGACACACCGGTCAGTTAAACTGATCAGTAGTGATCAGTTTTCGCATCACTCCAACTGGGTGCTCATTCAGTTAATTAAAAGGTGGGAATTGGTGGCTCCATATTTGTAGACCGTGCAGCCATGATGTTTCTTCGATAATTTGTGTTATTTCAATTTTGCATGAGAAGTTATCGGTAAGTTGTTTGAAATTTTATTTCCAACAACTGATTCTCATTAAATTTTTCTAGGATCGATATGTGAGTGTTTCTGCTCTGATTTTGTTCTGCTTTGATTTTTGTTTCGCCCTAATTCAGGATTTATATTTTACAAATTCGTTTTGGATTAGAACGAAATGTCTAAAAATGAAAACACAGAACAAGGTGTCATTTTACAAAGTACAAGAAATTTCAGAGATGTATATTATACTCATTATGAACAACTTACTATGGGACTAAACAAGTAATGGCAAAAAAAAACTGTTCCTTACATTTTTACTGCCTCGGTAGCTCAGTGGTTAGTGGCTCAAAAAGGCGTGGGTTCGATCCCCATCCAGGGCAAGTATTTATGAGATGAACATAGTAACATTGGTGTTTGTTCTGTGTCTGGATGTTATTTAGTTACTATCTATATTTAAAGATATGTACATTTACATAAGTAGTTTATCAGTCTCTGGCAGCCATATCACAAGCTTTGCCTAGTTTGGGGTCAGAGGTCGTGTGCCCGTGTGTAAGATGTCCCCAAATGTTAATTTTTATCTATCGAAATTCGATGATTTTTTTTCCATAAAATAAATGATTTTTTTGCGAATCTAATGTAATAAAAGCTGGTAATCATGTAAAGTATACGCCCTATATATAGTATAAAGTATATAGTATAAAGTATATAGTATAAAGTATACGCCCTATATATAGTATACGCTAATTAGATTTCCATCCCGTGCAATTTATTCCCTATCTTTTTAGGGTTCCGTATCCAAAGGGTAAATACGGGACCCTATTACTCCGTTGTCCGCCCGTCCGTCTGTCACCAGGCTGTATCTCATTAACCGTATTTTTTTTATAGATGACGTATTTCTGTTGCCGCTGTAACTACAAATACTAAAAACAGAAAAAAATCTTTAAGGAGTGCTCCCACACAAAAAGCCTGATATTTTAGCCGTTTTTCGCTTGATAATCATAGCGGTGATAGGTAGATATGCTTGAAATATTCACAGAATGTTTAGTTAAATTTACTTTAAAAATATGTCCATCATCCATCCATCCATCAGCCAAAAAATAAAAATATGTAATCATTAAAATTAAATAATTATTTAAGGTGGGCTCCCATACAAGAAAAGTGAGTTTTTTGCTCGATATTAATCTCGGCAACAGGAAAATGTATGAAATATTCACAGAATGTTAAGTTGTATATTCCCTTCAATAACAAATATAATTAAATATAAATAAAATATATTAAGGGTGGCTTCTATAAGGTACGGAACATTTCGTGCGCGAGTCCGACTCGCACTTGGCCGATTATTTACATTCACATTGACCTTGCGTCGTTTTATGCGTCACAGGAAAGTTCGTGCCGTGGTCGGTAGATGTCGTTGTATGGTGTTAAAACGCGCAAACATCTGAGAAAGGCAGTTGGATATTAGTCTCGAGTGAGATTGATATCAGTCATCGAATCCGTCGATGTAACTTGCGTTAATATAGTCTATTTTTGAATATACGCTGTCTTGCTAATTTCAGCGAGTCGCGTATTGTGTATTGAGCGTCCCTTATTACTATACAGACACCTGATTCAGGAATCTGCCCCGAAATGGCGATAAAATGCGCAAACGTCTGACAACGTCAGTGGGCTAGTATCGAGCGAGACATTATTAGCTATTAAGACCCCTTAGTAATAAACTTTCTGAATTCTTGAATATACGCACGTTTTGCTAATGCGAGTGGCGTATCGTACAAGGGTACTTAGCTGTACTTAGTAATAATTATATCTTTTTTAACAAGGGGTTGTTTTGTATAGTTCTCGGACTTTCAGCAGAGCATAATATGCTTTTCTTTCATTACGAACAACTTTTACTATGGGATCAACCCCGTAATTGCGAAAAAGTAATTAGATCTTCCATACCATTTTTCGCAAGTTGATAGTGTTTTCTATGGAACAGCTGTAACACCGCGACACGAGATGCAGTCCGTTCACTGCTATTTTACCACCGATATTTTGTCGCTGTTTTTGTCTTAATCATTACACATCACTAATAACAACTAATCTTTTTTGACATTCGTATTCGCATTCGCAAATTTTATGCGACTGTTTGGCGAATATGAAAAAAATACAAAACGCAGGGTTTCAAATCTTCAATCTAGCTTGTTCAGAATCGGAAAGCTTAAAATAAATCCATATTTCACTAGAAACTCATCTTAAAATATCGGTTTCGGTCGCGTACGCAACCAATGTTCGCAACTGGTTGCGTACGAAGAGTTTTTTAATCCGCATACGCAACCAACGGCTTTTTTACATTACTACACTACGTGCGATAGACTAAAATCGCTGAATGCGTTAATCCCTCATTACACTGCTGAATTTATGAGAATGCGAAATAACAATTTGTACTACTGGTCACGTGACATGTACGTCACAATGTGATGTGTAAATCTATTCCTTATCTTTTTTACACTCATGTTGACCCTGCGTCATTTTACACGTCACAGGGAAGTACGTGCCGTGTTCGGTAGATGTAGTTGTATGTTGTTAAAACGCGCAAACATCTGGTATCGGCAATTGGCTAGTATCGAGCGATACATTGTTATTAGCCATCAAATCCATTTATGTAGTTGGCGTTTATATAGTCTATTTTTGAATATACGCCGTCTCGCTAATTTCAGCGAGTCGCGTATTGTACGTACACACCGGCAGTGTTGACACCCCAAAACACTATATAACAGCAGCTCACTAGTATAAAAACAGGAGAAAACAGTAGATAAGGTAAAATGAGGCAAAGGTGACGTCCACAAGTGGTATATTATTCAGAGAAAATTCGAACCAAGATGATATATACATCATTTGAAAGCTTGTTATGTGGGCTTCCCAAAAATATTTAATTTAGATTTTTTCACTCCTCCATTTTTTTTTTATTACTAACAAATAGCTTTATAATATATACTTATTTATATACTAAGGATTACAACCAAATAAAAAACAAAAATCGAAGTAAAAATATTTTCCACTTTCATCCTCATCATCAACAAATTCCCTATATGTTTACTGGGTATAAAAATCATTATTATAATTAGTCCGTCAGTTAGATTATTAAAAAATATTGGACACATATATTTTGTCTTGTAAATCAAACAATTAATGACAAAGATAAACCTTGTTAAAGTTTGAGAGTGGAGGCTCATGACGGCACTAGCGGGTACATTTGATAGCGGTTAGTGACGTCACGCGGAACTTTAACGGGCTATACCTTCATAAATTTTAGTAACACTGTCCGTCCGTCTGTCTGTCACCAGGCTGTATGGCTAGATGACGTATTTCTGTTGCCGCTGTAACTACAAATACTAAAAACAGAAAAAAATCTTTAAGGAGTGCTCCCACACAAAAAGCCTGATATTTTATCAGTTTTTCGCTTGATAATCATAGCGGTGATAGGTAGATGCTTGAAATATTCACAGAATGTTTAGTTAAATTTACTTTAAAAATATGTCCATCATCCATCCATCCATCAGCCAAAAAATAAAAATATGTAATCATTGAAATTAAATAATTATTTAAGGTGGGCTCCCATACAAGAAAAGTGAGTTTTTTGCTCGATATTAATCTCGGCAACAGGAAAATGTATGAAATATTCACAGAATGTTAAGTTGTATATTCCCTTCAATAACAAATATAATTAAATATAAATAAAATATATTAAGGGTGGCTTCTATAAGGTACGGAACATTTCGTGCGCGAGTCCGACTCGCACTTGGCCGATTATTTACATTCACATTGACCTTGCGTCGTTTTATGCGTCACAGGAAAGTTCGTGCCATGGTCGGTAGATGTCGTTGTATGGTGTTAAAACGCGCAAACATCTGAGAAAGGCAGTTGGATATTAGTGTCGAGCGAGATTGTTATCAGTTACCAAATCCGATGATGCAGTTTGTGTTAATACAGTCTATTTTTGAATATACGCTGTCTTGCTAATTTCAGCGAGTCGTGTATTGTTTATTGAGCGTCCCTTATATTATCCAGACACCTGATTCAGGTATTTGTCCCGAAATGCCGGTAACTACTGCCCCCCTACCGCCTAAGCAATAGCAATCGTTTATGACTTCATTTTAGTCATTTGGCACCGCCTATGTGACGTTAGCCATCAATTGCTTTGCGCGGATTGCGAAAGCAATCGTTGAATGAACAACTTTGATGGCTAACGTCACATAGGCGGTGTAAAATGACTAAAATGAAGTCATAAACGATTGCTATTACGATTGCTATTGCTTTAGGCGGTAGGGGGGCTGACAACGGCAGTGGGCTAGCATCGAGCGAGACATTATTAGCTATTAAGACTTTAAGACCCCTTAGTAATAAACTTTCTGAATTTTTGAATATACGCACGTTTTGCTAATGCGAGTGGCGTATCGTACAAGGGTACTTAGCTGTACTTAGTAATAATTGTATCTTTTTTAACAAGGGGTTGTTTTGTATAGTTCTCGGACTTTCAGCGGAGCATAATATGCTTTTCTTTCATTACGAACAACTTTTACTATGGGATCAATCCTATAATTGCGAAAAAGTAATTAGCTCTTCCATACCATTTTTCGCAAGTTGATGGTGTTTTCTATGGAACAGCTGTAACACCGCGACACGAGATGCAGTCCGTTCACTGCTATTTTACATCTGATATTTTGTCGCTGTTTTTGTCTTAATCATTACACATCACTAATAACAACTAATCTTTTTTGACATTCGTATTCGCATTCGCAAATTTTATGCGACTGTTTGGCGAATATGAAAAAAATACAAAACACAGGGTTTCAAATCTTCCATCTAGCTTGTTCAGAATCGGAAAGCTTAAAATAAATCCATATTTCACTAGAAACTCATCTTAAAATATCGGTTTATTTAAATCGGTTTCTTTAAATATCGGTTCGGCCGCGTACGCAACCAATGTTCGCAACTGGTTGCGTACGAGGAGTTTTTCCTCTTCGTAGGCAACTAGTTGCCATAGAAGATTTTTTTATTCCGCATACGCAACCAACGGCTTTTTTACATTACTACACTACGTGCGATAGACTAAAATCGGTGAATGCGTTAATCCCTCATTACACTGCTGAATTTATGAGAATTCGAAATAACAATTTGTAAAAATACTTTTTTTATTTTAAAAAATGACAGATGTATAAGTGACAGCTGTCATATTCTTGAATGTATGACAGGTGTCAGAGGCACAGCTATCAAACTCGAAAGTGGTTTGTCTCCATAATTTAAACCATTACTGTCTTCACAAAAATGAGAGAGCTGCTTAGTTCTACATTTCCGATGAAAGCTGTCAAACTCAAAAGTAGAATATCTCCATAACTGTTTATTCTAGATCATTACAGTCTTTACATAAGTGAGACAGCTCAACTAGATCTACGGTTTGGATGTAAATGTAGATTTAGTTGAAATCTTCAGTTTGTGAAGACTGTAATGATCTAGAATAAACAGTTATGGAGATACTTTTATTTTGAGTTTGACAGCTGTCATCGGAAATGTACATCTAATTGAGCTTTTTGTGAAAACAGTAATGGTCTAAAATTAAGGACACATACTACTTTCGAGTACAGCTGTCCCTCTGACACCTGTCATACATTCTAGAATATGACAGCTGTCACTTCGACATCTGTCATAAAAAAAGTACCAATTGTTATTTCGTATTCATACATTCAGTAGTGCCATGAGGCATTAACATGGAGGAGACTGGAGAGCGCATGGGCCCCGTTTTTGTTGAAACAATAGGTCACCGATTTTAAACGGGAGGAGAGGTAAGCTCCGCTGGCTGTAATTGGCTGACGCCGAAATGACGCAATGACAACATTTCTTGTAGTGGTGCCAAAAATTTTACTAGCAAAATATCGATATCGATATTTTTGACTTGGTTCTACTTTGAATAAAATATCGTATCGCAATAACTCATCTTTTTAACTATTGACACGATACTGCATCAAATATCGTATCGAAACCACACAATCGTATCGTCTCCACAAAAGCGGTTTTAGAAAATATTATTTCTGTGTACTTTGCCACTTACAGGTTGGCCGACGTAAATAAGTATTGTTTATGTATCTAAAACAATAAACTTTGATGGTATAAAAGACAATATGTTCTATTTTTTAAAATACGATACCGCATCAATCCAAAATATCGTATCAATAATTTGGATTGCAATGGATCGATACACTGCGATGCGATCCATTTCAATCCAAAGTATCGATACAAACACCTAGATCGAGCATCCCTAGTCGGTAGTCATCTAAATCGCCTATCGATGGTGAGCGACGCCGCCCCGCGCACTTTCTACACTGGTTAATATGCTCCTTGACGTATACAGTTTAGATTTCAGCTCGATATCTTTACGCGTTCTCGAGATAAAAAGTCTTGACATACACACAGACGGACAGACGGACAACAAAGTGATCCTATAAGGGTTCCGTTTTTCCTCTTGAGGTATGGAACCCTAATTATATAAAAAGACTTCTAAAATGTTTCATATCTGATCGTTTTTCAAGAAAGCGTCAAATAACAACTAATTTTAAAATAAAGGTACCAAGTGTCATAGCATCCCTAAGTCTACATAAATTGCGTCTACATAACTTGCTGTTAGTACATTCATACATTTTTTATTGTGTGACGGCTCTAACTTGAGATGTAAAAAATGTTAAATTTGTAGATCGGGCAAAAGTCTATATTTTTACGAAACACTAGCATTTTCCGGTTTTGTTCTAAATTATAACTTGTAGCACATTAATCCAGCTTTTAGAATTAGAATTAATCATAAAAATGAAACTGAAAACCCAAACCACGGCTTGAATTGGATTGCTTTGTAAGTAGCATTTCTGGCCACACTTATAAAATTGACCATATTTTTAAAACCAATAGGTAGAGCAGGGTAGAGTTTCACGTCTTTCCGGTGATATCGACCAAATATACAGGATGTGCTTTGTAAGTAGCATTTCTGGCCACACTTATAAAATTGACCATATACTTAAAACCAATAGGTAGAGTAGGGTAGAGTTTCACGTCTTTCCGGTGATATCGACCAAATATACAGGGGGTGCTTTGTAAGTAGCATTTCTGGCCACACTTATAAAATTGACCATATTTTTAAAACCAATAGGTAAAGTAGGGTAGAGTTTCACGTCTTTCCGCTAATAGCGACCAAATATACAGGTTCCTTCACAATCCGTATAACGGTGAGTTTTGGGTACATTCTGTAAATATTGTGTGTTATTTTCAAGTGTGCGTTTAAAGTGTGTGAAAACGACCGAATATTAAACTTTTTTTTTTCAAATTTTCACAAGTCTTTTTTTTACTAAAACTTGAATATGAGATCGTTGAATAGACGAAAGATTCATAGTAGGAGTCTCTTCTTAGCCCGAGCCCACGGATACAGGGGATTTTACAGCATTGCCGGTTTAACGTTGAGATTCGGGACATCCTGTATATATCTTTTTATTTTTGCTTATATTTTTGAGTGTATTTAAAATGTGTATTCGTTTCAGATGTGTGGTGATGAGTGTAGCGTGCGTGAGTCGTTTGATGGTGTCTTGTGCTGCGGCCGCGCTGTATATGTTCAACTCTCCCGCCGCGGCGCATGCCCTCTCGCTGCTGCACCACCAGTTGGTGAGTGCGTAGCGTAGGATGTTTCCAGATGAGTGTATGAGTCGTATGATGGTGATTTGCGCGGCGGCCGCCCAGCGTATTAGCAAGTTGAAATGCCAGTGGACAGGGCACATAGTTCGAAAACGGATGGGGCTGTAAAGTCCTCTAACGGAGACCTCGTACAAGCTATAAGCGCAGCCTATAACGTCCACCGAGTAGGTCTCGACCATCGACGTAGGGTGGCGTGTCTGTCAGCCTACTATCGGATACACTTCGGTGAGTGCGGCCAAGAGTTACACAGTCTGGTCCCACCTGCCCCTTTCTTCTATCGTACGGCTAGACAGACACGACCAAAGCGACACCCTTTTATGGTGGACATTCCACGCGTTTTGAGTCCACATTCCTCATACAAACTGCCAGAATGTGGAACGCTTTGCCCGAGTCTGTCTTTCCGTTAAAGTATAATGTAGGTGTCTTCAAATCTCGAGTAAATAGGTATCTTCTAGGTAAGCGTGCTACATCCTAGACCGCATATCTGCTTAACATCAGGCAGTGTGTAGTCAAACGCAAACCTATATGAAATAAAAAAAAAAACATTTTATTATACTAAAAGAACACGAATTTTGAATTTTTTTACCGCGCAGATATTTTTTGTTAGATGTTGTTTTATTCATTACAAATGTTGTCTCAGCAATATTTCGCAACAAAATATATCGCTAAATTGATTTTCACTATCCATAAAGAAAATTACCCCTCCATAGGTAAAGGGGTTACCAACATTTCTGCCCAAACTTTTTCCATTTACTAGAAAGGGGTAGCCAACATTTTTTCCGGCAGTTTGTTTTTAGTGTTTTATTCAATCAGCTACTGATCCGCAAAGTTATCAGTGAAAGTGGCTAAACGGTGGAACTGTTTTTTACAGTTGGTATTATTTCAGGAAATGTGACAGTAGCGCTCAAATTTGACTTTGCAGATGAGTTGGTAGTACCTTTGGGTATTTTAACTGGAGTTGTCCAATCTTGTAATGTACGCCAAATTAGGTTTACGGTAGAAGGGGTATGGAAAGTTTCTAGTTTGTTTTGAGTTCGGATATTGTTACTTTTTTCGGTTGGGTTGTATTTCAATTTTTTTTTTATAAACGATGTTTAGCTGAACCATCCGCACCATAAATATGTTGAGATTTTAATGTTTTTTTTATTAAAAATCAATAAAATTAATTTCAATATTTACATTATGGTTTTGCCTACATACCATTGTGCATTTGGGCCTTATCCACTACTCTGGCCCAGCGTCAGTTATCGGATATTTTCATCATCATCATCATTTCAGCCATAGGACGTCCACTGCTGGACATTGGCCTCCCCTAACGATTTCCAATAAGACCGGTTGATAGCGGCTTGCATCCAGCGCAATCCTGCGGTCCTAATTAGGTCATCCGTCCACCTTGTGGGTGGACGTCGTACGCTGCGCTTGCCGGTACGTGGTCACCACTCGAGAACTTTTCGACCCCATAGGTTATCAGTTCTCCGCGCTATGTGCCCTGCCCATTGCCACTTCAACTTGCCAATCAGCTGGGCTATGTCGGTAACCGTGGTTCTTCTACGGATCTCCACATTCCTGATTCGATCTCGCAGAGAAACTCCGAGCATAGCCCTCTCCATGGCTCGTTGGGCTACTTGGAGCTTACTAATAAGGTCCATAGTGAGAGACCACGTTTCTGTGCCATAAGTCATCACTGGCAACACACACTGCGGATATTTTAGTGGATAGATTTCAACTCAGGTCATGAATTTAAGCCAATTATTTATCCCAAGCGGGAGGGAAATCTCCAGCTATGCCAATTTTAATAATATTTGGCAAAAACATGTAATATCCAAATCATAACAATAGTTGCGGGTTTGCATTAAATCGGTCAAAAGCCAGTCGAACTGAGCAGACTGTACGATTTGGTGGTGACTGGGCCTTATTGCTCACCGACGACTAAAATCTGGTTAAGTTTGAAGAAAATTGACCTCAATAACGTAACAATATCGTCAAACTTTGCCTACAATATGACGATGATGTTACGACCTAAGAAATATATATTATATTCGGGTTTTAATCGATACAATTAATGGTAAAGATAATGAGATGTTATACATTAGGTAGTGCTATGAATATTTCTGTGCTGTCTTATGAATATTCAGTTGTATAAAAAATAAAATAAAATTACATTTTTTCCTGAAAACCAGCTAAAACATCTTAGTCATAATGTGCAGGATCCACACATCAAGTATGAAATATGATATGTAAATAGACAGAGTGTAGCGGTGACATATAGAGTTACAGTGTCGGCTCGAACGCACCGCGCAAATGTACTTTGTAGGGCTGCCACGGACAACTGACAAATATAAAATAAGCCGGTTAATGTTCTTAAATTTTAGCCGAGGTAAAAAAAAGCGTAAATTCCAAAGAATTCTTTGGTATGGGACCGGAATTTGAACCCTTTTTTTGCCAGGGGAAATCTTTTAGCACCTCACCTTGGGGCAGGCGGGTGGTTATGTGGGAGTCCCCGCCCATTGCTGGACGGTATACCCATGAAAACCGCTGGGTGTTCCACCACTGCGCCTGGTGTCGGGGGTTAACTTTTAAATTAATGAATTACATGAATTTACATGAATTATGTTGTTCGAAAATAAGTAACCTTAAATCAGAGAACTAAGAAAATATTTAATTAGGCTTTTTAGGAATTTTATGAGCTTTTATGATTGAATTTTATGATTAATATTATAACTTTAAAAAGTAATTCTTGTATATTTATTTGTTTATTCCATATTCGAATTTCGGTCACTGACGATTTTGACTTGACTAATTATCCAAGGCTGTATGTTTACTGGGTTTAAAAAAATGATTTTTAAACCCAGTAAACCATATATGTCTATTGGAGATCCATAGCGGAGCTCTATATTCAGCGGTAGACGTCCTATGGCGGATGGATGGATGTTATATAACTCGCTTGGCAAATCTCTGGCTTGTATTATTGTCCGAGGAAGATTTGAGGAACATACAACAAAAATATAGAAAAGAAAACGCATGTGGCAACCCTGCGAGCCAGGCCGGTAGCCGCGAGTGGGTGGCGCCCTAAAAGCGACGTTAATGCATCGGCGCGTTCGCACGTTCCAGTTCACTCGCTCCACTTACTGGAACGGTCCTGTAACTTGAATTATGGGACGGGCGAGTCGCTCGCCTTATCTGTGGCGAATTTTTTCTGTACTTTTACTGTATCCGCAAATAAATGAATATGAATGAATGAATATTTTATTTGAGATGCGAAGTAGGATTTAAAAATGCTTTCTTAATTTAATTTTATTCTATACTCTAGCGACCCACCCTGGCTTCGCACAGGTCTATTTTACACATAAACCTTCCTCTTGAATCATTTTGTGAATCATTTTATTTACTCTATCTATTAAAAAAACCGCATCAAAATCCGTTGCGTAGTTTTAAGAAGCGACTTTGTTTTATACTATGTAGTGACGTTTTATCTATCCTAGCCTCCAGGCGCAATTAGTATAGGCAAACTGCGGATAACCCAATCCTCGAGCAGCTGATTTCTAGATCTCTGGATTTTTAAATCTCCTTTCAGGGAGGATTTATTTAGATTATTTATCGCGATATATTATTTATTTATTTTATTAGGTAAGGGCTATTAGTGTGCTGTTTTGTTAATTTATTTAATAGCTTAAGATACTTCTTTCTGTAGGTTTATACAGGGTTATTTCTAATCAATTAGCATCCTTTTAAGGGCTTATTCTGTACATCAAAACTAACAACTTTTATTCTGCGACTTTTGTTAAAACTAAAAAAAAAACAGCTGTTCCATACATTTTTTCGCGGGTGAACGATATTTTTCTATGGAACTACATTTTTTTTTTAGTTTTGACAAAAGTCACGGATCTAAAGTTGTTAGTTTTGATGCACAGAATAAGCCCCTAAAAGGATGCTAATTGATTAGAAATAACCCTGTATACCTTTTAAATATTCTAATTGGTCATCATCAAAGTCACGGGGCGGGACACTAGTTAAACTTAAAATTAAATTGTTAAGCGCCTCTTGTACCAGAATATCCTTTCTCCTATAAAATGATTTCAAGTCTTCAACGGTATCAAATAGGTAGCCTTTGCCTTTGAAATTAATTCAGAATTAACAGCCCTCATCATGAGTAAGCCTCATAAAGTGAAATCATAAAAAACGCATCTGTTGAATGCTATAACTATAAAAAAATACTGTATGGTAGAAGTGTAAAGTTTGGCATTTTAATCCTGTAAAAATATCGCTAAGTACCTAGGAATGTAGCGGTACTATCTCTACATAGTATAGGGGGCGTCCATAAATTACGTGAGGTGTTTTTTTTAAATTTTCTGACCCTCCCTCCCCCGTTGGTAAGATGTCGTGAGATTTTGTTCAACCCCCTCCCCCATCCCCCAATCTCACGTGAGATTTTTAAAAATGTACAATATTTTCGATAATTTCAGTTTGTACGATTAGGTGTCTATATTTAAGGTCTCTGATTTAACCTACCTTTTAAAGGAATGCTAAAGTAGACCGAACTTTTCTCTAAGTGGCTTCCCTAAGAAGCCGTTCAATCTCATGTTGAATGTGATGTATTAACTCTTCTTTCTTCGAGAATTTTTGCTTCGCTGTATTCCATAATTTTATCACATCGTCCTGACAGGACTTCTTCGTCTTATAGACGTATCTTTTGACGTATGCGTTATAAAAATCTTGATAACTCGTTTTAAATTAGTAAGAGCATATAAAACAAATATGGTGGTTTGACAGTCAGTAGATGTGTTATACATCTACTGACTGTCAAACTATGAATACTGTGTCGAAGTATGAATGAAATTATTTTTTATTAATTATTATTATTTTCTTTCGAACGAATTAGTGAATGATCTTAATCGTAATACGATTATGCTTAAGATTAAATACTAAGCATGTACAATCTGGATTAAATGAACCAAAATAGTAGGTATATTTTTTTTTGTTTCAGTCAAAAAAAAATTGCGTGATATTTGCCGAGACCCCCCTCTCTCCACCGTAAGATTAGATGAGATTTGACTCGACCCCCTCCCCCCCTTAAACATCTCACGTAATTTATGGACGCCCCCATAGATTATAGAACAAAGTCGGTCTAGTTTCAGTAGTATAGGACGAATCAAACTTCTTGGCGGCTGTGAAGTTAGCTACAAGTTGCGGATAACCCAATCCTCAGCAGCTGTTAAGTGAGCTTCACTCAGGATTGGGTTATCCGCAGCTTGAAGCTAGCATCACTGTCACAGCTGTCAAGTTATTTTATTCGACCTATACCATTGATTTGTACCTGTGATGGTACAACTTCTGTAGGTATGTGTTTACTATTTATAAATAAGTCTCTAGTATACTAAGCGCCACACAACTCGGCGGCTGAGAAGGACACTTCGCCGTAATTCGCTAATTATTGCGCATGTGTGCACAATTCCGACGCCGCGGGTCGTAGTAGTGAGCACGGGCGTAGGGAGCGCGCGGAAGGCATGAGTTTAGCGGGCGGGTGTGCCCCGGCGTCTCATCTCTCTGGCTCCCGCGCATACCTATATTTGCGCTTTTGCGCAGCGTTCTGCGCATAACTTCCCATCCGCCAACTTGTGTGGCGCTTAATATATCAGTCAATGGTACTGGCAACTTAGAAATGTAGCCTCTACGTCGGTAGTACCATCCACTTGATGCCAGCTATACTCTTAGATCTTCACATATGCCATCGCATTTCTTCTTCAGACGCTTTCTGGTTTCTTCATGGTTTTTCTTCACCGTAATTATCATACGAGTAAACTTACCTAACTGTCATAAATCTGATAAATAATAATTAAATTGAAAGTGGATTGTAGAGTCGTCCATAATGTCGACAGATGATTGCAAGTTCTACGCATTCTACGCTTACCAATCTCTTGGCTCCGTTGGAAAATTAGGTACATTGAATGTGTAGTGGATTGGCAATTTGAAATGGCAGTGGGCAGAGCACATAACACAGAGGACTGATGACCGATGGGGGTCGAAAAGCTCTCGAGCGGAAATCACTTACCGGCGTAACGTAGGACGTGGACGAAGTATGAGGTGGACGGATGACCTCATCAAGACAGCAGGTTTCCGCTGGATCTGAGCCGCTTCCAACCGGTCTTATCGGAGATCTAAAGGGGAGACCTATGTCTAACAGTTGACGTCTCTGAAACGACGACGACGACGACGTTTCAGCGATCATTTTCACCAACAATCAATTTTAGAAAATAATCAAATAAATTATTATTTACACATAAATACTTAGCATTCTATTCTTTTTTCCTAGCTTGTTTGATCTCTAGCCTTTTAACTAGGTTGCCAAGCTGATTTAAAAATAATACTCCAAAAAATGGTACCTAAAATACCCAATTTAGTGCATCGATATCTCCGAGCACATCCGCGCTCCGTTGATAAAACTGAGGTCGAATAAGATTATAACCTTTTTTATTTTTATAACGAGCAAGAATTTGTCTCGGCGGTTCGGTTAAGACCTAATTAGAGGCTTTTATTCCTTTTTACAACTACAATAAAGGGTTACGACGCGAATTTTTTGGAGTTTTTATTACGCGGTAGCGATCCGTATTATTTTTATTGAGTACAGATACTGTTAATTTGAAAATAACTGGCTCAGGAAGCGAGGTTTGGCTTGTGAATGGAATTTTGAGGTTAAAGTATCTTGGCTGGTTCGGAAATGTTGAATGGACTCTACGGTATGGTATTGCGCGGTTTAGGAATGGAACAGGCTGGGCTTTTCTGTCTGTTTCCTGACAGATATTATCTGAAGCTTTTAAGGGATTTTGTGTTGCAGTGAATTTGTGATGTAGGTACGCGCGAAGTAATTTATGCTAGAAATTCGGTCATAAGAGAAACTAAGATGAAACTAAATCCTTTTTGTAAACAGTTTAGCATATCGCGCACATATCGCGCACACGCAGACGAGCCCTTACTGCTTTACTGAATATGCACATAGTCATTCATTCCTCAGTACCAAACTGTGCCTAAATCTACCTACATATTACCTATGTTTTCTATTAGTTAAAGGTAGTTTAACTAATGGAAAATTTGTTTAGTTTTTAGGTTTAAATATTGCTTGTATTTCTTTTTATCTTTTATTGTCTTCACGTAGTCGCGCGAAACCAATTAATACTACCTACCTGTAGAATTTGGGCCACCGAGATACAGGCCTAGCCTAGTTCGGGGCCCACTAGTACCGCAAAGATAATGTACATAAAATCTCTAGTGTTATAATCGCTGCTACTTATAATATATATAACCTGTTATTTATAGCGTAACATATTATCTTAAAATGTGTTAAAACTTAAGGTACTATACATTTAACATATCCTATATCATGTGTAATACATGGACATACAAATATGTTAAATGTGTAATATAATAAATAGTAAGAATAATGTACATAGCTAATTGTTGGAAAAATAAACTTATCTTATCTTATATAACAAGGAACACGGACCACAAATCCATGGAGTTGTAATAAACTAAATAAAAAATGTTAAAGTAAATAGGTTTCGCCATAGTTTGCATGTTTTATCTTTGACTACAGCGTCGCTTATCATTAGGTAAACTGGTCAAAGGCAGATCAATTCACGACGAAATAAATAAATGAGGTGCTCTCATCGGCAACATTTGCATAATGTTACAGATCAAACATCGTATTAGTGAGGAAGAATAACTCAGTACTCAATCATTTGTTATACATACATAGGTATAATGATTACACGCTGTTCTTAATTACTTAACATGTTCTGTTTAACCGAGCATTACAGCGTATAACCTGTAATACAGTTTCTAATATTTTGATACAACTTGTGATGTGACATCAATTTGCCTTGTAAATATTAGAAATTGGTGTTATCTCTAAGGTGAGACAGTATTTCACACCTGAGCAACTACTTAGCCTTTATAAAGCACAAGTCAGGTCTTGCACGGAATACTGCTCTCACCTATGGGATGGCTCTGCCAAATATCAACTGGAGGCTCTGGAGTCGATTGAGCGGCGAGCCAGGAGGCTGATTGACAACGACACCTTGACTAAGTCGCACCTGCAAAGTCTTGAGCATCGACGTAAGGTGAGGAGTCTCACTTCGGAGAGTGCGCTCAGGAGTTGCACAATCTGGTCCCCCCTGCCCCTTTCTTTTATCGTACGGCTAGACAGACGCGACCAAAGCGCCACCCTTTTATGGTAGACATTCCGCGCGTTAGAACAAAGCGTTTTAAATCCTCAGTCCTCATACGAACAGCCAGAATGTGGAACGCTTTGCCTGGGTCTGTCTTCCCGCAAAAGTACAACGTGGGTGTCTTCAAATCCCGAGTAAATAGGTATATTCTAGGTAAGCATGCTACATCCTAGACCGCATATCTGCCCAACATCAGGCAGTATGTAGTCAAACGCAAACCTACAAGGAATAAAAAAAAATACATACCAATAGTTCTGGTCAGTAAGTGCCATGGAATGCAAACCTTCCCTATTAGAAAATCTAGAAAAAAGTATCTCATTTAGGATACCGTAGCTTCTAAAGAACAAAATAATATAAATACGAAATATAAAGCAGATTTTCCATCTTTTTGTGGGAATCAAACTTACTCCAAAAACATAAGACCTGATGCTCATAGGGCTGTCAAAAGTGAGGTCAACTGTATTTTATTTTAAATTAGGCAATATGTACTTATCTGTGTTTTTGCTTTGCGAGCTTTTAATAATTATATCACACGTCTATGCGAGTGGTATCTAAGACGTTTTCTATAGATTTTGTGAAAAAACATGGATAAGTTGAAGTTGAACATTCTGTAGCGTAGTCACTTTGGATAGCCCGCCAGGAGAGCTGCAACTGCAGCAACATTAGAGCAAAGGAAATCTTACTTTTGCCAAACGCGAACGTAGCATGCGCGGATTTCGTCTCATAGACGGTTTTTCGACAAAAACAATTTCAATTCAAAATTGGATGATTAAGTATATGCGCCCATCTTGCGACTTGCATGAAAAAAGTTCATGCTCGCAGCGCTTGTGCATTTTACGATATTTTTTGGTATAAGTTTGATGAGTGCGGTGCTTGTTGTCCCCTTTTAATATACCGCTCCCTTTCCCTTGCTACGTTATTGCTTTGCAGATAGGCCTATGTTATACTATTAATCAAACTAGTGCAGGTGCAGGGTAGGTACATACCAAATTCGAGTAGGTAGCCCTGCGTCGGAAGGCCACCGACATAAACAAGCCGATTTACGAGATACCGGGGCACGCCGCGACCGTTCTTTTTACCGGCAAGATGGCGTCGGAGATAAGGCGCGTTTCAACCGCCGCCGATCGTGTACGATCCAATAAATGGTATTGTAATTGCGAATTATTTACCGAATGGGGTATAATAAAATTGTGGGAAGAACACGGCTGTGATTCCGGACGAAATCTTTTGTGAACGCCGTTTTAGACAGTTGGGTTTTATACAGGCTGTTTTGTCAGACGTAAATATTCTATGATACCAAAGTAATCATCACTGTAGAATATAGGCCACGCCACACAAGTTGGCGGATGTGAAGTTAGCTACAAGCTGCGTAATATCCAATCCAAACTGAAGCTCACATAAAGCCGCACGTTGATTTACTACTCTGCAGCTTGTAGCTACGAGTAACTTCACATTCGTCAACTTGTGTGGCGCGGCCTATACAATTAAAACTGTATTGTAATGGCGAATTATTTACTGAATGGGTTATAATTAAATTGTGGGAAGAACGCGACTGATTTCGAACGATTTTTTTGAGATTGCCGTGGGTTTATTGTATATAGTATATACCTACTTGTATTACGGAATGAACCTTATCTATTTAATCGGCCTGTTTCTACCCACTGCCTACATAATTATGTATTCTCTCTTTCACGCCATTCTTTATAGTCCTATGCAAGCAGTGGATGACCATTGTCTTCAGACATATTTGATGATATCATCTATTCCGACTATCGGATCAATAAAAAAATTGCGCGAAAAAAGATTGTCCCCAAAAACATCATTGATCAAAATAATTCGAAAATATTTTAGATATATGTTGTTCCAAAAGTGGGTACAAAGTTATAGTCTGCGGAGATTATAACATCAACATCCGTGATAAAAATCTTCGCGTAAGCAAATTTGCAGAATTAGTCGCTAGCTATAGCCTCAAGTTTCACTTTAATGAACCAACTCGTTTAAGTAGTGGCACGTGCATCGATAATATTATTCACAATGTCCGAGGGGGAAATGGTGAGATAATCGAATTAGCACTGTCAGATCATACGGCTCAACTTTTTAAATGTCCCATCAAAAAAAGCTGCCGTATCAAATCCTGGTTTGTCATTAAACGTGATTTTAGCTCTGAAAACAGGAGTAAATTCTATAATTGTATTAGCAGCCTCAGTTTTCAGGATGTCTACGACGACCCAAACCCAAATACGGCCTTTAAAACCTTTTATGATCTATTTCTCCTTTTCTATAACCTATGTTTCCCTGAAATTAAGGTAAAATATTTCCATACCAAAAAGCCAAAATGGGTGTCAAGAGGTATAAAAACATGCGCCAAGAAAAAGATTAGTTTGCTATGGAAGCATAGAACGTCAAAAACTGCCGCAACTAAAGAAGCGTTCAAAACATACTCCCAAAGATTTAAGAAAGTAATCAAACTAACTAAAAAATCGCAAAATAATTATTACATCAAAAATGCTTCAAACAAGTCCAAAGCGACATGGGATATTATAAATAATCAAAAGACATGCTACCCACAAGATACTATATCTCATGTCTGTACTTCTGAAGGTGAAACTCTCACTGATCCTATGAAAGTAGCGAATCATTTTAATGACTACTTTGTAGGTGTAGCACAAAGCAATTCACCCCAATTAAATAATTGCAGTAACAACTGCAAATCACTGGGGAATCAACATCCAGAGTCGCTATTTCTAGCACCGACAATTCCTTTTGATATACTGAAAATAATATGCGGACTTAAAAATACGAATAGCGTAGGTGTAGACGGCGTCACGACCAAAGTGGTCAAAGATGTTTCGATATTTATAGCCCCAGTGCTTAGCTATGTCATTAATACTTGTATGGAACATGGCGTATTTCCAGAACCTCTGAAAACGTCAATAGTAAAACCACTTCACAAGAAAGGTAACAAAAGCCAGGTTGAAAATTATCGCCCCGTTGCTTTAATTCCGATATTTTCTAAAATTGTTGAGAAGGTAATTTTTGGTAAATTATATCATTATTTTGAAAAGCGAAAACTATTTACGGAAAAACAATATGGATTTAGGAAAGGAAAATCTATTAATATGGCCATATTTGATTTTTTGAAAGCAGTAATGACTAATTTAGATAAAAATAAAAAAGCAGTGGCATTATATATGGACATGTCTAAGGCTTTTGATAGAGTTCGTCATGATATTCTCTTGAACAAACTATATAGATATGGAATCAGAGGCAATGCATATGATCTAATTAAATCATATTTGGAAAACAGATTCCAGATAACACAAATTAACAGAATGTGTCCAAATACTGCGACTATGATGACATATAAATCAAATGCAAAACTAATCCAATATGGTGTTCCTCAGGGCAGTGTTTTAGGCCCTTTATTATTTTTAATTTATATTAATGACTTCCCAAACGCTATTGACCACCAAATGACATTATTTGCTGACGACAGCACTATTTTATTTATAAAAAACAAACATGACGAATTAGAATCTGACATAAAATCTACCTTGACATCGCTTTTGAATTGGTTAAATAATAATAATTTAAATATTAATTTTGACAAAACTCATTTAATGGACTTTAAAATAAAACAAAATAATTTGCCGAAATTGGACATAAATTATGAAGGTCACAAGGTTATTGACGTGGAACATACACGATTCCTAGGTTTGACAATCGACAATAAACTGACCTGGACAACTCACGTTGACAATGTTTCTAAAAGGTTACACAAATTTGCTTATGCACTTTTTCATCTTAGAAAAGTAGTCAATGAAGACGCTTTGCTAACGGCTTACTACGGACATGTCGCGTCAATACTCCGTTACGGGGTAATGTTTTGGGGTAATTCTGTAGACCGCCTAAAAGTTTTTAGAGCCCAAAAACGCTGTATACGGTCGATTTGCGGAATAAAAAAGAAATATTCATGTAAAAAACATTTCATACGGTTAAAAATCTTAACATTACCCTGCCTGTACATTGGTGATATTGCCATGTTCGTAAAATCCCGCCCTGAGCTCTTTAGAATGTGGCCTGTTGGAGGTAGACATGAGGGTAATGTGTATTGTTTACCATCAAAAACTGCTTTTCTTAATAAAAGTGTGTTCTGCATGGCATCTATCATTTATAACAAGATACCTAAAGTCATTCGATGCAAACAGGACTTAAATATATTTAAGAGCCATTTAAACAGTTTATTAGTTGATAAAGCCTATTATAATGTAAATGAGTTTTTAAATGACAAGACTTTGAATGACTATAAATTGAAATTATAATACGTATCCTGACATTATTAATTCTGACATATACTCGTATAATTAAATTCATTTGACATTTGTTTTAACCTTACCATGTAAACGTCTGTACGCCTATTTAAGGTAGAAACTAGAGAACATCATATTAAATTTAAGATCTTTGTATAATTTTACCTAGTTTTACAGACAAATAGATCATTGTTTCATTGTTTCATTGTTTCATTGATCTTTGTCATAATATACGGAACAGCAGATTTTTTTCAGGGTAGTTGCCATACTAAAAGTTTGCCCTAATGATTAGCACAACAGTCCTAGAATATCTCCCTCGATTAAAGAAACACCCTGTATATTTTTTAAGGCTTTGTGGCGGTTATTTCGCGTGAGGTGTGATTTTTCTGGGGGACACATAATTTTCTGGGCGATTTTTTTTTCTGGTCATTTTACCGGTTTTTTTTCTGTTGAGCGGATATGCAGGTGTGAATGACAAAATAATTTAACTTTTTTATTTTAACCCAAAAGTTTATTTGCTGTTTGTTCAGTATTTTCACTTGAATTTGGTTTTGCAGTACGCTCTTCGTAAATTACTTACTGAGGCGTTAGTATTTTCGTTTACTAAACAAGTAAACGAAAACTGTTATCGTTTACGTGTATAGTCTGTTACATTACTATTTTTTGTATTGCAAAAGATGGCGATTCGATATATCTACAGGCTTCGGCCCAGAGACTCCTTGAGGGAACTTTTTAAATCACTAAATATCTTGACCATGCCATGCCAGTATATTCTGGAAAATATTATGTATGCTCGAAAGAATTGTCATAAATACCTAAAAAAATGTGATACACATAATTATAACACTAGACATAAGTCAAAATTTATTATACCCAAGACTAGGCTAAGCAAGATAGACAAATCATTCAAAAAAAATTGTGTACGTTTTTACAACATTTTACCTATGAGTTTAACAAGTGTAAATGACACTCAAAGCAATCATCAAGAAAATGTTGATAACGTAAGCTTATTACTTTATTGACGACTTTTTGAAGCATAAACTGGCATGGAAGCACGTGACATTAGATAGCATTAATTTGTAGTTATTAGTTTTGACATGAATTTGATATATTTACTATTTATTACCTACTGTGTACTTTACTGTATCTGACGTTCAAAAGTGTACTTTTGTGTACCTATTTGATTAATAAATGATTGAATTGAATTAGCGCTGAGAACCTTCGACAGTATTATGGCACTCGTCTTGGCGAAATGAAAACAAAAGTATCGTTTTCTATTCAATTTGTATCGAGTTCGTGTCGATAACGCAGTTGCCACGTTTCTTGGTAGAGGATCAGGGGTAGCGAACATATTTTGACCAGAGTCGTACCGCATGGGCCAATTCCGGCTCGAAGTACTCTAGCGTGTGCGTTCTCAGCGCTAATGGAACAGACTATACTCGTAGCTCTTTATAATTTTGTTAGTTCGTCCTCGTAGCTTTGGTGTCAGAGTTTTTAAGCCACCTCAAGGCCTCTGACATGACTAAACCGTTAAAACAGCCGGGACCTACAATTTGACGTGTTATCCGAGCGCTCAGTCAGAAGCACATATGCTTAACATCAGGCAGTGTGTAGCCAAACGCGAACCTATACGATATAATAAAAAAAAAAAAACAAAAAAAAAGCGCAGAGTGCAGTCAGAAAATAAATTTAAATGAAAATACATTTAAAACATTGTTAAGTAAAACCTAATTTGTAATGCATATTATAGTTATCAATAATATGTAGATAATAAAAAGGCTTGGGATCAGCTCTGCCTTTTTCTAACTGGCTAAAAATAGAGATTAACAAAGCTTATGTTAATCTCTATTTTTAGCTAATATAATATACCTTTTATTTTTTAGATATATTTTGTTTTTAACTTATTGTTAACTCACTTCCGTACATAAATCCCAAAGAACTCATTGGTACGGTACTGGGATTTGAACCCACGACCTTACGATTGTAAGGCGGGTGTCATTACCTCTAGACTACCACGGCTTCACACGGAATTTCACACCACTGGCTTTTCGGTGAAGGAAAACATCGTGAGGCAACCTGCATATGTCCGGAGAAGAATTTCAGTGGCGTATGTGAATCCACCAACCCGCACTGGGCCAGCGTGGTGGATATGGCCCAATCACCCTTCGTGGGTAGGCCTACGTCCTACATTGGACTATTATAAGGCTGATACAGTACAGTACAGTTAACTCACTCGACGTGCCTGAGCGCATTTTGATAATGCCAAAAGATTGAAAAAGCAAATACAGTTGGAAATGCCATCTGCAGTAACCCATACGAAAACTGAACTTCTGTGATCTCTGACAAATACTGATTATTATTTTCAATTATTATTTAGGGATTTCACTCCACTGGTCTATTATCGCTACAGGAGCGTACTGGAGATATTTGTTATTTTTTAGGGTTCCGTACCTCAAACGGAAAATACGGAACCCTTATAGGATCACTTTGTTGTCCGTCTGTCCGTCTTTGTGTATGTCAAGACTCTTTATCTCGGGAACGCGTAAAGATATCGAGTTGAAATTTAAACTGTATACGTATATCTATAATCTCTTGCAGTTGTGTAAAAGAAAGACTTCTCAGTTATCGTTTAAAAAAGTTAGAGCCGTTTATGTCGTAAAAACCGCATATTTCGATACTCACAAAAATCAAAACCTACGGGGTACTTCCCGTTGACATAAAACTATGAAATTTGGCGAGAAGCATTGTCTCAGGGTACACATATAGGAATAAATCTAAAAACTGTAGGTACATTTTTATTTAAATCACAAAAAAATAGGGCCTCTAAATTCACAAAATATGGGTTCAAAATTCAAAGTGAGTAAATCGTATCATATAAAAGAACTTCATTAGCACATGCTAAAACAGGTTTTTAATTATTTTAATAACGTGTTTGTACCTGTGGAACCCTCGATGTGCGAGCCTGACTCGCACTTGTCCGGTTTATTTTTTAATACATCATTATAATTATATTTTCATATAAAATATAGCCGCTGCCTATTATTACTGTATTTCTAAGTTTTCGCAACATAATTATGTGTCTGTGTATCTGGCTTGTGGTATTATAACTCCCAAATGAATGGTCCTATTTTTTGCAGTCATCTTTATTTTTGTTTGAAAGCTGATATTATCATGATAATTTTCAGCCTTTTCTAAACTTGGAGATAACGCTTTCGGAGTTAACGTTTTTAATTTGACACTTGTTAGTAGTCAAGTAAACTAGAGCGAGTAACTGGCCGAATACAAACGCAGCACGTCTAATGGCATCGTCCCATAACGTAGTTACTACATGCTCGCTACAGGAGCGTACTAGAGATATTTATTATTCTTTTGATACATTATTATAATAATGTTTTCATACAAAACAGAGCGCGGTCTACTGTCACGCAAAATGTGTTGATAATGGATTTTCCTCAATGAAATAAATTCTTACTATAGCGGGCTTACTACCAGTTTTTCGGCTAAAAGTTCCACTCATAATCATCATCAGCCTGTGTTGACCCACTGCTGGATATAGGCCACCTCTCTTAAGTGCCATTGTTCCCTATCTTGGTCCAATCTCATCCACGCCTGACCAGCGATGGGTCTGATGAAAGTCTGGTCAAAGTTCCACTCTGTACCAGTCTTTTAATAGTCCATTGCAGGACGTAGGCCTACCCACGAAGGATTATTGGGCCATATCCATTACGCTGGCCCAGTGCGGGTTGGTGGATTTACATACGCAATCGAATTTCTTCTACGGACGTATGCACATGTCACACAATGTTTTCCTTCACCGAAAGTGCCACTCATTATCATCCTGTCAGCCGTATGACGTTCATTTATGTATATAGGTTTTAATTTCGACTGCCTCGGTGGCTCAGTAGTTAGTGACCCTAACTTCTGGGTCAAAAAGGCGTGGGTTCGATCCCCACACAGGGCAAATATTTATGTGATGAATATAAGTGTTTGCTCTGTGTTTGGGTGTTATTTAGTTACTATCTATGCAAGTATGTATTTAAAAATAAGTATAAGTATTATATCAGTCTCTCGCAGCCATGTCACAAGCTTTGCTTAGTTTGGGGTCAGAGGCCGTGTGTAAGATGTCCCAAAATATTTATTTATTTATTAGTTAATATCTTTCCACAATATATTTTCAAAAGATAGGTCGAACATTTTTTGGTGGTTTAATCAGTGTTTCTGAGTAGGTACATACATTAACAAATACAGTGTGAACAACGCCACTTACGAGTATAACGAACGTGAACGCTGAATCAAACTTCTTTGCAGCTGTGAAGTTAGTTACAAACTGCGCAGAACCCGATTCTCCGAGCAGCTGTTTTGTGAGCTTCAAAAAGGATTGGGTTTTGTGCAGCTTGTAGTTAACTTCACAGCCGTCAAGTATTCTGATTCAGCCTATACAGGTAGGGGCTCGTAAGTGTAGCGCTGAAGGTAGTGTGGAGAGGATGGCTGCGCATGGTGACCGCCATACTAAACCCATGCGCAACCATCCCCTCCACACTTCGCTCAGCGCTAGACTTACGTGCCGCGACCTGTACGTGTGTCCATAACACCTAATATTTTGTCCGCAGGGCAAAGATCTATCAGACCCGAAGGAGATGGAGCTGGCCAAGCAGCTCTCCGACCTTGTCTCTGTCTCTCTCGACGCGGCCTTCTGCGAGTCTCGGCTGCGCTCGTGCGAGGGAGACGACGGTATAGTCGTCACTGCCGTCCGCGCAAGAGCTCACAATTTGATCAGGTCAGTGCATTACAGGAAAAGCTTATTTGATGTGAAAACGTCTTATAGATGGAACGCCGGCTGCACGCAAGAAAAAGTATCACGTTCTGCCTGAGCCGAGAGGGCAAGCGATAGAGAGACACGATCGGCCCAAGCTTGCGGCATGTTTCAGTTGTTGATTAAACAATGTTTTCTTATGACGTATCACGTAAAAGTATCTTCCGTAACCCGACTGCAGACAACCAATTCTTTTAGTACTGGATATAGGCCGTAGGCCATAGGTCGGCCTTGGCAGCAACTTGAATCCTTCGGACGGACGTTCTACGCTTAAGGGGGCGCCTAATGCCAAAATCAAGCAAAAGTGTATTTTTAAAGACGTGGTCTAATGGTAACGAACATAATTATTCACATGATAAAAATACTATAGGAAAGGAAAAAACCCGAAGTAGCAGAGTAATCGCGTAGAATTTTGGAAAATAATATGGTTACTTTAGAAAAAAAAAATTGGCATCATAAAAAAAAGACATTTTATTTCAAATGCTCGAAATTATCAGCGACAACACCACATTATTTTTGACAAATGACGTAGCCAGACTAATGTTCTAGTCAAGCTAAATGCTTAAATTTTGAATAAATAAATAAAATCTCACCTAAAAATATAAGCTGGAGCTCAAAGCCAACATCATCATAAACTGTGTCATGCGATTTTCGACTCTAAACAAAGTAACATAGATGATAGCGGGCGATGCGAGAAGCGCGGGTAAATTCCGATTTTTTCGTGGCACTAGGCGCACTCTTAACGATTTGCTTCACAAAGTACATATATTTACAAAGGTATGTATAATCTATAGAATAGAAACGCTTTATTCACACAATCCACAATATAACAATCAAAGAGTGCAATATATTTAAATAGTGCGACAACCGGCGGCCTTATCGGTTAGAGCGATTTCTTCCAGGCAACCTGATTAAGAGAGGAAAGGATTATAAAGGAAGGCAAGGGACGGGGTGTACAAAAATGGCGAATTAATTTAAAAAGTAATAACAATGAACTATACATATACAGGGTTATCCAGACCTGGTGTACTAAGCCGAAAGAAAGAGGCGGTGATAAAGACCATCGTTATGAACAACTAACTAAGGAGCCAACCCAAAATTCGAGTAAAAAAATCAGCTATTCCATACATTTTGTCGATCCCGAGTTACAATTTTGTATGGAACAGCTGATTTACTCGAATTTTGGGTTGGCTCCATAGTTAAAGTTGTTCATAACGATTTTATAAATATTTTGGGACATCTTACACACGGCCTCTGACCCCAAACTAAGCAAAGCTTGTGATATGGCTGCCAGAGACTGATATACTACATATACTTATTTTTAAATACATACTTATATAGATAGTAACTAAATAACACCCAGACACAGAGCACTTATGTTCATCACATAAATATTTGCCCTGGTGGGGATCGCACCCACGCCTCGCCGATCCAGAAGTTAGGGTCACTAACCACTGAGCCACCAAGGCCGTCTTTATGGTCGATTAACGATGGTCTTTATCACCCCCTATTGGCTTAAAACAGGGTAAACAAATAACCCTGTGTGTACAATATTTAAATTTTAGGTAGATAGATTCTAGATACATCAACGTACCATAAGACAGTGAATTAAAACTAGTGCGACAATTTGGCCTTATCGCTTATAGCGATCTCTTCCAGTCTTCCTTTCACTATGGAACAAAACGGAAAAGCAAGTTGAAAGCGCGCATCGCCTCAGTTTATTTAGTTAGACGCGAGCATAACTTAATTTGGTTAATGGATTCACTCTGCGCCCGACGCGAGGAATATTGGGGCAAAATATGATGACGAGGTGCTCGGAGAGGTTTTATGGACTATTTTGGGGAGACTAGTAAAAATAATATGCACTACCTACTTAAAATACTCATTCAGACATATGACGTCCACTGCTGGACATAGGCCCCTTTGGATCTCCAATAAGACCGGTTGGAAGCGGCTTGCATCCAGCGTGATCCTGCGGTCTTAATGACATCATCTGTCCACCTCGAAAGTAAACGTTCTACGCTGCGCTCGTTGCTACGTGGTCTCCACTCGGGAACTTTTCGACCTTTTTAATCCCGAGCTAGTTTACAATGCACTGGTATTGCATAATAAATGTTATCCAGAACATGAGTATATCTGACGGAATAGGCATGAAGACTGGGTAAAAATAAAAACCGGACAAGTGCGAGTCAAGCTCGCACATCGAGGGTTCCGTACAAACACGTTGTTAAAATAATTAAAAACCTGTTTTAGCATGTGCTAATGAAGTTCTTTTATATGATACCTTACATGATACGATTTACTCACTTTGAATTTTGAACCCATATTTTGTGAATTTTGAGGCCCTATTTTTTTGTGATTCAAATAAAAATGTACAGTTTTCAGATTTATTCCTATGTGTACTCTAAGACAATACTTCTCGCCAAATTTCATATTTCTACGTCAACGGGAAGTACCCTGTAGGTTTTGATTTTTGTGAGTGCGAAATATGCGGTTTTTTACGACATAAACGGCTCTAACTTTTTTAAACGATAACTGAGAAGTTTTTCTTTTACATAACTGCAAGAGACCATAGATATACGTATACAGTTTAAATTTCAACTCGATATCTTTACGCGTTCCCGAGATAAAGAGTCTTGACATACACACAGACGGACAGACATAGACGGACAGACGGACGGTCGGACAACAAAGTGATCCTATAAGGGCTCCGTTTTTTCCGGTTGAGGTTGTAGGTACCCTAAAAGTCATTAAGTATTAGAATATAAAACATCATTAATATTACATCAGTTAGATTTATCAAAAAATATTGGACACGTATTTTTTCTTTCATCAACCAAACAATAAATGACAAAGATAAACCTTGTCAAAGTTCGGGGGTGGGGGCTGTTGAACTTCAACGGGCTATCTTCACAAATTTTTGTTTAGTTGACAAAATAAAAAATACGTGTTTTATGTTTTTTTGATAACCTATCTGACGGACTAATTATATTTTTGAGTCATCTAGCTTATTTTATTTTATCTTTCATTTTTATAGAATTTCTTTGTAAATTTCATTGCACTTTTTGCTTTTACTACACTTTGACTAAACATAATTATAGTTAATACCTAGATTAATACAACGTTAAACAAAACATTGGTTCAACCTTATCACATGTTATTTGATGTTCATTCATAATTCCTACAATATTCCACACCCCTATCAGGTCACATTTCACCCAAACACCAGCACGCCATACTCTGTTAATTAAAACGTAAACAATAAAATCTCCCTGCATACGTCACGACTGGTTAGCATCGGGTAGACATTTTACTCGTCTGTCGTGTTCGCTTTGTCTGTGAGGGCAATATTTATATAATATCTAATAATTTTATTGTTCTCAGGCCCCATTAAAGGAGAAAAGGCAATCCTTTAAACAAGAAAAAGTATTATCGAAGAATGGCAATATTTCCTTTTCTTGTTTTAATAGTTGCCTTTTCTTATTTAAAGGAAAGGCAATATAAAAAAAAATGAACAAGAGTAATATTAAAATTATACCATGCTACAAGCTTAGTAAGATCAGTGATATTCTCGAAATTGATTATAAAAAAGGATAAGATGATTTTTTTATAATCAATTTCGAGAATACCCTATCTAGTACGTCATATTTTACCTAAACACCAACACGCCATAATTTGTTAACTAAAACGTAAACAATAAAATCTCCCTGCATACGTCTGGTCTGGTTAGCATTGTGTAGACTCGTCTGTCGTTTTATTTAGATATGTCTATGAGGGCAATCGTTCTTACGCATTTATCATTCGACGCCACTCTTCGATATTGCCTTTTCTGGTATAAAGGATTTCCTTTTCTTATTTAAATAATTGCCTTTTATTGACTGCCTCGGTGGCTCAGTGGTTAGTGACCCTAACTTCTGGATCAAAGAGGCGTGGGTTCGATCCCCACCCAGGGCAAATATTTATGTGATGAACATAAGTGTTTGCTCTGTGTCTGAGTGTTATTTAGTTACTATCTATATAAGTATGTATTTAAAAATAAGTATATGTAGTATATCTCAATAAGTATATGTAGTATATCGGATGACCTCATTAAGAACGCAGGATCGCGCTGGATGCAAGCCGCTTCCAACCGGTCTTATTGGAGATCCATAGGGGAGGCCTATGTCCAGCAGTGGACGTCCTTTGGCTGATGGATGGATGGATATGTAGTATATCAGTCTCTGGCAGCCATATCACAAGCTTTGCTTAGTTTGGGGTCAGAGGCCGAGTGTTAGATGTCCCAAAAATATTATTACTAAAAATATTATTGTTTTAAGGAAAGGGCAATCTCCCTGCATACGCCATGGCTGGCTAGCTTTATGTAGGCATTTTGCGCTTTTCTCCATTTTAGTTACGTCGTGAGGGCAATATTGTTCTGGAGCCCATTCGACGCCACTCTTCAATATTGCCTTTTCTTGTTTAAAGAATTTCCTTTCATTATTTTAAGAACATGCGATATCTAAAAATAAGAAAAGGCAATATTGAAAATATACTACGAGATTAGTAAGATCGGTAACATTCTGCGAAGAGGTTGTAATTAAGTTTGAGAAAACTCTATCGTGTGAAATAGTGGCCAGGTTTGTTTAGTTTAATATACAGGTTATTTAACAAAAACAATTTGAACATACAATTTTAAAATTATTATTATTTTCTTTGTGTTGTTCTAGATGTATTTCCGCTAAAGTACTTACAACATACCTACATAGGTGTCTGCAAATCTCGAGTACTCGTAAATAGGTATCTCCTAGGTAAGCGTGCTAGAGCTAAGCTACACCCTGGATCGCAAATCTGCTGAACATCAGGCAGTATGTAGTCAAACGCAGACCTAATTGAAATAAAAAAAAATGCAATTGTAAAAATGAAAATTCCTTCCTTACTGGTGGGCTTTGTTAAACAATCAACTAGTAATTGTCCAGTCACTTCGAGATATTACTTTACTAGTTTTTACCCGCGGCTTCGCCTGCATGATATTTTGATTTTTGACGCAATATCATTATAATTTATAGCCTATGTGCTATATTACTGCAAAGTTTCATCTCAATCCGTTCAGTAGTTTTTGCGTGAAAGAGTAACAAACATCCATACATCCATCCATCAATCCTCACAAACTTTCGCGTTTATATTATTAGTAGGATAGGATAATAGGACTAGTTTTAACCCGCGGCTTCGCCCGCATGATATTTTGATTTTTGACGCAATATCATTATAATTTATAGCCTATGTGTTATTCTGATATATAAGCTATATTATTGCAAAGTTTCATCTCAATCCGTTCAGTAGTTTTTGCGTGAAAGAGTAACAAACATCCATACATCATCCATCCATTCATCCATCCTCACAAACTTTTGCGTTTATAATATTAGTAGGATAGGATATTCAATACATTGATTAAGTGGAACGAAAGTATCAGTCTTGCCAATCGAGTGGGTCACCCTTTCGCGGGGTAATCGTGTCGGAGGATTAAATCGATAATCACATGTAATGGAGACCATGTGGCACCCCCATAGCGGAGGGTGACACAGAGACATCGCTGATTAACTTGTAATATTAGTTTAGCTACATAATTATGTTCGTGAGGAGATCCGTTGAGGAAACTTTAAAACCGGCGTAGCGATTTAAAGTTACCAAAATAGTCCAGTAGATTAGCAAGTTGAATTGGCAGTGGGCAGGGCACATCACATGGAATTGATGGACGATGAATAAGTTTTCGAATGGAGAGTACGTACTGGCCAGCGCAGCGTAGAATGTCCACCGACACGGTGGATCGATGATCTAACCAAGATCGCAGGAACAAGCTGAATGCAAGCCGCTTCCATCCGGTCTAATTTGAAATATATATAGCCTATGTCCAGCAATGGACATCTTAAAGCTAAATAAAGATGTTTATGATTTTTTTAAACAAGCACCCCTTTTTCTCCTTTTGGTAAAGTAAGTAAAGTTAAAAATCCTAAATCAGTGCTTCTCTTTATGTTTTAAGTCCCCACGTCGAAGCAGAGGGCTAATACAGTGCTTTGACTGCCTCGGAGGCTCAGTGGTTAGTGACGCTGACTTCTGGACCAAAGAGGCGTGGGTTCGATCCCCACGCAGGGCAAACATTTATGTGATGAACGTAGGTGTTTGCTCTGTGTCTGGGTGTTATTTAGGTATTATCTATATAAGTATGTATTTAAAAATATGTATATGTAGTATATCAGTCTCTGGCAACCATATCACAAGCTTTGCTTAGTTTGGGGTCAGAGACCGTGTGTAAGATGGCCCCTAATATTTATTTTATTTATTTATTTATTTGCTTCGCCTTTATTGTCAGTTCTGGGCCTTGCGTTTCATTTCGCTCCAAGTTAGTCCAATGCTTTTGTCTTCGGCAATGATCGAGCGCCGCCATGTCTGCTTTGGGCGGCCAGGTTTGCGTCTACCCTGCGGAGTCCGGTCCAGGGCTTGCCTTTAGTTGTAATTTTGTGAATTTATAAATTATTCGTAGGTATTTTTAATTTTGTTAGTTATTGTTGATTCCAATTTAATTTTTTTTTTTTACCAAATGTTTATTTAAAACTCTGTTGTTACACGCACATTGCGAGAATGCCTAGGTCCAAAGATACGGGTGCTTTGTTGTACCCAGTTTGGGGAATAGTGTATTCATAAAAGTTGTATAATTTGTATCTTGTGACGATAAATAATTTTGAATTTGAATGTGGTCCAACTCTACGCAGCCAATCCAGCTCTACTTACGGCGCCTTATTTGCAAATCGACAGGATCTACATGGCACTGCCTCCAGAGGCCTATCGAGTACTTACGATGTACATTTTCTGCCGTCAAATGATACCTAAAGCACCCTTTGGGATGTAATCGTCACTCCGCACAGAATTAACCACTCCGTTCTCCCTTCGAGTACAAATACTCGGTACTCGATAAAGTAATTACGTGCTCGATACTCGAAGTGTTTGATTGGATTGCGCTTTTCAGATTTTTTCAAGGGTTCTTTTGATAGCTGCGATTTTTATAAAATCGATCGTGTTTTAAAAGACTTAAAAAAGGTTCACAATTCGACTGTTTTTGTAGATGTAAGTATACGCGATTACTCCGCCAATTATTAACCGATTTTGATGACACTTTTTTTGTTTGGTAGACCATACTTCAGATGTAATCCTATTAAAATATATCTAAATCGTAGCTGATATAGATATCGATTTTGATCGCTTTTGAAAAATCAACTATAATGTAAAAATTGCTACCTCGTCGTTTTTAAAAAATCAGTATTCAGTATTCAAATATTTATTGCACCAAAAGTAACTTAAGGTATTTACATACACAATTGGTATATTATTATGAGTAATACAAGTAAACTTAAGGACCCTGATTTATAGGGCGTCGCAAATATACAAAAGTTAATTCTTACAGTCTACGTGTAAATCTAACTCTGTATTATCTAAATTACTCATACACTAAGGAGTACACGTATTATCTAATATATATTATTTGTTCTTATAATATTCTTATAAAGTAGTTATAATAGTGTCTAATCAAGTAACCTCGTGATATTGTGTTTTAAAATCAACTATAATTTAATAATTACTACTTACATACGCGGTTAAAGTCGGTTGTGCTATTTTTGGCGAAAAATACTAATTAAATAAGGGTAGTTCAGTTAGGTTAAACCGAAAGGGGGTCCAACTTACAATAGGTCTATCCACTAGGGGTTTACTATGGGTCCAACCCATCAATATTTAAAACAGAAAAAAGGTCCACGCGTTCCCGAGATAAGTCTTGGCAAACAGTAAACAAAGGGAAAACAAAGTGATCCCGTAAGAGGCTTAAGGGTTCCGTTTTTTTATTTTTGACCTAGGGAACCCTAAAAAGTTTTTATAGAATGTACTTATAGTGATATGCTATCGAATTTCTTGTACGAACGTATGTATTTTTCACGAAATTTGAAGGAACACAAAATAAACACGATTCGGGAACACCATGTGTACAAAGAAAACACCAAAACCATGATCTGTAAATACCGAGTGAAGTCCAGAGTCCAGATGCACGTAAACAGCGCCGTAATAAAAAACAAATATTGACATTGAATATTAGGGCAAATAATCAGCGGGGCCCCTGGTTTTTTAATAAATTAAAAATGTCCCTGACAAATTATAGGAAAAAGGTCGGGTTGCGGTGCTAGCGGGAGTCTATGGGCAAAGAGTGCGCGATTAAATACATACTTTACTCATATCATATTACAATACATTATAACATTATAACATACCGTGAGTAATAACAAAAATACGAAGTAAGTACCTATTTATTTATTACTAGCTGACCCGGCGAACTTCGTTCCGCCTAACAGTCGATTAACGTAGCCTAAGTTACTCCTTATTACATCAGCTACCTGCCAATAAAAGTCCCTTCAAAATAGGTCCAGTCATTTCAGAGATTAGCCGGAACAAACAGACAGACAGACAAAAATTGTAAAAGATGTTATTTTGGTGTATGTTTTTGGTGTTGGTTGTGTAAAAAACGGTTATTTCAATATTTACAGACACTCCAATTTTATTTATTTGTATAGATGTATAGACTAGCTGACCCGGTGAACATCATTTCACCATCTGTCAACTGTCAATGACAACTTTTACATGCAGGAACATTTTGTATGGGAAAATTAAATTCATGTTTTTATCACGTGACTCCCTTCATATTTAAATTTTCTCATCGTTTAAAAACTTTCCTTAATTTCCAAGGATATTTCAAGACAATAATTAGCCCAATCGATCCAGCCGCTCTCGAGATTAACAACCACGTTTCATTTTTATACAAATATAGATGAGTTTTTTGCGTCCCACTGCTGGGCAAAAGCATCATTTATTCTTCTTCCACTCTTCATGTTCTAACTAAAGCTATGTCAGACGTTCAAAGTATTTATAATTAAGTAACTTATACATACATACATCGACATGGTATATAGACGGCCACCTGTATCTATGATTTCTTCTAGGCAACCTTTTGATGGATTAAAACAACAGAATAAGAATGACTGTGGTTGGTTGGTATGATATTATCTGTCTTTGTACAAGATTCCTCGATACTGCGTCATGCAATAAATGTTTTTGAATCAATTGCTCGCTTTTTTCACTACTGCTCAACCCTGACCATTTACTCCATAGGACGCCAGCTTTAATTCTAATATTACGGCGCGGCGACTTTTCGTGTCGGGTGGGCAATGCAATAAAATGTAGTCTGTAGCATATGGAATCGCTATCACTCATTAATCTAATCGCTTTCCGCTCATACCACCACCCGACCCTCCCCACTTCACAGGGTGCCGGTTTCCATTCTAATATTACGGACCGCGACTTTTGTAATTTTCGTATCGGTGGGCGGGGCGAGCATGCTGTCTAATTATAATGCCGGCTTTACACGTCAATCGGGGACATTGGGGACAATGGGACGACAATTGATTTGGACTCACTTGACTTGCGAGAATCAATTTGTTAATTTGAATTGATGCCTTGTGAAAATTTAATATTAATTGATATCTAAGCGATGCTAAGCTGGCGCTCTATTGAAAGTGAAATAATTATTTTTCGACGATAAGGGCATAACCGACTTCCACCGTGTACAGAATTCGAATTACGAATCGATGTGTCATCCATGTAGTAGTTTTTACGTTATTGTCGATTAATTTTTAAAAAAGGCTTCCGCCGATTTCGATTAAATTTAACCAGGGAGTATATTTTCTTTTTCGAAACAAAAATTTTTTTTTTAAATTTGTTTACAGTTGGCGAAAATATCGATGAACAAAAAACATACAGACGAACATAGTATATACCTCTTCTAAGTCGGTAAAAACCTAGATAAACTTATACTTTTGGTATCTACAGGTTGTCTTACTTGTTCCTTTCGCTACTATTTTATAACGTATGTAGATATGTATATATATAGGTATATGTATAATTATATTTATATATTATATCGTATATATGTAAGTATATTTAAAACTTAGATTCAATAAGTATATTTAGTTTATTATTTATAGGTGTTTTATTTATTAATATCTATTTAAGGCCACTATTTATTGTTCTTGTCGGTTCATATTCGTGCAAGGTTGCCTGGAAGAAATCGCCATGGGTGAAAAGGCCGCCACTTTATAATCATATTTTTGTCGTATATGTGTAAATAGTGTTTATTTTTCTTATTGTGGTTGTAAATAAAGAGTTTTGTCTGTCTGCCTGCCTGTCTGTCTGTCTGTTGCCTGTCGAGTTATAGATTATGTTGATTTTAGCTCACTTTCGAACACGTCGTTCAGTTCTGTATGCTACGTCATGGTTGCTTGAAAGAAATCGCCATGGGTGATAAAGCGGACATTTTATAATCATATTTAGTCCTAAATGTGTACATGTTCTAAATGTTTAAGTTTTGCTTTGCGGTTATAAATAAAGAGATTTGTCTCTCTATCTACTTGCACTATCCGCTGTGCTTCCAACTTTACACAGACGGTTCAACTTAATATTAAACGTATTACAATGCTTATGTTCCTAATATTGGTGCTTCCGTTCTTAGTAAATCTCATTCAATCTTGTAAAGAAACCCCATCTACAATGCTCGTTGAACTTAATAACTGCCCACACTATTTAAAGAAACGAAAAGGAAAAAATAAAATAAAAACTACATATTATGAACCCTTAATTTATTAACAGTAGATTTAACAGCAGTGGCTCTACATTTGATTCGACATAATGACAATCAAAATACGAGCTACACATCCGAATTGTCTCATCATCTGTCACCATTTTTTACACATACAAGCCCCTACAATATTTATCGAGTGCCCCGCATGTCCCTCTTACGCAGAATACTGATGCTATAGAAGTAAAGCTCCATTATTTACAGCAATTCTAAGGGTCGTTTGTCAACTTCTATCGTATATCTAACTTATCCATTTCCATCGCTCAGGTTAAACAGAAGGAAGTTGTCCTGTCGTACAAAGAGGTAAAAACACAGATGACCTCGAAGAGTAGATATTGCTCCACCGACAAGAGCTATGCTCTACATTTAAAAAAAATAGCAATTTAGCTAGTAACGTGCTCTATTTTGGACCTTCCACGTATACTTAACTTTACGGATGACTTTTTTTCGATATTTATTTTGCACTGAACACGACTATTTTAAAAAAAACCGTAACTACGAAAGGGGACATCGTAAAATGGAACGATGAAAAAAAAATACAACACAAATAATATGGGGAATGGTTATGGAACTGTCACTCAAAATTGAGCCCCTGTATGCGTTATACAGCGCACAATGCATGAAGCTTGACTTCTACAGTCTCGATATTTTCCTCCCTGAGCTTGTTGTAGGGGAACTCCGGGTGAAGTGGGGTCGCCGGCAGTGACGCACGCTGTGACAGGTGACGTTTATGCGCTTTGTCGTTTAAGTCCAAAGTAGTTGATCGCTGTGCAGTCAGATTTAGTGTTTGTTTATGATTGTTTTTGGCGTATAATTGCGTAATGAATGGTGTATTTTTATTCAACATGACATGACGTTGCATGTTTATTTAATCTTACGAATTAATGAAAAAATATATGTGTAAATTAAAAAAAAAAAATTATTTGAGTCGTTGGCACGAAACGACGCGACGATGATTGTGAGTGATGGTACAAGATAATATTATAATAATATTATTTGTCCACGCGAAGCTGGAACTGGTCGTTAGTGGAGGATAAACGATTTAGCAAAAATAAACATACTTACTTTCATTTTAGAAATATTTAATTAACATACCTAATCCGACACACCCATAAATTATACAAAAACAAATGTTATATCTCTTAAGGAACGACGTAGCAAGGGTGCTCTACGGTTCAATTGCTCAACAAGTATAATGAAAAATGTTGTATTATAAGTTATATTAAAACTATTACAAGTATTGATTAGTTTCTTTAAAATTATCTCTTAATATTTTAGAACCCTTACTATTATATATCGAGGGGATACTCGTATTATTCCCGTTCTTCCCACAAACAAATTATGACCGCAAAACTTTACCCGTAACCGAATTATCGAAACGGTAACAATTACCCGCAATTTCATGACACGTGGCCTGCTATGACAAAATTAAAGCAAAAAAAAAAGAAAACTAAATTCAACCTTAATCCTTGAGTATTAGGAGTTATTATTTTTATGTATTTTGGATGAAATGTAAGCCACGTGCCAAATGTCTAAAGTGTGTTACTACTATAAATAAAAATTACATTGCAATTTGAATTCTATGGTTTCTGTTATAAGGTCTAGCAAAAAAATTCATGGATATTGAAATAGTGTGTAAAGAAATCCCTTGCGATTTTCGCTTGGGATTTGAATTGATATCATAGTTTGTGCTTAGAGACTTGCTATATTTTTTTTGAAGATATGACACGTGCCCTTACCCCACATGTATGTGCAGTCATGTATTTTTATTCTATCTTTGCTCACGGTGTTTTGTCCACGTGGAAGTCTCGTCACAGTATCTGTTACTTCATTTTTCGTTTACATCATAGTTAAATAATTTAATTCATCTCTAACGAGGTACTTAAACTTGAGTATTCCAGAATACCTTTTAAACCTTTTGATCTTCCTCCACCTTTTCCAGAATACATTTAATATCTTTTTATGCACCTAACAAACAAATTGACGGTTCTCCTGATGGCAAGAAACTGAAACTTCCTAAACGGACAACTAAAATACTAGAGCCGATACCAGTGCGTTGACTACTTTTCAGCGTGAGGAATCTCGATGAAAATTATAAATAATAATATGTAGTTTTATAGCTACGCGACTGACAAATGAGAATATTCATGTACCAGTTGCATTAAAAGCTAAATTAGATTAATTCATGTAAGAGGGCAAATATTCCACTTGGCATCGACAAAACGTTTTAATATCATTGCTCAGTGGCCATATGCGAGACGCGGTGTGCTGTGAAATCGAATGAAAACATACTCGATTGAAAATATGACGTCATTTATGTCGTTTATTAGAGCTGGACCATTTCACCCGCACCTCCCCTAAGTGACGCCGGGGCTGAGTGAGTTTTATGAGTTTTTGGACACATTTATTTTAGTTTTTTTTTGAAGAAAAATATATTTCGGATTTCATTGACTGAATCACAAAGCGTAGTCACTATACTTCTGAGCCAACTTTTGCTTAAACTTGATAATACTTCTAGCTTTCAATTCAATACTTACTTCTAAGGCATCTAACAATTTTGTGAAAGTGTACAAATGAACTTAGTTTTAGGACTTTAGGTACACGTGAAGTGTTCACTGTAATTGCATGTTTTGCTTTTTAACTTCCTACTCAAAAAGAGGTGTTTTTACACTTTATGTGTCTATTTGTGACATCCTACTTGTAGACCCCAAATAAATGAACTGAGGATTTTTATATCAAACTGAGAGGATAGATAGATAGATAGATAGATAAACTCTTTATTGATTCACATTCACACACACATAAAACAGAAAATAGAGTAAAAATAGATGCTAAAACATGTGAAGCAACCGGCGGCCTTATCACTGAAAGTGATTTCTTCCAGGCAACCTTAGGATGGAGAGAGATAGGTACAAAAGAAAATACGACGAGGTGTGCTAATTTAGAGTACACTTTTAAAAGTAAAACAAAATATCGAGGATCGAGGTGGTTCTTAGTTTAAATACTTTGAATCTATGTTTTGAATTAATATTTAGTGTATTTCCGCTATCTTGTTGTAGGCAAATAAGTTTAAGGGCATTAAGGACATTTATAAAAAAAAAAAGAAAAGCTTTCTTGCGAGCTACCTCGAAGAGTCAACACGTCCTGAAGATGCCTCGTTGAGAGGCGAAACACGTGTCGAACAGAGTGTAGTGCAGTGAGAATAAGGGTGTTATTTACTAGTGAAGTGTTTTCATTATTTTGTCATATTATTTTTAAAAGATTTTTATAATATTTATTTGTTGTTAACGGATTATTATTGTAGTATTTTTAAAAATATATAATAGTGTAGTGAAAATATTTGATATTTATTATTATTTTATCTATTTTGTAAAATTGAGTTTTTTAAATGTATAGTTATTGTAATATTAGTCATTGTTTGTAATTTTTTTTTTATACCTATATTTTTTTTTGTAATTGTCCTTAATGCCCTTAAACTTATTTGCCTACAACAAGATAGCGGAAATACACTAAATATTAATTCAAAACATAGATTTGAAGATGAATTTCCGCAAAGTAACGCCTGATTCAATCAACTATTGAATACTTTGATAAAATGTATGCTCAAAAGATTTCGAAAATCATAATTTTGTTTTGTCACGTGAGTTTCAGTAATACTGTACTGTACCAGTTTTTAATAGTCCACTGCAGGACCTAGGCCTGCCCATCAAGGGCGATGATCCGGTTTTATTTTGGCGAAAAAATGGACAGATTTTTAAAGTATTTTTTTGTTCGTTTCGGAGGGTGACAGTGCGATTTTCGTCGCATATGGCCAGCTCACGATGTTATTGTCGATGTGTAGTGGTAATCAAGTGGAAGCGCGATGCGATTGGCGGCATGCGTGTTTTGCCCACTCTCCTCTTGTGGAAAATTAATCTCATTTAACTTGTTAATATCCTTTGTGGCGTATGGAGCGTGTTCGACTGCTTCTCCACTATTAACGTAACCAAATAAGGAATTGGATTCCTAATGTGGAATACCGGGATTTATCTCTCTCTTAGAAGTAACAAACTGTATCTGAAACAACCGATTTTAGTAGATATGGATACTTATATTTATATTGAAAACATAAAGAAAACAGCTATTCCATACTTTTTGTCGAAAGTCTATGAAAAATCGTATGGAACAGCAGTTTTTTTTTACGTTTTCACGGTTGGTCAGTAGTAGTAGTAGTAAAAGTTGTTCAAATTTTGCCATAGATGTCACCGCTTAAGGCTCCGACACCGGTAGACAAACACATTGTATAATCACTTCTTACACATGCGAGGGAGTACATTCCCACCGCAGTCGATCACCTATAATATAATAAATATAATATAATTAACAATAACCCGCGACACCGCCGGTCGCGTGCCACAAATGCGCTTCCCGTGTATTCACCGGGGAGTGGGTTCGATCACCGACGTCATACGTCCCTGGTGACGTATCCATGAGGATGCTTTGGGTTGTATGGATCATGTGGATGGGGTTGGGAGGAATAATCATATTATAAGTTTGGTAATAATATCATAATCATCATGTTGGTGGTAGGAAGTGGACTGTTGGACATAGGCCTTCCCAATATGTTTCCAATAAGACACTCCACGCTCGTAAAGCAGGCGTCGTAAACCATTACGGTTTCATATTGTACGTTATGGAAAATACAGGAAAACATCAAGTAGAATATAATAGACAATATTATATACACAATTATATTCATTGAATCATAGCATGCACTAAAATTTTTCATGTAAAGAATATACATATTATCTCAAACTATAGTTAATTTAGAATTAAGCGTGTAATGGTTACACGCTTAAACGAGCAATTATTGTATTGCTTGCAATGTTTGTTTACACAGCTCTAACAATTTTGATGAAATTTGGTGTATAGATTTGAGAGAGAGAAAGCTTTTCTAGATTAGCTTAATTTTTTTTTGTACTGAGCGGAGCTTGTCTCTCTTTAGTTTTAACAGATGGAAGAAAGTAGAAAGTCCCAAAAGTGAAATATTACCCGCTGCAACCCCGAAACATGTGACATCGACCTACCAACCCTACAATAGCTATATCATAGACTTGACAGACAGACGTCGCAGGGGACTGGCCGACCCAGTACATCGAAACCACATTTGACGCACGCGACTTTAACATCACTTTATTTTTCCTGTGACTAGAACGAAAGAAAAAAACATCAATGGAAGTGAGCTTTCATATTTTAAGTAGTAGACTGAAATCTATATAGAATTACAGGAAAAAAAAAAACAAATTGCGTTTCGTGGATGCATGGAAACGCTTAACCCTACAATAACTATCATATCTTGACAGACAGACATCGAAATCACATTTAACACACGCAACTCTACCATCAACTAAACCTAATTTAAAAAAAAAAAACAAAAGAAATAATGTTAAAAATTTAAGTAAACTTTCATATTTCAAGTAGGTACTATGCTGAGAACTGTCTAGAATTACAGAAACGGAATCTTATTTTGCTATACTCTATAAAATTTAACTTGATCTCTGCGACAGTAGAAGATTGACATTTTTAGAGTTGGGATAGTGGTGGAAAAAATCGATTTTCAAACAATGTTGTAATGAAATCGAATGAGTAGTTGAAGGTGAGAAATTGGATTTGATTTACTTACTATTATTTAAGATCAAGTATGTACACATATAGATAATGTTATGATATTAATTATATACTCATAATAATGTAACGATAGTATTTATCGACGTTTTTCACCATTATCGATTCTAATGTAACATATAATTAGGTTTAATTTAATTACACATGTAAAAAATGTTATGGTATTAAAATATACAATAAAATTAATGATAAATCAAATTTTATTTAAAATATCGTCAGTATAAACTATCGATATTTTAATTAAAACTATCTAAAACTCTGTGGTCACGATCATTCGTCGCCCATCACTAATCGGCATGCCCATAAAGTATGACATTGACAGGTACTGTCTGTACTATTAAGAAATTCAGGACTTCATAGGCGTGATTTTTCTGACAGCTGTCGCAGAGATCAAGTTAAATTTTATCGAGTATAGGTACTTGGATACACTTAACCCCATATTAACTGTATCATAGACTACACGAAAAGACGTCAGAAGGGACTAGGGGTCCGGTACATCGAATCCACATTTGACGCATGAGAATTTAATCATTCTTTTGTATTTTTTCTGTGACTAAAATTTCAAAGTCCGGAAAAAATGTTTTTGTTAAAAATAGATTTAATGAATTTCATGTACCTATGTACACACCTGCAAACTGTATGTAGGATTACGGAGAAAAAGAAACAAAAGGCACTTATCATTGGTGGATACTTGGATACACTTAACCCTATACGAGTATTAACAGTATCATAGCATTACGGGCGGAGTAATCGCGTAACATACGTAATAAAACATAGTCGAATTGAGAACTTACTTTTTTTGAAGTCAGCTAAAACAGTGTTCTGTTTCAGTGGTAGTGGTCACGTTTATTTCGTTACACGTTTGTTTGTGGTGAGCCGTAGTCAACATACAGTTATTTGTCCACAGAATATGTTCATAAACTTACGAAACAAAAGCTCACTAATTGGCAAACAGCAAAATAAATACGCGCTGACCATGCGCAGACGCATCAACTTTGAAATAATTTTACACTCACACCCCATTGTTATAATTGATTAATTCAATCCGCCCATTGATCGCAATCTTGGCTAAATAAATTAAACAACTACCCTCATTCTGCGTACAGTGCACCGTCCACGCCTCACGTCTCTATAAGCTCGGGCGTCCCGCCGCGCGCAGTCGGGGGCGAGCGCTCGTGCTGAGATGTTGTGCCCACTGAGCTACTCTGATGTACTTAATAAAGGATCATGGTCAATTTGCGAAATAATAGCTCGTATTGTGAACAAATAAACGGTTTCCATAGGTATTCAATCATCAGGGACCCTATCAAGCGCACACGACATCAGACCCAAGTGAAGTAGTTCATCGCAACGTTTGACACACCATTCCTTCATAGAGTTTGTACAAAAAGAGAAGCGTCGTAGGTGAGGTCGCCCGTGTGCCATTTTACTAATTTGTTACGTTGACAACACTGCTCTGTCATTGCTAGTACAACTAAAAGTGTTTGATACTTGGTAGACACCAATTCGGTTTTCATCAGTAGACTCGCGCCTACCAAGTATAGTCGGTACCTTGGCTGCTGATTAAAATCTTATTGTTAGTTCATCGTAATGCCACGACGTTCTCTTTTCGCACTAGCTCTACCCGACCTAGACACCCCGCCACCACTGAAATCTGACGGCAGAATTTGAGAACTAAGTACTACAGAAACTAAGAACGTTTCTTAATTAAGCGATTGAGGCACCTCGTCTTTGGACTTCAGTGATGGCGCGGAGTCTATATGATCATATGGTCATCATCATATTTTCGCTTAGTAAAATATTGGGTCCACACGAAGTTCCAATAAAACTGCTATGTTCCTGACTTATCTAAGACATAGAACATCCACCGCTGAACATGAGCCTCCCATACAGGTTACCAATAATACCATAAGCGGCCTGCGGCCAGCGAAATCCTTCGGTCTTAGTCGTGTTCGTGTCATAATATATGTTCACCTTGTAGGTTCGACGCTGCGCTATTCGCTCTTGTGACTACTTCAAATTTAATAATTATTATTTTTCAAAAATGGCAAAACCGAATTCAACCGTGTGCAGAATTCGAATAGTTCACACGAATCATGTGACATCCATGTAGTATTTTTACATTGTTGTTGAGTTTTCAAAAACGGCTTAGTTGGTTTCGATTAAATTTAAATGGGACCAACTTCAAAGCGTGACCTACCAAACAAAACAAAAATAACATGAAAATCGGTTCATGATTGGCGGAAAAAAACATTAAGTCGAATTAATATCCTTTTTTCTGTAAAGTAGGTTAAAACGAAATTTGAACTACTAAAATGTATCATCTAGCCGAAAGGCGTCCGGTGCTAAAACTGAACGTCCCGGTTGAATGCGCGTTTTTTCCCGTCTTTAATCACGTGGACAGCCACCTTTTGGGTCGACGTTCAACGCTGCGCTTTTCGCTCTGTCCACGTGCCTACTTCAAATGAAACTAGAAACTTGAACCCCGACAGTTCACAGTGCTAACTGCACTTGCCAATAAATAATAAACACTCAGTGCCCCAACACCGCAGCTGATTAAACTTCGCATCTTAATTCTGCCATTCTTCAAAACAAGCTTCCACCCCCGATCTGTTGCGAGCAAGTGTGACTTCTCTCACGGATCGGCGGATTGCACTCCGACCGCTCAACTTGGAAGCGATTTGAGAGTGACATTGCAATATTATTCTTTGAAATAAGATCACGATAAATTTAGTATATCATTCAAAACAGATTGTAATAACATAAATGCTCAGATACCGCGTTACCACAAAAGATTTGAACACGCTTTAAACACGGTTTAACCGTTCAATTTGTACTGTTAAAGTCCCTAAAGTGTGCGTAAAACTTTTGTGGTAAGACGGCTAGAGTTTAAAATAGTATTTTTACGTCCCGTCTCGGCTTTGCCCGAGCTGAACAACAAATCTTTAAAATTATCAGCCTTTCTTTACTATATTTTTTTTTGTCAACTCTCTTTTGCTACTCACTTCGCATTTTCTATTTTTTTTATTAATTCCTCTCCAGAAGAAAGGGTTGCCTGGAAGAGATTGCTATAAGCAATAAGGCCGCCCTTTGTTGCTCTATTTTATGTTGTTGTTTTTTTTTCCTCTTTGTGTATTTTTTCTGAATTGTATTTTAGTGTTAACAATAAAGTGTTTATCTATCTATCTAATATGCCATTTTCAGCCTGGCCATTCATCCAATTGTTCAACGTCTCCAATCTAAACTCAACGTTTGGTATCTGGATGACGGGACTTTGGGTGGCGATGCGAGCACAGTCCTACGTGATTTGGAAATTCTTATTGACGAGTTTCGTCAAATTGGTTTGGAGCTAAATTTTTCGAAATGCGAACTTTTCGTTTGCGACTCATGTCCGGATAAAGATTTGATACTTAACAAATTTAATGATTTGACACCTAACATCAAATCGGTAGACAAGTGTTCTCTTCGCCTTCTAGGTTCGCCGATATTAGACGAGTCTTTTCCGCCTTTCGTTCAAGAAAAAATTCAAAATTTTTTGAGTGCCTCTGATAGGCTACTCAAAATTAACGCCCACATGGCTTTTACCATTATAAGATGTTGTCTGTATGTTCCAAAATTTATGTACGCTTTACGATGTAGTCCATTGTGGAAACACAATGAGCTCCTTTTGAGCTTAGACGATGTTGTAAAGCAGTCCCTAGTATCGGTTTTGAATATTGACATGAGTGAAAGGGCGTGGCTACAAGCCTCCTTGCCTGTTAGGCTTGGAGGGTTAGGGGTCCGCCAAATTTCAAGTGTTGCTTTACCAGCTTTCTTGTCCTCCATTCATAGTACTCAGAACTTGATTGAAAAAATCCTCGCACCTTCTTTAGGCCATTCTGGCGTAGATGTAGCTCATTTGAATGAGGCAACGAATGCTTGGAGGGTCGCTTGCCCAAATACCGAGCTTCCAAAGACTTTATCGTCGCAGAGACTGTGGGATCGGCCGATCTGCGAACTAGCACGGAAATCTCTTCTAGACACGTGTCCTAGCGTCGCGGATCGCGCTCGTATCCTTGCAGTCTCTGTATGGGAGTCCGGTCTTTGGTTGCAAGCATTGCCCTCTTTCAATACTGGTAACCTTTTAGACCCAACTGCATTTCGTCTAGCTGTCAGCTTACGCTTGGGTGCAAGGTGTTGTGAAGCCCATCGCTGTCAGTGTGGTACTGCAGTTGACCAGCTCGGTCACCACGGTCTCTCTTGCTCAAGAAGCGCTGGTCGGATTGGACGCCACGCCAGCCTTAACGATGTCATACGCAGGGCTTTTGTCACCGCCAATATCGCAGCCGTACTCGAACCGAGTGGGTTGGCGCGTGGTGATGGCAAAAGGCCTGACGGCATGACGCTGGTCCCATGGAAGTGTGGACGGCCCTTAGTATGGGACGCAACTTGCGTCGATACTTTGGCACCGTCACATCTTCCTGAGACTCAGAGTAGGGCTGGAGCGGCGGCCAATTTGGCTGAGCAGCACAAGCGGCGCAAATATGCTAACCTCGGCAGTGGTTACATATTTGAGCCATTTGGAGTTGAGACTTTGGGTCCGTGGGGGCCGGGAGCTCATCTCGTTTTCAAAAGTCTTTCTGAGCGTCTGGTGGACGCGACGCGTGACCAAAATGCTGGTGTTTATTTGGCTCAACGTATAAGCATTGCCATTCAGCGTGGCAATGCTGCCAGCATGCTGGGCACGCTGCCAACTGGCAGTGGGCTTGAGCACTTGGATTATCTTTAGACCTTCAAGGGTCTGTGGATGATCCAATTGCTTTCTATGTAGTAGTAGTGTAGTATTGTCATTTTAATAAAAAAAAAATAAAAAAAAAATTAAAATTCTAATATGCGTATGTTATAAGTCACCTACCTCTGACTCTGTTGATGAAAACTGCATTATAATCTATCACGTAGTTTATAAGATCCGAAAGTGAAGTACGGAAGACTTTGTTTTATACTATGTAGAGACTTCGTGTTGGTGCGCATATTTTACAGTATTTTAAATTGGCATCTATGCTAAGTTTTTAATAACTCACTGCTAAATATAGGGCTACCTACGAAATGTGATTTTGACACCAAAATTATTCGATTTTTTCTAGTTACCTAAGGTGTTCCCTATTCGTTCTCAATGATCTTATGTGTATAAGCTTTAAATAATGTGTTCAGTGATTTCAGTTGTAATCATATTGAAGTTATAGCACCCTGATGTTGCAGGTGAAGTCAAATTTCATCAAAGTCCTTCATACCTCCCAATTTCAAACTTCACTGAATTCTTCAATCTCAGTTTAGTTACTCCCACAACTTTCGGCTGCACTGCACACTTCGCGAATCTGATGTCACCTGGCTGTTCTCACGGCACTTAAGGAATACAGGAGGCCCTGTCAAAATCAAGGGAGCCCAAGTAGAGGGGTGATGGGGTATCTCCCAAGCTGCTTAGCAGGCTGGTGTGAAATATCAGTACGCTTTAATTACTGCTGAAACCGCTTTAAGAAAAAATCGATCTAGCTCTTATCAAATCAAACGCATTTAGAAGTCTGCGTTGGTTTTGAAAACCGGGAATTACTTAATTCTGCTGTATTTCTTGTGTCAGTCACATTTCTTCAAAGTCCTTACCTCATAATTTAAAATTTCACTATAACAGTTGAACGTACTGCACATGTGAATCTGATGTCACCTGGCTGTTCTCACGGCACTTAAGGAATAAGGAGACCCTGTCAAAATCAGGGGAGCCTAAGCAGAGGGGTGATGGAGTAACTTCCGAGCTGCATAGTGGGCTGGTGTGAAATATCAGTAAGCTTCGATGACTGCCATAGGGTTCTAGGAAACATAGGTGCTAAATGATGGACTAGCTAGATTTTATAGAAGCAATCACCAGTTTTGAAATAATTTAATTTTGAGTCTCCTCGGAGGGCGTGAGATTGATTCATCATCATCATCAGCTTATTTCGGCCCACTGCAGGGCATAAGCCTCCTCCCCCTCACGCCAACTATCCCTGTCCTGTGCCAGTCTCATCCAGGTGTTGCCGCAAAACTTTTGGATGGATGTGAGATTGATTGTACTTCATATATAAAGTCTTTTTGTTACATTTTAAATTTAAAAAAAAATATTTTTGACAATAAATGGTACAACCGACTTCAGTTGTGTACAAAATTGGAACAGTTTGTACATAGAATCTCCTGCTTTTATGAAGTCGGTTAAAAACGCATTTATCTCTTAAAACGACCATGATTGATTCAACAGACATTTCAGCTGTTCAGCAGTATTTTATTCCGCGCACAGAATGACCGTAGCACACAGTCAATAAAAATAAATGCTCCCGCCTCCATACACGAGATAATTCTGATTGAGCTGTGTACACCAGGGACGCCGAACGGGCGCCCCGCCGCGCTGTTGTGCCACTGAATCACTTGGAATTATACCGCGGCCCATTGTGGTCAAGTTGCGTATACATCGTTAAATTTTTATTAATGCCCAGACAGTTTACAAATACAGATTTATGTTGCGCTCATAGCGTAGTTTGATGACAGTGATCAGCAAAGTTAAGCAACTTTCGGCACGATCAGTCTTCGGATGGGTGACCGCGGAATTTACAAATGAACGCTACCATGGCTCGGACACGTTAAATTGCAGGCCTCAGTGGCAACACTGATGCCGATGTAAACACTACTAGCTCCCTATTTTATAATTGTTATAATAAAGAAAAACCGATTATCTAGTGCTAAAAAGATCACAAAAGTGTTCCAGATGTGTCAAATGTTGTGAGTGAATAAAGGCAGGTCGAATGCAATTCTAATCAACAAAATAAATAGTGCAAAGTGAAAACAACAACAATACCTTTGATACATAGAAGATACCGACGATAGTCCACTGAATCACAGTAAGCACACTATTTTAAGCATAGAACGACCATCCAAATACCGATGAGTCTTTGAATTAATTCGTAAATGAGAAAAATATCGATATGACATACAATATTTACTATTTTATTTAAACCGAGACATGACTCATACAACGGTTTGCAAGAATTCTTGACAAGTTTGACAACTATAACCAGTGTTGCTATGAGGAAGAAATATAACATTACTAGAAAATAACGACATCTATTGGAGACTAGGCGAATCTGTTACTCACATTCAAATACATTTGACAAGCATAGTAAAGTATTGCGAGATAAAATAATATCCATACGTTTAAGAAAGCGACATCTGTGTAAAAGTTTGTTTCCAGCAACAATAACTAAAGCTTAATTTCGCTCCTGCCAGATATGTACGGTTGGGTCAGCGGTTAGTATATTGCACTGCTGAGCTCAAGTACCCCAGTTCGAGCCTTGCTGCGTCCTCTATTTTTCTTCGAAATCAGTATTTGGACTGCTTATTTTATTTTTTTGACACTATATCCATACATCGAAGATGAATTTCCTAGAGAATATTACCTTCAGGCGCACTCGTACGACTTCTGACAGCGATATTGTGACTCAAACTCAAACTCTAAACGCTACTGTAAATAGCTTACCTGACATATCTGACGACGAAGAGACTGAACTAGTAAAGGGACTAAGAGATAAAATTGAAACTTTGACCATTGAATTGTCCAGTGCACACTTGGAAATTGAAACCCTTCTAACTGAAAATGATGAACTTAAAAGAAATAATGATGAGTTAACAAAGAAAAACGAATTACTCAAAAAAATTACTCAAAGCCCAGCCAAACAAAAGAACTTAACACCCATTAAAGTAAACAAACAAAAACATACTGCAGTTATGACTTTCAACAATGTAACATTTAATGACAAAGAAGTGCAAACAGAACAAATAGAAACAGGAAATAAACTTCAGACTGTTAGGCAGCAAAAAACTAAGAAACGTAGAGCTAAATGTCAAAATCAAGACACTGAAAAAGTTGGAGATACTGAAACAAATATTCAACAAATACCCGTACACATAACACAGAGAATAGATAATCCACCGTCACCGAAGTTAAGTAATATTGTCCTGATTAGCTCCAACAAACAAAACAAAGTCTTGCAAGTAGCTGAAAACACCTTAAACGGATCGAATGGAAATACGCTAATGCGACACTACCTTATACCTAATGGAGGCGTATCCGAATTGCTGCTAGGGATAGAAACAAAAACCACTAAACTGACTAGAGAGGACTATTGTGTGATTTTGATCGGCGAAGAAGACTTCCAACAAACGGGAGAATACATTTCTCTTGTCTGTCACATTCGGGAGACGCTAAGTAAAATTAAACACACAAATTTCATACTCTGTCTTCCTACCTATAAATATACCACAGATACTAATTTAATGAATAATATGAATCAATATAACTACAGAATTGACTCTTTTAATAAATTACTCTACTTAGATAATTTGACACAAAAATATGCTTACATATTTGACACTAATTCATATTTATCATTTGATAATAAGACATATTATTTCCATTCTGGAATGCTAAAAAATGATGGTCTGCGTACCATTATAAACAATGTATCATACCTAATTAAAGATGTAAAATGTAACAAAATTACCAATAATGAAAACCAGCAGAGGCATTATAATATAAAAAACGACCATGATCATGTAGATTTTTTTCGTTACTAACTATTTAAATATTATCCACCAAAATATATCAGGTTTGATCAATAAGTCTGACGAATTAACTGTTTGTTTAGATGAATTACGATTAGAAAATAGAATAAATATTGATATTATTTGTGTAACTGAGCATAATATGAGGCTGAGCTATGAAAACAACTTTTATATTCCTAACTATCAGCTAGCCTCTAGCTTCTGTAGGTCCAACATGTCAAAAGGTGGGGCATGTATTATTGTCAAATCTGGAATTCAGTATAGAGAACTCCCAGAAATAAAGGCTCTATCTGTTACCGGAGTATTTGAGTGCTGTGCCATAGAATTAATCTCATATAAAATTATAGTTGTATGTATTTATCGAATACCAAAAAATAGTCGTAACTACATGACAATATTTTTTACACAATTAGACAATCTTCTCCAAAAATTAAGCAAAAAAAACTACAAAAATTTGATTTTGGCAGGGGATTATAATATCAATATGCTAAAACCCAACGTTGATACTCGTACGATAGAAAGTCTACTCATAGGATATAACCTTAAATTAGCCATCAATGAGCCAACACGATTAAGTAGTCAAACATGTATCGACAATATAGCGCATGACTTTAAAAATAAGTGTAAAGTAGAGATCATTGAATATGCATTATCAGACCACACAGCGCAACTGATTATGTGTCCTGTAAATATAAAATGTACTATTGATAGCTGGAAAGTAAGACGCCGCGATTATAGCGAAGAAAATATTTTAAAATTCATATCATGTATTAAAAATCTTACCTTTTCTGACTTATACAATATTAACGATCCCAATGACGCATATAATTATTTCATTGACTTATTTAAACTTTTTTATGACCTTTGTTTTCCTTGTATTGAGAAAACAATTAACTCTACTGGTAAACTTAAGTGGATATCACGCGGGGTAAAACAGTGTAGTAAAAAGAAACGAGCTCTCCTTTGGCAGTATAGGCTAAAAAGGAATAAATTGAACAAAAATAATTTAAATAACTACTCAAAGCGATATAAAAAAATTATAAAACTAACTCAAAGAGCACAAAACGACCATGCTTTAAAAATGGCAACGAATAAGTCAAAATGTGCTTGGAAAATAATAAATAATTCAAAATGTACGCTCCCCAAGGAATTCATCGGACATATAAAATTAGGTGACAAAATTATTAGTGATCCAAATGAAATATGTAACACATTTAATGATAACTTTGTAGACAAAATTAAATCTACATCAAACAATTCACAAAATCGGAAATCACTAATCGTAAGTAGAGTAGACTCGTTATTTTTTTCTCCAAGTACGCCACATGACATTTTTAAAATAATTAAATCTTTAAAAAATACCAACAGTGTAGGCTACGACGGTATTGCCACAAATATTATTAAACGAGTAGCGGGATATATATGCGCACACTTAAGCCACATCATGAATCTATGCATAAGCGCAGGTACTTATCCCGAGGCACTAAAAACCTCCATAATCAAACCGATATACAAAAAAAACAGTAGAACATGCATTGATAATTATAGGCCTATATCTCTAATACCAGTTTTGTCGAAAGTATTCGAAAAGTATATCTGTTCCCAACTCTACACCTATTTAGAGAAGAAGGAAATACTTTGTAGCGAGCAAAAAGGTTTTAGAGAAAAGAGAACTATAAATATGGCAATTTATGAATTTTTAATAAATGTCATGTCAAATGTTGACAAAACCAAGCCAGTTTGCGCCATATTCTGCGACATGACGCAAGCGTTTGACTACGTCCAGCACAATATTCTTTTTAATAAAATGGAAAAATATGGTGTCAGAGGTATAGCGCTGGAATTAATACAGTCGTGTCTAACGAATAGAAAACAGTTTACAGAAATCACCAAAATAGATATAAATAAGAAAGTAGAAGTCATATACAGATCTCGAGAGCGAACTCCGACATCAGGTGTTCCGCAAGGTAGCGTAATAGGCCCTATTATGTTCACACTGTATATAAATGACTTTCCTAAAGCTATATCTCACCCGACGATTCTCTTTGCAGATGACAGTACAGTAACAATTGCATGTGATAATAATTTGACATATAAAACTGACATTAATGATACCTTAAATTCTATAATCGAGTGGCTAAATGACAATAACTTAAAAATCAATTTAGACAAAACAAACATAATGCATTTTCGGCAGCGTGCTATACAAGATAAGATAAGGGTACATCATAATGGTATAGAGGTAAAAGAAGTAGAATCGACAAAATTTCTGGGCATAAACATTGATAAATCAATGAATTGGAAAAGTCATTTAGAAATACTTAGTAACAGGGTTCATTCTTCGGCATACGCACTGTTTAAATTATCATTTAAGACAAACCAAGAAACATTATTAACTGCTTACTATGGTTTAGTTGTATCAGTACTCCGTTACGGCATTATATTCTGGGGGAACTCTACTGATAAGGAAGTTGCTTTCAAAGCCCAAAAAAGATGTGTTAGATCTATGTATCACCTGAAAACAACTGACAGCTGTAAGCCTTACTTCTTAAAACATAAAATATTAACCTTACCATGTTTATATATTTATGAAATTGCAATGTTTGTAAGAACAAATCCCGATATATTTGTAAAATGGGCCGACGTAAATAATCGTACGAGGCGAGACAAAACAAGACTTTGTTTACCTCGTGCTAAAACTACTTTGATGACCAAAAGTGTTTTCTGCATGGCTCCCATTATATATAATAAAATACCAAGGGAAATTAGGGAATTAAGCAATGAAATGTTTAAAAGAGAATTTAAAAGAATACTGTTAAATAAGTGTTATTATCGTATTACTGACTTTTTAGATGACAAAGACATTACTAACAGTTGACATTAATTTTAACGTACTTAACCAAATCATTTGACATTATTTTAAATTAAATAATATTATTTGACATTATCACTTCACATTATTCTAATATCGGACATAATCTTAAATTCTGACATTAATACTTGACTATAATTTAACTTTTTTCGACATCTTGTAACTCAGTAATATTTATATGTTTTGTTTATTATTTTTGAAATTGTACATAATCTTCATAAAATTTAAATTTAAATTGTGTGACATTTGTGCGCCACGATGGGCAAAAACATGCGTTCTGTATTATATTTCGACCTGTTTGCGACTTTGTATGTTGTACACGATTACCATGTTTTCACAAATAAATGATCTTGAATCTTGAATCTTGAATCTCGGTTGTTTTAACCGTTTAGTCTTGTCAGAGGCCTTCAGGCGGCTTAATAACTCTGACATCCGGCCTTTATCAACTTATTTACCAGACAATCATTAACTTGAATAGAAGACGCTGGCAATATGGCAAATCTTATCAAGGTTTATTTGTGTTATTTATTGTTATAATGTTTTTTTTTTATAAATGTAACGATGTAATATAAGATAACCGCTAAATATGCTTTTGTTGCATATTGGTCGATTAGGTAAAGCTTTTAAGAAACGAATGACTTTTTTAAGTTATGGAAGTGGAGCACGTTTGTTGTAAAATCTATGATTTTGAAATGTTTCGGAGGTAGAGGCGAGAGAAATTTGATTTTTGGAGACGCGAAAGTGAATATTTAATTTTTGGTAAAGTCTATCGAATAAGAAATGAATAATAATATGTTAGAATTGCTAACCCCATCATCATTAGTGTGAAATAATAAAATAAGGTATTAATACACTAGATAAGGAAATAAATAAATAATTAATAAATGGACCACTGACCTAGTAAAGGTTGCAGCAACTCGCTGGATGCAAGCGGTTTCCAACCGGTTTGTTTGGAAATAGAAATTTCAAAATTTGAATTTTCTATGGATGGATATTTGTTATCCGGTGTATTATTCGTAAATGACGGTGTTTTTGTATTCTTTGCGATAGAAAATAGTTTATGTTGAGACGATTGATAGAGTGAAGTGGCAAAAGAAAAAATGCAATGTCGACTCCCAACTATATGAATGCACAATAAGCATAGTATAGGATAAAGACAATATTATTACGATGATGATTTTATAGGTGACAAATACCATGGGCAAAATCAGCAGTTTGCTAGATTGGAGTCTGTTTTGTAATAAAAGTAAGTTTACTGTGTTGCTTAGGTAGGTACCTACTTTAGTAAACAAATGTTAAGAAGCGTGATTGAAGAAGTTGGTTCATAAAAATAAAAGTTATTTATATTATTTTGATTTGATTTAATTTAAAAAATGCACACAAATACTACTTAAACTAAGTAACAACTAACAAAAACATAACAACACTCAACAAAACAAGTATTTGGTGGTTAGCGTCTCACGCTGGCGTGGCTCAGTAAAGGCCGTGAGCGCCGTGCAGACCGTAACCTCCGTGGAGACCGTGGAGACCGCCGAGACCGCCGAGACCGCCGTACCCGGGGAGAGCGGGGTATCCGGGGAGAGCGGGGTGTCCGTGCAGACCGGGAAGACCGAGCAGACCGGGGAAAGCGGGGACTTCGTGCAGGGCGTGCGCCTCGTGTCCGTGGTGACCCTCGTGTCCGTTTCCTTTCTTGTCGCCGTTTTTGTCCTTGCCCTCCTCTCCCTTCTTCACAGCAACCGCGACCACTGGCACGGGCAGGCCATGTCCCAGACCTCCGTAGCCCAGGCCTCCAAGACCGCCGTAGCCGAGACCGCCGTAGCCAAGACCGCCGTAGCCGAGACCGCCGTAACCGAGTCCCAAACCGCCGTACAGCGCGTTGTGGCCAAGACCTCCGTATCCCAATCCCAAACCGTACGGGCTGACGAGACCAGTAGCAGGCACCAGGCCTCGCTTGCCACGGTCACCAGCGCCAGGAGCAGCCAACGCGGCGGCGGCGAACAGAACACAACACACGAAAGCCTTCATTTTGATTTTCCGACTAAAGTCAAAGAAGTGCTGATGACTAGATGGGCTGGGTAGCTCTGATGCTTTTTCCAAAAAAATGTTGCATTTATACTAATAGACCCGCGGCCAAGGTCGGAATTTGCAAAATATTCATGGTTATGTCATTTGATCTCGTTGCCTTTAATGTATGCGCGATATCGTCAGAGATGAGACATTGTGTCATCTCGCACAGATAAATATATTAATGAATTTGGTCAAAATTTGGATTACGTCACGCATGGGCCTACCGTCGCAACAGATGGTCGCTGCATCGATTATTATCTGTCTTAGTATAACGGGTTAGTTCAAACTGGATACTCGCATAGACTACGTTTTTCGTATTTTATTGAACATCTTTCTGTATCGTAGAAATAGTTTGAGCTATTCTAAGTTTCATTGAAGGTATATTGTGTTAAGTGTGCATGGTGTTTGTTGCAATTTGAGATTTATTCCTAGTTTTTAAAGTTCGTACTGATGCGTAGGTACTTTATTATTATTTTCCTAGGTCGTTTCGTTTCGTCTCACAATCTGTTTTTTTTTTATTCTATGCCTACGACTTGATCCATGTTTTTTTATTACATTATCAGGTTTTTTCACTTGCCCCAATAGCAACCAAAGCGGCTCAAAAACTTAATTCTGTGCTATCCTGACCATTATTAACGGGGTGTTAGAAGTTTTGAACTTTCTATTTTGTAGACCGTTATTAATCTGAATACTTAAACTTAAACCTGAAATTATAAAAAACCAAAAGTTAAAAAAAATTGTATTACTATGTATGTACCTATGTGTATATCTAAGTATGTCGTTAAGTGAGCAGAGTGAGTGAGCTTGACATTTTTCTGTAGGGTACCGTAGTCGGTAGTTATTTCTTTTACGGTTTTGCAATTATTTTTGACCGACGAACCAGAGGAGGTACTCAATTCGACGCGTATATTTATTTTATGTATATCTTTTTTCATAGTAGTCCGATTTCAATTTTTTTTTTATTGGAAAGAGTATACTTCGAGATTGGAATTTGAAATTGGAAAGAGTTATACTTCGTAAGAGTATACTTCGAAATTGGTCCCATTTAAATTTTATCGAAATCGGCTGAGCCATTTTTGATAAATCAGCAATTATGTGAAAAATGCTACATCGATCCGTGCGGAATATTCGCGAATTCTGTACACGGGTGAAGTCGGTCACGCTATTTTTTCGCAAAAAAATATCTTGTTCCTATACCTTTAAATGAGCGATTCTTGTACACAAATATATGCATTTATTTTTATTTATCTGCTTTGTACAAAAGTTAGATCTCAGAACAGGTTTCTAACGAGTTCATGATTTGGTATTAAGGTAGAGCTTTTCATCATAAGTTTGTCAGTTTACGCGGTATTTCTCAAGAAATGCTAATTTCGTATATTTTACATTTTTGATCGCTCTTTAGTCAAACTTAATAAGTCCAATAAGCTTTTCACTTTGCTTGTTTTGCACTACCCTTCATTTATCAACAAATGGCGTGCCTTCTCCATTCCCAGTCACAACCAATTTGCTTACAACAAATAATAACACAAGTAATTCGATCTCCGCAACTCGATATGCAGTTTTTTGGTCTAATAATCGAATCGGACGAAGCGAAGCAATCCAATACACAATCATGCTATTATCACTCCACCATCGCTAAGTACTTGCGACAGCCCTAACTTTTACAGAGCAGTAGAAAAATGTACGGTTTTCATCATTCCATCAAAGAACTTACGTCATTCTTCCTCCAGAGTCATGACTTTGTAAAGGAGCGTAAGCACTTAGACCGTTATTTTGCAAGCGACAGGGGTGTGGGGTTGTGATGGGTGGATGTAGTTTTCTCCAAGAGTGAGGCAGAGGGTGAATGTGCTTGAATGTAGTGCCGTTTCAACGACAGATTGGCGCGCACATGTCGCGTTGCGATGTTCTTTTTGCAAAGTTTCGGGGTAGAGATGGGATAATGATGTCGATAAAATTTCGAATATCGATAGTTTTGATGGGAACTTGTGAATTAGACTTATTGTTACCTACTTAAATGTAATAGAATATGATTTCAAAAGTTTAACGAAAATATCATTACAGAAAATACCAGCTTATTTGTCATTTCTCGTGCGGATAGTAATAAAATTTGCATCAAGCCATTAAAAGCCTATAGAATTGATTAAAAATGTTTCGTTTGAATAATGCAAACTAAATCGTGAGAAAAAACTGGTTATTCTATAGGTACTAATTTATCTTATAGCGTCCCGTCTTATGAGGTGTAAAATCATTATTTATTCTAAAAATACAAGAAACCTCTGACCTTAAACTAAATGCCCTTCTACTTCTTTTCAACACATAAAATTTCTTAAAATTTGTTGAATACTAACGTAACACAATCAAAAATGTGTTAGGGGTCATTCACCAACAACTTCGCACGATACAAGACGATGGATGTCTGACAACGAATGTTATGTCGCGTCGAATACTTTATTAATAAATTTATAAAATCATCCCGAGGGAATAAAAAGTCACAAAAATTGTTTGACGTGAATGAGATGTAGATGGCCGTTTAAATAACCTTCCTTAAATGACTATAATGTCCATACTAGGATCACCTTGTGAAATGGCATACCAAGGCCTTTCGCTTTTTGAACATGTTACACATAACGCAATAAATTTGCATTTTTGGATGTGCTTCGCCAAAAAATACGTAGAATAATCATGCAAATTTTGACGAAAGGCTTAATTTTAAATTAATCTTCGATATTTAAATAATTTTAAAAAAAATCATTAGGTGTAATAAAATTTTAACATTTAAAATTTAAAACATTGTGTGTAATAATTTAAATAGTTTTGAATTTTGAAAAAATGAAAGGAAGATGCTCACCATGGTCTGAATTTTATTGAATTTTAATTTTATTTTAACATAATACTGTGTAGCTATTGAGATGTCCAGCGTTACTGGTAATCTATTAGCATCCTTATAGGGGCTTATTCTATACATCAAAAGTAACAACTTCTGTTCAACGACTTTTATCAAATCTCAAAAAAATGCTGTTCCTTAGAAAAATATCGTTCACCCTCGACAAAATGTATGGAACAGCTGTTTTTTTTTAGTTTTGACAAAAGTTGTTAGTTTTGATGTACAGAATAAGCCACTAAAAGGATGCTAATTGATTACCAATAATCCTGTATAAACAGAGTAACGGTAGATCCTGTATATTAGAAATTACGAGATACGGCAAAGTTACACCCGGCTACAGACTTATTTAAATTATAGCATTTATAGCTACAACCATTACAATAAGTTTATCCGTATAGGAGCTACGAATCCACAGAAATTTAATAATTAATACGCACACACATACGAGTACGCGTTGGAGATTACGAAAAACACCATCATCATTATCATCTTCAGCTCTTTTCAGTCAACTGCAGATCATGGAGGCTTCCTTCGTCTTTCTTTATTTATCCTGGTCATACCTATGCTAGTCTCATCTAGAAGGATAAAATCTCTGGATAGTTGTCCAAAGATATTGTTTCTTAGTTTCATCATGGTTAGATAAGTTATATGGTTAGATGAAAAACATTCATAGAAAAATCTAACCATGATGATATATGTGTCGCAGGCAATTTGTATGATTCCGCCGTTTACATACGGCGTCGTCAGTTTAAAAACGCTCGCCGTTATGTAAAATGCCGAAGGCAAAATGACAACTCATTCAATTGTAATAATTTGAACGTCGGTTGTAGTTTTAGGGTGACCATGACAAAACACACTTCAGAAAAATCAGATTGACTGATAAAAATTTTGGACAATTCAAATCAATCAGATCGATTATAATCTCGAGATATAGTTCGTTTAACGGTTGGAGTGTACGAAAACGTGTGTGGGGCACTGAGCCTAAACCGCGATCTTCGGAATGCGATGGAATGTGGGAGTATATGGGTGGGAAAATACTGACATTGACTTTTACACCAGGATAAGTGAACCAAACTTAGTGACCTTAGGTCAAACTTATATAAAGTTTGTAGGTTAGGTTAGGTTTGAACAGTGACAACAACGCGCGAGCCGAGCGAGCGAAGCGAGCGTGCCGCGGTAGCGGCCGGTGAAGCGCCAGAAACAATATGTCCTTATTACGAGTTCAGGACCTTCCGTTAAATATGTATACTCTAACATTAACTTACCAACATAAGCACTTATCTAAGGTATTTCGACTTCAATTGGTTAGGTTAGCCTCTTTTGATATCCTCTGACCATTTTTTAACTATGGTCGATATGCAACAATCGGAAGACTCCTGCATATTTCAGGAGTCCTCGGAACACCAGATTCTATGGACACTTTAGCATTTTTTAGGTACCGAAAAACCTTGAAAGTTTTCCACGGCGTGTTTATTGCTTTCGTTTAAGAATCGTAACTTTTTTTTAATTCACTATAATAAATGTCTTTAAAATCACAAGTATTTTTCGAAAAGCCTTTTGTACACGTAGTATATTTAATTCTATATTTATATACTAATATTATTCAATATTTTCTTGGGTCATAAAACCACTACTGACGCCATTTTGTTTGTTTTGATCATCCGCGACACGCGTGGTAAGAAACAGAACTAAATACTTCAATTTGCCTCGGCATTATGTATACGGCGTTTTAATTGTCAATCAAATGTTTCGGCATAATATAAAATGCTAAGGCAATATACATTTTGCCTTCGGCATTTTACATAACTGCGAGCGTTTTTAAACTGACGACGCCGTATGTAAACGGCGGAATCATACAAATTGCCTGCGACATATGCACCATTTGAAAGCTTGCTATATGGGCTACTCAAATATACTTAATTTACATTTTTTAATTCCTCCAGTTTTTTTAATGATATGAATAAATCATATGGAAAATAGATATACAGCTCACATTTTTTTCTACTTTAGCCATATTCATTGCTTCTATCGTTCTTTTATTTGCATTATTGCTTGATTCATCCATATTTTATGTCTCATTTTTCTAAAATTATAGAATTTATAAAAAGTTCAGTTGATGGCAACATTTAAAAATAAACATTAAGAATTCGGTCTAACTGATAAAAATGCTTTTATTTTAGCTATTTCAAGGTTGTTTAATCAGAGTTGTCATAAATAATCTACTTATTATGTCAAATATCTATATTTATCTTTGGAAATTCAAAATTAATTTTCGTTATCGCATTTCGTTTTAGTCGCAGGGTTCTTTTTTGTTTTTAACTGATGTAATAGACTCAGAAAAACATGTACTTTCTCAAGATGTAACGCATGTTGTGGTTAGATTTTTTGATTATTATTATACCAGCCTCCATACATTTTTGGATGTGTCCTTTATCTGCCAAAATGCATAGAAAAATATCGATTAATTTCAACTTCACCCCATCCCTACCCCATTTCGGCAGGAGCTACGAAAGGGGAGCCGCGGGCAACGTAGCACTTGTTTGTGCGATTTAATTTCATTTATCAGCGCATTACTTACTCTGAGGGAATTACTTATCGGGATTACCCGGCCCTCCCCCGCTATGTAAATCTACATGTTTCGTAATTCAGTTTTTTCTTTTAACAAAGAAGACATGCCATCGTGCGCCTGGACTTGGTACTGTGCTTGAAAATTAATGTAATAATTATTTTTAACAAAAATGGCACATCCGACTTCGATCCGTTAAAAAGAATGGGACCACCTTTGAAGTATGATCTGCCAAACAAATAAATAATAAATAAATAATCATCAAAATCGGTTCATTATATAATTAGCGGAGTAATTGCGTAATGACGTAATAATCGTAATCGAGTTAATTAACTAAATCTGTTGTAATATTTTTGTCCTAAAATCATTATTATAGTTTACTAGTAGTTTCCCGACTGGTAGATCTCGCGACTCTGAATATTCATAAGCCTTCACAATTATTTTTAGGATTTAGATACTTACTAAACAATCTTGCCAAATAATATCGAAATCGGCTGATAAATAATAAATTGCCCCCCTTTTTTGAGAGAAACATCATCATCAAATATTGTCGACAACTAAAACATTACATTACTTTAAAGCACCTGTGTACCTACCAAGTTTCGACGATATTCGTGAAAAAATGCGACCTGTAGAAAAAAAACCGGACAAGTGTGAGTCAGGCTTGCACATCGAGGGTTCCGTACAAACATTATTAAAATAATTAAAAACCTGTTTTAGCATGTGTAAAGTTCTTTTATATGTCACATTATATGATACGATTTACTCATTTTGAATTTTGAGCCCATATTTTGTGAATTTTGAGGCCCTATTTTTTGTGATGTAAATAAAAATTTACAGTTTTCAGATTTATTCCTATATTAATTTGACGAGAAGCATTGTCTTAGAGTACACCTAAGACAATGCTTCTCGTCAAATTTCATAGTTCTATGTCAACGGGAAGTACTCTGTAGGTTTTGATTTTTGTGAGTGTCGAATAATGCGGTTTTTACCACATAAACGGCTCTAACTTTTTTAAACGCCAACTGAGAAGTTTGTTTTTTCCACAACAGCAAGAGTTCATCAATATACGTATACAGTTTAAATTTCAACTCGATATCTTTACGCGTTCTCGAGATAAAGAGTCTTGACATACACACAGACGGACAACAAAGTGATCCTATAAGGGTTCCGTTTTTTCCTTTTGAGGTACGGAACCCTAAAAACCAATATCTGAACAGACGCAAGCAAAAACGCTGTGGTTAAAACGGAGATCTTCGCTGCCGCTAGTTCATCGTTAGTCTACATCATCATCCTTGGTAGGTCCACTGCTGACAAGCATCTACTTACAAGTTGAAATGAAGATTCCCTTGGCTACAACCTGCTTACGACATTTCCCAGTAGAAATTCAAGAGACTTGTGTAGAGCAGTAGATGTGCTACGGTTAAATTGTTGATGATTCTTGCCAAATAATAAATTAATAATATACAGCCTTGGCAAAAGTATTAGGCACCTTTAAAAATCAAAATGCATGTTTAGTGTTTACTACTTAACCAATAACTGAGTGCTTATCTTAAATGACTTACCGGGGTCATAAATAACTTCGTAGAATATCAAGAAGCTCTTTGTTAAGGTCATAAAACACCTGGTGACCGAAAACAAAGGATTCGGTTTTCTTTCGGTCTTATCAGTCAATGTTTGGTCACTTGTGTTCTGGACTTTAACAGGTAAACAAGCTTTCATTTCTGTTGATGTGATTAATTTGACACCTAATTTTGTTAAAAATGGCAAAAAAGAGTGAAAATAAAAAAGAAGATAGAGTGTAAATTCAGGGTGCCTAATACTTTTGGCCAAGGCTGTATTAGGGTGACTAACTAACTAAGCAAAGCTTGTGATAATGGCATGGCTGCCAGAACACACGTACACATATTTTTGACCGACGAAGCGAAGGAGATACTCAATTCGACGCGTATATTTTATTTTCTGTGTTACGTATAACTGTTTACATAGTAGTCTTATTTCGATAATTATATTTTTATTAGAAAGATTATACTTCGAAATTGGTCCCATTTAAATTTTATTGAAATCGGCTGAGCCATTTTTGATAAATCAATATTAATGTGAAAAATGCTACATCAATCCGTGATATTCGCAAATTCTGTACACGGTTGAATCGGTCATGCCATTTATGGCAAAAAATAATTATTAAATACATACTCCAACGAGGTAACGCAGCCAGTTTCCAACGAGGTAACGCAGCCAGTTTCCAACGAGGTAACGCAGCCAGTCTGATGGGGACATTTGGGTGCGGGATGGCTCGCGACGGACCGCATCGTAGGACATAGAATAAAGCGACTTTGGTTACGACACGTAACAATCATGTTAGTATTAAGTTTAACATAATTATCTGTTTGACTTTCATTTATTTTTTGTAATTTGTGACATTTATATTGTAAACATTAATTTCATAATAGTATTTAATTATTTGATTTGTTTTGTATATTTTATATTCTTGGCTAAATTAAATAACTGTTTATACATACTTATAATATGTATAAAAATAAATGATAACATCCAGACACAGAGCAAACATATATGATCTATAAACCTATGATCATCACATAAATATCAGTCTTTTGTTATTTTTTTTTTAAACCAAAGAGCAGAAGCTAAAACATAGGCTCGCGGATGATGGATGTACACAGAGCTGGTATGAATTATCACAATCCACACGCCAAGATAGTGCTAGTTATATTCAGTTCGCACATACAGGCGGTTGTCTTTATCTTATGCTCCATAAGGCAGATGCACCGGTTGTGGCCATCTTGTCTAATTTTTGGCCACTTTGATTTTTAATGATTGTGTAGACAATTTTGATGTTTAAATAAAATTATTAATAAAATTTTGAAACTTTGACATTCACACGAACAATATTTATACAGTGTTACATTATTTATAATATACTAGTTTTTACCCGCGGCTTCGCCCGCATGATATTTTGATTTTTGACGCAATATCATTATAATTTATACCCTATGTGTTATTCTGATTTATAAGCTATATTATTGCAAAGTTTCATCTCAATCCGTTCAGTAGTTTTTGCGTGAAAGAGTAACAAACATCCATCCATCCTCACAAACTTTCGCGTTTATAATATTAGTATGATTTATGCAATAATTTTGACAACAGATGGCCAAAACTGGGACAGTGACCACAACCGGTGCATCTACTATACATCGACGTGGTGGCATAGTGGTAGTATCGATCGCCTTACGATTATGAAGCCGTGGGTTCAAATCCCGGCCCCGTACTAAGTTATAAGTTTTTTCAAATTATATACAATTTTTTTACACCCTGGCTTTCGGTAAGTAACAGAAAACTTGTGAGGAAACCGACATACGTTTGTAGAAAAAAATAACGATTGGGTATGTGAATAGGTATAGGTAGATCCTCACTGGGCTAGAGTGGTAAATATATCACAATTGTTTTTCGGTGGATTAGTCTATGTTCAGCAGGGCACTATTATAGTATACATTAGAATAGGGTTACATTCATAAAATAGCTCTTGTAATTTTATCGTGGCAATCAGTTTTATTCGATGCTATCGCTCGTAGCGTGGGTTGACTAGATGTCCTAAGATTGTTTGTACGGTCTGTCTGAGCATGGGTGACCGCGGGTGGCATTTGTTACAGCTGAGCGGTAGCACAGTTCGGATGATTCCTGTCGAGTGTCGACAACACGATACTTAGATGTAAGCCGCTTCCAACCCAAGTCAAAATAAGTAATAAGTATAATAAGTCGAAATAATACTGTCACGTAATAACCCCAATGGGGTATTTGCGATATTAAATAACAATCACAGGTATAGTTTGTTGTTCCTGACTTGAATACGTAAAAAACGAACTATTTATAGAATATACAAACATTTATGCGAATATCTTTCCTCCAAAAAAAGTGTCTTGGGGTAATTGTGATACACCGAAAAAGGCGCGAAAAATCCTTGTTTCACTAAATTTGCCACCTCACACGTCTCACCAGAGTTAGCGACTCCTGGATGACTGACGCGGCATAAAGAATCAAGATGGCGTCTAGGCTTGTGTTGGCAACGGAAAAGTATTTGTATTAATTAGTAGAAAATTTGAATTTTCGGAATATTCCCATTTTCGGAATTACCCCAACGTACCTTACAACTTTTCTAAGTACCTACAAACAAGCTTACTCATTAGTAAGGTGAATATTTAAAAACTATTAATAACTCGGAACATAAATTCTAGGGCTGGCAGACTAAAGTACATAAGTCAAAATGTCATAGTTTCCAGAAACTAAAAAAAACTAAATAAAAAAAAAACTCTTTATTCTTTTTTTATTTTGTTTGATTTATTGGGATGTATTAAATTATTGCTAACATGCATTTATATGTCATCTTAAATCATAATAGCAGAAGGCTTTTTATGTGACTTATGTCAATAAGAACACTTACTTTATCCTTAAATTTAAATCTTACTTATGACTTAAGTTATAAGATAATCAGAAATAATTTCTTATGTTATATTGTTATGTTACGATACATAATTTAATCATCATCCTCACTATCTATAATATCAGGGTCAGTGTTTCGTAAATCGTTTGCCGTAGGTAAATCAATATAAAATTTATGGAAAACGTCAGGTATTAAATTTAGTAAAGAAATCAAATATTCTTTTTTCTCTTTAGATATAGGCAAAAGCTGTAACGATATGACTGGGATATTGTCAGGTGCGGTAGAACCTCTTCGTTTCAAGTTTAATTTGAAAAATGGAGATTCCTCTTCTAGATTATCCTTGTAAGAAATTACGCCAAAGTCAGAATCATAGCGCAACCATCTTTTATCGAGCCATTTAAACTGTCGTCCATCCACATCTTTAGTTCTTAATACTAACGGACCCTGTAAAAGCGAAGAGAAGTCCAAAAAGTCAGTATTGCGCATTTCAACCACTTGAAATTTTTTACTGCTTGATTTTATCAGTTGTATCCAGTCGTGCGGGTGATAGATTTGCAATTCTGTTTTTTTCTTTTTCTTTTCTATAATCCCGTGATCAGTATCTACTTCCATATGGCTATGGCCGGGAATCATAAACTTGTGCTCAATAAATTCCAAATCTAATTTTTTGCAAAGCCCAAGTAAACATTGAACTTACATGAGAATTTCTGTTCTGGCCTTCACATGTATCGGAATAAAATATTACATGTTTTGTGTTCTCAGGTAGGTATGTTTGGAGGTGTTTGAAAAGACAAGAGGCTATTTGATTAGCTCCTCTTGCAGCTATTGTTTCATGCCATATGTAGCACACAGCTTTTCCAGTTTTGTTGTCATGAACAGTCAAATTAAACGTCCACAACTGACGTTTGTAAAATGCTACAGAAGAGCTTAGTGCTGGAGTGGGTAAGCATTGCTGCAAATCAAAAGTGTACACTTGCACAGTGTAAAATGTGTTCTTTTATTTCTTTCCTTTTTTCGTTGGAGATTTTGTGCTTGGGTATACTTCTCCCACGGCTATCGTCCACTTGAGTACCACCTACTGATGATCGTTTTTTCAAGCCAACTGTTTTTATGAAGTTACCACTTTCGCCTAACGTTTTTAGTAAACATCCCCTGCAGATGGGTTCACGCTTTCCGTTAATTAATAAAAAATATTTGTATGTCTTTGTCCTAAATTTTTGCCGGTCAGGATCAAGTGTCCGCTGCCTTTGAGTAGCTTTGTCTTGAATCTCCATTAATGAAGCCATGTAAGTAGATCTTTTGAGGTATGTCCCCATTTGCCAATATTCTTTAAAAATAGCCTGTCTATCGCAAAATAATATGCGTTCTTTGCATTTCATACGACATGTTGTAAGTTCTGTCATTTTTCTACTACCAATTACTTTTCCTTTTAATGTTTGATAAGACTGACCTGTGTTGCGTTTCACTTTTTTTTCGAGTTTTCTGACTTGAATGCTTTTTTTTTAGTTGCTCTGATAGTAGACGTTGAACTAGGGATTAGGGGTGTAAGGGGTGTAGGGATAATGTGGATCTTGGACTGAGTCATCACTCGAAAATTCAATTTCTTGACTAACACGCATGTTGTCAGTAAACCCCGATGATGTGGAAGGCACGGGCTCCTCTTCCACCGTTATGCTTCCTAGTTGCTGGTCATTCCGCTCGCCTTAAAAAAACGACGTATTTTAAACGATGTACGAATTCACAAGGCTGAAATGTACGGCACCAAAAGTGCACTGTAGTAAAACTGATGATGAAAGCAGATTAATATTAATTGAAGAGTCTTATTCACTACCAAAATGTATGGTATTTTAAAGAATAAAATGATCAGACTTACTTTCAGTAGTTACGGATCTTAACGCCATCTCAACTAATTTCTTTCCACGCTGAGAATCCATAATGAGTAGCAAAAATATTATAATATCATTAAACTAAATCAACACAAAACCAAAGCTGTCAATGATTAGAGCATTACTGACTAGCTTAACATCTTGCGTTTCAAACGAAACGGGCACTTCATTTTTTTGTTCCATAAATTACACGTTCAAGTGCCTACCCTCAAGTTAAACAAAGTGATAAGGTGACGCATTTAACGATCCTAATGACATATGTCATACTTTTATTCCGCAAAGTGCACAAACTTTACATGTTCCTTTTGACCTAAGTCAATTTATGTTGTTTATAACGCTACAAGATGTGGAGAAGATGATAAGGTTGAAAAGGTACGCCATTAGAGTTCAAATTGAAATAGATGGTTTTGACTTATGTGCTTTAGTTGGTCGATGAATTAATTTAAAAGAATTTTGTTAGTGTATTAAAAAAAAAAACATTTTTTTTGACTTAAGTGCTTTAGTCTGCCGACCCTAGAATTAACGTCGCGTGTTATTTCTGTCCCTGTTAGGCTTTCTCCCATATCAATAAACAACTAAGTAACACATTTACCTTTTAAAATTTCCCTAAAAAATCCATCTCCCGCATTCCTCACCCTATGTACTATCTATGCCCACAGATCTTGCGAGATTAGGCATATCGGTTCCATCTTAGTCATCATTGCAACAGCTGTGCGACGTCCACTATTGGATTTAAGTCTCCCTTCCATCAGCCATATGACGTCCGATATGGATCTCCGATAAGACCAGTTGGAAGTGTCTTGCATCCAGTGTGATCCTGCGGTCTTAACATTTCTGTCCTCTTCGACAAGTCTACCTTAAAGATTTTCAGCAAGACGGGAATCGCTTGTGGGTTGCATGACGCTACTGCTTTGTTATCAGCATCGATATCGTCATCCCTGTCGACATCTTCATCCCTATCTCATACCCCATCCAAGTTACTGAGGCAGTCATGCCAGCGGCCCAGAGCCTCGCTCCGTTATTTTAAGGAGCTGGGCTGTCTCGGGTGCGGGCCGTCAGAGCAGGATCAGAATAAGAAGACCGGTTGAAAGCTGCTCGTATCCAGCGCGGTTTCATCAGCGTCTCAACGTTTCCGTCTATACTTCTGACTTCGCCCCAATTTTTTTTTGCATAAAATCACAACTATACGTAACCCCTATTATATTAGAACAAATCACTTATTCGTATGCGCTGACATAACACTGTATGCAGCACGAAACATACAATGTATGTTTCGTGAAAATGACTTTTGCGGTGTATGAGTATTTGCTACATATACCTAAATGTCTCGCGCACCGGATAAACTGCTTGTTTCTCTCCAGATCTCTATGGTGGCGCCAATGATTCATAGCGCACGTCGCCCAATCACGGCGGGTTCTAAATTCAAACGCGCTAATGGAAGGCAAGCTTACGAGAGGCGCCTGCGCATTTATTCCGTTTTACATGCCCTAAGATAAAAAGTAATACTTTTGTTTTCGTGGAGGTCGATGGACTCCTTGTAACATAGGTGTACTTACTTTAAGAAAAAATATACACATTTATGAAATAAAAAAAAACTGCCTATCTTTTTCCCCACTAATTTATGTGGGCTTAGTACAACATTATGTCTACCGATACCATTCGTTTCTATTATTCGTTATATCTGAATTTTCTTGCAGTTTACTAAAAAGGGTTATTTTTTTTCTACAAAAAAAATGTATCTGCATCATTCTGTGTAGTATCTAAATTCTAAATTTAAACGCCCTAATGGTAGGCGAGCTTACGAGATTCATTTATTTTTGCAGGGACGGTACAATACTGTTATGCACACTTCTTCCTTTCGTCTTTATCTAAATTCACTCCCAGTTTATCTATAAGGGTTAAAATTTTCCGGAAAAAATCTCGCACATTCCACGTCCTAAAAAAATAACTCCACACCCTGTGTACTATCTACGGTGGCGCCAATGATTCATGGCACGCGTCGTCCAATCACGGCGGGTTCTAAATTCAAACGCGCTAATGGAAGGCGAGCTTACGAGAGGCGCCTGCGCATTTATTCTGTTTTGGGTTGCCATGGTTGGCCGATGTGGCGTTAAAAAGACGAAAATAAACAAGAACAATGCAAAAGTAACGAAGCGTAAAAGAAAACAAGGAGAGTTAAAATACTTTTGTTACATTCATTCTACAGATGGCCGTAGATAACTTTCGTCAGGCTGAAGAAGGTGAAATTTCGATTTTAGCACCTTTTAAAGTAATTTGCACAACTTGGCAGAAAGCAAGGTCAATTAATTTCAATTTTAGTTTTCGCAATCCTCAAAAAAAGAGTGGCTTTTAGTTAACTGAAAATCAAACTCTTGTTGCAATAGGTCAAATGTCAATACTTTGTGAAAATATTTTAAAAAGACAACACAAGTACCTTCTAAAAATTTTGAAATCACTAATTTGCTTAAAATTTTGAGCTTTTCGTAATAATTTTAATTTGAGAATCGAAATTCCAAAACTGATATCTGCAAAGACTGTACTAACTGCACAACCAAACTTTGAGTATTTACACCCTTCTACGACAAAAAACAAACCCAAACCCGATACCCACAACAACTGCATAATTATATTGTTTTACTCGTACCTAAAATTAACTTCAATAAAACGGGAGAATACAAACCGACCACTGGCAACACCAAAAGAAAGCACTCCGCGCCCAAAGAAAAATTTATGGCTCGTTTAAAATGTTTTCGTTCTTAATTTCAGTTAGATTAACTGCGCGAGCGCATTTCGGCGCCTTTTACATCCTAATATACGCATGACCATTAACGACTTTGTGACTTAAAATGTCCAGCTCACTAAGACCTATTACAACACTTGGATTGGACTCATTTTAGTGTGTAGGTTGAGGTCTTACTAAATTAGTCGTAACATAAAATGTCCAAGGAAGAAAGAGCTCTTGCCTTTCAAGCGCCGTCGTTTGAAGTTTCTGGTAGGGATAGGTCTAGGATGACTGGTTTTGTCTTTAAAACTGGTGTACAAGTTAAGTGTGTGAGGTATGTTAATACGTTGGATTTATTTTAATTGCGTGGAAGGAAACGTCGGAAGAATGTTTTTGAACTGTACACTTCAATTTGGATGTTTTGATGTGAGCGTTTTTTGAGTGTCGTTTTGAGTGGTTTTGGCTAAATTGAGCGGTTTAGGGAGTAGTTGGATCGTGTGGTTATTAATTTAGGAAAATGTTAACGGGATGTTTATTTTGAGTGTTGTGGAAATTACTACCGGAATATATCTACAAAGTATCAATATGGAGAAAAAATGCCAGGGCGATGCTACAAAGTTTATTCTAGTATTATTTATAGAGACTAGAATCAATATGGCGTTTTACAATGTCTGCAATTCTTTCATAGTTTCGGAGATAGGACGATCTACTGCTGGACATAGGCCTCGTAATAATGTTCCAATAAGACTTCATCCAGTGCGATCTAGCGGTTTTATTTGAGGTCATTTTTCCGCCGTGTCGGTAGACTTCCTACGCTCTGCTTGCCGATACGTGGTCTCCATGAATTAGATTGTTTTGGCACCAACATCGAGCATCCGTTCTACAAACTATGAGCACTGCCCATCTGCATCTGCTGGGTTATGTCGATATATTTGGTTCGTCTAAGAATCTCCTCATTCGTTTTCGTAGAGAAATACTTAGCATACTTAGCTTACAAAAAATGTATTGCTCCCGAGCTCAATAAATTCCATGTAATTAATTAAACTATTCCAAAGTGTGCCTATAAATCATATTATTTCCCTTCTCTAGCACGCAAACATGTGTGTATAACAGGTGTTTTCTACATTAAAATACTAACTCGCAAAGCTCCACTGAAAGTGCGACGCCATTGTAGCGACAGTGTAACCAGTATGGATACTTCAACAAATATTGATATTTGTGTAAGTATTATGTTCTAAGTATGCTCTAGGTACATTTGTATTTTAGTATTATGTTACCTATGCGTAATAGTTAGCGCGCTAAATCGTCACGTAACGCCAGTCGTAGGTTTTAACGCGTTAAACAGTTAGTCCCGTTAAGACGTAGGTGGAGTAGTAGCATTATAGTATGTTTTGGCAGTTGGCAGATTAATGGTTTTGGTAGCACTTTTTGGACGGTAGCAGTGAACGAACTTTTACGTATTGACGCAGACTATACAATCTATACATACTAACAAAAGTGCTTCCTTGTACTGTACTTCAAGATTTGAGACTTAGCTTTTACTGAAGAAGAATAACATTGGTAGTTCCATAGAGAAATAATAAATGAATATTTAAAAGTATTTTAAAAAGGAGCTGATCTTACATGAACTCGCGTTAATAAAAATTCAAGCCCAACCCCATTACCTACTTAAATACACAGGGTTATCTCTAATCAATTAGCATCCTTTTAGGGGCTTATTCTGTGCATCAAAACTAACAACTTTTGTACCGCGACTTTTGTCAGAACTAAAAAAAAATTGGTGTTCCATAGAAAAATATCGTTCACCCGCGACCAAATGTATGGAACAGCTGATTATTAGAAATAACCCTGTATATTAAGAGTTCATGATGTAATTGACAAAACATTTATATTTTTTTTTATTATAATTAGATATTATTTTAATTAATATTTATAATTCTTTGACATTGTACTTATTATTGTATGTTCACCAAGGACTTAGCTGTTGAGACGTTTTTATTTTCTACTAATTATGATCTTTTATGTAACACAGTTAACAATAAAGTTAATCTGAATCTGAAAACATTGTCTACTGCAGACTGATCCATACTGCTCTCGTACGTCACATATTGAGACATCTTTATTACGTTTTAATGCACGCAAATAAAATTCAAATGTAGTTTGAACAGATTTGAATTGAATCGACCCTTTCTACTCAGCGAGCTTAGTTGGGCGTGAGTCCTTATTGTATGGCGAGGGTCCGATACATTTGCATATTGAAATCTACTAGGGTTTTTTTTATTAACTACATATTATATTAAGAGCGCATGTTTTTAAATACTATTGAGTGTTAAATATGTCGTTCTCCTGAAGTAGGGGTCACGTAAAATTTTGTAATCCAATAGCCTTCCAAAAATCGTTTCATTAAATGGAACATAAATCGTAAATGGTACCTAAGTTTTACAAAAATAATTTACGGTAAATGAAAGATGCGACATTTTATTCTCTATTACTGAATTGAACTCGATGACTTTTGGCTTAAAGTGCATAGTTTTTTTGGCCTTTTTTTCAAGATGGCGCTTGAAGCTCCACCTGGAGCTGTCAGCATTTTGTAAAAAATTTGGGACGGAAATTTAATGCGAGATTGACCAAAAGAAACGGCTTTTTACTGGCTTATTCGTATATTCCATATTATATGTATAGATTGATGACTAGGTGCGTGCGGTTTCTACGGTGTTCGTCCACCCTTTAAAAGTAATATCCTGGAATGTAACAGCAACCTTAATTATTCGTAACAGGAACAAACTGACCTTTGGAAGGAGCGACGCTGACGCCACGAATATTTAAGATTATGCTATCTTAACCCTTTCCTTGAGTGAAGCTACGACATTATCGAAAAATTTACATAATACCACAAAACAATACGTCTCTCTTTAACTCTATTGCTAAAGAAATAGGACTGAAAGTTAAACAATTCAACTCGAAATAAAAATTGTAAAAAAATTCGTTACGCCTGACTGACCAATCGGGGAACGCTAATACGAATTCCAATTTTAAATTCTTCGCGTTCTATAGACACCATCTTTTTTTTCTGGCGCTGCTGGCGAGACAGTAGTAGTTTATTATAGTTGTAATTAATTGTAACAATCGAATGCTGTGAAAATATTTCGATGCGTCCATTTTGTGGTTTCTTTTTTTTTAATTTGGCTGTTTTCCGGAAACAGTGAAATGTTTATTTGTATCGAGTGTGACCGGCGAAGTGTATTAAATCATTTTGTTTGTTTTTTTTTTTAATTTTAACGTTTTAAATCTTTGTTTAGTTAAAATTTATTTTTGGCGTTATGAGTTGTTTTTTCGTTCGTTAAATAGCAGTATTTTCTAATTAATTGAAGGCCTCTGAAATGGCTAATCGGTTAAAAACAACCGTCCGAAGACTCACCTGCCGTGGTTGAAATACTACTAAGTATTAATACTTAATTTATTACTTTAAATATACCTACCTAGACTATTAATTTATCTATATCTATATATAATGTATAAAAATGAATCGTGGTTGTTAGTCTCACTAAAACTCGAGAACGGCTGAATCGATTTAGCTAATTTTGGTCTTGAAATATCTGTGGAAGTTAAGGGAAGGTTTAAACGGTGAGAAAATGTAAAAATGTGGGAAGTAAAACAGTAAAAACGTTAATTTAATTTTCCTATACAAAAAAAATGCGTTGTTGCTGGTTGTTTTACCACCTACTTCCTGTCAAAGCTTTCAGATGGGGTTTGTCTGCATCATAAGTCAGCTTTTAGCCTCTAGGAACTTGTATAATTACCCAGAATTTATCTATTCAACTGTTGCTTTGTTACAAACAACCTACCAAGCATATTACGCAATCTTTGGTTGCGCTTTATATTTCGACGAAATAAAATTACCAATTACAATTTTCTTGCTTACCAATATATTAAATCTACGACAGCTTAAATCCGCTTGTTCAAACTGTGCCAACCCTCTCGAGATGCGATTCTCAACCTTTTAACGGGGCTCTTCACAAAACCTTAATTTTTACAATTTTTGTAATTATCCGAGGCCGGCTTGTGACAAAATAAAAATTAAATTTGTATAAAATAGTATTTCATATTATTTCTGTCTGATGTCTATGCCTTATTTAGGTATTATTACATACCTACTTTTTTGAGTTTTGTAGGTAAACCTGTTAGTAATCTTGTTCTAACCAAAATGTAAGCTGTAACTGTCATGTCTAATTGATCTCTGAAATAATGATATATATTTTTTCTAATAATTATTATTCAATTACTACCACTAAATATAAGACTTAAATAACCTAAAACTACATAAACTACTACTACATAACAAGAAACTGGATCATCCACAGACCCTTGACGGTCTAAAGATAATCCAAATTCTCAATCCCACTGCCTTCATTATTTCTGTATTTTTAAACCAAAATTACATCTGCCCTCGAATTTTAGAATGATCTCTTTTATAAACTGAAAATTACACTGAAATAAAATCAGACTAAGTTATTTATACTAAAGTTAAAACACTGTGTCTACACTACGGTATTAAAGTAAAAGGTTTTAGAAAGCCCCAGGTTAAATCACAGTTACTGTCTTCATTAACCCTGAAATAGTTCCTTAATTTCACAGATCACAACATTTAGACAAATGGTATTGGGCCATCGACATTCCCTACTAATAGCTCATTGTGGTACGCTTTATCCCAAAGTGCAAACAAACGGTTAAAAGTGTGTTTTACAAGTGATTATGCGGTGCTGATAGCCTATCAGGACACGTGCCAAATGCATTACATCTTGTTTTAAGTGAATTTATTGCAAAAAATGTAGAAGTCATTATTTACATACTAGTTTGTTTCAATGTGTACGGAAGCGTTTTAGCGAAGTAGTTTATTAAGACACAAAGTATTTGATGTGGGTTTTTAATCGATGTATAAATTGTTGTTAACTGCACTTGTTTTTGTGCGTGTACCAGGTGTACCTATTACGTAATCACCGTGGATTGTATTTTGTTATTTTGGCTGTTTCGTTTAATTTGCAAGAAATACATATTTAGTTTAAAAAAAAAACTGAATTTACTGCTTTAGTTACACATGAAATGGTTTAAGTATTTTACAAACAGAATGCTATCCGTCTTTTCTAAATATTAAATTAATATCTCTATTCTGGCTGTATTTTTTAATATTTTCCTTCAGCAAAACGGGGGGCAAAGTATTTATAGTTTGAGAACCTCCCAATCTGTACCACAGCAGTTAGTACAAATATTTGCCCGAGATATAATTGGATGCCGGGTGAAGATGCCGTCGCTGCGATTTTTTAATTTACCGGTTTTCTTTTCAATTATTTTTTCGGGTGTGATAATTGAATGCGTTGCGAATTTCTGGGATGATATTTGGTGAGGTTTCAGGAAAAATAAAAAATGTTTTTGTTTAAGACAGATAACGAGACAAATTAAAAATTTAAAGAGAGAGCTCAAAAACGACAGAATGATCTTGTTTCGTTAAATCGGTGTCGGGAAGTGAACATTTCTAACTCTAAATGTTATTTCATCAAATGTTGGTTTGTTCGTACAAAAAGCTAATCATTTCTCTCATACGATTACGTTGCAAACGTAAAACAGCCCGAAGGTCCAGAGTTAGGCAGATCCTAGTGCATGCCAAACTTTTTCGCTTCAGGCAATAAATAAAATTGATATTTTAACGTATAATACAGTTTTGTATAAACACTATATAAATAATGCAAACAATAAAAACTGCAAAAACTCGCCTGGAAAAAGTAATTTATTAAATGGTGACCATTTAAAAACCATTTGGCAAAAAAATGTGGTGATAGTAAAGTTTATCGGCTAGCAGCGCTACTGTTAGAGCCCATCAACTCTGTATGCTGACGCAGGTACCTACTTCATTTTCTACAGATGTAATTCGGATTGAACAGATTCGTTTGATTAGTCTAAGAGTCCTTGAAGTTGCTTTATTCCAGTGGCGTGGAAATGATATGTGACTGTGAAGTAAATAAATTATTATAAAAATATAACTTTAAATTTTGAAATCCTGGATATCATGTAGCAGCAGAGTGCAAGCCAAGACAAGTAAAACGAGCCCGAACACGACGGGTCTATCTTGTTTAGTACAGGAGTTCTTCTTCTTATGGCCACCTTCCGACTTTATCATCAGATCAAATTCCATGGTACCATTTTATTGCATTATCACGCAATACTTATACATAAGCGTGCTAAATTTCAGCTCAATCGCAAACCGGGAAGTTGGTCAAGTTTAACTTGCAAGATTCCACCCGAACTTACTTAGGTACATCCATTGCAAGTTAAAAGCTTTGTCGCAAACGCTATTTGATGTTTGTCTTTCATTCCGTAAATGCGCTGCACACGATAGTTGCCAGATTCCACTTTTCTACTAGCGTCGGCGTTTGAATCTCTGGCTACAGAAACCGACGACGCCAACCGACGCGACGTAGAAGAAGAGAGAGAGAGAGAGAGAGAGAGAAGAACTTTGAGATCACACTGAATCCTACTATGTAATATTTTAAACGCGAACGTTTGTGAGTATGTATGGATGTTTGTTACTCTTCCACGTAAAAACTAATGAACGGATTGAGATGGAACTTTGCAACAATAATGCTTGTACGTCAGAATAACACATAGACTATAATTTATTAAGATACTGCATGAAACGATGTACGCCGGGTCAGCTAGTCTGCTATAAACACTGGCGAAGACTATACCTGGCTACTTCGTAGTACTCCGGACAAAGTCAACACTCGCTGTTTGTGTTCCATCCGGGATTTGCGTGGAGCCACTTAACGGGTTGGGGATGGAGCCCAGCCCTTAATGAATAAAGCTAATATTGTTCGTATCTAGTTTAAATTGAGAGGATGGTGGAATCCGCTGTTGTTTGCCATATTTCAGCGATTTGGATATCTTGGAGAACGTCTAAGTTAGTACATCTATAAGCTCTGTAGAATATCGTTTAATTTTTCTACAACGATTTTAGTGCATCGTATTGTATTTGGTCTTATGTATTTGTAAATTCTTAGTTGTATAGATTATTATGGTCGTTACAGTTTGCCACTTTGCGACTCTTTTCTTTGACGTAGGATGGAAATAAATGTGGGTTTTGGTCACCAATCACTTCAACTACCAAAAATCTCATAGGTGTAAAGCTTTCATGTTTGATAGCAGCGTTTTAGGTCAGGTTCAGGTTAGGTGTAAAGCGTTTATGTTTGATAGCAACGTTTTAACAGCGGACTGCTACATAAAAATAATTTAGGAATACGTATTTAGTTTTTGAAATTAAGTTTCTGAACTATGAATCAGTGATGATGATATCTATAGGTATTGTTTTCTTCACGGTTGCAGGCAGAACCGTGCCAAATTCATTCTCAAAATTATTAAATCATAAAAATTATCACATCCAAAGTGCCAAAAAATTGCCGCTCTACTTAGGGATTAATCAGTAAGACTAAATGTAATTATGTTTGTTGGTTTCAGTTACGTATGCCTGTCGGGGTGCATAGGACGAGCCGAGCACGCGGGAGAGGCGCGAGAGCGCGTGCAAGCGCTAGTCACGCTGTGCGCAGACCTCTGCCAGCCGCACAAGTGCGACGCGGTAAGCAGATTATATAGCATTTAAAAGAAATTACGCGTTGCATTAGCCTCTCTCTGGGATTCCCTGTGTTTAAAGTGTTTTGGAAATACACACATGCAAAGACATCACAACAAAATTATCGCCCCGAAGAGTAGCCAACGCACTGGTTTTTAGTGTTACAGCCATAGACGGCAGGAAACTCGTACTTTCCGCAGCCCGTCATGATACTTTATTACAAACAGAGTTCCCTGTCCAAGAAGGCTGAATGTAGCTTGATGTCTTATGAGGGATGGTATTGATGCATATTTTTTTTCTGAAACAAAGTTACTTCCAGGGTTCAAAACTAGCGTCGTTACTACAGTTCCTATTTGAAATAATAGTAGGTACTAATGCCCAGCACGTATTGGACACAACAATAAAAATTATGTACTATTATTTTTTCTGTGTCCCGGGTCCGGAGTTAGCGCACAGTGCGCGTTGCTCTATCACTATTATTTCTTTCGTATTTAAGGCCTAGTGCGAGCGTCAGTATGCCAGTCGTTGCGTTATAGTCGCCTAGATTGTGGCACTGCAATCACTCCTGTCTGCGCTGGGCACTAGTACCTACTATTACTTTTTCCATGCGCAGGGATCAGTACGTGCGTCGCTACTGCAGTCGCTCTGATACGCACTAAGCATTCGTTCTATTATTTATTTGCGCAGGGTCCGGAAAGAGCGTCGGCGCTGCAGTCGCTACGCTGTGCGCTAGGAACGGGGCTGATGGGTGCACGAGCCGAGTTCTGCATGCTGTTTGCAGCGGGAGCGGCGCTTTCCCGCGCCACGGACTTCGTGCGAGCCGCGCGCACTGCGCATCTGCTGCGGCAGCTGGCTGAGTTGGACCACCATCTTGTACAGGTGAGTCACCTGACAGGGGTTTGATCGTCTTCGTGCGAGCCGCGCGCACCGTGTGTCTGCTGCGGCAGCTAGCCGAGTTGACAATACTCGGTCTGATGCGGATCTAAACAGACCTGACACGGGCCTGACACCGTGCATCTGTTGCGGCAGCTAGAGGAGTTGGACGATCATCTCGTGCAAGTGAGTGTCAATACTGGGTGTGACGCGAGCTTGACACAGGCCTGACACGGGTTTGACAGACATCGTACGAGCCGCGCGCACCGCGCATGTGCTGCGGCGGCTAGCGGAGTTGAACCAGCATATCGTGCAAGTGACTGTTGATACGCGCCTTGACACAGGCATAATATGACTCGGGCCTCGCAGCATCCAGCCGTCTCCAGCCGTCTCCAGCCGCAACAGAGTTTCCTCGGGGCGACAACCTGTATCCGCTAAAGAGGAGAAAGATGATACCACTGACTGACTGACTCGGGCCTAACAAGTGCTTGATTCGTTGCCTTACATGAGCTTGACGGGTCCGCGTCCTGTTCTACAGGCCCCCGTTTGCCGAATCATATTTTGCTCCAAAAACGGCCTGAAAAAAAAGGTTAAATGATTTTGATTAAAAGTTTCATACATTCTCTATGCTCGTGTACGAGTATGGTTTGATGTTTCTTTCATATCATTACTTTTTATTTTCTGTATACCTATAAAAATCTTTTCTTTATCTTTTAATTGTCATTTTGTTTGAGAGTATGACTCTTTTTGTAATTGACTTGACTCTTTTTGTAATTGACTAACTCTATAGAAGTTAGGCAGTCTCCCCATATGATATTCAAGCCGCGTCCCCGAAGCGCCTCGGTATTTGCCGAGCGTCCTTAATTAGTCGGAGCATCATTACGGCGCTGTTTGCTCGCCAAATATGGGGACCTGAGTGCACGCCACCAGAGGAAATTGAGATTTTACTTACTACCGTATATCTTTTACGTATTGGACAAGCAATTATCCATTCTATAATAAGATATGTTTAAGGTCGAAAGGAATCTTTGAAAATCCAGCCTCTAAAACTTTCTGTATTTTGACCCGATTGATTAAAATTATAAAATATCTACGATTTAACTTAAAAATACATAACAAACGATATTTGTATTTAGTTATTTACTTAAGTTGGTTTTCTTGGTTATCTTTCTTCTGTGTACTGGGCTTTTGGTCTGGGGGCGCCGTATGCGGTGGCGACGACATCGCCACCAGAGGAAATTCAAATTTTACTCACTGCCGTCTTTCTTTTACATGCATGGTAATTAATCATTCATATATAAATAGAGAACCTGCCTGCGGAAAAAAATTAAAGGGGTCAAAATAGGCTCTTTAAGTTTGTTTGCTGATTTTTGTGCTTTCATGGAGCTTTCTTAATTAGTCACAGCATCATTACGGCGTTGTTCGCCACTTATAAATATTTGTTTAATGTTATTTGTTCTGTTTTACATTGTTAAGTGTTCACATTGTGTTTCTATGGCAAACAAATGAATTGATTGATTGATTTCAATCCTAGATAAAAAGTAGTCTATAACACTCTCTTATCTTTGACCTGTACCAGTCAGACAAAAATCATGCTCCATGAAAAAGTAACAAACAAACATTAGTGGAGATAAATGACCTGCTTGAGCACGTAACCGAAACTTTGAAATTCCAGCCTCAATGGTGTCAAATGGTCTTGTCTTAACTTCGAGTTCTTGAGGTCGGCAAATAAGTAAGCAAATTCGACACTGCCAGGGACTATAGATACAATTCCTTGAGCAAGTGCAGTGAAGAAACCAAAATAATCGGCCAAGTGCGAGTCAGACTCGCTCACGAAGGGTTCCGTACCGTATGGAAGCCCCCTCAATATATTTTATTTTAATTTATTTATTTTTGAAAGGAATATACAATTGAATACCTATATTCTGTAAATATTTCAAGCATCTTCTTGTTGCCGTTATTAATATCGAGCATAAAATCAAGCTTCTTGGGTGGGGGAACTCCCCTTAAATGTTTTATTTCAATTTTTTTTAAAGTGAATATTTAACCATTCTGTGAATATTTCAAGCATTTACCTGTCATCGTGAGTAATTTCGAGCAAAAAGCGGAGATATAGCCTGGTGACAGACGGACGGACAGCGAAGTCTTATTAATAAAGTCTCGCTTTTACCCTTTGGGTACGGAACCCCTAAAAAAAACCTCAAGTTGATGGAATAATACTCTCACTGTCATACGAAATGACGGTCCCCCGATACGGAGAGTGTAACAGACCCCGCGCGGACCGCTAATGGATTAGGTGTCCCCACTGGAAGGGGTTCAAACCTGTGTTTGTCTCGGAATCGATTACAATCACATTGGTGTTTTCACTTTTCTTGAAACGTGCAATGTTTGCTTGTGAATGAATGTGAACCGGTTTTTCAATTGGTCATAAGAGTAAGTTCGTATACCGGGTGGCTAGCTCTGTTGTCCGAGTTTTTAAGCCGCCTGAAGGCTGGCTGAACGGTTAAAACAACCGGAGCCTACAATTTAACGTGTCATCCGAGCCACAGTAGCGCTCGGTTGTAAAAGCCACCCGCGGTCACCCATCCAAAGACTAACTGTGCCAAATGCTGCTTAACTTCGGTGATCGCTGACAAATACATAATCAAACCACGCTATGAGCGCTACAAAGAGTCATTAGAGAAGCTTTAGTTAGGAACGAATGTCTTCCATCGATTCTATTGGAAGTTTTATTGTTTACCAGCAGCCCCCTGCCGCCTAAAGCAATAGCAATCGTAATAGCAATCGTTTATGACTTCATTTCAGTCATTTGGCACCGCCTATGCGACGTTAGCCATCAAAGTTGTTCATTCAACGATTGCTTTCGCAATCCGCGCAAAGCAATTGATGGCTAACGTCACATAGGCGGTGCCAAATGACTAAAATGAAGTCATAAACGATTGCTATTACGATTGCTATTGCTTAGGCGGTAGGGGGGGCAGGAACCATGCATAATCTAAGCAATTAAAATCTACTGACGTCAGTGAGAAAGTAGAGGACATTGTATTTTTGCCATTGCTACTAATGCAGCTATTACTAGAAATTTTACGTGACCAAGCAAACTCATGGCAGATAAAGAATATTCAAATCTGTATATTAAGCCATCTAACACCCTTTAACACTATTAAAATATCCCAGTGAGTGTGTCCATAGGTTTGAGACTAGTTTCACATGACAATTTACATGGAGTCATTAGCATTTAGAGACATGAGGTCTGCGCTTGATCACCAAGTCGCCTGATTGTACTTTTATGTTTGCAAAATCACGTAGGTATATAATTAAACAATGAAACAATGATTTATTAGTCTGTGACACTAGGTATATATGTAAATACATAGATGTCCGAATTATTAAAATTATTATTTATTTATTATTATATTAAATTATTAAAAGTTCTCTAGCCTCCGCCATCAATGGCATACAGACAATTGGTTGTTTGAAGCTATATAAACATAGTAAGTTTAAATTAGGTACATCAATTAAACAGTATGTCAATCAGATTTAAAGTATATAAATGCCAAAAATAATTTATTGTCAAATCAGTCATGATATAGAAGGTCAACAAGCTGAACACTTACGAGTATATGTAAGTATAATGCAAAAATGACTTATATTATGCCACTCATGTTTTTGTCTGAAAGAAATTTGTCGACGCTGTAGTATGCTTTTTTAACTAACAAATTGTTCAGTAAGTTTTTGAATATATTTAGATAATTATTATTACGAATAGCTTCTGGTATTTTATTGTAAATAATTGGTGCCATGCAGAATATACTTTTATTTTAAAAAAGTCGTTTTTGAAGGGACAATATGTAGGCAACCCTCTCGCCTACTTCCTACTGGCCACACTTTAAAGAGTTCAGGATTGGACTTTATGATAAGTGATAATGCTCTACTTGACTGCACCAACTACCTTTGTAATGCGAACGGCAAGAGCACACCTTCGCATTATGCTTCCAAAAATCACACAGTAGTTTTAGCCGCGTGTCTGTATCTACGTATAAGAAATTATGCAATAGTAAATTTATTTTGACACTGATCGCGTCATTGTATATTCGCTAAACGCTACCGTGACTTGGGACTCTTTAAATTATGGATCCTGGTTGTTTTAACAATTTAACCACTTCAGAGGCCCTCGGAGGCGGCATAAAAACTCTGACACTAGGGCTAGGCACCCGGGCTACACGACCTTAGTTACATAAGGTATATTTTGTCAGCAGTAAAAGTACAAGGGCAGCCTAGTAATGTGAACGCAAACAGCACACCCTCGCAAATATGCGACCGCGGATCATACAGTAGTTCAGGCTGCGTGTGTAGATTGAAAAAATTATGACAGATATTATAATCAATCGCCTTCCCATTTTTAAATTTGATTATTATTTGCCTGATTTTGCAAATATTTGAAATAATTAATTAAGCTCTATTAGGTCTTAGTTTTTGAAGTTTTTTCTTGCTTTCTTCTTTTGTTTTTAGGGTTCCGTAACTGAAACGGAAAAAACGGAACCCTTATTTATAGGATCACTTTGTTGTCCGTCTGTCCGTCTGTGTGTATGTCAAGACTCTTTATCTCGGGAACGCGTAAAGATATCGAGTTGAAATTTAAACTGTATACGTATATCTGTAGTCTCTTGCAGTTGTGTGAAAGAAAATTTCTCAGTTATCGTTTAAAAAAGTTTTATATTATTATTTATGTGGTAAAAAAACCACATATTTCGACACTCACAAAAATCAAAACCTACAGGGTACTTCCCGTTGACATAGAACTATGAAATTTGGCGAGAAGCATTGTCTCAGAGTACACATACCTATAGGAATAAATCTGAAAACTGTACATTTTTATTTAAATCACAAAAAATAGGGCCTCAAAATTCGCAAAATATGGGTTCAAAATTCAAAGTGAGTAAATCGTATCATGTAAGGTATCATATAAAATAACTTCATTAGCACATGCTAAAACAAGGTTTTAATTATTTTAACAATGTGTAGTTTTCGATCTATGACGAGAAAAGTGAAAAAAAAAAAACTTTTTTGTCGATGGTTCCCAATTTTGTGAAGTTTTCTGGATTTTTACGGAACCCTCGATGTGCGAGCCTGACTCGCACTTGTCCGTGTTTTTTTTTCGGGACTTTATACTGATACATTGCTGCCGGTTGTATATTTTGACGCTGTGCTACCAAAGCAAACAGCACACCCTCGCAAATATGCGACCGCGGATCATGCAGTAGTTCAGCCGCGTGTGTGCTTAGAAGAAATTATGACGGCGCATGTGCTCGGCTTAATTTGATCATGGGTGAGCAGCCGCCGATCGGTTGCAATTATCGCACTTTTCGTGTAGGGGTGGATTTAGGTATGAATATTATAGAGACAATTATTTAATAACGAAAACTAATTAAAAATTACACTATTAACTGTTCTTTTTAACGCGAATAAATCCGTGCTTGCCAACCAACTCGCCTGATGGTAAGCGACGTTGTGATCGAAGATGAAGTTATATCTCTTAGGAAACAGGAAAGCAGGAAGACTGTTCCTTTCCCTGGCGGTACAAATCAGAAATGTTGAGTCTAACCGCTTCGTACGTATCGAAGGAAAATCACTACTATCACTACTTTGCAAAAGTAGAGATAGAAGTGATTTTCCTTCGAGCGGAATAACACTAAAGATTTTTTTTAAACTATCGAATCTAAAGCCATTCACTTAGCAACAATGTTTTGGGTACATAGTTTCTGAAACATCACGTAGATGTTTCCAGGTACTGCACCGAAACATACCGATAAACACGTAGATGACACTAACAAAATTCCAAATTTTTTTCAAAATTTTGGCTTAATGAATAATGCAAGTACTGGTTTCCAGTGAGAGATAACCTCAAATTACACCTGAAAATATTGCATCTAGAACTAAGCTATCATCTGCACATTATAGAATTTGACGCTCTAGATGGCAAAGCAAGAGATTTGGCTTCAAAATTAGCCCATGAAAAGTATATTGTACAATCCCGAGAGTTGGAACAATGAATACAGAGACAGCCCAACGCCAATGCCAATACAGAGATAGAACAAACGCACACATTTTATCCACGTGTTAAGAATTTAAGTAACGTTCAGATACCCGACAGAGAGATAGCACTACTGGAAAAAGGGTTAAAATATAATTTGAAACCAGGAACCACGCAGGCGACTTTACAACAGTTAGCAGTGGACACAGAAATAGCCTGTATTAGAGGAAAACAAGATATAAGAATGAAACATCAAGTGTGTCACAACACTTACAGGTACCAAATAATTGTAATTGTACCAAACAAACCATATTTTGTTTCAGATACACGTAGATTTTGTTTCCGAAACAGAGATAAGAATTGTTGCTCAGTGAATACATGTCTTAAGTCATCCTAAATTGTCTTGAATGTGGTCTTCCAAAGCCTGAACGTACCAAACCCTAATTGCTTTGTGTTATCTAATAAACAGTTACTTGCTCTACATCTTTCACAGAAACAACTCAAAACGTACCTGTACAAAGTTAAAAGTTTAAATTCTTTCTCAAAGAAAATCGGCCGATAAGTGAATACGGGGACCTCTGATTTGCGAGTAAATTGGATCTCAGTCGGAGCCGCGAGGTTGGTCAATTTGGACTCGCTACTGGATTGGGCTAATTTATTTGAGAAATAGAGATGTAGAAGTCAATGTCGATAACGATATTGTTTTTAATGTATTTATTTCTTCAATATTACTAAGTTACCGACATAGCCCAGCGGATTGGCAAGCTGAAATGGCAGTGCCAGAGCACAGAGCACGGAGGGCTGATGACCTATAGGGTTGAAAAGTTCTCGAGTGGAGACCACGTACGCATGCAGCGTAGGACGTCCATCCACAAGGTGGACGGATGACCTCATTAAGACCACAGGATCGCGCTGGAGCAAGCCAACCGGTCTTATTTGAGATGTTTGGGGGAGGCCTTTGTCCAACAGTGGACGTCTTGGCTGATGGACATATAGATGGATTGCAAAAACCGTGGGTCCAACTTGGTCAAGATAACAAAGAGCACGGACCTAGGTTGTCCGTGGATAAAAAATCATCACGATATTGCCAAATGATCGTAATGAGCGGCGTACATATTTATTTAGCAACTTCATAAATTGTGAACAAAATTATATTTAAAAAACTCAAGAAAATACACAGATAAAAATTTCATGAAGTGAAGACATGAACATCAATATCACACACGCACACTTGTGCAATCGCCCTGCGCTGTCTTACGAATTTATGATCAGGTCTCGTGTCCTGACTCAAATTTAACATTTTTACCTATCCCAAAAAGTATACAACGCCGCTAAAGAAGCTTTCACTTCAGAAACAGTCCATCGAGTTTTAAAAACATAACCACTTAACAACAAAGTTAACTTGATTAATACAATAATTGAAATATATCAACAACAGTCCCACCAAACATTCCGAGTGCAGCATGTCACAAACGCGCCATTTTCTATCTGCTAGTCCTCGAAAACGTCAAAAACATCGACTCGTCGCATCCCTGGCCGTTTGCAGAGTTTTGTAAACATATTCCCAGCTATGGTTGTATTTGCTATTACAAATTGCTGCCTCTTACCAACATAACATACTATCAATGATCGAGGGATTTTTACCATTTTTTGACCGACGAACCACCGGAGGAGACATACATTCGACGCGTATATATTTTTTTTATGTATACGCATAACTTTTTTCATAGTGGTCCGATTTCAATAATTCTTTTTGTATTGGAAAGAGTATACTTCGAAATTGGTTCCATTTAAATGTTATCGAAATCGGCTGTGCCATTTTTGATAAATCAACAATAATGTGAAAAATGCTACATGGATCCGTGCGAAATATTCGCGAATTCTGTACGCGGGTGAAGTCGGTCATGCTATTTTTTGCAAAAAATAATTATTTAAAATCTGAATTAAGTGCCCTGTAGACGGCTGCAGATTGCTGCTACGACCTAGTATTCGACTAATCATAAGATCAATGTGTGCATCACTAGCACTAGGTCGTGGTGATCTAGTGGTAGTGATGCTCGCCTTATAATCGTGATCAAATCCCGGTCGCGTACCAATGAGTTCTTTGGAAATTATGTACGGAATTTAACACTGACTATTCGGTGAAGGAAAACATTGCATATGTCCGTGGTTTTGGATATGGCCCAATCACCCTTCGTGGGTAGGCAGCGCAGCCGCGGATCTAAGATGTCTTCGGGATGCTATCTCCTAATGAAATCGTTTTTACGTTGGTTTAATTTCAAACAAAAAACATCGTCTCACAGATCAGTAAAATCTCTTTTTCTGTGCATGGATTCGTCGCATCCCTGTCTGTTTGCAGAGCTGTGTAAACATATCCCGGCGATGGAGGTAGTATTTGCGGCTCCGGTTGCTACTAACTGTTTGCCGTAGTAACAGTATTGGCTACGTGGCCTCGGTAACCTTTTTGGTAAGTTTTATTCTCGTATATGAAAGTTTCGGGGAAAATGTGTATTATTACTAGTGCAGTTACCTATAGGTCTGTGTTATCACTATCACTACATAGTATTAAACAAAGTCGTTTCCCTGCCTGTCTGTCTCTACGTAGGCTTATATATTTAAAACTACGCTACGGATTTCGATGTGTTTTTTTTTAATATAATGATTCAAGAGGAATTTTTATATGTATGATACATCTGTGCGAAGCCGGGTCGGGTCTCTAGTTATTTGATTATAAGAGCGCCCACTTTATTTTGTTTATGTGCTGTTAGTAATCTCCGGAGTTACTATTTGTAAAATCCTTTTAATATTAGTATCGAATCATCTGCCTGCATCGACCCACTGCTAGCTATAGGCCTCCTCTTCCCTGTACCTTTTCACTCTGTCTCGGGCTTATGTCATCCTAAAGTCAGGAGTACAATTTTGAACTCAGCATTGCCATTCAGCGTGGCAATGCTGTCAGCATGTGAGCACGCTGCCAACTGGCAGTAGGCTTGGGCATTTGGATTTGGATTAGACCTTCAAGGAATGTATATGCATCTGTGAATGATTTTTTTTGTAGTAGTGTATGTATTCTTAGCTCTTAAAATAGGATTGTATTTCGTAGATAATAAGGCACTTTTGCCAATAAAATTGTTTTGGAACCATTAGAATCGAATCGCTTACTTTACTATTCGTTTACAACAGATAATAAATACAGCAACCTAGCAAGCAGTGCTTATCCTAATGCTAAAGCTAATCCTTGTAATGGACGAATTACGGCTGATATAATGATGATGATAACAGTACGTTATTTCAGCATTTTAACACATTTACTGTCACAGTACAAAGTTATAAACTGTATTCATATGTCCACCTACATTTCGCTCTAGCTTGACAAAACTGGCATCATTTTAAAAATTTTTAGTAGCCTTGTTACTTAACCATACGTCCATGAGAATCTTTTTTGTACTTGCTACGTATACGTCCAATCAAATTTCAATCATCAATTTTACCTTAAAATAATTGTGATTCGATAAGTCGTTGACATATGACATGGTACAGAAGTGACTCTTTTTGGAGTCATTGGGCAGGGAACGTGTTAATGTGCTATAATTTGTTCAATTTGGGGACGAGCCGCTAGTTAACTTTTTATTCGAATGAATTAGATAAAAATAAAATGAAAGATACAAAAAACCTGTGATAAGTATAACACAAACTGTAAACATTTTCCTAACGGTTAACGGTCATAATAAGGGCACGTGCCACCCGCCCGCACTCGAAACTAAAACAAATATTTAAAAAAAATCACCAGCCCACATTCGCCCACCGTATCATGTATACCCCTGTGTATTGGCACAGAATATGATGTCACAGAGACTTGAGTACAACAAATAATTATTTTCCGCAAAATATAGCACAACCTACTTCAACAGACAGACAGACAAAACTCTTTATTTACAACCACAATATGAATAATAAACACTATTTACACATATACGTCAAAAATATGATTATAAAGTGGCGGCCTTATCACCCATGGCGATTTTTCCAGGTAAACTTGCACGAATATAAACCGACAAAAACAAGAAATAGTGGCCTTAAATAGACATTAACAAAGAAAACACCTATAAATAATAATCTAAATATACTCAATTCAATCTAAGTTTCAACCATTGCAATCTACGTACAAAATTCGAATATTTCAAAGTTACCATACGCTTTGCTACATAAAATACGACTGCTTATACGCGAGTGTTTCCACTGTAAAAAAAAAGTACGTGTATGAATTTTGTACAAGAATTTCTCTTTGATTAAAAATATTGACCCCACACCGCATATCTGCTTAACATCAGGCAGAATGTACTTAAACAAAAACCTACATTAAATGAAATAAAAAAGATTACGCTCAGAATACGAGTACATTATGTAGTCTGCGAGAGCGAACGACTTATGAAGTTATGAGTGTTCCATCCATCCATCCATAAACCAAAGGACGTCCACTGCTGGACATAGGCCTCCCCTATGGATCTCCAATAAGACCGGTTGGAAGCGGCTTGCATCCAGCGCGATCCTGTGGTCTTAATGAGGTCATCCGTCCACCTTGTGGGTAGACGTCCTACGCTGCGCTTGCCGGTACGTGGTCTCCACTCGAGAACTTTCGACTCCACTGGTCATCAGTCCTTCGCGCTATGTGCCCTGCCCATTGCCATTTCAACTTGATAATCCGTTGGGCTATGTCGGTAACCTTGGTTCTTCTACGGATCTCCTCATTCCTGATTCGATCCCGCAGAGAGACTCCGAGCATAGCCCTCTCCATAGCTCGTTGGGCTACTTGGAGCTTACTGATAAGGCCCATAGTGAGAGACCACGTTTCTGTGCCATAAGTCATCACTGGCAACACACACTGGTCGAAAACTTTCGACTTGAAGCACTGAGGTATGTCGGACGAGAAGACGCTACGCAATTTTACGAACGCTACCCATCTGAGTTGGATTCGGCGATTGGCGATGAGTGTTACGACTTAGGAATCTGTCTCTACAATGTTCTGCGCACCTCCATCGCATCCGTGACGTATCTGATGCGAATTCCCGGTGGGCAGCGACTTTGACGTCCGCATGCTCCCGTTTCCCTGCACCCGAGGGATGCCAGAGCATTCCCGTATACGTACAGACAGTTACAAAGATCTGTCGAAAAAACGGACCAAGAATTTGGTGTTGTGGAGCTATTTTGTTAAGAATTCCAATCAAACTATTTATATTACTAGCGGAGATCCGTTTTTGATTTTACTGCCTTCCACCGGTCAGTGACAAACCTTCAGAATCATTTCTACATACGTAATCAGATGTCGATAGATCAGGCGCCAAGACGTTGATATTTAATTTTATTTCCATTGTGTACCTACGAGTACGTAACTTATTACTTATCTCCATTCTGTAATAGTTTTCGTTCTCCGATACCTGTTTCCACTGTCACAAGTACAACAAATCACATAATCATTCTTTAACACTGCATTCTTGCAATAGTTGTTTCGTAAACATAGATTTTTCGGTGTATGATTTTTTGCTACATGTCTAGCAGTCTTTCTGCTACTAGCGCGTCAGCTAAAGCCTCTAGAATACTCTAGATCTCTATGAAGAAAACATTAACAAAGTTCGTTTGTTTTAATGTGAATTTGATGGCACAATATTGTTTTATTACGGCCCATATCTTGCACATGACCTAAGTCACTGTCTCTCCTCGACATATCGTCCCGAGTCACGTTTGACGGCGTTCCGTAATAGATAATAAACACGATTACTAGTTTATTAGCCGCGGCTGCAGATGCGCCCGCCGCGGGTGCGGGGGATCCCCGGATGATTGTTTTGTGCGAGCGGAGCGTCCACTTGTTTGATTGGTAAGATTGGTAGACACCATAAAAGTGAGTTTTGGTGAAATTATTACGTATGCAAAGGAAATTATTTCGTTGCAATGTGGATTTCGCAGCACATAACTATTTAAAAAAGGTGTACAGGGTTATCCAAAATTAGTGTACTAAACCGTAAAGCCGTAAACGAGGTGACTCAGACCAACAATATAACTTTTGCGATAGGGCCAACCCGGAATTCGAGATAAAAAATCAGCAGTTTTATACATTTTATCGAGTTACAATTTTGTATGGAACAGGTGATTTTTTTCCGGGTTGGCCCCAAAGCAAAAGTTGTTCATATAGCTGATAGTCTAAATAACCCCCTTTCGGCTTAGTATAGGGCAAACAGATAACACTGTATTACTATACTAGTAGTTATGTGAACGGTAATCTTCGCGAGTAACTTTGTGTTCTCTGCCTCTGGTAGCTAAATGGTTAAAATAACAAGGCATTTGGTAGGGCGGCGAAACGTAACGTCACTTAATCGGAAGCTAAAAAGATATTTTATGTTTTTATTCCGCTGTTTAATGCGATAAACCATTTGATTTTTAAGTTATGTTGAAAAATAGACGAAAGTGTGATTATAAAAAAAGGGTTTTTTGAAAATATTTTTTTAATGACTACACTTACGTGACAGATGTCTTAAAACAATAATGGGTTATTAAAATACCTATCAAACGATACCAATCACAAGCTATTTGATGTAATAGAACTCGAGATATACGCATATATAATACCTACAACGGTCGGCGGCCATCTTTGTGACGCCATAACTTTTAAAGTCTACCAGTTATCGCTTAACGACCGCTGGATCCTTGGTCTAGAAGCAATAACGAACACACGATACTAATTATAGGTAAATAGAAGAGATGGCTACGAAAAATTATGAAATGGGTCGGCCGCCTCTAGTCTAATTAGGCATATATTCAAAACTATCATTCGAGCTATGGTTGCGCTCAGTTCGCTATGACACCAAATTAAAAGGGGCATAACATAAGGACATGTAAGTCCTGGCTCTCCTACCAGTAGTAGAACGGAGCAAGAGGTACTCGATCCATAGTAAGTAAATTCGTATAAGCCGGGTGGCTAGCCCTGGCGTCAGAGATTTTAAGCCGCCTCTCATATAGCTAAACGGCTATGATCCATATATGTATCGATAGGTCCAACACTTGTATTTTCTATGCTAAAATTTAATATACGTACTACAAAAAAAACTTGGCCATCAAAATGTTCACTTTCTTGAGATAGAAAGGTCATCGCCGGCCGAGGAAGTACTTCCGTTAATAAATCACATTCGAGCCCGACATCGCGTGTCCACAGCATCTAACTCACTTTACCCGAGATTTCACTCACTCGGGAGCTACCGCGAAAGCTCACTCGAGTCGTGTATCGATGGATCTATTCAAATACTTGTATTTCTATATCATAAAAGATAAATCGAGTTTTGCCCAGTAGTGGGACACTACAGGGTTATAAACAAACATACTTATAAAAGTTCAAGTGCGCATAATAATAAACATAATCAGATTGCAGAAATTGAGTGTAGTTACTCGCACTGCCGTGATATATAAATGCCCGCTGAAACAAAAATGTAGAAGATCGTCAAAATTGCCATCTATTTTGATGCCAAGGTCGTCGCAGACTGAGGAAGTACTTCCGTTAATAAATCACATTCGACCCCGACATCTCGTGTCCACAACATCTAACTCACTTTGTACGAGATTTCACTCACTCGGGGGCTACTGTGAAACTCTAAGAAAATTTTGTCATCTCTGTAGTTTGTTTTTACAGGCACTAAAAAAAAAATAAACAAAACTAGTTTTTGCCCGCGGTTCCGCCCGCGTGATATTTTGATTTTCGTGCTATCCAATAGGAACCTTTTATTTTTTTCGGGATAAAAAGAAGCCTCTGTCACTTTCCGTCTTACAAACTATATCCATGTCAAAAATCAAGTCAATCCGTTGCTCCGTTGCTGCGTGAAAGAGGAACTAACCAACAACTACTACCACTACACACTATTTAAGACCTGCTAGCTTAGCATACAAGACCACGACAAGAGTTTACCGATGTGTGCAAAGGTGACAGAAATATGCTTTATCATAACTCTGTCACGTTCTGACACGTCGATAGTATTATTTTATGGTCCGTATGCTAAGACCGCTGTATACTAATAACTTTGACTTTGAAAACAAATACAGTTTATCGGATTTATAATATTAGTAAGGATAGTCTCAGAATTAATCTTATTTTCATTTAAAGAAACTTGTCACGTACCTATTATCAAAAAAAAAAGTAAAACTTCTCGTATTAATTTAGAATTGGTTCATGGCGATTGTAGTCGAAATTATTTATTTTGTGAGGTTCGTTTTTCTTCTCGCATTCTGTGTAGGTAAGTACTGTTTTCTTTGCGAGTGTCCATTTTTTGGCATCATTCGTCTTTGTGGTCAAGACACCTACATATGACGACAAATCTTCAACTTGTAGTGTGTGATGTGATACTTTAGTTGATGAATTTTAGGTCAAATATTATTTGATAGTTATTTCACAGTAGCGCCTCTGGTTAGTAACGCAATCACATCCTCTTTCCGTGCGTGCACACCGCCGCACGGATTCACCCGCGCTCGCTCAGCCATCCCCTATTAACTACCCACTACTGGGGTTGTCTTATTCATGCTTAGGTTTCGAAGAGAGGTGAAAGAAACGAGGTAATAAAGTCGACTACACGATCGTAGTAATCAAAGGTTTCGTTCGATTTCGAATTTCGATTGTTTGAACCTTTATTTATTAATGTTTAGGGGTAATGCACTGCTTATCTACTCTATTTATACTAGCAACGTGGGAGGCTTAATAATCCGGAAAACTATAACAAGTTTAATTTTGGCGATTGAATAATAGGAAAAGGTTCTATGTTTCCCCTGGATGATGACTCTGAAAATCAGCCCTGACACGACAAACTACTATCTCTAATTAGAAGGCAAAACTTTTCCAATACAGAGTCATTTATAGGTATTTTTTAAATATGGTACCTATATTCTTTATTACAAAAATATATTAATGTAATAATAGGTTACTTAACTGTTTAATTATGAAGAGATATAATCTGAGGATCAACACTTACTGTACTTAAGCACACATAAGTAAATGTGCTACTGTAAATTAAAAAGTGGTTGAAACACGTCATATTAACAACTGAGCGCCACCGTGGTTCGGATGACACTTTAAATTGTAGGCCTCGGTTCATCGACCTGGCATTTTTTCTTGCTCGGTTGTACAAGTATTAGCCGTTTCGCCAGCCGAGGTCTTCAGTCGGATTAAATGTCCCGATTCCAGGCTTAGTCAACTTACTTCCGAACGATCGAACTTATTTAACAAATGTTTTTTATTTCTAAAAGTATTTAATTAAATATTAAGGGAAATCTTACACCTGCGTCAGGGGAAGACCACGGAGAGCATTTTAGATCAGATCAAAGAAAGGGTAGATGTCATGTACAGGGAGGAGAAGACACTGGCGGAAGATAGCGAGACATTTATTTATTTACTAGTTTTTACCCGCGGCTTCGCCCGCATACGCAATATATCATTATAATTTATAGCCTATGTGTTATTCTGATACCTATAAGTATATAAGCTATATTATTGCAAAGTTTCATCTCAATATCAATATCATAGTTCAGTAGTTTTTGCGTGAAAGAGTAACAAACATCCATCCATCCATCCTCACAAACTTTCGCGTTTATAATATTAGTAGGATTATTTACTAGCTTTTGCCCGCGGCTTCGCTCGCGCTTTTTATAGCCTATATATATAGATGGCACTGACAGATAATGCGGCTTTCTATTAGTAAAAGAATAATCAAAATCAGTTAAGTAGATCTAGAGATTACCTCCTACCTCCTACAACCTCACAAATTATATCTCATTATTATATTAGTATAGATTATGACATCGAAGTTGTTCAAACGACAAGAGCCGCGCTCTTAAATTCTGAATGAATCTTACACACAGCTTCTGATCCCAAACCATGCAAAGCTTGTGACATGGTTGCCGGAGACTGATATACTACATAATATACAGGGTGATTGTAAACATTGAGCAACCTTTTAGGGGCTTATTCAAGGTCAGTAAGTATTGGACCACTGAGGTAGTCAGTAAAGAAGTATATTACAAGATTGTGTTTGTTCCAGGACGCGTTTGGCGAAGGCGGGTGGCCTCTGGAGTTTCGCGCAGCAGTCGCCCGGCTACTATCTCAGCACGCACCCAATGACAAGGAAGCTCCCTCCTCGGACGCGCTACGTAAGTTTATCCATATCGTCCGGCGAGGGCAAATGGGCGCTATAGTTTAGGGTCCGTGGCCGCTAGAATGTGACCGCTGGAGTTTCGCGCAGCAGTCGCCCGGCTGCTCTTTCAGAACGCTTCCAATGACAAGGAAGCTCCCTCTTCGGGCGCTCTACACGTACTCGTAAGTTTATCCATATCGTTTGGCAAGGGCAAATAATCGCTATAGTTTAAGGTCGGTGGCAACTAGAGTGTGGCCGCTGGAGTTTCGTGCAGCACTCGCCCGGCTACACTCTGCACGCATCCAATGACAAGGAAGTCTTGGACGCGCTACGTAAGGTTACTCGTATCTATATGGTTTTGAAAGGGCGGATGGCCACTACAGTTGAAGGTGCCTACGTCATTAGAGTACAAGGCGTGTGGCCACTAGAGTATAAGGCCACCTTGTATTCTAGTGGTCACACGCCTTGGGCGTTCAAGACCAGTGCTATCTGGGGTTTACATCATGGCCACCAGAGTTCAAGTCGGGTGACCACTGGAGTTTCGTGCAGCAATTGCCAGGTTGCAGCACGCACCCAATGTTAAGGAAGCTCCGTCCTCGGACGCGCCACGTAAGTTATGTTGTAGGATTATTTGATAAACCGAATTTTCGTAAAATTATAGGAGTAGGTACTATGGCTATGAAACTGCTCAACCTTACTGAAAACAGGTTTTAGCAAAAGCAAGTCGAGTTGTTGAATTGTTGCCCATTGGTTTGCCATATTGGTCACGCTTATTTTGAACCTCGTCGTAAAAAGTATTTATATATTGTGATATTTGTTGGCAGAATTCAGCAACCAGCGATTGGATCTAAGTCTATCGGAGCAGATGGTTCTGGACCTCATCGTACTGGTCGGTCACGTGGTCGTCAACAACCCGCAGCTACATGTAAGTCTCTTATCTTATATGCTCAACGACTCTCATTGTGTTCACAGCCGCCATTAAGTTGAAACCATATCGACATCCTGCTTGACATCTTAAATCAGGCGCGATGGGTCCAAATACTATAATAACCTATGTATCTACATTTCTACTCGTATACCAAATTCTGCAAAAAGAGAAAACAAATAAGCGCTGTTTTTATTTAAAAAAATCGCCTAAACAGACAAACAGAACGTATAATCTTTAATCTAAAATAGTTTAAATCGAATGTAGGTAATTCCGATATGTATTCGCATAATTATCCCTTTCAGCTCTTATAAATGATTGAAAACACGCGTAAGAAAATAACTCTGAAGATATTTATACCCTTACGGGAAGCTGGTGGTTCGTTTTTGACCGACGAAACGAAGGAGGAGAATCAATTCGACGAATATATTTTTTATGTATAACCACGCATAACTTTTTACGTAGTGGTCTGATTTCTATATTTTTTTTTATTGGAAAGAGAACTTACTTCGACATTGGTGCTATATAAATTTTATATAGCACCAATTTCGAAGTAAGTTCTCTCAGCTCAGCCGTTTTCGATAAATCAACAGTATGTGAAAAATGCTACATCGATCCGTGCGAAATATTCGCGAATTCTGTACACGGGTGAAGCCGGTCATGCCATTTTTTGCAAAAAAAATAAATATCGTATGTCAGTTAAAAACTTTGTCTCATTCCGTTATTGAAATGTACCTACATAATTACTTTTGAAGCCGAGAATTAGAAAAAGCGTCCAATATTAATTTATTGTCTTCCAGCCGTCGACCGTTGGTTCCCATGCGGGTCGCACCTGCGGCTACACGTGTAAAACTATTCCAACACTAGTTTTTCAATTAGTTGTGTCTACTAACGTATCTTTGCATTTCTAATGAACCCCTGTTGCAAAAAGAGCGGTGTTATAGAACTGAGGAACGGTATAGATGTTATGAACAATAATGATGTGGAACTCTTTTCTAGAGTCTGTTTTACCATTTAAAAAAAAAAAACAAAAAGAAACAGGCTGGTTATTATCGTAAAACTAGTCCAGCGACCTGTGTAATAGGGTCTATTCTTTGAACTAGTATAATAAATAAATGTTAAATTTATTTTACTTTTCTTATGGCTATGTACAGAAATAGGTACAGTAATACAGTTTTATAGTATACATATAACTAATAGTTAAAATTATTATGCAACATACATTGAGTCCGTGGACTGTACATACTTGTGGGGGAACCCTAAATCCCACACTAGGAGAATTCCTGTGTCGTGGGATTTAGTGCCTTCCGTATTAATATTGAATAAAATTTGTGGTTACGTGTAGTCTAAATTAACAGTAGGTATAAGTTTCGTAAATTACTTAATATAAGTGTAGAAAACAGCAAAAAATAAAATATTTAATTTACATTGAGGGTAGGCAAGATACATATTTAATATTATAGTCAATTATGCAATGATTCGAGGCTGAGTCTAATGATAATTGCGAATTATGAATAAAATTACATGTGTGCATAAAACGTACGTGTAGTCCAACACTAGTTTATCAATTAGTTGTGTTTACTTACGTATGTATCTTTGCATTTCAATTGGACATCCGATGCAAAAAGAGACGTGTTTTAAGTTACTGACGGGGTGTGTAACTTATTCCCTGTGATTCTAAACGAAATTTCTGAAAATGTAGATTTTTGATGTCGAGTTTCAGTTACATTTTTCAAGTTATTGATATCCGATTATATATGTCTTTTAATTATTGATATCCGGTTATATATGTCTGAGTCTTTTCAAAGTACGAACCTCATTTTAATTAGAATAATACATTATGTTACGCGTGATCTTTAACGCAGAAAGTGAGTCTACTAATATAGTAGAGTCTACTATTATGCGGTCGAGTCTAGAACGCATTTACTGGACCGCATTTGGCGGCTTTTATCGAGGTGCGGTGCGAAGTAATAGCGCCCGAGATTATCTCGCATACCACTGTTTACTGAACGCAATGCGAAACGAGCTTTTCGTTTTTACAAGAGAATGTGATCAAAATGGTTCGGTACACAAAAAAAAGAATAATCTGAACGATAACAGATCTTCATGGCAACCAAACTTAATTATTTTGCGCCAAAAATGGCACAACCAACTTCAATCGTTGACAAATGAATCGTGTAATATACATACAAAAATACGCGTTTAAATGCTTAAACATTCTGATAATAATCTATTTTCGTTTTCATAAGTACACGAAGTCACCCAAATAGGAAAAAAACTGCTATTAAAACATTATTAGCCGAATCTATCCTAATTTACTCTAACTCAACAAGAGTTGACCACAAAAAACGTACACACCTGTTTTCTTCGACCAAATTAATAGCGTTTCTTGTTAAAACACCCTTAAGTGCTATAAAACATCACTACCAGCATAACCTTTTTACCTATTTACATATATTTTGTCCAAGAAAACCTTCCCACGGGCACAGGTGTGCTTCCGCGCACTTTGTCCATTTGGAGTTCCGCAAGGCAGTATCCTCGGGCCCCCATTGTACATAATGTCTGCTTACCCACGCTCACTGACCGTCAACATGAATTTGTAACTACGGTGACTGTTTTAATAATTGATTTGATGACTTTTTAAGGTGTGGGGACCCATTTGGAAGGGATGGCTTAAGTAGATTGTGATGTTGGGGTGTTGTTTTATACAGACGGTGTTTCGCGTGCGAGTAATTAAATTGGTAGAGGGATCGGATGGAAGAGCTTTTGTATGACGTGTATTTTAAATACCATTGTATAATTGCGCTTTCAATGATAAAATCTTATTTCTTTAGTTGAATTTTTTATATTTTAGTTTAATCTTAACCGTAAAAAAAATTATGTACTGCTCACGTTTTTAAATATTCATTTTATGAAAATGTTTTGCTTGAAGAGTAAGGTAACCGCGATATTTTACTGAAGAGTGAAGACGTTTGGCTAAAATATTTTAATCTGTTTATATAAAAACGAACAGTGTCGCTAAAACTCAAAAACGGCTGAACCGATTTGGCTAATTTTGGTCTTGAAATACATATTTGTGGAAGTTAAAGAAAGGTTTAAACGGTGAGAAAATGTATAAGTTCCGAGAAAAATAACAAAAAAATCAATTTCGTTTTCCCTTACAAAATGTTCCCGCACGTAAAAGTTGTCATTGACAGTATGGTGAGATGAAGTTCACCGGGGCAGCTAGTAATGAATAAAATTAATAAAGATTAATTAATAAGATTATAGAGTACTGTGTGTATACCACACGTATAGTAATCTGAGACTGACACATAAATATCAATAGGTGTTAGCTGAGCTCATTAAAATTCATTTTAGCCACATGTCTTCAGTTAAACTTGAATATTCTAAAAGACATGCATAGGCCGATTCATAAAACTTGGCGGCTGTGATGTTATTAGATATAAACTGCGGATAGCCCAATCCTGACTGAGGCTCATTTAACAGTTGCACGAAAATTGGGCTATCCGCAGCTTGTAGAACATCACAACCGCCAAGATGTTCTATTTGGCCGATATATGGGTATATTTGTACACACAGGAAACGATCTGCGAGAACTGGGGCGTGATCAAGACGCTGTGCACGCTGCCTGCCAACTGGCTGGTGTCGGAGCACCACAGTCCAGCGCTGCTGCCCACGCTGGCGGTGTTAGCTGACCATCCTGACACTGCCAAGGTCATCTATGCTGATCTCAGCGTTAAGGTGAGACTTAAAGTAACTGAAGAAAAAACATTTGTTAGTGTGAAGGTGAGACATATTGAAATTGATGAAATGAAGTAATAAGTACTGGAGACAAATGAAGATGGTTTGAGGAGTGGTCAAGAAGATTTTGGGGAGCCAACACGATCCTGCTAAGGTCATCTACGCCGACCTCATCTTTAAGGTGAGACGTAAAGTAACTGACAAAAAGAATTTAGTCAGAGTGAAGGTGATACCTATTGAAATTGATGAAACGGAGTTATAAGTAATGGAGAATAATGAAAAGGATCTGAAGAGTGATCAAGAAGAATTGAGGAATCAAGACGCTGTGCACTCAGCCTGCCAACTGGCTGGTATCAGAGCACCACAATAGAGCGCTTCTGCCACGCTGGCGGTGCTAGCTGACCAACCTGACACTGCCAAGGTCATCCACGCTGACCTTAATGGGGAGGTGAGATTTATTGGTAGATAATTATATGACAGGTGTTTTTCTAGCTTAACGGAGAGAAAATTAAATATCTTGGTTCCATGATCAATTCTCAATCTGATAATGATGAGTACATATTAGCGAAACGACTTAGTAATTGGGGACGGGGACAACTGCTGGTGATAATTATGTGCTCGTGCTCTACATCATAAAACTTTGTGTGGTGCTTTCCGCCAGGGGACCATGTAGTAAAAAATTAATAATCATCTGATTAGGTGTGTCTAGTAGCTGATGTATAAAATGTTGTATAACAGCAATGTCCCTCGCGTTTTGTCGGCAACTTGTCGCTAAGTATTAGATTGTCAGTTACAAGTTTTTTGGCCAACTGCGCACCAACATAAAGCCAATTTTGCCTCCTGAATATTTGACGACGTCGTCGGACCAAGTTCTCGGCCGAAGACATGGATGTAGTGAAGATTCAAGTTCGATTAAGGTTAAAAATTTGTTTTCAAGGATTTCCCTCAAAATATAATCTGTTCGTTAACTTAAATCTTACTCGTAAACTAAAACTACTAACATCGATAATACATTGATCCGTGCGACCTATTCCAATTCTGTACTCGGTTAAAGTCCGTTATGCCATTTTTGACGAAGAATAATTAAATGTTGCATTAACTCTCCAATATGCCGAACAATAACAAGACGTAGCATATTTACTTTGAAAATGGCAGCGCCTTCAGAAATCGAACAGCAAAATGCCATCGGCTTGAGATTGATTGCATTACGTCGGTTGTGACTTTTTTGACAAATAATATTATTATTATTATTCGATAGACTTTCAACCATGCATCATGCATGACATTACTGTACCAGCCTTTTTAATAGTTCACTGCTGGACGTAGACCTACGCACTAAGGTTGATTGGGCCATATCCACCACGTTAGCCTAGTGCGGGTTGATGGATTCACATACCCCATCGAATATTCTTCTACGGACGTACGCAGGTTGCCTCACGATGTTTCCTTCACCGAAAAGCCAGTAGTGAAATTCCGTACATAAATTCCAAAGAACTTATTGGTACGGTACCGGAATTTGAACCCACGACCTCACCATTGTGGCAATCGTGAGGTCGTGGTTACTACCACTAGTCCACCACGGCTTTATGCAATTCCAATTCTTAAGGCGTATCCTTTACAGTACATCCATGGCCACAGGAGATTCTACACGTTTTATTATAGGTACCAACGTTAGCTAAAAGTTAAAAGGCATTATTTCTTTGTTAGTAAATTTTTAAACAAACATCAGGTGGGATGAAGTCTTTAGTAGGTTTTTATGGCCGTTTTGTGAAGTGAAGTTATTAACCTTATTAGTAGTAAGTAGTAGGGTTTTTAGTGGCTTTCTTCTTTAAAAGTTTGTTATGTATTTTAAAATTGTCGTTACTTAAGTTAAATTGTGGATCCCGGTTGCTTTAACCTTTTAATCACATCAGAGGTCTTCAAGCGGTTTTGAAACTGACAAAATGGGTAGCCATTCTTTCTTACTATTAGGAGTTACTCCTTATTAGGGGGGCGAAGGCAAGTGTGTTTTGTTTTTTATGTTTGAATCTATTGTGACTAGCTTATACGTTAATTGTTAAACGGTTTTAACAATTTTAGCCGTAACGTTTAGCCACGTCAGAGGCCTTCAGGCAGGTTAAGGACTCTTACACCAGGCTAGCCATCGAAACTTCAATATGTTGTTATAATGGCGTAATTCGGAATTCATTGTCTATGATGCATAGATTTGAGACAGATGCATAGATTGAGACTTTATTTTTTATTTACGTATGTTACGCTATTACTCCGCCAATTATGATCCGATTTTGATGATTTTTCGACCGACGAACCACCGGAGGAGGTCCTCAATTCGACGCGTATATTTTTTTTAGTATATATAACCACGCATACAACATGCTCTACGTCTCAAATGGAAATGGGCAGGACATATGAGTAGGTACAAAGAAAGAAGATGGTCACTGGAAGCAAAGAAATAGCCAGGCCCAGTGGGAAAAAGAAACCAAGGTAGATCACGTAAAAGATGGACCGACGACATAACTGAAATTACAGGAAAAATACTGGATGACAACTGCTCAAGACAAAGAGAGTTGGAACGGGATAGAGGAGGCTTTTACCCAAAAGGGATCCATACATGAAGAAAATTAACAAAATTGTATAAAAAATAATAAACTTTTATAAAACTAAATTTATATAGTTTTAACTCTTTATACACATTTGTGACGTATATTTGTATGGAGAAAATAAAGCTTTTTTATTTATTTATTAACCACACCACATAACTTTTTAATAGTAGTCCGATTTCAATAATATTTTTTTTATTGGAAATGATATACTACGAAATTGGTTCCATTTAAATTTTATCGAAATCGGCAGAGCCATTTTTGATAAATCAACAATAACGTGAAAAATACTACGTTGATCGTGCGCGAATTCTGTACACGGGTGAATGAGGAGATCCGTAGAAGAACCAAAGTTACCGACATAGCCCAACGGATTAGCAAGTTGAAATGGCAATGGGCAGGGCACATAGCGCGGAGGACTGATGACCGGTGGAGTCGAAAAGTTCTCGAGTGGAGACCACGTACCGGCAAGCGCAGCGTAGGACGTCCACCCACGAGGTGGACGGATGACCTCATTAAGACCGCAGGATCGCGCTGGATGCAAGTCGCTTCCAACAGGTCTTATTGGAGATCCATAGGGGAGGCCTATGTTCAACAGTGGACGTCCTTTGGCTGATGGATGGTACACGGGTGAAGTCGGTCATGCTATTTTTTGCAAAAAATAATTATGTTTTGTCTACCCGTGACCACGATCGATGCTCTCACTCACTCGGGCGAAACGGCGGGATGATGAGGTATTTATTTATCTCGTAATTTTGCGCGATTAGTCCCGTAGTATATAATAACAATGATTTTTGTTTTGTTTGGTAGATCATACTTCAGAAGTGGTTTAAATTTTATCGAAATCGGTGAAGCTGCATCGATTCAAGCGAACCATTCGAGTTTTGTACGATTTAAATTTTTACTAGATTGTGTCATTTTAAAAAAATATTTAAGTACTAAATAACTATTTGTTACGGTATATATCTTGGTTCGCGATATGTTTAAGATAACAATTTTTTTTCTTTTCAATTATAGATGCTGGAAAATTACATAAACAGCCCCGAGGGGCAGAAAATGAAGCTGATCCAAATACTCACAGCGGGGCGAGAGAAAGCGATGAAAAAAGATAAGCAAGGTAAGAAAGAGAAACACAATTCTACTGGAGATAACTGTAACGGAGATATAAATAAAGGAAAAACTACACGACCCAATGCCCCAAACGTGAAAGAAGTTCTAACCAACGGTGTTAAAAAAGAAAATAAAGCAACTAACGATTCTGATGTTGAGAGCATCGAAGATGAGGTATAATCATGACTCATTGATAATAAAAGGATTTGATTTGTCAATTTCGAATATGATATATCTATATTGGAACACAATTTAGTTCTTTACTTGTCACTCTTATGTAAGAGTAACAAGGATAAAGGAAATGTCGATGGATCTAGCAGCAGTTTGTTTAGCATAGGCCGAATCATACTAGTCCGCGGATGTGAAGTTTGCTACAAGCAGCGCAATAGCCAAGGAGCATATTAACCAGTGGAGAGAGTGCGCGGGCCGGCCTCGCTCACCATCGATAGGCGCTTTAGTTGACAACCGACTAGGGATGCTCGATCCAGGTGCTTTGTATCCATACTTTGGATTGAAATGGATCGCATCGCAGTGTATCGATCCACTTGTTTCGATACGATATTTTGGATCGATCCGGTATCGTATTAAAAGTTTATTGTTTTAAGTACATAAACAATACTTATTTACGTCGGCCAAACTGTAAGTGGCAAAGTACACAGAAATAATATTTTCTAAAGCAGCTCTTTGTTGAGACGATACGATTGTGTGGTTTCGATACGATATATTTTGATCCAGTATCGTGCCAATAGTTAAACAGATGTGTTGTTGCGATACGATATTTTATTCAAAGTAGAACCAAGTCAAAAATATCGATATCGATATTTTGCTAGTAACATTTTTGGCACCACTAGAATAACTATTGTCATTGCGTCATTTTGGCGTCAGCCAATTACAGCCAGCGGAGCTTACCTCTCCCCCCGCTTGAAATCGGTGACCTATTGTTTCAACAAAAACGGGGCCCATGCGCTCTCCAGTCTCCTCCATGGCAATTGCCAATCTTGACTGAAGCTCACATAAATCTGCGCGTTGATTGAGTTTCGCGCAATTTGGAGCTAACTTCACATTCGCCGACTTGTATGACTCGACCTACAAAGAGTAATTCTAGCTCAATCGACATTACACTGGTTACATTCGTATTTTATTTTAATAATGTATTTTATTTCACTGTAGTATTGTGTTTTTTTATTAAATGAATATATATTTTTTGAGTTTGTTGAGAGTTTTGTAAAAGCTCGACCGATTAATATCTGCCACTATATTATCAAATATGAGTAATGTACTTACATGAAAAGTAAGGCATAATAACTGGGTAACAAAAACATTATAATTAGTTCGTGAATTACCAAAAAATATTGCATACGTATTTGTTTTTTGAAATGAAACTTATAATGCGACTTCCAACAAGGTAGCGTTAAACGTTTAATGCTACCCTGTTATCACACAAAAGGGAGAATGAAAGATAACACAAAGGTAGAAAGTAGGAGAGAGAAAGAGAGTGAGTCGGTAGATCCCAAGCACATGCGCGTGGTATTCTTGCTATGCAGCGAAGTAAACAGTGTGAGCGTCGTGACATTAGCTGAAATACGTACGCAGTTTCACTTCTTCCGCGCGGAGGGACTCCACGCACTGGTTTTCTCATATGAAACCAATACATGACAAAAATAAATCTGTTCAAAGTGGGCGTTGTGACGTCACTTTTCTGACAAAAGTCTATACATTTGTTATTACATGTGACTCGTGACGTCACGCGGAACTTTAACAGGCTATATTTTAATTTTTTTTAATTGACTAAACAAAAAATACATGTCTAATATTTTTTGATAGTCTATCTGACAGACTAATTATATTGTATTAGTCATCATGCCTATTATGACGTGACCAAATTATTTAGCATTACATCTCTAGTAATGCAAAAATAAAACCGGACAAGTGCGAGTCAGGCTCGCACACCAAGGGTTCCGTACAAATCCAATTTCACAAAGTTGGGAAGTAAGTTTTAAAATGTCTATACTATAACCATCGACGAAAATGTTATTTTTCACTATTCTCGTCATACATCGAAAATCAAACATTGTTAAAATATTTAAAAACCTGTTTTAGCATGTGCTAATGAAGTTATTGTATAGGATTACATGATACGATTTACTCATACGTGATACGATTTACTCACTTTGATTTTTTAACCCATATTTTGTGAATTTTGAGGCCCTATTTTTTGTGATTTAAATAAAAATGTACAGTTTTCAGATTTATTCCTATATGTGTACTCTGAGACAATGCTTCTCACCAAATTTCATAATTCTATGTCAACGGGAAGTACCCTGTAGGTTTTGATTTTTGTGAGTGTCGAAACATGCTGTTTTTTACGACATAAAGGGCTTTAACTTTTTTAACTGAGTAGTTTTTCTTTTACACAACTGCAAGAGACCATAGATATACGTATACTGTTTAAATTTCAACTCGATATCTGTACGCGTTCTCGAGATAAAGAGTCTTGACATACACACAGACGGACAGACGGACAACAAAGTGATCTTATCGGAAAAAACGGAACTCTTCCGTTTTTTCCTTTTGAGGTGCGGAACCCTAAAAATGAATATTCAATATGCAGTAAATCGTTTACTTACTTACGTATACCACCAATTCTCTAAAGCCTAAATGTTGTACAGTGTCACTTGATGTAACTTAGAAAATTGCAATACATGTTGCAAAATAGTGTCTATATTTTGAATAAATATTTAGTGTATTTCCGCTATCTTGTTGTAGGCAAATAAGTTTAAGGGCATTAAGGACATTTATATAATATAAAAAAAAAATACAAACAATTACTAATATTACAATAATTAAACATTTAAAAACTTAATTTTACAAAATAGAATAATATTAAATATCACTTATTTTCACTACACTCTATTATATATTTTTTAAATACTATATTAATAATCCGTTAACAACAAATAAATATTATTATATAAATGTTTAAAAATAATATGACAAAATATTGAAAACACTTTACGAAATAGAGGGTGTTATTTATTAGTAAAGTGTTTTCAATATTTTGTCATATTATTTTTAAACATTTATATAATATTTATTTGTTGTTAACGGATTATTAATATAGTATTTAAAAAATATATAATAGAGTGTAGTGAAAATAAGTGATATTTAATATTATTCTATTTTGTAAAATTAAGTTTTTAAATGTATAATTATTGTAATATTAGTAATATTTTTTATTATATTATATAAATGTCCTTAATGCCCTTAAACTTATTTGCCTACAACAAGATAGCGGAAATACACTAAATATTTATTCAAAACATAGATTTGAAGATGAATTTCCGCAAAGTAACGCCTGATTCAATCAACTAGAAAACTAGTGTATTTTAGATGTATTAATTTCATAATTTCACATATGTGGCATGTTTGACACGAAACTATCTGATATGCTCGGAAAACTATCGGGGCTACCAGGAAAAGTAACTAAATTTTCTTCTTCGTGTCGATGGTTCTAAAATAGGTGATATCTATATATCATGTAAGACGTCATGTATAAAAATGCATATTCTAAAGTTTTGTCGTTTTTTGACCACAAAATATCCATTAAAATACAACACTGTCAAAAGATTTATCATAGTTTTTCAGTATGTTAGAAGCATTTTACTTACCGTTCCTCTCTGTTCTCCATATTTTTTCAATTAAAAACACAGATTTCCTCATTCCACTCCGAAATTTGCAAGCAAAATTCAATATGGCATGCTATGCGTGGTCTTTATTATAAAAAATAATTTTATTTGGTTGTCGGCTTGATAGGACAGACTAATTAAGTCATTCTTTTAAATATAAACCAATAAACACCCAAACCAATTCATACGTCATCGGGACCACTGCAAAAATCACTAAAATCCACCAGAGGGCGCGCAAATTAGGCATCCCATTAGTAAGGCGCTGTCGGCAAAAGTGTCTTGCGCACTCCATGTGTGCGTATGAGGCTATTTGGGATATACAAGCTTTGCTCAGTGCTTAGCGACTGCCACTCCAGAAGGGGTCCGTAAAGTCGTTAAATGTGCAGATGTTTGAACACTAAAGACAGGACAAAATGCTCTATTGTCTGCACTGCTCCACAGTCACATTTGACAGAGTTCGCGTCAGAAAAACCCCATTTGGCCATATTAGATTTGCAACGGCTAACTTGAGTTCGGAGCCGAATTAACGACTTTACTAATTTATCGTCAATTCGGTTGCTTTTATAGTCCACCCTGCTAAACTTCCACAATTAAGTTCTTCTCATAGTATGAGAAAGGTGTTGAAAGTCTACCATAGTATTGAAAAGCTCTCTCAGACATACTGCTTTCCTAAATTAATTTTTAAGGAATAATTGGTCAGTAAGTTCCATACCTCTGATAGTTACAGTATTTTTGAGGAAGTTTTCACCTTACCTACTTATTTATATAGGGTCATTACTATATATACACTTCTTCCATCCATCTCTATTATTCATCATAAGTATATGAATTCATTCCTAATTTTCTGTCAGAGAAATGTATCAAGTTGACTAAATTTCTCATCAATTACTAAATTGTTACTTTTCCCTAGTAGTAACGATACCCAGCTCTGTAACTTTTGTATTTTTCATCTACTTTCTAGTAGATGTAAATTTATCTACAAGTATGTCATTAACCGACTATTAGCACCGTGTACGTGTAGTTTTATAAAAAGCAGGATTTTACATTCTGTCTTTAATGGTAAATATACAATTAGTAGATGTAAACTATTTTTGAAAACAGCTCTCTTTTTAGGTAGGATCAATGATCACACATACTCTATAGGCCGAACCAAACTTCTTGACAGCTGTGATGTTCTCAACGAGTTATCTTTGTGATAAGCATTTCAAAAATCTGAAATGAACGCAGGATTTGAACCTGCCCCTTCGGATCACTAGCCCGACGCTCTAACCAACTGAGCCAGCCCGCCTCCTACGCAAGCGTCACATTTTTGAAGTGCTTACATTACACCAACTTATAGCGTTGGTGGCGCTGTGTTAGCTACAAGCTGCGGATAACCCAACCCTGTCTGAAGCTCACTTGACAGTTGCGAGGATTGGGTTATCGGCAGTTTGTAGCTAACTTCACAGCCGCCAAGAAGTTTGATTTGGTCTATATTACTATAAAATTAATGGAAACTGTGTGTCTGCATGTAATGTCAATGTTAGTTATACCAAGTAGTTGTGAAACTGTACACTATTTTCATTGTGAAAATCTATTGTATATTTTTGTACGGTAGATATATTACATTAGAATTTTTATCGTACAGTAACATTTTCTGGTTTAAAAATTGATATATGGAAATCTCGTAGTGTCATTCGTGTTATTAAAATCTATTTTATCTCATATTTATATGGTATTTGCTGTTATTTTCACATGATTTCTTTTAAATCTCCCCACATTATCGATGTTTCTTTTAATTTTTATTTAACTTTTTTTTTTGTTTGCTTTGTACTACATCTATTATTTTTACAATGTTAGTAGATACATTATGTATCATTGGTATCTTCTTTACATATATCGTTATTTTTTATATATATCGTCATTCCTCAAATAATAATTTACTAATCCGTCCATTATTTTTATGACCTATTATAGATTTTATATTTTTGATATACCTACATATCTTGTATCTTCCAAGGAGGTTTATTTTCAGAACATGTAGTTGTACTTTTAGAAGTATCTAGTAGATTTAGTAGTAAATTCGAGATTTCCAAGTATCAATTTTACCGTTACATTAAATGTTAAATTAATTGTCTTAATTAGAAACTTCAATGTTGCTTATTATAATTACATACAATCAACATAACATTATCATAACATCGGTTGAAACCAATGTTAAGAGTAGATGATATTTGGTGTCGATATTAACACAAGTATAAATGTATGTGTAGGTACGTAAATACATGTCCTTGTTATTTGTACGATCGATTCATGTAGTAATAAATTTATTTTCAATAATTACTGCCATTATTTTGAATTGCATGTCTTGAAGTACCACATTTATTATGAAAGTAAAAATTAGGAATAAAAGGTGTGCTAGAAGTGTGCCTTGCGGGACACTCTCTTGTATGTGGACGGAGGTCAATATTTTAACGAATTTTAAGATGGAGAAACGTTAAAAGATCTGTGATAGATAGGGCGAGTTGTAGGAAATCTAATAAAATTTGTAACAAAATTTAACATGTTACTAATGTGACTGTATCGAAAGCCTTCGCCGATCCCAGATTGGTAGCTTATATTTTTCTTAAATTTAGTTGTGATAATTTGGACTTTTCTAAACTGTGATTTTAATATAATTTTAAAATTTAAAATTCTGCTTAAATAGTAATATACTTTTAGGTTTCTTTTTAATTTAGTCATACTCGTAAATTCGCAGTATTTATTCTAATGTATTGAATCTGTGATTTGTTTATTCAGCGTTTATAACTTTGCGTGTAACTCTCATTGTGTATTTCTGTGTAAGTGGCGAATAAACATTTGTGTAACAATTTTTGCAGTGTTTTCATTTGTCTATTTATTCTATATTGGAAAGAATGAATTAATCTATATCCTTTTCAGATTGAAACAATACTTTGTCAACAATATACAATTTGAATAAAAAGACTTTATATAAAATATAAGTAATCCGAAATTTATGAATATACAAGAACTAACATCTGTCATCTATCCATCCTGCTAGTTTCGCATTTCTTGTCGCAAAAACAGTTATCGTAAATTCAAGGTGAGTAGTCCAGCAATAAATTGCTAAAAACCTAAAAAAATATTATATTTCGCGCGCTGCCTCTAGAGTTTCACCTAAACATCTGCGCGATGATTGGGTTATCCGCAGTTTGTAGGTAGCTAACAACACAGTCGCCAAATTATTTCCAAACCAAACAATCGAAACTTATAGAATCAAAAACATCTTCCTTTTTTAAAGGCACCTAAAAATATGTCCGCCGACCCCTCCATTAAAAATATGACGGAACCACAGAACCCTCTATCGGAAAATCATCGGAAGCGATTTTCCATGCCGACGCGCCCGAGCCGTTTTTATACGATTTCGATTCGACTAGCAAATACATGCGACGTCGTTTGCTATTTTTTTGATCTTGTGTAGCATTTGATCAACACTTCATTTGAGGTTCAGCTAAACACAATACATGTTTAATCAATGATATATTTGTGGAAGCTCATTGTGTTTAATGGTAAATATTGAAACAGCTCACTGTAGGTGACCTCATTACTTAATTTATTTAATTTAAATTATTTACATACTAATACATATAAAACAAATATTCATAATATTTTATTCATTATTCACGTACATATACAAGGTTATTTCTAATCAATTAGCATCCTTCTAGGGGCTTATTCTGTATGTCAAACCGAACAACTTTTGCTCTACGACTTTTGTCAAATCTCAAAAAAAAAGTTGTTCCATAGAAAAATATCCTTCACCCTCGACAAAATGTATGGAACAGCTGATTTGTTTTTGAGTTTTGACAAAAGTTGTTATAGTTGTGATGTACAGAATAAGCCCCTAGAAGGATGCTGTACTGTATCATCTTTTTTAGTAGTCCACTGCAGGACGTAGGCCTACCCACGAAGGGTGATTGGGCCATATCCACTACGCTGGCCCAGTGCGGGTTGGTGGATTCGCATACGCCATCGAATTTCTTCTACGGAAGTATGCAGGATGCCTCACGAGGTTTTTCTTCACCGAAAAGCCAGTGGAGTGAAATTCCGTACATGAATTCCAAAGAACTCATTGGTACGGGACCGGGATTTGAACCCATGACCTCGCGATTGCAAGGCGGGTGTCACTACCTCTAGGCCACCACGGCTTATACATGATAGAAGGATGCTAATTGATTAGAAATAACCCTGTATAACTACATTATATACCTATTTACATCATTACTCACACACTTTATTTACATCAGGCATATGTAGCGCTCATAGATTGGCCAGGAGTTTCTCAGCGAACAACGGCGCGGCCAGTCTTCGGATGGGTTGCCGCGGTTGGCATTAACAACTGGGCGCTACGGTGTTTCGGATGACATATTAAATTGTCCTGTTGTATTGACCGTTTAGCCATATCAGAGGCTTGAGAACTCTGACATCAGGGCTAGCCACCCGGCCTATACAAACTTTACAAACACACTGACATACTTGATGGTTTTACAATAACATTTTCAGTGACCATTCAATGGTTGCGCTGTGCAGTCGTGTGTACGAAATCCTATGGAAAAATGAGTTTTTAGATGACTGAGCAAGAAATGGAAAATTGTTCACCTAAAATGTAGGATCATTTTTCTGCAATTGTGCTATGGCAAAATTTTTATCACAATCAGCCTTAATGATAACGAAAGCGTCTTTAAAGGCGCTTTTCTACTTATATCTTAGCTGATTGCGTAAACAATTTTATCTTGGCTTGTTAGGTAAACTTTGACCCTGACTCACATCATCAGATTTGACAGAGCGAAGGTACTAGCCCGAGAGAAGTTTTTCGTACCCCGTAAAGTTAGGGAGGCTATTGAGATTAGCAGATGCCCTAACTTCAATTGAGACGGGGGATGGATACTGCCACCGACGTGGAAACCGTGTCTCCAGGGATCAAAAGGACCGTGGAACTGGTGGAGACATAGTGAGCTCAGTGTGCTGGAATATCCCCGACGTATACCAGGATACCGACTAAGAGGATCTTCAGTGCGCGCCGACACAACAATCCTCTCTACCCGCCCCCGCCCCACCACCGCAACCGCTGTCATCGCGAGCGCTACGCACCGCAGCCCGCAGTGCATTGTGAGACGGCTCCGCGTGCTATCACTCGCCAACTTGAGAAAGGTCGCCGAATGCGACCGAAACTATAGTCGGTACGACTATCCCTACACGTGAGTTCAGTCCCGTTATATATAGTATAAAATGACCCTGACTCAGTCTGTTTTATTGATTTGTATCAAAGACCAATACTGTATATGGCCTCTGATTTGTATCTGTTGGACCCCATATGAAATGTTGGACATCTACCCCACAGATAGTCTAAAACGAATCAAAATTCACAATAAAGGTATAGTATGTTATTATAACATGACATTTCATAAAGACATTTTCGGGAGTGTGGATATAAGTTATTTAACATGGTATGAAATTAAAAAAACGTTATACAACATGTTACTTATAGCCCGGGAGGTAAGCTCAAAAAACTCAACTACTTTCTAAAAGCTGATTTGTTGGTATTACGTTGTCATGGTGGTGGACAATAATACCCCGGAATCAGTCAGCTGGATGTTGGCTACCAAATCACCCAAAACAAGTACCAAGGTATGTCTGTCGGGCTTTGAAGCGACGCTACTTTAAAGCCTTACTAACAAGCCATGTTAGGTACTTGTTTCATGTAATTTGCTGTGGTTAAAATTTTAAATCTTTTTTCTACTCGTACACCAATTTTCAGTTCTTAAAAATAGTTGCAAGATACCTATTTTTTCAATTTCCCCACCAAACGCTAAGCATCTATTATCTGTTCATAATCTTAGACTGTTCAAAGCAGAGAATTCGCGTTGCGATCATGAGTTGTTCCCAGTTAAGGCAGATGCTTTCGGACCTAGTGAAATTACCTTAAAGGCGTCTGGTCACTCATAACGTACTATACCATACCATCATACCATGACCGTGTTAGGAACGTATCAGGCACGGGAACATCACGATACGCTCTACTATGCCCACTACAACGCACCATCAACGTACGTCAATAAAAGTCGTCGAGATTTTTTTAGAATAGGTCTACATTTGGCCGCCAACTTACCTGATGGAGAGCGAAGTTGTAGCTGAAGATGGAGTGTGTAGACCTCAAAGATACTTATTCACTCTTGACTTGATATCCAAATTGTAATTGTCATGCAGGAAACAATGACGCCTCCGTCATTCCAATCCCTGGCGGTCCGCATTATGAAGAAAGAAGCGAATCGCTTAGTACGAGCAGGTGGAACGTCGACTGTAGGGATGTTATTTATGCGACTTCCGGCTTGTTCTATTGTAAAAAGGAATTTCTTGGAATTAATTAGGAGAATATCTTGTCGGTGCCTGCTCGCTCCGTGGAAGGCACGCGACGGTGCAGGTCGATGACGGAACAGTTTATTGGGCGTAGTCTCAATACAATTGTTTTTTTGCCTGACACGTTCCTATCCAGGTCATGGTATGGTACCTACGTAATAGTGAGTATAGACCTTAAGAATCTTGGAGTGTCGCACTTGCATCGCCGTTCAATCTGCGTCAACCGGGATGTTCCGATCAATGTTCCCGTGACGTTTCATTGCGCATGTGCAGTGGCCACGACTCTGCATCTATCGAATCCACAGGTGACCAGGTCAGAGGTTTTCTGCTACGCAATTTCTTTACCGTTATCCTGTCATAACGAAAATAAAAAAGTGCTATTATTAATGTTATAAAGACAAAATAAAATGGAGAAAGATAACAGTGTAAAGGTGAGCAAGATCTTTTGCTCCGATATTCTGAATTTCATACAGAAGATACCTATGACCGTATTTGAGAACACGACGAGTTTCAAGTCGTCATTTCCTGTCAAGGAGGAACGAATCGTGCGAGCAGAAAGCGAACCCTGCACAGTATACCAGCACAAACTTTGCAATCTTTTCTTTTGCTACGGGTACGACGGTCCACCACACCAGCCGTATGTTAGACTACTTCGAACTTTCAGCACATCTTCCCTGGTGTTGTCTCTGCTGGCGTGTATTGCGGCGATATGGTCCTGGATCAAGATACCGGCATGGCGTTCATCGAAAATGTTAGTGTTTATTAACACTATGATTTGCTATATATTATTATACATCACTCACCTCATAATGGAATCCAAAAACATAGGATTTTATAATTCAGATTGGTGGGTTGTCACTTATTTGGCAAACATTTGTCTCGGCGACTCATTCGTGTACTGGCTGTTTATCGCTTCTTTCGGTAATCTCATGGAGGCTGGCAAAGTGTTTACTGTGAACGTCCGGGAAAATAAAATCAAATATTACTCTCTTGCATATTTTGGTCCCATTTTGAATCTTTTACTAGTATTTTGCAGTTTCACGTTTTTCTCCGATGTTCACCGTTCGCATTCTTTTTTTATTCACTTTCTCTTTCATATCATAAAATGGAGTTTGCTTTTGTTAGATTCTAATATTTACATGACAGTAGTAGTGTTTTGTTTGAATACAAGGAACTTAATCAGAGACGGGCAATCACCATATGGGGTAATTTATACCTGGTGTGTCATCCATAGTTTAATGGTTCTAGGAACATTCTTGTCAATGTGGCGATTTAGTTATATTAGTACTAGGATCTATAGTATCGATACATTAACTTGTGTTACATGTCCGGTGGCGTTGTATATCTTCGTGATATGTGTTAATGTGCACTTCTTTTTGATGAAATCGAATCGTTCAATTTGGCGTGATTTCTTTTTTAAGTGAACCGATAACTTCAATGATAAAGTTTAATACTTCTGTATTTTTATCGACTTTAAAAGAGGATGTTGCCGATTCAACTATCTAAGTAAATTTTTTGTATGTGTGTATGTTACGTGATCCTACTCCGCCAATTAAATTATCAATCGATCTTAAACTTAAACTCAAATCATTTATTGCAACATATGAAATTTACATGTGGTTCTTAATTAACATGTTTTGTATAGTTATACATATGACCCTACAAGGGTATGGCTATTTTATTATCTGTATTGGAATGATTTATTATTGTTTTCTAGATTATCGTTAAAAATTTGTCTAATGTGTGTAAATAGTAGACAATGTTGTTATAGTCATGGTGGTCTTTATAGCCGTGGTAATCTAGTGGTAGTAATCCGCCCTGTCACGATTGTAGGACGACGACGAGTTTCTTCGGAAGTTATGTACGAAATTTTACACCTGGCGTTTTGGTGAAGAAAAACATTGTGACGCAACCTGTTTTAATAGGTGCGTCCGTAGAAAGAATTCGATGGGCAGTGTGGTGGATATGGCCTAATCACCTTTCGTGGGTTGGCCTATGTCCTACAGTTGGCTAGTAGCTCAACTATTAATTAGTTTAAAGTATTTTTAATGTATTTTAACTAGTACCTATACGGATTTTTGTCTGAAATGATCGAATGGAATTAAAAAAGACTGGTACAAGTACAGGGATGTTGAACTGTTGGTGGTGGTATAGTTATTGGTAATAAATTATTCCTAAAAAAATATTTATGTAATGAGTATTGTGCCATTGTTTGTTGTCCCAAATATGTAAAAGAATACAATGGAAAACCAACCTGATGAAGTGTCTACTTGTCTAGGATACATTATTTAATTGGTGTTAAATTAAGTAATATCACTATATTTATTATATATATTTATAAACTTATGAAACGAGCTATGTATAGAGAACGATATTTCGGTTTTACAACCGTAATTAACAAATGCCTAAAGTGAAAAAGAAACAACTATGCTATTTAGGTATTATAATTATGATGTAATTTCTAAACCTCAAAATTAAAACCTGCAGATGGCGAATCCACCGGGCTAGAACACACACCACGACACAATTTTATATCGACCTGTCAAAACGAGTGTTATGATGAAGTATACATATCTAGTACCTATCTGTCACTTTTGCACGTAGACAAAAATTATGTCGTGGTGTACACACTAGGCGAGCTAAAATCATTCTAAGTAATTATTTTGATGAATTGTAACCATGATTGAAACTGATTACTTCTTTTTATGATTAAAACTAGTGACCCGCTCCGGCTTCGCACAGGTGTATTATACATATAAAACTTCCTCTTGAATCATTATATCTATTTAAAAAAAATGCATCAAAATCCGTTGCGTAGTTTTCAAGATATTAGCATACATGGGGACAGACAGCGCGAAGCGACTTTTGTTTTATACTATGTATGTAGTGATTAAGGTTGTGCCAAGAACTTCATTGGGTGGATAGAAATTAATACTTATTTTGTGTAAAGTGTAATATTAATATTTAATTATATCAAGTACAATATTCTATTTTGTTAGTCTTTTAAAATGTCTAATAAACTATATGTACCTTTATTAGGTACAACTATTTTCTTAAATAAAAATTGACAATCTATAGGTATACGTAGTTGTAGTCATAAAATTATATCTTTAAGCGACATATTAATTATACTAAATATTATTTATTGATATATGTAGTAAATATAATTCTATTTAGTGAGTGTAATACCAATTTAGAGGTAGACATACTATGGAAAAGTATTACTTAAACATACATTTAATTGTATTTTAAATAAATGTTTTTCTCCAGCATGAAGTAGGTACGCAGATTCTTATTTAAACCTCTTTTAATTTATATAAACATTATTTTTAGAATAAGATACAATACCTAAGTATAAAATTAGTTTGGAACAAAGAGAGAACAAAAGACAAAGAGATTAAAATGCTATGTGTTTAAATTACATTTAAAAAAATGCCAAGGTAATGGTTATAAGTAGAAAACTATGTATGTATGTTTGTTTGTTTTTATGTTCTCTACAGAAGCGGCAAAGTGGACTTATTTTGAAGCGTGATATAGACCGCGCCACACAAGTTAGCGGATGTGAAGTTAGCTACAAGCTGCGCAATAGCCAATCAACACGCGTCTTTATGTGAGCTAACTTCATAATATCCGTGAACTTGTGTGGCGCGGCCTATACCTATGTCGTTAGAGTTGTAGCCCAGGAGGTGAGAGCAAAAAATGTAAGCATTTTATAAAAGCTTTTTTGGCATTAAGTTACCATGTCAGTGTTAGATAATACAATCCCGATTTTTTCCCTGCAATCAGCACTTCAATCGCTACGATTAAACGTCTTAAGGTGAATCTACGCTAGCGAGCCGAGCACGAGCTGAGCCAAAAACCGTGTAGACCTACGAGCCCCAAACGAACGCGCATCGAGCGCAATGAAAATACGTTTGTGTTCTTCAAAAAACCGACAAGCGGAGCATAGTCAACCACGAGTCAAACGCCCTAGCGCGCTCGTTCGAGGCTCGTAAGTCGGTTCACACTACACGAATATTGTCTCGGCTCGTGCTCCGCTCGTGCTCAGCTCGCTAGCGTAGACCCATCTTTAGCTTTTACAGTTTCATAAATGACCAAAGTAATATTTTCGTTTGTTGTCCGTAGTCCTACCAGAGTGCTTGGTAGGACCACGGGAAAAAAATCTTGCCCGTGGTCCTACTAGTAGTACATCTGGTAGGACCACGGGCAACAAACGAATATTTTGACGTCTCGTACGTCGTACGTGCAAAATTTCTTACTCAATCGCTTGAGTGATCACAACATCACATAATATTTTGTTACAATTTAAGAGGTGAAAAGAGTAAACTTTATACTACTGTCACCTGTAACCTGTGTCAGTCAGGCTTCACTGCGGAGCATCGAGGAATTGTTTTCTAAAAATTTAAAAAAGTAAGTAAGTAAAGGACATCATTATCAATCCAGAAATATAGTCAGCACAGTTCTGTAACAGTGTCATCGTAACAGTTTCTGTAAGAAATGGATGATGTTGCGCTATTGATCAACCGCTTTTGATAAGATTTGGCAGAGCGTTAAATAAATATTAAAGCGTTTTATAAAAAAGTATCTAAATCCTAACAAAGTTTGCGAGTATGAGTATCTATTCTATCATGTGAAGATTCAATTAAACTTACTTAGAAATTCGCCGCGATAATTTTGCGTCTGCAAATTTATTATTTATTAATTAAGAACATATTAACTCGAAAGTGCTACAAATACATAGTCACGAGGTCAACTCTCAGAAGAACTACTAAATAAGTACTTAGTTTCTAAATGATTTACTTAAATGGAGAAATGTCCCATGTGTCTACAGTGGTGTCCGTCTATTTCACGAACTGGCATGTGGTAACCAACGTTTGACAAACCCATGTGTAGCTAAATGATTATTACACAAAAAATATTTAAAAAATTGGTTATATCTCAAAATAATTACTTAACAAACTTACATTCTATAACGTATGATTGACAAACAATTCTTTTAATTTTTTTGTTTATAATAAATGTTTGATAAAAAACCAACTCTTGACACATTTTTATTTTATAAAGTGTAGTTTGGCGAGCAATTCTATTTATATTTAAAATACTTAACAAATGTTTAACAAAGAATATCGCTGCTGTGGCTTCAAAAAATAAACAAAAAAATAAAATTTATTTATGACTAGGTTTCAGTTGGTAGAATTATTAACGTGCCGGCAGCGGCCGGCGAAGTGCCAGAAACGAATCGCTTTTGTAAATTAGATAGTAGGTTGGGTTATAAGATGACAACCGACGCACGAGCCAACTAACGAACGGCACAAATATGGGTCCTTGGACAGGATATACCATTTTGTGCCGTTTGGGGTTGAGACTTTAGGTCCGTGGGGGCCGGACACTCATATTTTATACAAAGATCTGGCCAGGCGTTTGGTAGAGGTGATACGTGACCAGAATGCTGGCATGTATTTTGCCCAAAAGGCGAGTATTGCTATTTTCAGCGAGGCAATACTGCCAGCATTCTGGCCACGTTACCCTGTGCAGCGGGACTTTTAGACTAGGTTTTATTTTATTTTGTGTTTCTTTTCTTAGTTTTTTTTTGGATTGTTTTTCTTTTTAGTTTAAGTAGGTAGGTTTAGTCATAGTGGTTATCGATTTTTGTTTTTCTGTGTAAATACCTATTATATTCTTATTCATAAACACAAATAAAAGTATTTTTAAAATAAATAACATACTAAACGTTGTTGGTAAAATGAAACACTTTTAAAATGTAAAGTTTTTGGAATTAATATTATATGAATAGTTGGTTTTAAAGTGATAGTTTGCCAAAAATGTTTGTAAAACATTAGAGAACCATCTAGTGCATATTTCGTAACTGTCGTATCTATAGATTACTAGCTGCCCGGCCACGCGTTGCTGTGGCTAAATAAATTAAAATTGCGACTATAATTTGAGATTTAAACTATCCTATCTCTCAAGTTGGATCGAACTGCACATGGTGTGCGAATTTTATTATAATCGGTTAAGTGGTTTAGGAGTCCATTGAGGACAAACATTGTGACACGAGATTTATATATATTAAGATTATGTTTATCATACTGCTTATATTCTGCTTGAAATGTAACGTCACGATCAATGCACTGGCGTTTGTCTGAAGTGTTCCTTCACTGCGCAATATGCGCATGTCTGTAATTCTAGATATTATATCGAGTTTTGTTATTGCCAAATTGTTGCCAATAATTTCTGCGAAGAGCGTTATCATTTTACTCTGAAGTTAGCAGTGTTTTACCAATAAAGATGTGAATAAAATACTAAACCAAAAAATAAACAAAGGAAGAGAGAGACACGGAAATAAATTCACTAAACCAGTGGGTATATAAGTGCGGGAAGTAAAATGAAGATTATATTTTAATAAATTGTATCCCGAGAGATTGTAACACCTTGCAGAAGAAAAATACTGTAGCTACATAATGGAAACACAACAGCTTTGCAATCATTATTTTTGCTACAAATACCGTGGACTGCAGAGTCAACCATACCTCATCACATTCCAAGTTCTCGGCATCACATCTCTTGTGTTGTCTCTAGTGACTTGTGTTCTGGCGATATTTTCCTGGGTCAAGATACCGAAATGCCGTACTTCGGAAATGTTTGTGTTTATCCACTTAATAATTTGCTACATATTACAATACATCACATATTTCGTATCGGACTGGGCGTCTAAACATGCAACCGAGTTAATAGCTGATTTCACAAATTTGATTGTCAGTGACGCATTCGTATACTGGCTCTTTGTCGCTTCTCTTGTAATTTATATGGATATTCTTAAAGTGTTTTCTGTGAACGTCAAAGACAACAGAATCAAATATTACATTATCGTATATTTTGGTCCCGTTTTGAATCTTTTGATAGCATTTTTCTATTTTGTTATTTTCTTTCATCGTGACCGTTTGCATTATATGGATTTCATTCATATTGTATTACACGGCGTTAAATTGATTTTGATTGTTCTTAATGTTATTATTTATGTTGTAGTATTATGTAGTGTCTATCGTGTAATTAGATTTGAAATAAATGCGAAGTACAAAGATAAAATACGCGACGCAACTGTTGCGTTTTTTGTGAGCGAATCTTTGATGACGCTAGGAACTGTTATGTCCGTGTGGAGATTTTATTATTTTCGAGACAGTTTGTTCGTATTTTTTATTATTTGCTCAATCGCGTTGTATATACTAGTAATAGCCGTCAATTTGTCCTTCTTATTGCTGAAATCCAACCGTACGATTTGGCGCAAGTTTGTAACCAAGAGAACCGAATCCAATAATGACCTTAGTGTTGTCAACGTTTAAGAAATTGGTCCCTGAATATGCTGTCCATTTCGCAAAAAATACTATTTTAAGATTTAAAAGATGTTAAAAACAAAGTTTTTAAAAGTTTTTTAAACACAAATTTAAAAAGATGTTAAAAACAAAGTTTTTATACTTAAGGCAGGATGTGCACCTACAGGTTATTGTATAACTTGTACCTATGGCAAAGAAAATATAATAATACTACCCTATGGTATGTTATGTTGTATAATGTATGTTGTGTAACTTGTGGTTTTGACATGTTAAATTAAAACACATGATTTACAACATGTGTTATCTTTTGCATACTTTTGTGCTGTTTATTATAAAAGCGCTTAAAGTGGTTGTACAAGGGGACATATTATATATCCCCCCCCCCCTTGTCGTGGGGGCTCAGTAACCCTAGAAGGGGACTACAGTGTGCAAAGAGGACTCCGAGAAAGGACCGCTTCTCCAGGTTTTGCAATCAAGCCCGTGTAGAAGCTGGCCGGTAGGTTGGGGGGCACCGCAACTGAGGCGGGCTACAGTATCGTATGGGAGGCATTGCAACTGAGGATTGGAGGCCGCGGCGGGAGAAGACTGCTGGTGTTGACACCTGTACTGCCACTTTCCCTACCTACCGCGGCCTCGACGGGGTCGCCGCCGTTCGATGGCGGACGCGGTGGGGCTGCAGGGGAAGAGGGGTGCCGGTATTGCCTGGTGCCGCTTTCCCTATCCTCTGCAGCCGAAGTGGCAGGCGCGGGGCCATGGGTCAGTTAAAGTGGCCCCAGGGCGTTCGGATACGGGTGCTATCTGACGCCCACCTGCTGGTCCGGTCCCGAGTGGAGGATGATGATGTGTCTGGTGTTCCAACACATCGTCAACGGCGCGGAGTGGAGCGCAAGCTTCGAGGTGGAGTCCGACTGGGGCTGGCGCTGTTGGGACCGCGAAAGAGTGCGAAAGCGTACCCGTAGCCCCGACACCAAGCGCTTTGGTGGAACACTCCAGGGTTTTTGGTGGGTATACCAATCAGTCGGCGGGGCTCCCACATAACCCATGCCTGCCCCCGAGGCACGGTTGTATCCATAAAGTATTTTCCTTGGACAACAAAAAAGGGGACATATTAAATGCTATCTGCTTAGATACTACTAGATCGATGACCGACTTCAAAGCACAAACAACAGATCTGTGATAATATTTACTGTACAAGATTATTGCTAACTTACGCATAAACTCGACTGTGGATGCGACTGTGGCACATCAAAATAAATAACATTTACTATGGGACTAACTATGAAATCGTAAAAAGTCTACTATCAAAATATGATGTATTTTTATGATACAGCTTGTTGCAATGGAGGATAGCTTTTCTGATATTTAATCTTGAGGAAGTTTTCAATGTAATTACTTAATGTCTCTCCCATTTTTGTATATTGTTACGCTTATGTAATACGTATGTTATGTTCGTACACACCATGTGTCTGTGGAAAATTAGCCTGATAGTTCCTACTCATACGAAGTTCCTGATTATCTTTCAAAATTTCTTTGTTGATAATACCTATAATTGTATATTATCTAAAATGTACGAAAGCGCTAGTGTAATAGCTGCCAAATTACCTTCCTCGTAATGTTGCTATTTATAGATTAAATAATCCAGTTACTGTAGATCGTGTCATATTGTAATTATTATATCTACGTAGCATTCGCGACGTGTGGTCTTAATTTATATGACATAGGTACCTTTAAATGTGATAATTTTACCATAAGCCATTTAATGTAGCAACTGTTTAGAAAACGTCAGATGAATAAATAAAGTCTATAGAAATAATATTAAATCATAAATTTAAAATTCAATTTATTATTGTTATTACACATATTATCATAGACATATTTAATTCGTAGATAGGAATTAAATGCTTAAGATATTTTGAAGAAATATGTTAAAGTGCTTACACACTTGTAAAGTTATTAATACATGCTATATATTATATAAGAAATGCTATATATTATTAAGAAATATGTTAAAGTGTTTACTCACTTGTAAAGTTATTAATACATGCTATATATATTATATTATGAAAAAATATATTATGAATAAATCCATGACAATAATGTTCAAAACGTTGAAAATTGTGATGTTAGTTTAAGAGTAGAATTGAACATAATATTTAACTAGCTCAATGTATTCGAGACAAGAAACAGTGCCTAAAATAAATGCTTACTTTTCTCTAATATATAATACACATACTTTCCTGTATCCTCTTAATCCTGTAGACATTTAAATTGTTCCGTCAAATTAACATAATATGTGATTGTAACGAATGTGTGTGAAAGAGAGATAAATTTCCAGTCACCCATTCATCCATTCTTACTAATATTGTAAATCCGAAAGTGTATTTGATGGTTTATTGATTTGTTCTTCTTTCACGCAGCAACGGAATGACTTGATTTTTTGGCATGGACATAGTTTGAAAGACGGAAAATGATATAGACTACTTTTTATCCCAGAATAATAAAATGTTCCCATTTGATGGCATGAAAATTAAAATACCACGCGGGCAAAGCCGCGGGTAAAAGCTAGTCAGCTATAAAATGTCCGCTGACAATTCACAATAGGCCCCTAAGACTGGTTGAAAACGGCTCGCATCCAGCGCAATCCTACGGTCATAATGAGGTCACCAGTCCACCTTGTGTGGGTGAACTCCACACGTACTCCACACTTCACCTAAGAACTGTTCGACCTCACTGGTTATATTCTGTCCTCCACTCTATGCACATAGGTAATCCGATCCATCATCTGATCCGTATCCAGCTTTAGGTAATCTGATGGGTCAACTTTGTTTCTTCTACGGATGTCCATTAAAATCTACTGTTTAGATTCTGCTTGTAAGGAAACGTCCCGACCAACATCATTGACTTCTCGTGTTCCTTCATTGCGCTGAGCACATTTCGCGCATGCGCGAGCTTAACTGTCGTTGATTTCTGTGACCCGTGTTGTTTTTGTTTTCAAATGATTATTATAAGTACATTACAAAAAATACGAGTATGTCAATTGCCGGAATAAAACAAAATTTTACAAAGAAAACAATAAAATAAAATAAAGTGAAGTGCGAAAAAAGAAAACAAAAGAGAGCAATTTAGAAGACGATAATCGTAGGATAAAAGGAAAAGCTTTCTTGCCGAGAGTGTACAATAAAGAACTACTGACACCATGGAACCCCAAAAGCTTTGTAATCATTACTTTTGCTACGACAACCATGGACCATCGAACCAGCCGTATGTCACGCTATGCCGAACTCTTGGCATATCTTCATTTGTGTTGTCTCTATTGACTTGTGTTGTGGCGATATGTTCTTGGGTCAAGATACCGAAATCTCGTACTTCGGAACTGTTTGTGTTCATCAACCTTGTAATTTGCTATATACTTCACAATATCACCTTTTTATTATTACAATAGACTAGTTTTCGACTCGCATATACAGACTTGTGGTTTATAGTTTATGTAGCTAGTTTCGTTTTAAGTGACTCGTTTGTGTTCTGGATTTTTCTAGCTTCTGTTTGTGTTTACACGAATGTTGTTACAGTAGTATCTGTGAACGTTAGGGAACACAAGATTAAATATTACTTTCTAGTTTATGGTCTTCCCAGTTGGAATCTTTTTCGAGGGTTTTGTATTTTGATTATGATTTTCGATCGTTACCGTTTGTCTTCTTCTGTCACAATTCATATCTTCGTTCATGGTATAAAATTGAGTTTATTAATTTGTAATTTCATTATTTATGTCATAGTTAAGTACAGTATTTGTCGTAAAATAAAATTCGAAATAAACACAGTGTATGAAAACAAATCTCGCGACGCAACTGTTGCTTTTTTGGTGAGCGAAACTTTAATGTTACTCGGAATTATTTTGTCAGCCTGGAGATTTTTTTATTTTCCTTACAGTTAATTGTTTGCACATGTACTTTTTACATCCTTCTAATAGCCGTCTTTTTATCGTTTAATTATTATTTTTCGATGAAATTAAATCATACAATTTGGCAAGAGTTCTTTGACAAGAGAACCAAAAACAATTTGATTACTGTTGATGTTTAATGTTTTTGTAATCTGTACATTTTAATTTGTATATATTTTACACAAATGTAAGGTAGGTATAATTTTTTGTAGATTTTTAAGTAGGTAGGTACGAGTACCTACAGTAAGTTCGGTATAGGCCGGATGGCTACTGGAGGCCTCTGACATGGCTAAACGGTTAATACAACCGGGACCTACAGTTTAACGTGTCGACACGGTAGCGTTCAGTTGTAAATGCCACCCGCGGCCACCCATCCGAAGACTGACCCTGCTGAACGTTGATCGATAACGAACACGTAGCATAGTTTGTAGATTTATCAAAAGCTGTTTTGAAATTAAAAAACAAATAATTATCAAACGTGATATACTCGTATTTGACAATAACTTTCAAAACGTTTAGATATTAATGCAGGAGAGTAAACTTATCCAATGATAAGTACATAATATTTTATCACATTTGTTGAATAAATGCTTATCATAATAAAATTATTATTCATATTTTTCTTTCAATCTTATAATTTTTACTTTAGAATTAATTTTGGATTGGTAAGTTGAAATGGCACTGGGTAGAACATATAGCAAGGAGAACTGATAACCGATGGGTTTTTTTTATTGGAAAATTACGAACCACAGACTCCAGGGTCTGTGCCTTTTGTTAAGTAAAATGTTCAATTATTCTATTTTACTGTACAAAAAGAGTTAGTACAATAGAGATGGGTTAGTTTAAATTTTAGCCTAAGTTAGTAGTTTCGGTGAATTGCGTGAATGCCACGAGCAAACCGATGGGGTTAAAAAATTCTCGTGTGGAGACCATGTAAAAGCAAGCGCAGTGTATAAGTATAGCACCGAGTAGATGAACCGACGACATAATTAAGACCACAGGAACGCCCTGGATACAAGCCGCTTCCAACCAAGCTTTTTGGAAGGATAGAGGGTAGGATGTCCAGCAGTGGACGTCCTACGGCTGACGGATGGATGGAAATACCTACCTATGTATATCACACAATACTTTGGATGTGAATCGAACCTACGCCTCTAGGCACAGGAGTCAGGATCACTAACCACTGGGCCACCGAGGCGGTGCTGCATTAGGTCAAACTTTCATAGCAAAGTATCAATAATGTTACCTTTATTCTATAAATAAAAGCAAAACAAAATAAATCTGAGACATAAATGTAGCGCGGTGCGTTCGTCAGAGCTGAAAGCTTTTAGCGCCGCTGGACTGCTGCATACAACAGTTACTTATTGTATTAACATTTTTGTAAAAGAAACTTTCTTTTTGTGATAAACATTTCAAAAATTGACTCGTTCACAGGATTTGAACCTACGTCTCTCTGGGATTCCGGCCCAGATTTTTAAATGTTTGTCACAAAAAGAAAGTTTCTATACACCTAGTGTGTGAAGCACGATAAAAATCATTTCATTGATTAAGCAATGCGCCATTTCTCGTTTATGGTAAGAAGTTCTAATAATTTCACATTAAGTGACTAACTGGTTTATAGCAGTTCTCACAGATGGCGCTTCCAACAATGTAGCAGTTGGTAAAAATGATAAAACACTTTCACTAATTCCACGCTTTCGTAGACAGCGTTTCTAGCTTAATTGGACAAAGCATCTGGGCCGGAATCCCAGAGAGATGCAGGTTCAAATCTTGCGAGCGCGTCAATTTTTGAAATGTTTATCACAAAAAGAAAGTTTCTATACACCTAGTGTGTGAAGCACGATAAAAAGGTATAGAATTCGACAAACATCTAAACTGGAAAAACCATATCGGGAAACTAAAATCAAAACTATCACAATTCATATACGCATTATCCGTTCTAAAAACCAATACTAACACCAAAACCGCATTGAATGCTTATTATGCATACGCTCATGCTTGGCTAAATTATGGTATAATCATATGGGGCAACAGTACCGATGCTAACGATTTATTCATAAAACAGAAAAAATGTCTCCGCATTATAATAAATATCCGCCAACGTGAGAGCTGCAAACCGCACTTTAAAGAACAAAAAATACTAACCCTACCCAGCCTTTACATATTAGAAGCAGCTTTATTTGCCAAAAAAACACCCACACCTGTTCACTGCCTCAACAAACCCCAGACGCCAAAACCAACTAGTAGCACCCGAACCATTATTAGAAATAGTCAGGAAAGGCCCAGAATACATGCTCATAAAAATATTTAACAAGCTACCAAATAATATCAGAAACGAAACAAACGAAAATTCTTTTAAAAGAAATCTAAAAGCGATTCTCATATCCAAAAGCTATTACTCAATACAAGACTTCCTAGACGAAAAACGTTTCGACACCGCAAACTAGCAAAAGTAATATAAGACAAATAATATTTAGCTAACATTCCCATTAACTTAGTGTTTAAGTATATTGCAATACCCTAATACAGGGTCCATAAGTATTAACTCTAGGTTTATATAAATGATACATTTATAAATTAGACTAAGAGAATATGTATTTATGGTGCAATAAAAACGATTGAAATTGAAATTGAAATTGAAAATAATTTCATAAACATTTTTGTACACCCATTTCATCAATTATTGTTATAAAACAATAGAAACAACAAAACTTTTGGGCTATACGATATTAGCAATAAATGCATAGAATACACTGACGATAGTTTTAGCGCCCCTGGCTACGTTACTTTTACTGCGCAAAAATCCTTTAAATTTAATTTTGTTTTAAACTGTGCCTTATAATATACCATATATGTATCTCTAGTTCTATTTTTGACCGACGATACGGAGAGGGTACTTAATTCGACACGTATATATTTTTATGTATAACCACGCATAACTTTTTACGCAGTGGACCGATTTGAATAATTCTTTTTTTTATTGGATACTTCAAAATTGGTCCCATTTATTTTTTCCAGATTCAGATAATTCCTGATAGCCCTGTATAGATTAAAAAGAATAAAAGTGAATAGTTCACTGTTGCATTAGTGTTCTACACACAAGGCCGCGTCACGCCGCCAACGTTGTCTGGTTTAGAACAGAGACCTATGGAGACTTCCATTCTTCAATTTCCACATGTCACGTGAATGAATGACTGCAAGAGCCAAAAATATAAGATTGTTTGTTTGTGTATGAGCCTGACAATTCAGGCTCATAATTCTCAACTTTGCCCAACAATGGGACAATTTCCATTGTTGGGCAAACTCCTTCTCTCGAGATTTCCATTATTGTCGGTCTTGTGCTGATTCCTGCTAATTTGGATCAAGTGTTCAGTTAAGAGAATATAAGATTATGCAGTTCAAAAAATTCAAATGTGTACATTGTAGATAAATTTTAAAGAGCTCATTGGTACAGAATCAGGTTTGAATCCACGCTTCACGGTCGTAAGACGAGCGACTGATGTGACTCCCATACGCCTGTGGAAGAAATTTGATCACGTTGGGCATTATTTTTGACTTTCGTACGGCTAGGTACTAGAAATGTGAACGGAACTTTACGGCTAACATTTATTTAAAGTTATCCATTTCACGCAACTTTACACACGCAATTAAATACTGGGCACGGGTATTTAAAAAAACCGTAAACAGCAAAAGTTAAAATATCTATAAAAAGCAAAATGGCGAATGGTTATCGAACTTCCGGGCCGTACGAAAGTCAAAAATAATGCCACTGAAAGCATCAACCTACATCCGGCAAGCGTGATAGATAAATAGTGGACAGTGGACGTTCTACTGCTGGTAATGATGATATTATATGATATGTTGACATTTATTTGATAATTAATATTTGCTATATTTTTTAAATAATTGACATGTTATTATAATTGAATTTAATATCTTTGCAAGTTTTTGAAAGAAATAGACTATCTAGTAATGTGATGTCAGTAATTACAAATGTTTGTAATTTATTTTATATTATATGATCTGTAATTCAACACATATTACCAATAAAAATGATTATGATTATAGATAGGGCCCGATTGCCTTACGTGGATCGGTCTATGTTTAGCACAGTGCAAAAAAGAAACATATTGAAGAAAAAAAAATCTAAATATATTTATTAACATTAAAGAATGTACTATAACAATGTAGTGCTAACGGGCCCCAAACTAGGCAAAGCCTGTATTTTGGGCACCCTGTGGCCGGTTTCCATAGTTCGCTGTCTCGCTGAGCGTTGTACACATTCAGTTGCATTATTTTCAACGCTTACAGCAAAATTTACAAGATTTAGAATATCGTAACTGCTCCATAGATGTTATAGTCCCTGTTTCTGTGTTCCTGTCGGACTGACGTCTCACGCAGTTACCGACGCGGCAGTAAGTGCAGCCACCACTGTTGATATCACGATGTTGTGTTATGGCCAACATACTTTTACATACGCCGAATCAAAATTATTGGCTGTGAAGTTAGCTATAAGCTGCGCAAACCCCAACCCTCGCGCTATTATGTGTGCTTCAGTCAGGATTGAGTTTTGCGCAGCTTGTAGTTAACTTCACAGCCGCCAAGAAATTTGATTCGGCATTATACCTTGTATTATTCAATTAATTCAGATTTAATAGTTGATAAAGATGTGTTATAGGTGAAGATACTTTTATAGTTTCATACCTACCTTGTATTATCATCATATCAGGTGCAGGACGTCTATTTTTTGACCGACGAACTACCGGTGGAGGTATACAATTCGACGCATATATATATTTTTTATGTATAACCACGCATAACTTTTTTCGTAGTATTCCAATTTCAATAATTATTTTTTTATTGAAAAGAGTATACTTTGAAATTGGTCTTATTTTTTATTTTATCGAAGTCGGCTGAGCCATTTTTGATAAATCAACAATAATGTGAAAAATGCTACATCTATCCATACGAAATATTCCCGAATTCTATACATGGGTGAAGTCGGTGATGCTAATTTTTGCAAAAAATAATCTTGTGTACATCCTGTACTTGTTCCAACCTTCTTTAAGAGTCCACTACAGGACGTAGGCTTACCCGAAGGGTGATTGGGCCATATGTACCCCGATGGCGCAGTGCGAGTTTGTGGATTCACATACGCCATCAAATCGCCTCTACGGACGTAAGGAAGTTGCCTCACGATGTTTTCCTTCACCTAAAAGCCAGTGGTGTGAAATTCACAAAAATCGTGAAACTGATCCCGAGATTCAACATCATAACTTTTATACAAGAATTAATCGTCAATTATTTTTCGCCAAAAATGTCATGACCGACTTCAACCGTGTACAGAAGTCACGAATATTTCGCACGGATATAGCATTTATCACATTATTGTTGATTAAAAATGGCTCAGCTGATTACAATAAAATTTAAATGGGATCAACTTCGAAGCATCCAACTCTTTCCAATTAAAAAAGAATTATAGAAATCGGCCCACTATATAAAAAGTTAGGTTGCCTGGAAGAGATCGCTTCCAGCGATAAGGCCGCCTAGTGTTGCACTATCTTAAGAATTTTACAAATGTATTTATTGTTAGTTTATTTTGTGTGTACAATAAAGAGTTATTTGTTGTTTGTTTGTTATGCGTGGTTACACATAAAAAAAAAACAAATTATACCCGTATATTTGTTTGTTTTTTTTCGAATTGAGTACGTCCTCCGTTTCGTCGGTCAAAACTACAAAATTCTTCTATTTCAACAAAAAAATACCCTTCTCTTAACCAATCACAACTCTTCCAATCTTCCCCGTTATTAGCCTTACATTAAAAGATGAAAGATTACGCGCCTACAATGATTTTATTACTGTGTCATCTAATTACTGTAGATACTATCGCGGACACATATGCCGTGTCAAGATTTTGAGGGTAGATAATCAAGCCGGCAGGCAGTGTGACCAGGATCAGTATTTTAATAGTGTTTCGGTAACTTCATTGACTTTTTCGAATGTTGGTATTTTCGCTGGTATATATTTGCGTGCTACACCCTAGATCGCACATCTGCTTAACATCAGGCAGTGTGTAGTCAAACGCGAACCTATTCGAAATAAAAAAAAAAACTATTTACGGAGGTCCGTATTTTTAAGTATATTTTGGATATTGTTTTTTGTAAAAAGGTATTTTTTAAATCCTTCCCAAAAATGTTGGTGGAAAACATTGAATATTTTAAAGTGTTTCAGTATTTTTGTGAAATTTAATATGGGCACACTGTCGGCTAGACCTCTCCTAACGGGGTACAGCTATGGTAGCGCGGGTCTTGTGTAACTGGCTGTTGATAGCTACTTATAAATGAACCCTAATGTTGTTGAAGCCACATGTAGAGCAAGATTTGATTAAAGTGGTTTTGGAATAGAATTTTATTTTTTTGCAAAAGTATTAGAAGCTAAGCAAAATAGTTTTGGCGGTGTTCTGACCTTAGTGGCTAATTTATAAAGCTTTGCAAGTGCAGCGAAGGTTGTATGCCAAGAAGATAGACTGGCCATCTCGTTAACGTTGCATAAACGTGCTGGATGCAAGCCGCTTCCGACCGGCCATAAGTATAATTTGTCAGTGGCGCAAGGAGTAGTGATTAGCGCAGCTTCACAGACGCCATTAATTTTGATTCGGCCTATAGTAGCAGACCAAAAATTAGTTTTGTTGTTTTTAAACTTTCGCGATATGAACACATTATTATTAGGTAATAGGTTGATTAATCGCGCACTATAATTACGGTATTAATCGTAATTATAGTGCGCGATGCAACTCGGTCGAAACCGGGATCGAACGAAGTCGGGATGATGAGGTATTTATTTCCATCTCGTAATTTGAGTGCGTGCGCGATTAGTCCCGTAGGTAATAATAAAAAAATGGTTGCCCCGTGGTCCTAGGTACTAGTAGTACATCTAGTAAGACCACGGGCAACAATCGAGTCGGTTTAAGCATTATTAATTTTATTTTACTTAATAACGTCATATGCGTCACTAGCTGAACGCATATATCGTACCTCTCTATCGCTTGTTTAGCGCTCTCGCTTGCAAGCTCGATTCGGGCGAAACATGACAATCAGTCATGCTTTTTCGTGCGTGGAGCCGGCTTTCATTGATTCATAAGATGGTGTCACGTAAAAAAAAGGCTATTGCCATGTTAGTTGCATTAAAATTTGTTAAAAACAGGCTACCTATGTACCTGCCTCCTCGTAAGTATGCGAGTATGATTTGTGTATTGTGTTGATGAATTCGCTATCGATTGATCAGCGCGTCGTCTCGACAAACTAGGAGAAGTCACGCTACCAATTAGCTGATGGCTGCCACCCTGGTTATTGTCCATTTGCGTACAATACAGGGGGTGGACAACTGCGGTCTGCGAGTTATGCATACTTTTTTTATCGAGCAAATGCCTTTATTAACTACCACTAAATATATGACTAATATATGGGCCGTGGGGTGCCGGCAGAGTAGAATAGCACCCCCCTCTAGTAGCAGGTGTCGTAAGAGCCGACTGAGGTACAGCGGAACCGACTAATGGCGGTATAACCATTCAAATAAAAACGTCGCTAAAATGGCACAGGGCAGGGATGGGGAGCAGCATCTCTGTCGCGAAGCTACGTTTCTGCGATCGCCACCAGGCTTGCCCAGCGCGGCGATTATGGGCAAATACCCCCAATACATGGAAGAAACAAATAGACCAGACCCCCAGTCCCCAGCAGCTCCGCTAGCCCGGGGCTACGGTAGCGGCGCCGGTAACGGCGGAGAAGGGGGTTCTAAGAATCCCTGGCAGACCACTCCCGCAAACGACGACTGGCCCTGGTAACACACAACGTGCGCACAATAAGGACTGGCGAGAGTATTGCTGAGCTGGAAGAAGAGTTGAGTAGGTTGCGTTGGGATATTGTGGGGTTGTCTGAAGTCCGTAGAGAGGGGGAGGACACGATAACTCTGAAATCCGGCAACCTGCTCTACTACCGGGAAGGTGACCAGCGGTCCCAAGGTGGTGTCGGTTTTCTCGTTCATAAGTCTCTCGCTAACAACGTTATCACCATCGAAAGTGTGTCGAGCAGGGTTGTATATCTAATACTCAGAATATCCAAGAGGTATTCGCTGAAGGTCATTCAGGTATACGCACCTACCTCGTCACACCCAGATGACGAAGTGGAGACTATGTATGAAGACGTAAGTCAGGCCATACATACGTCTAAAACCCACTTTACTGTTGTTATGGGGGACTTCAACGCAAAGTTGGGCAAAAGAAGCGATAATGAGCTGAGAGTGGGGCAATTTGGATATGGACAACGGAACCCCAGGGGCCAGAGGCTGGCTGACTTTCTGGAGAGAGAGGAACTCTTCATGATGAACTCTTTCTTCCAGAAGCCGCCTCACAGGAAGTGGACCTGGATGAGCTCCGATGGTTTCACCAAAAATGAGATAGACTTCATCATGACCACTGAGAAACGGATATTTAATGATGTCTCCGTGATCCACAGAGTGAAAACCGGTAGTGATCACAGAATCGTAACAGGCACATTGGATATTAACGTTAAACTCGAAAGGTCACGCCTGATGAAGTCTACGCTCCGGCCTACTCGTGCCCATATCCAGAACCCCGAGAGCTTTCAGCTCGAGCTCTCAAATCGCTTTGCTTGCCTGGAGAACTTTGCGTCGGTGGACGAGATTAACAACGGGCTCGTAGAAACTGTCCAGACGGTGGGTGCTAAATTCTTTAGACCCCGTCGTACAAATAGACCTCAAAAATTTTCCGATCAAACTCTAAATCTTATAGCCGAACGACGCTTACAGAGACTGCAGTCTTCCGATGATGCAAAGTCATATATATATCAAATATAAGCAGCTCAATAGACAAATTTCAAAATCCGTACGGCGCGACATTCGTCTCTTTAATACTAAACATATTAAAGAGACAATAGAGCAGAACAAAGGCTCCAAAGTGTTCGCGAGGAATTCGTCTATTGGGCAAAGCCAGTTGACAAAGCTGAAGAGAGAAGATGGCAGTGTAGCGTCGACCAAGGCAGAGGTATTAGAGGAGATCGAAAGGTTCTATGGACAGCTATACGCTTCGGTTGCTAAGCCTGTTAGCAGCGCGGCCAAAGATCCAAGAGCCAAGCTGACCCGACACTTCACCGAAGATATCCCGGACATCAGCCTGTACGAGATTAGAATGGCCCTGAATCAGCTTAAGAACAACAAGGCGCCGGGTGACGACGGTATCACTTCAGAGCTGCTGAGGGCGGGCGGAACACCGGTACTAAAAATCCTCCAGAAGCTTTTCAACACCGTCGTCCTCGAGGGCATCACGCCAGAAGCATGGAACAGAAGCGTGGTGGTGTTGTTTTTCAAGAAAGGTGACAGCACCTTATTGAAGAACTACAGACCCATCTCACTTCTGAGCCATGTTTATAAGCTGTTTTTAAGGGTCATTACGAACCGTCTCGAGCGCAGGCTTGATGACTTTCAGCCTTGCGAACAAGCCGGTTTCCGAAAAGGCTTTAGCACCATGGACCACATTCATACGCTGCGGCAGGTTATACAGAAGACCGAAGAGTATAATCTGCCACTTTGCTTAGCGTTTGTGGACTATGAAAAAGCCTTTGATTCGGTCGAGACATGGGCTGTGCTTGAATCTCTCCAACGATGCCGTATTGACTATCTGTACATCGAAGTATTGAAGTGCTTGTATAATAACGCCACTATGTCAGTCCGAGTTCAGGAAGAGAGCTCCAAGGCGATCCCTTTAAAAAGAGGCGTAAGACAGGGAGACGTAATTTCTCCGAATCTGTTTACGACTACTTTGGAGAACGCCTTCAAGCTCCTGGAATGGAAAGTATTCGGCATCAATATCAATGGCGAATACCTCACCCATCTTCGGTTTGCCGACGATATAGTAGTCATTGCAAAATCGATAGAAGAACTCAGCACGATGCTCGAAGGCCTCAATCGGGTTTCTCAACAGGTGGGTCTTAAGATGAACATGGATAAGACAAAAGTCATGTGTAATTCCCATGTTTTACCCAGCCGATTTCTGTTGGAAACTCGGTTCTTGAAGTCGTTGACTCGTATGTCTATCTAGGACAAATACTCCAGTTAGGTAGGTCCGACTTCAACAAAGATGCCAATCGCCGAATCCAACTCGGATGGGCAGCGTTCGGAAAATTGCGTAGCGTCTTTTCGTCCGACATACCTCAGTGCCTCAAGTCGAAAGTTTTCGACCAGTGTGTGTTGCCAGTGATGACTTATGGCACAGAAACGTGGTCTCTCACTATGGGCCTTATTAGTAAGCTCCAAGTAGCCCAACGAGCAATGGAGAGGGCTATGCTCGGAGTCTCTCTGCGGGATCGAATCAGGAATGAGGAGATCCGTAGAAGAACCAAAGTTACCGACATAGCCTAACGGATTAGCAAGTTGAAATGGCAATGGGCAGGGCACATAGCGCGGAGGACTGATGATCGGTGGAGTCTAAAAGTTCTCGAGTGGAGACCACGTACCGGCAAGCGCAGCGTAGGACGTCCACCCAAAGGTGGACAGATGACCTCATTAAGACCGCAGGATCGCGCTGGATGCAAGCCGCTATCAACCGGTCTTATAGGAGATCCATAGGGGAGGCCTATGTCCAGCAGTGGACGTCCTTTAGCTGATGGATGGATGATGAATAGATGGAAATATATGACTTACATAATCTAAAACTACTACTACATAAAAAGCAATTCGATCATCCACAGACCCTTGAAGGTCTAAAAATAATCCAAAAGCGCAAGCCATTTTGCATTTTAACCAACTTTAAAAAAGGAGTAGGTTGGTAGGCATTATTTTTTGAATGTGTATGCATAATAAGCCCGATTACAGAGGCGCCATCGTAATTATATTAGCTAAATAGCATAGTAAGTTGGTGTAATATAAGTACTTCAAAGATTTGAAGCTTGCGTAGGAGGCGGGCTGGCTCAGTTGGTTAGAGCGTCGGGCTAGTGATCCGAAGGGGCAGGTTCAAATCCTGCGTTCGCTTCAGATTTTTGAAATGCTTATCACAAAGATAACTCTTGGAGATAAATAGCATAGTTCTATATCATTTTCACTTTAGGCATTCGATCGAGAGAACGCTTTTTAAGTTGCTATTAAATTTACGCTGGCGTCTCTGTAATCGGGCTTAATATATATATTTGTAGGTTATATACCTAGTTAGGTCATAAGTATTGTCACACAGTAAAAACTTTTCTTTTAGAATGCTGGCCATAAAAAAGTTTATTGAATTCGAATTTTGAACTGTTCATGAAAATAAAAATGTATGCTTTTTAGAATTTTACTCATTTTTAAATATGGAGTGGACGCTTAAAGAAGACCGTGTTGCAGTTATTGCGTTGCATCGTTGCGGTTACGCGCCAATTCAAATTTTTGACATACTGAAAAATTTGAATATAGCCAAAAGATTCGTTTATCGTACCATCAAACGATACAATGAAGACTCTAGTGTAGATGACAAGTCAAGAAGTGGTCGCCCTCGGTCTGTTAGGACTCCAGCAGTGATAAATGCTGTGAAGGCGCGAATTCAAAGAAATCCCAAACGTAAGCAGAAACTGTTGGCCCTTCAGATGGGGTTAAGCAGAACCACGGTGAAAAGGGTGTTAAATGAAGACTTAGGGCTTCGGGCATATTGAAGAAAAACAGGACAACGTTTAAATGCTCGTCTAATGGACATGAGACTGAAGAGATGCCGCGCTTTGTTGAAGCGGTACGCGGGAAATAAATATAGGGAAATTCTTTTTTCGGATGAAAACATTTTTACCGTAGAAGCGAGCTACAATAAACAAAATGATAAGGTGTACGCACACAGTAGTGAAGAAGCGAGCAACCGCATTCCGCGTGTCCAACGAGGTCATTTTCCAACCTCGCTCATGGTATGGTTGGGAGTTTCTTATTGGGGCTTAACAGAGGTACATTTTTGTGAGAAAGGTGTAAAAACGAATGCAGTTGTGTATCAAAATACAGTCCTGACGAACCTTGTGGAACATGTTTCTCATACCATGTTCAATAACAGACACTGGGTATTCCAACAAGATTCGGCGCCAGCTCATAGAGCGAAGAGCACACAAGACTGGCTGGCGGCGCGTGAAATCGACTTCATCCGGCACGAAGACTGGCCCTCCTCCAGTCCAGATTTGAGTCCGTTAGATTACAAGATATGGCAACACTTGGAGGAAAAGGCGTGCTCAAAGCTTCATCCCAATTTGGAGTCACTCAAGACATCCTTGATTAAGGAAGCCGCCGATATTGACATGGACCTCGTTCGTGCTGCGATAGACGACTGGCCGCGCAGATTGAAGGCCTGTATTCAAAATCACGGAGGTCATTTTGAATAAAGTTTATTGTCATAAGAATCTATGTTTTGTTAAGTTCAGTTTAAATTTAATTTGAATTTGAATTTTGGTATATAAATGGTTACATAATTAATAAACTTGTTTCAATAATTTTATACTAAACATATGACAGAATTTATGACCTGACTGTGTATACAATGCGAATAATCTGCCAACTGGGAACCGATTTAGCTGTTTTTTTTTTGTTTGGTAAATGACCCTTCAAAGATTTTAAAATTATTGAAATCAGCAGTTGTTTTTCAAAATATAACAAAAATTAAAAATGACTCGATTATGGCTCATGATTCGTCATCATATGAGTTTATTTTATTTTTGGCGAAAATTAATTATTATTTTTTCATCAATACCAGGCCTAGGACGTCTACTGCTGTACATAGGCCTTCCCTATTGATTTCCAATGAGACGGTTGGAAGGGACTAGCAACCTGCGTATTCCGGTCTTGTTTAGATCATCGGTCCACCTTGTTATGAAAACGTTCAGAGCTCCTAGTCCAGATTTTGCGTAGTTTACTTAAACTTCCGCGTTCGCTTGTGGCTCCATACATTTTGGTTAGTTCTTCCTCGTTTCCGCCAGGGGCGCTGTACAAACATGTACTTATAGAGCCATACGGAAACAGCTGTAGTTTCATTTTGCGTGTAAACCTGGACTAACCCCTCATAACGATCAAGATTATTGCGAACTGAAATATGTAGTACATATATTCGCTTGGAGGATGGTCATAGATTGACCAATAATTAACCATTGGACCAAGCAGCATACCGAGTTTTCAGGTGTCAAACCGCGATATAGATTAAGATGACATTAAAAATTTAGCGATTCTCTTTTAATGAATTTGTCCATTTAAATTTCAATGTTGTTTATGACTTTATAACTTTAATATTATGTTGACTGTATGATATTGACATTCTAAATTAACTTTATTATTTATTTATTTGTTTTGTGTAAGTAATTTGATATTTATTGTCATTTTTTTTACGATTTAAACTATTTTTATCCATTGTATTCAGATGTTTTAACTATGTTTGATTATTTTAAGATTAATTTGAGTGTAAGTATTGAATTCTGTTTTATGGACTTTGTCTGAAATAAAATTCTAAATAAAATAAAAAAATAAATATATCAGTTTTGCAACGAAATTATTTAGGTAAGTAATTATTGTGTCTAAACAACTTTTAGACAATGAACGTCTACACTTGATAAGGTTGTTTCCTGTTGTTCTACGTTTTGTTCAACTTATAGAACAAATAGGTATAATATGATAATTATAAAACACAGTTTCTGGTTAAAACATTTCCACATTAATATTTCTTACTTAGGATTTTCTTTTGTTCTCACGAGGTGGTCGCAAAAGCAGCTGTTCTTAAAACAAACACTCCATCATCTGCACAAACAGGCGGAGTCGGGCGCAAACAGTAACTGAATACCGCGGATCGTGTGTCACCCTGTAGCGACGTAATGGCGAGACACACGGCTAGCACGGATAGACAACATTATATACAACAGTGTACAAAACATTGGCACTTACTCTATATAATCTGGATAAAAAGGCGGAGTCAGGCGCAAAAAGTAACTGTATACAACGTATCGTGTGTCACACTGTAGTGAGGTAGCAAGACACACGGCTAGCACGGATGGACGACAACAGCCTTTACAATAATTTATCTGCATTACAACGGCATTATCTCTACCCAATCTGGACAAACAAGCGGAGTCGGGTTCAAACAGTATACCACGGATCGTGTGTCACCCTGTAGCGAGGTAATAAGAGACACACGGCTTGCACGGATGGACAACAACCAACTTGGAAATCAAAGGATTGGCACTTATACTTACAATTGATGGACAAAATTATTACAAAAAATAGTTATCGTAGGTCCATCCATCATCTGCATAAACAGACAGAGTCGGGCGCAAACAGTAACTGTATATCGCGGATCGTCCCAAAAATCACTCTGTGGCGAGGTAATGGGAGACACACGGGTAGCACGGATGAACGTCTGAACAGACTGAACTGTACCAGCTTTTTATAGTCTACTGTAAGACATACCATGTTGTTGTTCATACCAACGGCAACGACGGCTCCTTTTTTTTCTTTTGCCTCTTGTACTTCCTCCAACATAAGTCGGAGACATTGTCAAGCTGAACATTTGCTTACGCAGTTTTCTGTTTTATTAATGAACGGCCAATTTGATTGCCTCATGCAGTTTTGTGTGAGCATAAATATGACATGCAAATTTAATTATACATATGTTACACAATAGAATAGGTACATATAATATGTTACAAGAAATAATAACTTACGTTAGTTTAATTCAAATTAAAATTTTAAAGCACTAAGCCTAAAGTTAAACACTTACTGTTATTACCACTACTAATTATACCTAGCATACAATATCTCTACAAATGTCTATTCTATCTTAATATACTATCCTAATTCTACTAGGTATGCTCATAAAAGATGAGGCTCAGTCAAAACGTATGAGCAATTTAGATGGTATTCCCCTTTTTATAGTGTCAAGACATTCCATTTCATTTATTTCCACAATACACATATCTTCACAGGTTTCACTTAATGCGATGGTGTAGCTACCAACTCTAAAATTCTTAAATACACACCTTAAAAGCATATTATTACAGGGTTTACAATAACGTATTATTCGTGTCGTGTCGTCACGTTTACACGTTATTAATCCTAAAAGCTACACGAACAATTAATATCGTCTTTGCTTAACTACATCTCCATCATCTCAACATAATTATAAAATAGACAATTGAAACAAAACAGTCTCCAGCTAGCTTAGCATACAAGACCACGACAAGAGTTTATCGATGTGTGCAAAGGTGACAGATATATGCTCCATCATAACTCTGTCACGTTCTGACACGTGGATAGTGTTATTTTATGGTCCGTATGCTAAGCCCGCAGGTGAGCTTTTAAAGGAAATCTTTTCAAAAACTTAGCGAGCATTTTGCTCGCCGTCTCCCCGCCCCGTAAGTCTACCCCACCACCTGGTCTGGCGTGACGTCATCGCGCGGACATCGCAATTATATGAAGATTAACTTTAAACGCGAGGCTACCCTTAATTGTGACTTATGATGTAGGTGCGGTGGTTAGGCATGAATGGGGTGCTGATTGGCGTTGGCTTTTTGATTTTTAAAACGGGTATTGTTTAATAAATACATACCTACTCAGACATATCATAAAAAATAGTCTATCAAAAATACTCAATTATAATGACGTCTGAAACTTTTATAAAAAAACCATTCTATGGCATTGGGGACCTCCTATTTTGAAGTCCGTTAAAAATGAGTGGCAAATTTTTTGGAACGTTTTTGGAGCTTTTGACCTTTTAGTATTCTAGATACATTGAATGAATGTAGAATAACCATTTCGATTTCCTACATGTTGTGATTTCAAAGCACATCGAAGCTATGCTCATTGCTCTACCACGAAAAGCTTTTCTGCAGAGTTAAGACGCTACGAGAAAACTGAACGAGATTCTCATCTCACCAAAGACAGTTACAAAAAGATTCCCTTTTTACCGACTACCAAAAAGAAGGAGGTACTATGTTCACCTGTAAGTATTTTTGTGTACCTACGTTCATCTAAATTTTAGCACATTGTAAACCTAATTTTAAAAAAATCGAAAGGGGTATTTTTTTACACTTCCGAGGTCGAAATCTCAGCCAATTTCGATAACATTTTAAATTGTATTGTATTTTCTCCAATTGTAAATCAATTAAAAAAAACGAAAGGGTAAGGGTTTTTTACACTGCGCAGCACTGGCTGAGCAGTTTTTGATAAATCACTAATAGTGTATAGTGTACCTACACCAAAGTTATGTTTATATTTTGTTGTTATTAAACCGAGATCATGCAAACCAATTTGTTTAATTTCAGTTTGGTGCAGAAAAGTGTAGAGCAGTTGATACTGTTGATACATACGACATTGCACCTTTGGTAAGACAAAGGTAATATGGGCCATTAGATGCGGTATGTTCGGAGACGATTTTAAAGACGTTTCATATTTTTTTTTATTTTCCTTATTTGAGTTACATAGAGTAGGTAGAGATGTGTAAAGGAGATGTAAACCGGCGGCGGCGGGCCTTGCTACCGGCCGCCTGAATCTGCAGGGAGCGGTAAGTGCCCCGTGCCGGCTTGCTGCGACGAATATCACAATTAGGGATTGCAATCCGGTCCGGCGGATCCGGTAATCCGGCGGATCCGGCGTGTTTTTGGACCTACCGGATCCGGTGAGTCGGCGCCGGATCCGGTGGCGGATCCGGTAAAGCAAAAAATACGCAAAAAACTGTACTGTATGCAACGAAGCGCGCGCGCGCGACGTTGCCAGATCGCTAGACGTGCCGCGGCACTGCCGCCGCCGACACCGGCTCTGCCTGCACTTGTTTGTCAATCGCCACTTGACCTTTGACATCGAAAGTATCGAACGAAACTAATCGAAAAGTGTGTGAGTGATTGATTAGATTATTCTGTTCACGAGTGGTCAATAATGAAAGATTTGATCACCAGTTTGCAACCATTCAAACTTGCTGTCGAGACATTATGCAGAAGAGAATCGACCCCTCTTACTGCTGACACTGTTCTTAAATTTATTTAAGTTGGGTCAACAAGATACTGTTTTAAGTAACGATCTATCTGACGAAAAAGAACGTCGCACAATAGTGACTGGCATATTAACTTACTTACATAATCCAAAAAAATATGAGGAATATTTGAGGCAAGCATTTTTTAGGACAAAAAAAATATCATGCCACAGGAAATGGAAAAAATAATAAGCCGATTCTTAAGTGATGAAAATGTGACAGAAACAGCAGACGAAAATATAGATTCCGATTCTGATTCAATGTCATTATTGCCAATAGAAAAAAAACATTAAATTGAAAGAGGAACTGGAAAATCAAATCCTGCAAGAAAAAAAAGGGTATAGGGGGAAAGTTAAAGCTAAAAAAGAAACAAATTATAAGAAAATACTTAAAAAGGAAATGACTGCGTACGAAGTAGAAGAACTATAAGGAAAACACTTATCGCTGATCTACAGTTACTTAATGGCGATTAGGCCAACCAGTGTTGAGGCAGAGAGGGGCTTTTCTGCTGCAGGTTATATTTGTAGTGCCATCAGAAGCAGTTTAGGAGACAGTACAATCAACACTATATGTTTTCTTAGATCGTTTTTCAGGCACAGAAATAATATTAAAAGTGTAATTAATAAATATAATTTTATTTTCCATAAATACGTATTTTATTTTTCTTTTTATGTATTATTATCAAAACTAAAAATCACTAAATACTAGGCCCTAAGTAATTTTCAAAAGCGCCAAGCCAATCCGGCCGGATCCGGACGGATCCGGTCGGATTGGCGTCAATCCGGTAAAATCCGGCCGGATTGAAAATGATACCGGATTGCAATCCCTAATCACAATTTAATTCACGTTATTATGAAACCGTACAGAAACGTGAAGCAGAAACATACATGAATCGAAAAAAATAAATCGCATTGTGAATTCGCCAAGCCGCAACTGGCCCAGGAAGGTCAATTGCTCTTGAAATGTGGGCCAATATTTAACACTAGACTCTGCAAGAATAATTTGAGGCCATTGTTATTATTTTAGAGCTTATCGTGCAACAAAATATGAGTTACGCCTACCCTTGAATAAAGGGGCTCACCAGAATACCAGCGTTGAGTGTTGGGTCCTCCCAGCACTCCGCTGCAACGCCAACAACACTTTCGACACTTTTGTTTTTTCGTTATTTTATAAATTCTTTGTACTTATCATGTATATGTCGAATTAAGATATTTCATTTCAGATAAATAAATACCTCTTTGTCCTGACTTTCCATCTGAGTCGCATCAGCCGTGGTCACGGGCAGGAATGCTAGACCTTCTGCGCAGCCATACCGCTAGTTTAAATTAAAATTGCCATCACGGTACACCACACTGACAGTGTATCTGTTAAGGTATTATTGCCTGCACCACGTGCCACCAATTATTTATTTGAATATGTATATTATTTGTCCAATATATCGCCCTTGATACAAGACATAACTTTGTTCTCTAGGTACATAATTAATTATTATACCTTTGCCATAATCTAAGCCTACATACTGCAGTGGACTGTTAAAAAAGGCTAGTGCAGGTACATCATTTCCCCTAGGGTGTAGTTTTGATAAAGCCAGGATAGTGTATCTAACTTGAATTTCTTACAGCAAAGTTGTTGTTGTGTTTGTCACAGCAAACCAGTCTCTACTTTTAACCAAGGGGAAAGCATCATCGTCAATCAGAAACTAACATAAATATGCTTTTACCCCCCTCCCCCCTGCGTCCCCCCCGAGCGTGCAAATGTACCCAAGCAGGGGCCGAGGCCGCGTGGGGCCGCATCAATTTTTGGACTTGCAAGGATTTTCGTACTCTAAGGATTACGTTTAGAACTCTTGTTTTTGTAATGTTTTAATGGAAGAACATGTGAGAGAAAAGTTGCGATGTTTTAATTTTATTTGGGCTTTGGTTTTAGGAAGAGTGGTAAATACGGTTTCGGCGAGTATTCAACAGCGAACATGGTTTCGGTAATTTGTTATAGATAATTATTACGACTTTTAGGCGGTATATAAATTTTAATACCAGGGCGGTTTGCCCTGCCCTACTATGAAAACATTAATTTGCTTGGCCGAAAAATGTGAAACGTACAGAATCAGAATCTAAATCTATTACTACTATTATCCGAATTTATTAGAATTTACTATTCACGCTATCAGCAAATAAAGTCAGGATAGTATCAGTGTAATTTTTCATATGAGCCGACCAATACGCCCCCGGTTTCGCCCGATTTTTGCATTCAAAAATCAATATAAAACTGAAGTACCACTTTTTCCTAAATTTTATGGATGAAAACTATTTTTTTCAATTCATGTGCATAAATAACAGATTCAAAAAAAAATGTAAACGTGTAAAAAAGTGCCCAAAATACAATAAACTTTCTTAGAAATCATGAATTTGTTCTAAAAAGCGGTATCTTTGCATTTAATTTCTGTCGAGCGAAGTTTTGTGAATTGTGTTTCGAGTTATTAAATCCCCTACCGTATAGTTTTAAGAATATTGTGTATTTTTTTTTATTCGACAACTTCAAGGTTTGATGGAGAAAAGTCAGATTAACTAGGGCTCTATACAGGTATTTTGAGATTGGATGGCGGCTTAAGTCTAAATTGCGGGTGGAAGCGGCTTGCATCCAGCGCGATCCTGCGGTCTTCCGCAGGTCATCCGTCCACCTTGTGGGTGGATGTCCTACGCTGCGCTTGCCGGTACGTGGTCTCCACTCAAGAATTTTACGACCCCATCGGTCATCAGTCCTCCCTGCTATGTGCCCTGCCCACTACCATTTCAACTTGCCAATCCGCTGGGCTATGTCGGTAACTTTGGTTCTTCTACCTTATATTAATTGAGATGAACTTAGTAAAAAAAAATCAAAGGATGCCTATTGCTGGATATATTTATGTCGTATAAATGTTTTGTAAGTACGTGATAGTTTAATGTATTAACTATTAAGCTTTAAATAAGTAATGTATTGGTGGATACCGTATGGTTACTAAATAAAGAAATTGTAATTATAATAGGTCACTCTTTTGATAGCTGTCTGTAACCATAAAATTATAAAAGAGGTCAAAACATCACTACATAAGTATAAATAATATAATTTGAAAGGTCATCCATCCTCCAAATTACCACATGTCAGACATATCGTCACGAATATCCGTAATTATAGTCATCATTAATATTAACTGACGGACAGACGGGATATTGATCTATTGATGAGCTATACATGCCATATATTACGTCATTACCCTTAGTATAAGTTATCGAAATGACCGGTAAGTAATGAGATCGTCACCCCTAGCATAACTTCAGTTTAGAACATTTCGTTATTTATTAATACAATTTAAGAAGATCGTGAATCGACCAGTGTTTTTGCGTATTCTGTAGAAGTGTAGAGCATCGAGTAAAATTACATTACACAGTACATTTTTGATAAAGTTTACGGAAAACTTTTTTCACCCCTTTAATTGTAACAAAATGTTATGTTTTTGATGTCAATCGCTTGAGTAAGAAATATTGCACGCTCGTACGTCTTAATTTTTTTTTTAAGAAAAGTTTTTTGTTTATTTATACTAGGGTGTCCCTTATATGGCAAAAAAAAAATTTAGAATTTCGAAACGCATACCCTCTACTTTTTTTATAAATACTAAAATGTACTTAAATATGAAATTTCATATTTGTAGCATGATTGCAACCCGTGCCGACCGAGCTCTAAAGTTTAATAAAAAATGGTGTTTTGGCCTGACATTTGGTTTGATCCAAAACTAATTAAAATGCAACAATTAAAGTAAATATGAGTAAGAATAAAATAAAATCAACATAAACTTTTATTTAAATACAAATTATAATATTAATTAATTAGGGTAACTTCCCTTTAGTGTTGTTTTTTTTACAGTCTGGATACAGATGTTCCTGAACACAACGCAACAAAAACTGTTTTTGCTCATCTTCAGCCGTGATAAGTCCATTAAGATCTTGCATTAGTTTAACAGCTTTTTCTCTTCTTCATAAATATGATGACGACAAGCAAAAAGCAGTAATTCCCTTTCTAAAGTCTGCTCCGAAATAGCACAAGCTCCACTGAAACGGCCTGTATTGCAGCACATCATCTGTACTTTATCATGGAGATTCTAGTCAAAGAGTGCAGTTGAAATGGCTTTAGCTTGATGTTTTCCAGTAGAACTCTCTAATTTTGGCACTGCAAGAAGCTGTTCTCTATCCTCAAATGAAGCAAGAATTGGCAAGCGTTCTTCTTTTGAACTTCGTACATCCAATCCAGGTAATAGTTTTCAATCCCAATGGACTGTGACTACGTCAGGAAAATTATTCTGGAAGTCAGTTTTTATTTCTTCTGCCCTGGATTTTCTCGCCTGAATATGAATTCGCTAAATCGAAGATTTGTTAATAGCGTTAGACCAAGCGCTTCTACAACCGTAAGGAGAATGTAAACTGAGTATCTTATGCTTAATTGGCATCGATCTAAAGCTGCTACCAGTTTAGGAGTTATGAAACTTTTCGTGCCTCTTTTAGAACTTTTTTCAGGGCAAGGAATCTGAGTACTAAGTTCAGAGTTCGAAATCTGTTCCTCATCCGAATTCTCCAGACATTCCAGGCTAACTATCGAAGAAGTAGATGCAAGAGTCAATAACTCTCTTTGTTTTACCTTTCTTTCCTCTTCTTCCAATTGTCTTTGCCTAACTCGTTCTTCTTTCTTCGTCAATTTTTTGTCAATTCCACCTAAGCATCCCGGTCGACCTGCCTCTCTCTGTTTCCTTAAAAAATCTTTGTCTTCCTCTATCTTCGTTCTGTCGAAGGCATCAGCATGTGCAATATCAAATAAGTTATCAAGGTCTTTTACAAAATTATTTTCACGGTTCTTGAACGTCATCCGAGTTTATGATGACATGATATAAATCAACAAGTTTCTTCATGCAGTTAGGAAATGCCTTCGTAGGAATTCTGGCTTTTTCCCAAAATATAATGCACTCTCTTATAACAAGATTCGCACTTTCACTAACAGTCAGCTTGACTTCACGTATATTGTAAAATAAAACGGTGAGAACTTGTCGATAACATGGTAATTTTGCACCATTTATCTGGTGGCTTGGCAGTCCAATTAAGGTAAATATTTTGTTTATCACTTCGTAATTCCACAGACATCTTCACACAATAAACAACAACGCACTAATAATGCTAGAAATCACGTATGAAATGACAATTGAAACTCGCAGTAACAGGTTGCAGCGCTGCACCCGCGCAACTTGTATGGACAAGTTAAAAACTCAAGTCGGCACGGGTTATCGTTTATAAATCGGGCTAATATTTATTTCTGTACTATATTAGGTCAATACAAAAGTTTTTAGAAGGTATGCGTAAAAATATATTGACATTGAAATTTAAGGGACACCCTAATGTATACGTGTCAGCCAAGTTTTTGCGTAAAAATATGATTTTTAGAGGCTTAAAGATCATTTAAAAAACTGTAAAAACCTTAAGACGTATAATACTAGAGATTGAAGTGCTGATTCGATCTATCTATCTATTCAGCCTGTTCCACCCACTGCTGAGTATAGGCCTCCTCTCTTTCTAAGTGCTGATTACATGACAAAAAATATCTCAAATCGGATAATTTTTAGAGGTAGCAGCTTATTGTTTAAGTATGGCTAAGTAGGCGCCTCACAGTAGACCAAGGGATTTATAATTGACCTTAGAACGGACGTAGACGGAACTTAACGGAAACTCCACACAATCGGTCAAAGTTCCGTAGGTATACGTTCCCCGAAGTTTCGTATACGTATATATCCCTAGGTACGTATACTAACTATATTTCTATAGTACCTATACATAGATATCTTGTAATCGGTTTATAGATATCGAAGTAAAGAGGCCCATTAAAATTGGCAATGAAACGACGAAAATGCTAATTTACATTTCCACGTTTACAGAGTTGGTCTAATAATAAAAACTGTAAATGGATATTATGATCATTAGTAGGTATGTATTGAACAATTATCTGAAAGATCCTCTAAGTACTTAACTACTTTGGATGCAATAGCCTTCATTTGAGCCATATTTAGTGTTGAGCTATCTGAGAATTCTTACATCTTAGTCACTGATCGCTATATCGTCGTCGTTTCAGCCTTAGGACGTCACTACTGGTCATAGGCCTTCTTTATAGAACCCAATAAAGCCAGATATAAGCTTGGCGGTTAAAAATGTTAAAAGTAAGTTCGTATAGGTCGGGTGTGTTTGAGTTTTGGTGTCAGAGTTTTTGCGGGGCCTACAATTTAACGTGTTTTCCGAGCCATGGTAGCGCTCAGTTGTAAATGCCAACCGCGGTCACCCGTCCGAAGACTGACCGTGCTGAACGTTGTTTATCTTCGATGATCGTCAATGAACACCTAGTCAAACTACGCTATGAGCGCTTTAATCTTTGTTGTCAAATTGTAGCAGGATGAAATCCATTTAATTAAACTCCTTGAATACAGTACAAGTGGAGTCAAAGAGGTTAGTATAGGTAACGAAACTCAGCAATTATCTAATTGCGACATAATCCAGTTGGAACAAAGCGTTTGTCGCCTCGGGCTTCAACCCTTCCACGCTTTTAGTGTAATGAACACTGCCCTCTAGGTGATTTGGTAGTCGTATGTCGGGTATGGCCAACCTTTTTTGGGGAAACATCTACACAAAAAATGTATAGCTATAACATGCGATCAAAGAATCATCATTTGGTAAGGGATTGCGAACCTTTTGAGAAAACGTGCTATTTTTCATCTTAAAACAAAATTGGTTGTTTGTGAAGTCTGTTTTAGGATGATAATTTTATTTTACCTACGTGATAACGTCATAAAAAAACATTGTTGAATGAACAACTGAAACAAGCTGAACTCTCAGGCTGATCGTGCCTCCCTATCGCTTGTTCCGTACTTTCGCTTGCACGCTCGGCTCAGGTGCAACGTGACACTTTTTCGTGCGTGCATCATCGATTTATAAGACGTTTTCACGTCGAAAATTCGGACCCATGACATGCTATCAAAGAATCATCATTTCAACTATAAGATGGCATTACCAGACATCGACCTTTCTCCAGACAAAATTTTCAATAGGAAATGTCCATAGGAAATAGGATTGATTGATTGATTTGTAAAATTTGTGTTATATTGAATGTTTGTAACTAATGAAAGTGGTACCTACTGCGCCGTTAGTTATTAAATAAATAATAAAATAGGTGAAAGTACCTACCTACCTTTGAGGAAACGTTATGTCTTTGCTCGATGCTACCAACAAAAGGAGATTTTTGAATTGATCAAAGAGTCTTGCGCCTTAATAATTATACAGATAGTTGCGTTAGATGTGACGATTTTTTTATATTATCTAATATAAAAAAAAAAACTTCTTTACTTACGACAGCGAGTGCGGGGCAGCCGCAATGGTATTCTGCAGATGATTACGTCCCGGGAAGACTGCCCCATCCAGAATAAATAGATGCGTGTAACGATGGTGATGATGAAAAACTTTAAATGATAAATTGAATTGAATTGAATATTTTTCTCTATATTTTTTTGTCTGGTGCACGCGTGCCAATGGTTGGTCATCCCTGCTCTAGGTGATTTGGTAGGTATGGAAGCACGAGAGTCGAGTACATGTCGAGTTTATATATTTTGTAAAGAAACAAGATAAACATTAAACAAATATACAGGGGTTTTGTACCTGACGGGCATACTCTAGGAAGTCTAGGACACTCTAGGTCTAGGATATCAAATTTATTAATACTTGTCGTTATTATCAACTTTTTCTTTGACAATACAGAAGTCGAAAAAATCAGCTGTTTCATACATCTTGTCGATTCAGAGTCACAATTTTGTGTCGTATAACCCAGATTTTCTTTTTTTAAAATCTGGGTTGGCCTCATAGTATAAGTTGTTCATTATAAGGGTCATAATCAGCCTCTTTTAGCTTAGTACAGGGCAAAAAGATAACCCTATATTTCATAAAACCACACGATAGCGCTTTACTCTAAACATACTGTACTGTACCAGCCTTTTTTTCAATAATCCACTGCAGGACGTAGGCCTACCCACGAAAGGTGATTGGGCCATATCTACAACGCTGGACCAGTGCAGGTTGGTGGATTCACATACGCCATCGAATTTCTTCTAAGGACGTACGCAGGTTGCCTCACGATGTTTTCCTTCACTGAAAAGCCAGTGGTGTTAAGTTCCGTACATAAATTCCAAAGAACTCATTGGTAAGGGACCGGGATTTGAAATCACGACCTCACGATTGTAAGGCAGGCATAACTACCACTACACCACCATGGCTTATTGGACATATTGGACGCACACCAAACAATAATAACTGACTCTGATTGGCTATTCAGTTCGTAGCCAAGCTTGGACTCAATTCACCGTCCAAACGATGTATACCGATAGGCTTTCCAATATAACCCTTAAGAAATCACTTTTTAGCCGCGAATCGAGAGAATCAATGAATGCGTAGCGTGCTCATCACCACTAATGTTGAGGGAGCACGCGCCACCGACCACCCTCGTGTGCAGCCACCGTGCTAGTGTCAACAACAATACCCCAGGGAACACATTAGTACGCTCCAATCTAAGAAAATATTGAATTTTTGTATCTATCTTACTGGTGTTGTAGATTTTTTTAGGTGCGATTCAACCGCTCAGTCATAAAGATCGATTTCCGCCTTATGTACATACCTATGCTTAGGTCTTTTAAACCACATAACGGATTTTAATAGGGATTTCTTCAATAGATAACGATGGTGATTCAATTCAATTCAATTCAATATATATTTATTGCCACAAAAATTTAACACATTACAAATAGTGTTAATTAACATAATTCATCTGTATTAGTAACATTTTTTCATGATAACAGACGCTCAGATACCTACGCTAGGTATAAATCTGTGTTATAGACATCTGCACTTCCTTCTTAGTGTCTTATACTACAAAATTGTTACAATTCAAATTATTAGTTACATTTAAACATTTTAAATTTCATAAAATATTGTCATGCAATTTATAACATTAGCGACGCGTGACCAAAATGCTGGTGTTTATTTGGCTCAACGTATAAGCATTGCCATTCAGCGTGGCAATGCTGCCAGCATGCTGGGCACGCTGCCAACTGGCAGTGGGCTTGAGCACTTGGATTATCTTTAGACCTTCAAGGGTCTGTGGATGATCCAATTGCTTTCTATGTAGTAGTAGTGTAGTATTGTCATTATATTAAAAAAAAAAAAATTATAACATATCAATTCAATAGAACAAAATTGAAGCTAAGAATTTAAATTAAAGTTAAGGTGATGATTCAAGAGAAAGGTTTATAGGTAGGTATTAAAGGCGCATATACCTAGTCAGGTCATAAGTATTGTCACACAGTAAAAACTTTTCTTTTAGAATGCTGGCCATAAAAAAGTTTATTGAATTCGAATTTCGAATTGTTCATGAAAATAAAAATGTATGTTTTTTAGAATTTTACTCATTTTTAAATATGGAGTGGACGCTTAAAGAAGACCGTGTTGCAGTTATTGCGCTGCATCGTTGCAGTTACGCGCCAATTCAAATTTTTGACATGCTGAAAAATTTGAATATAACCAAAAGATTCGTTTATCGTACCATCAAACGATACTATGAAGACTTTAGTGTAGATGACAGATCAAGAAGTGGTCGCCCTCGGTCTGTTAGGACTCCAGCAGTGATAAAAGCTGTGAAGGCGCGAATTAGATTACAAGATATGGCAACACTTGGACGAAAAGGCGTGCTCAAAGCCTCATCCCAATTTGGAGTCACTCAAGACATCCTTGATTAAGGCAGCCGCCGATATTGACATGGACCTCGTTCGTGCTGCGATAGACGACCGCGCAGATTGAAGGCCTGTATTCAAAATCACGGAGGTCATTTTGAATAAACTTTATTGTCATAAGAATCTATGTTTTGTTAAGTTCATTTTGGTATATAAATGGTTACATAATGAATAAGCTTGTTTCAATTATTTTATATTAAACATGTGACAGAATTTATGACCTGACTGTGTATATATAAACAGTGGAGAAATACATGAGAATTTCAAAGATATACCGCCTTATTACACAATATTTAAATTAACCGCACAGTTTGTGTTAACAGTTTGCGTAAAACTATTGTGGTAAGACGGTTATGGTAATATTGGATAAAACATTTTCCTACAAAAATATTAACTGCGTAATAAACTTTGTAATAGGATACGTTTGACCACATCATGCCTGTTGTTAATCATAGATTCAATCTTGGTTGTAGCATACTTACCTAGAAGACACCAATAAGTTGATTAAGACAGACTTAGGTAGAGCGTAGGTTACTTTTTTTATTTCGCGAATAGGTCAAAGTCAAAGTCAAATCATTTATTGCAACATACGAAATTTACATGCGGTTCTTAGTTAACATGTTTTGTATAGTGATACATATGAGCATATAAGGGTATGGCAATTTTATTATTTGTATTGAGACGATTTATTATTATGTTTTTTAAATTATCGTTAAAAAATTCGTCTAATGTGTAATAGCATTTCGATAAAAGGATTTTTTTAGTTGTTTTATGAAACAGTTTTCTTTTTCGATATCTCTTAGGTAGATAGATTATTTGGCAATTTATTGAATATTTTAACTGTGCATTGCTAAGTTAGACTTTGGTTCCACGAGTTTATGTCTACATTGTGATCTAATTTTGTGCGATTTATCAGACGCTTTGTTAAAATAGTCAGGATGCTTTTTGACAAATTTGCATATTTCAAATATATAAATAGATACCAGGGACACAATTTCAAGTTTTATAAAGTATGGTTTATGGAATTTTGGTTTGGTAGGTCTACGCTTGACTACCAACTCGCTTCATGGTGAGCGATTTTGCGGTCGAAATTGAGCCATGCAGACTTAGAAGACACATAATATTAACTTTAACTTTGAAAAGCTTCAGATTATATTTCTCCGAAAACAAGAAAGTATTCTGTTCCATCATATCATGCCGTATTTGTATTGTTCCCATGTATCAAAAGCAAATTAACAGTGTAGGTGCCGACTTTGCGGTCGAACATGAGCCTTGCAGACTTAGAAGACACATAATTTTAACTTTAACTTTGAAAAGCTTCAGATTATATCTCTCCGAAAACAAGAAAGTATTCTGTTCCATCATATCATGCCGTATTTGTATTGTTCCTGTGTATCGAAAGCAAATTAACAGTGTAGGTGGTATGAATATGGGAGTAAGAATGGTAGGATAATTTTTTAAAATATTCATCTAACTCTTTGACTATGGCAACTAACGTGGTTTTTGCACATTTTAAATTAAAATTTATAACACATATATTTCTCATGCTTTACTGGTAGTCGTGTAGCTCTAATGCACATTCTCCGAATTGAATCCTATAAAAGATCCCGAGAGACTCAAATTGTAGGTAATACCGTAAATAGTACTAAGGAACCAGAAAGTAATACAGTTCTATCAATCTCCATGATAAAACCCAGACGTAATAATAACAAAAATATTGTCAATTGAACCATTCACGGGAACTCGAGTCACAATAAACACCATTGTCTCTAATTGCTCCCAATCACGGATTGCTCGGGATTGAACGGCTGAGCACAATGGCGCCATTGTTGGCTGGCTGGATGGCTGTGTGGCTGGCTGCTTGGCTTCGCTGATGAGATGTGACAGCTCGTGATGAGTTGTCATAAATCTGGAGCGTTTACCTTGATTGGGAGTTGGGAATTGTTTTGGAGTGCGTGGGAAAGAAATTAAATTTTGATTTATATTTTAATATTTCGTTATTTTTAAGGTCACCCCATCCGCACTGGGCCAGCGTCGTGGATTTGGCCCAATCACACCTCCTAGGTAGGGCTTCACCAGGTAGATTAGATATAACAGGTGGATATGGCCCGATCGCCCTTTATGGATAGGCCTACGTCCTGCAGTGGACTATTAAATCATCAAATGCCAAATCATTCTTTTCTAAAGTCGGTTGAAATGAGTAATAGATGTACTTTCCTAAATGGTCAATAGTCAATCGTTTATTGCAACATATGTAGCATAATTTACATGCAGGTCTTGAATAACATCACTACATTGTATAAAACAAAGTCGCTTACCGCGCTGAATGTCTGTCCCTATGTATGCTTATATCTATAAAATTACGCAACGGATTTTGATGCATTTTTTTTTAATAGATAGAGTGTTTCAAGAGGAAGGATATAATACACCTGTGCGAAACCGTGGCAGGTCGCTAGTGTTTAGTATAAGTTATACATATGACCCTACTAGGGTATACGGGTATAGCAATATCATGGCAGAATATTTTACCTTGTTCATTGTAATAGATTTTTTCATTACTCATCTCATTAGGCCCCCTGGTAATTATCACATCGCACGTAACGCCAGTTGTAGGCAGTGGCGCGTGCAGCGCCATCTGCCGCCCGCACGCGACTCGTTAGCTTTCGACTGCGGTCATTGAAAAAAATAAAAACATTTTTATTGCGAATGTGTCCGCTTTTGACCACTATTTCGGCGCGACTAGGCGATGATAGAGTATGTGCAAAAAGAGAACCGTCGCGGCGTTACGGTGAACTAACAATAAAGCTCGAAACATACTATCGGACGCGGCTTACGGACGCGACTGACAGCTGCGACTTAGACTATGAAAGTACACTGAGCCGTGCACACTATCGGACATAAGTCGCGGACGTCACCTTCGGACGACCTTGAGCGTTCGGACGTCCGAGAGCGATCTGGCACACCGGATGTTTTAAGACTGTGCACATTGCTAAGTCGCGGCTGTCAGTCGCGTCCGTAAGCCGCGTCTGATAGTATGTTTCGAGCTTAAGATATTAATCAGCAACCAAAGTACGGACTATACCTTTTTGGTAGACGCGAAAAAAAAACTTTCGAAAAAAAGATTATCTCTCAGCCCCCACGGAACCAAAGTCTCAGCCCCAAATAACTCAAATATGCAATCACTACCAAAGTTTAACTCTAATACATATTTTAAAAGTAAGTCTGTAACTTAGAATATCTAGATAATTACATATCAAGACTAGAAGCTTCCTCAGTAGGCACCTCTTTCACAGGTGTAACATAAACCTAACACGGCATTGTTTACGAGTGACCAGTTCCGGTGCATTAGCCACAAATGGAAATGCGAGGTGTTGTCTGTCCGTCACACCCCAGTAATGGACATACTTTAAAAGCTTTTGTTACTTCGGAGAAATCGCTTGTTGGAGGTGAAAATGTTTTGTAGGACATACAATAATGGGCGGAAAATGGAGTCGTATAGTTGTGAGGTTGGTTCAAATGCTGACCTCTACCAATTAATTCTTTAGGATGTAGTGGACGTATAGTTACAGATTCAGATCAATATTTTTACCCTCTAATTTCCACAGGATCATTTATTTTATAGCTAATAATACCTGTGACATTATTTAACCTTTAAGCTAAGTAAGTAGGTATATCTAGATATATTTGTACAAAAAGTCAAGCTGCTGCGTGAAAGAGTAACAAAGAAACGAGCAAACACACTTTCTAATTCAAAGAAAAACATCGTGAGAAAATCTGCATAAGTACTAATATTTGGAGAAGAAATTCGATAGCGTATAAAATCTACCACCCCCAACTGTATCATACGACTCATTAAGGTAAATATAATTGTTATAACTTCACTAAAAGCTGCTCAAACAAGTTTTAGCCTAGGCATTTACAAAGAAGCAAATAACTACTTACTAAAATAAAGGATTTAGGTTCATAATATCTACGAGTAAGTACTTACAATTTTCCTAGCTACGTAATAAGAATGAAGAATCTCTTAAATCGCAAATATTACGTCTTGAAATTGCAAATCGTATCAAACGCAATAGAAAATCTGAACAGCTTTTGAAAATGCGTTCAAACCTAATTTCGCAATAACAGAACCTAATCTATCCGAGCCTAAACACTCGACGTCGCAAACAGAGAGGTCGTTAATGCAAATCCAGGCTCGGCGCTCGCCATCCGAGCAGGATATGAGCCCGATTTGAATGTTATTGCGCCTCGAGTGTTTGACACTTGCCCACTTCAAACTGTATATTGCCACGGCCCAGAATAGATTACGAATACTAGCATTTAGTATAGATCGTAGAAGCTTCCACCTGATCCTGAAGCTTCCTGATAATACCTTCAGTCTTCCAAAATAATATATGAGCCATTGCCTCATTGGCCCAGTGGTTAGTGACCGTGACCCTGAGTCCTGGGCTACAGAGGCGTGGGTTCGATTCCCACCCAGCTAATAGCTTGTGTTTGCCGTATCAATTTGAGCCGTGGTGGTCTAGTGGTAGTGAAAGCTCTACAATCGTGAGGTCGTAGGTTCAAATCTCGGTCCCCATGCCAATGAGTTCTTTAGAATTTATGTAAAGAATTCCACATCACTGGCTTTTCGGTGAAGGAAAACATCGTGAGGTAACCTGCATTCGTCCGTAGAAAAAATTCGATTGCGTATGTGAATCCACCAACCCGCACTGGGCCAGCGCTGTGCAAATGGTCCAATCACTTTTGTAGATAGGCCTACGTCATGTAGTGGATTATTTAAAAAGTACTGGTATTGTACAGTACAGTTATGGCTTGTTGCTATATACGTGCTCATCTTTCGAGAACTTTACGATCCCATCGGCTCATGGGAATCCGTTCTACGAACTATGTGCCCCATTCACTGTCACTCTAATGTTTCTAAGTAAATCAAACTCAATCATTTATTGCAACAAATGATATTTATATGCGGTTCTTAATTAGATAACATGTTTTGTATAGTTTTACATCAATGACCATATAAAGATTTGGCAAACGATTTGTTGTATATAGTAGCGACACCGTGAACCCTGATTCCCTGGGGCTAAACGAGACCCCTGACTCCTTTTTTGCCTTAGCCGGTCGGCTTGGTGAGAAAACAGCAAGAGCTAAGAACCAAAGCTCCGCCAGAGTGGAAGTGTTAAAGAGCATAACGCCGCTAGTAGCTCTTAGTGAACGCGCAGCACACCTCTCGACACCCTAAGCCGTCTACACCAATGTTGCCCCTCCGGCGCCAATATACGGTAGCTATTATGGGGGGCCCATTTAATGGATGGCAAGTCACCACCCGCCTGAATATTGGACATGAGGCATTATTTGGCGGGTGCCATTCCATAGGTCACCGATCAGCACATCACAATAGCCCGAAATACTGTAAGACATCTAGCAATAGTTATTTTCATTGTAATCTATGTACACAACATTTTGTATTAGATTTATAAAAAATGATGTAAAAGGGCCTCTCATTGTTGGCTTGGGCCCCACTGGTACCTACCAAAGGGCTAAGCTTTGCTTGTGAGTTTATGTGATCGGAACGAGTTATTATTATTTTCTAGATTATCGTTGAAAATTCGTCTAATATGTAATAGCAATCCTTTGGGTTATGTTATGTTCAGTCAGACACACACTCACACATACACACGCACGCACATGCACACCCTCTCATACATCAAACATACTGACAAACAAAAACATGCATTACATACAGGCACGCTACACATAACAAATGTACAGAATAGGCATACTGTATTTATATACCTACCAACTAACATGTCTACGTAATCGCGCGAAATTCTATTCGTTACCTCACGGTTTGGGTCACCAAGACACAGGCTTAGCCTAGTTTGGGGCCCACTAGCAATACAAGACGATGTTAATGGCTATTAAGTACCTACCTTCCAACGCCGGTAAATTTGTAAATTTCAGTTAGTGCTTTACTTCTTGTCCATGTACCTATCTGAATTGTAAAAAATATTTCGTCTAGTTAATAAGTACTTAAAATTGAATATTTATTGTTTGGTGTTCTTAGGTTAGGTATTTATGAATAAATTATCTTATCTTATCTTGTTCGTCTACGAATATCCTCATTCCGTTATACAGAGACTCGAGCATATAGGTCTCAACTTTGAACGTATAAGACCAATTGTAAAAGATATCTAAATCTATGTCGGTCACGGTAAAGATATCTAAATTACCGTGTCTCTGTCCCATAATAATTGATCACTGGAAACACACTGGGCGAAGACTTTGAAACCCGAAGGAAAATACGAGCTTACAGGGTTATCCAGAACTGGTGTACTTACTAAGCCGAAGGGAGATGGTTCAGACCATCATTATGAACAACTGTTACTATGGGGCTAATCCAAAATTCGAGAAAAAATCAACTGTATCATATATTTTGTCGATTCCAAGTTGTAGTTTTGTATGGAACCGTTGATTTTTTTGTCGTATTTTGGGTTCACCTCACAGCAAAAGTTGCTTGTAACGATGGTCCTAATTACCCCCATTTGGCGTAGTACAGGTTAAGCAGATAACCAGTATAGGTATGATGATAGGGCATGAACTTATTCGGTGTTCCACCTTACGTTTTATCAATATAAAAACTCTTGAAGATCCGGCAGCAGCAGCTGGGGTATAAAGGTGCCGCTGCGCTCACGAGACAGGAGTTAAAAATACTTCAGCTATTTGGGAAGCACTCGAGCGCCCTACTTGACTCGTAGGGATGGCACTGCGATGAACTTTCTGACTTGAAGACTCGGGCTTGAAAACTGAACAACGATAAAACGAACTTAAAATGCTTTAGCTAGTTTCTAATCGATATATCGATAATTTAATATGTTTGTAGATGACACATTGGATTTTCAAAGCGACAAATAAAAAGAATATTATGGGAAAAGTTTCCGGTTTTATTACCGGTCTAAGTACTTTAAAGCTCTCGAAAATCTGATATCAGCAGTTGGGGTATAAATGAGTCGCTGTACACCGATACAGTAGTTAAAATAGCTTGAGCTATTTGGGAAGCACTCGAGCGGCCGTCTTGACGAGTAGAGATGAGACTGCGATGAACTTTCTTACTTGAAGACTCGGGCTTGACGCTTGAAAACTGAGCGGTGATAAAAAGAACTAATTAAAATGCTTTAGCTAATTTGTAATCGATATGAGTACCTATAGATATTTAAAATCTGGTAACAGCAGCTGGGGTATAAAGGTGCCGGTGCACTCCGAGACAGGAGTCAAAAATATTAGAACTATTTGGGAAGCACTCGAGCGGCCTACTTGATGCGTAGGGATGGGACTGCGACACAATCTCAGACTTGAAGAGTCGAACTTAAGATTTGAAGACTGCGGAATACTATGTTAGTCTCGATTACATATTATCTCCTCATAGCTGGTTAGAGGATAGGTTTGCAGCGGTTTTCACTATCGCTTTAGACAGCGGGCATTTTTTATGGAATTCTGCGGCTAGGGTGAAACTTTGTACAGATTATTAGGATAATAACAGACCTCAAACTGCAACAGAAAAATTTAAGCAAACAAAAAAAAATTGTAGAATGAATTTGTGATTATTAGAAAGATAATAAATGTTCACATCAAACATTCAAGTTTTGGAAAACCCTCGACCACACACTAAGTATAAGTAAAGCTAAAAAAATATCTCAATTAGATATGTAGGTATCAGAGGCGGTTCGTTCTAAAGAGCGCTAGTGCAGTGCACTCCCACAAAAATTACTTAATATTTAGGTGGGTAATTTATATTTTTAAAATAATGCCATACTATCCTTACATTACATTACTTATTTCTATTCTTTTCTAGCGCGCATTTGGGTCAAGGTGTAAAGAGTGGAACGCCAGCGACTGCGCTCCTATGGAACGAAAATTAGTACGATTCCTAGCACTGTATTTAATGAGTGCAAAAGATAAATATCGACACAGGCTGACAGGTGAAACAAAAGATTTCGTATGAAAAATTAACCTAATCTGGAGCGCCGCTCACGCGCGACGTTGCCGACCCGTGTGGGTTCAGTTTCGGTCGTGCTGCGTGCGCTGAAGGGATGTTCTGCTTATATATGCTATGTTGCCATTATTTCTTAGTGTAGGTATACAAACAAACAAATGTTGGCATCGAAATTATTTCGCAGTTTTATAAGTAAATAAACGTTAAAAAATGGAACAATACAGTGTGTCAAGAGGCCACCGCTTCCTTAAATTGCACGAAGTACCTACTCAAAAATGTAGTACGAAATCTAAATCTTTTACGCGTGTTTTTAAATCTCAACAATATTTCAAAATACCTTGGTTGTGTGGATAAGCATAGAAAAACGCTTAATTAATTCCATATCTGATTTTCACAAGAAAGTACCTACTAGATATAGTCTTCGCTGACCAAAACGACCGGTGAATAGATTTTCTGTACCTACTTACAAATAAAATGAAGTGGTAAGCAAGCTCTGGTTTATTGTTTATTTTTTTTGTGAACCCACATCACAAAATGTCACGAACCGCCTCTGGTAGGTATACCAACTTTCAACAGTAAAGTTGTGATATAATCAGTTTATCCGTTTGTGCCTTTGGAAAATAATATAAAGCCACAGACAAAGATACACAAATACATCTTTTTGGATCAAGGGTGAAAAATGATGAGCACAACGCTTTGAAAACTCTAGTCAATATTTAAATCAATTAAATTGCTTTTACGGATTTCGAAAATTCAATTCGATCTCTGTATCGATTAAAATAACACTTTTTCAGCCCTATTGTCTTATCGCTATACGTCCATATTGTTTATGAAAGGCAGAAAAGCAAAACACATAATCATGAGGTGAAGCTAAAAAAACGTTTAGGTAATATCGCTTAATCGTGCAATCTTGAAAATTCAAGTCCATTTCTATATCGATTTTCGTTACATCCCAGCACTAGTGCGTTATCGGGCGGCGTCGGTAGATGGCGCCGGCGCCTGTTTGATCTGCCAGACGTGGGAATGCGCGAGAGTGGATCGCACCACTATTGATCTAGCCGTCCATCTCGCCTGATGCATGTCACTGCACATCAGCCTTTTTGTACTGTCAAGTGTTTTTTAGCTGGCAGTTGTTTTAAGCTATGTTAATGTGAGCACATAAATTGTTTATGCAATGTGAAATAAGTTTTAGGTAGGAATCAAACTTAATTGTGAACACGAGTCGGGTCATTCGCGTTCGATTTCGCATCTTGTAGCTAACTTCATACCTCGATGCCATTAAGTTTGATACGTTTGTAGGCGTAATAAAGTTACTAACATAGCCACAGATATACCTACCAGAGAGAGAGGGGTAAAGTGGTTGATCGAGAAAATCTGAAAGAGATGCATCGATTTAAAATGGCCCGAGTTAGAGAGAGATATGAAAAATATCTCGATTCGGTGGATTGCTGGATTTTTATGAAGATAACGTCAAATTCCAATAAGTATTTGACAGTTTTGACAGATGCCTTGTTAGATTTTCCATGCATTATTGGCTCATGTGGCAACAGCATTATTAATCTGTTATTATTAGATATCTGTGGACATAGCCCAGAAGATTGGCTAGGTTAAAATGGCAGTGGATAGGGCACATATTTCGAAAAACGGATGGCCGGTGGAGCGTCAAAGTTTTCGAATGGAAAACCTACCAAGAAGCACAGCGTTGGACGTCCATCGACTAGGTGGTCGATAAAATCAAGCTCTCAGGAATGCGTTGGGTGCAACCCACCTCCAACAAGCCTTATTGAAAATAGGAGAAACCTATGTCCAGCAGTGGTCGCGCTACGGCTGATAGATTTTAAATTGAATAAATATTTTCTGTAATTGGTAAATAAATCGTCCTTGACACGTTTCCGTACATCCAAAGGAGGTTGTCTGGAAGAAATCGCTTGTAGCGATAAGACCGTCTTTTGTGCCTTTTCTGTCTTCGTTTCTTCTGTTATATTTTCCTATGTGTTGGAGTCAATAAAGTAAATAAAATAATAAATAATGATTAATAAATATTTTGGGACATCTTACACACGGCCTCTGACCCCAAACTAAGCAACGCTTGTGCTATGGCTGCCAGAGACTGATATACTACATATCTTCTTCTTCTTCTTCTTTAGCCTTTCGCTATCCACTTTTGGACATAGGCCTCTCCCAATTTACGCCATGCTTCACGGTCTGCTGCCCTTGCGATCCAATTCCGTCCAGCATGTTTTCGCACGTCATCTACCCATCGCTGTGGCGGGCGGCCTGGTGGTCTGGTATTCGCCCACGGTCTCCACTCAACCAAGCGTTTGGTCCAACGATGGCTTTCCATTCGAGCTATATGTCCTGCCCAACTCCATTTCTTCCCAGCAATTACTTCAACCACATCTCTCAGTTTCGTTTTCCGCCTAATCCATTCATTTCTTTTACGGTCGCGCAAGGTGATTCCGAGCATAGCTCTCTCCATTGCTCTTTGCGCCACTCTGAATTTTTCAGCTGATCTCTGAGTGAGTGACATGGTTTCCGCACCGTACGTGAAAACCGGCTCAATGCTCTCCCGAAATACCTTTGCTTTAAGCTTCATGGATAGCTTTCCGCGCAATATTTGCTTATTAGCTCCAAACGCTGCCCAAGCTTGGGATATCCTTCGTTCCACCTCTGCATATATCATACTACATATACTTATTTTTAAATACATACTTATATAGATAGTAACTAAATAACACCCAGACACAGAGCAAACACTTATGTTCATCACATAAATATTTGCCCTGGGTAGGAATCGAACCCACGCCTCTTTGATCCAGAAGTTAGGGTCACTAACCACTGAGCCACCGAGGCAGTCAATCAAGTGTTGTTGTATTGTATTGTAAATAACTTCATATATAATTAAAAAGTAAGTTGGTAAATAACTTCATATAGAATTAAAAAATAAATTGGTAAATAACTTCATATAGAATTAAAAAGTAAATTGGTAAATAACTTCATATAGAATTAATAAGTAAATTGGTAAATAATTTCATACAGGTACTAGACTAGCATATTATGGCTACAAGACGACCTGTACAAGCCAGTTATGTATATGCGCCTCCTATTTAATTTAACGTATCGTCCAAGCCACGGTAGCGCTCAGTTGTAAATGCCTCTTGTGTTGCGCCAAACAAAACCCGGTTGCCCACTTTTAAAACAAGTTTAGTTGAGTTTTGTTATTTTTCATTTATATTTGTTTGTTATAAATCCGCTTCCATTTCCTATGAGTGTTTAATGCATCTCTTTATAGAAACCATATTTTACTGCTGTGTTAACTTGTCAAATAACTTGCCTGAACACATTTCGGTTCGACACCTCGTAATGGATAGACGTTGAGAGATCTACTCAAAGAAATCCATCTTGATACAAAATAGACTATTTACATCGTCTGGTTTTACTTGTTTTGATACATTTGGATTGTCATCATCATAATACCTATATATATATATATATATATATATATATATATATAAGTATGTATTTTAAAATTTTATGACTGCCTCGGTGGCTCAGTGGTTAGTGACAATAACTTCTGGTTCAAAGAGGCGTGGGTTCGATCCCCACCCAGGGCAAATATTTATGTGATGAACATAAGTGTTTGCTCTGTGTCTGGGTGTTATTTAGTTACTATCTATATAAATAAAAATAAGTATATGTAGTATTTCAGTCTCTGGCAGCCATATCACAAGCTTTGCTTAGTTTGGGGTCAGAGGCCGTGTGTAAGATGTCACAAAATATTTATTTATTTATTTTTTTTATTTATATTATTAAAAAAATACATAATTATCATCTAATCCTGCAGTAGGTAGGTACTTAGATATAGGCATTTTTAGGATTCCGTACTCAAAGGGTAAAAATGGGACCCTATTACTAAGAATCCGCTGTTCGTCCGCTATCCGTTTGTCTGTATGTCTGTCTGTTTATCACCAGGTCGTACTCTCTCATGAACCGTTATAGCTAGAAAGTTGAAATTTTCACAGATGATTTATTTTGTTGCCGTTATACCTAACAACAAATATCTACTATCCAACAAATGCAATTTTTTGCCGTTTATTGCTCGATATTATTAATTGGCAGGGTAATAGGTAAACGCTTCAAATGGGGCTGAAGGGGTCCCGTTCGGTACGGAACCCATCGTGCGCGAGTCCGACTCGCACTTGGCCGATTATTACTATTTGTTTTTATACAATACAAGCTTTTATAATTTGCGTCGTTATGCAGGCACATAGGTATGTTTTATAATTGTGAAGTAAAACTTTATTAGAATCTAGAGTGATTCCATACTTAATTGCTACTAAAAATAAAGAAGACAAAGTCACAAAACAAATGACAATTTATTATCTCTCTTATAATTACTACATCAAATATGGTGAAATTTAAAAAAATATCAATTTTCTAGTAGAGCTGATATTTTTAGTATGTATGTGAAAATTCCTTGACACAGACTTGCAAAAACGTCCAATTCGAAAATTAATTGCAAGAGTCCACTTAACTACTACACCCATCATTAAAACGCAACTTAACTTTTATTCGATAAAAAGTACAAATAAACATTAAAACGCTAACAAACTTTCCCATTAAAATATTAGTATGGTAATGTTATTTTTATCTAATAACCAGCGCCGAAATATTTATACGACGTAAACAGGGCCGTAAAGCAAATTGGCTTCTATTTTTGAATTTGAAGATGCGCTTGCGTCGGCTGTGTAGACCAATGAGAGCCCGGGACGCCCACCTGACAGGAAAGGCGTGGTTCGGATTTTAAATTGCAGTCCCGGTAGTGATGGGACTTAGGGACTTTAAGTTATGTTCTTTAACTATTAAGCTAGGTATATACCTACTTGTTTTTTTTAAATGATAGTTCTGTTTTTGTGTGACTAAAACATAGTCTGCTATTTATGTTCCAGCATCAATCAAGCACTCGAAAGTCTAAATCGCACAACTACCGAGCTAAGCAAGTTAAAGTGGCATTGGTAGGGCATACAGGGTTATTTCTAATCAATTAGCATCTTTTTAGGGGCTTGTTCTGTACATCAAAACTAACAACTTATGTTCTACGTCTTTTGTCAAAACTCGAAAAAAAAATCAGCTGTTCCATACATTTTATCGCGGGTGAACAATATTTTTCTATGGAACAACAACATTTTTTTTTGAGTTTTGACAAAAGTCATAGAGCAAAAGTTGTTAGTTTTGATGTACAGAATAAGCCCCTGAAAGGATGCTAATTGATTAGAAATAACCCTGTATAACGCGGAAAACTGATGCTTGATGGGGTTGTAAAATTCTCGAATGGAGATCATGTAGGCAGACCGCGTAAAATAGTAGGTAGGTACGTCCACGAATTAGGTAGCTGGTACGCTGGTAGACAGATGACCTGGGTACAAACAAACATCTTCCAACTGGTTTAATTGGAAATCTGGGAGTCCTATACCTATGTCTAGCTGTGACTGTCCTGCGTCTTGATTCGACAATGTTGATAAACTTGTAAGATTTTCTACAGCGTCAAAATTTTGGGATAGAGTTTGTGCAAAAAGAAAAACGTCGTAGGTGGGGTCGCCCGTGTGCCATTTTACTATATTTTTTACGTTGACAACACTGCTCTGTCATTGCGAGTACAACTCAAAGTGTTTAATACTTGGTAGGCACATTTAATACACCAATTCAATTTTCATCAGTATTCGTATCTACCAAGTAGTCGGTAACTTCTTTAACCAGAACTTGGCCGATGATCAAAATCTTATTATTAGTTCACCATAACGCCACGGTGGTTCTCTTTTTGCACAAAATCTAGTTGATTTTTTCAGGGTTAGTATTAGGTATAGCAAAAATGTTTCATACTTGACAGTATTGTGAAGCCCAGAAAGAAATAGGTGCTCGTACATATTTCTATCATTGCTGATATATTTGCTACTATAATACCTACTAGCTTTCGACCACTGCTCCGCCCGCGTCGTGTATGATACTCAGTATGAGTATACAAAATACTCATACTCATACTCAGTATAAGTATGAGTATTTTGATATTGATAATAGGAAGCTCATATTTTTCTGGGATAAAATGTAGCCTATGTCGCTTTCCAACCTTTGAACTATATCCATGCCAAAAATCAAGATTATTCTTGAAAGTGTAACAAACCAACAAACACCCTTTCGGATTTTTAATATAGGTAAAGATAAGGTTGTACCTTTCCCCAGCACTAGCCCTTAAAAACCAGAATTTCCTCTATCATAACTTCGGGGAATGAGACGTGTCAAAATATTTTTTACGTTCAAGTCACGATGATTTTCCATTTACGTTTATGAAGTTTATTTTTAGGGGTATAAGGACATAATTCCAATGACATATATTTGGAAAATTTTATTTTTTATTAAATTAGTTGACTATGTTTTACAGAATAAGAGGTTTGTTCCCTATGCTTTTGTAAAATTTTCTTTTATGGCTTTTGAATTGGCTTCAATGACTGGTATTATAATTTTGATTTAGATAGGTATATGACATGAATTGTATGTACATATATTTATTTGTTTCTCTGTACAAAATTGGGATATCGTAAACGGCTTTAGCCTGGTTTTGACTAAAGGAGATGTTCACAAAATGTATGGAAGCCTCCATACATTTTGTGAACATCTCCTTTCATATATAATAATATAATAATCATAGGTATAACAATATGTAATCAAAAATTCTAACCACAACACTCGTTACATTTCGAGAAAGTTCATATTTTTCTGATTCTATTACATCAGTTAAAAACAAAAAGAGCCCTCCGTATTTTTTTAAATTAATTTTTAATCTATTAGGATAAATAAATATATTTGGCTCGATAGGTAGTTTATCTCCCGCAACCCTGGTTAAGTGACCTCCATTATTGTTAAATAGAAGCATGTTTACCAATTAGACACAGTTTTTAAGTGTTTTTTGTCACATTGTACCTACTACCTGGTCACACTGGTAGGTTATAATTTTTAATTTTAGCAAATTAAGAGATGAATGTGGAAGAATCAGCTACGAATGCAAGTAAAATAACGATAGAAGCACTTTATTATTGCTAAACTAGAAAAAATACAACGCTGTATTATTATTTTTCATACAATTTATTTTTCACATTTAAAGAAAAATGGAAGGATAAAAAAATCAAAATTAAATATTTTTGAGAAGCCCATAAAATAAGCTTTCAAATGATATAAAAAAGTCTTTCTGAGCGTCTGGTGGACGCGACGCGTGACCAAAATGCTGATGTTTATTTGGCTCAACGTATAAGCATTGCCATTCAGCGTGGCAATGCTGCCAGCATGCTGGGCACGCTGCCAACTGGCAGTGGGCTTGAGCACTTGGATTATCTTTAGACTTTCAAGGGTCTGTGGATGATCCAATTGCTTTCTATGTAGTAGTAGTGTAGTATTGTCATTATTTAAAAAAATATATAAAAAAATGATGTATATATCATCTTGGTTCGATTTTTCTCTGAATAATATTCCACTTGTGGACGTTACTTTTGCAGTAATTAGATAGAGCGCTACTTTATAAGTTTATGTGTATTGATTGTATTTTCGAGACAGGGAGTACTTTGCATGTATTTTATAGGGTATCTTATAAAATTAGTACTGAACGAAGCTCGGACGCTTTATTATCAATTTTATTTACTTATATTTTTGTGCCCTTAAATGAGAGTGTTTTAAAATTGATTCCAGTGAACTTATACCTAGTGCCAAAAATATTTGCAAGGTGACTCTATATCATCATAGTTTTCATAATGCAAACTTTGAAGCACTGACATGATTATTTTTGTTGATGCGTTGTCAGGTCAAGATTGCTAGGTGTAATATAAGTTAAGAACATTATTTTAATATTGTTTAATCATCTCAAGTCATCAATCGTTAGAGATAAATAAAAACATGTATTTCAACAACAGCGATTGTTGTTCAGATCGCAACGTAAAAGGATATGTAGGAAACTAAAACAAAACACAATTTTACCATTCTTTTGTAGCACAAATTGCGATTTAAAAGTTTCCGTTATCATCTGTCAAATCTGACATTTGAAATGCCGCCATTGTTTCGGCGTCTCGGCCAATGAAGGCGCTAGCTTTGAATTTAGAGTGTTTTCTTTTTTCTTTTGATGCGCTATTGTTTTCGGTTGTTATCTTTTATTTATCTGGTCAGTTTAGTTTCAGCAGTATTTTTAGGAGCCTTATTTTTATTGCGTAAACTAGTTTATTTATGCTCTACATTTTTGGAGTGTTTTTATTTTGAGGCCTATATTTATGTACTATTACTAAGTAACATTTCCCTTAATTCACTGACTAGAAATACCTTAATACATAAAAGTGCACTTAATGGCGATCTTATATCATTGAAACATTAGAATATTATTTTAGAACAAAAGCACCATTTTTCTTGGTTGTCTGAAAGAAATTGCTTCATGCGATAAGGTGTCTCATTAGAAATGAATTATTGTTTAATTTGCGTTTTAGGTGGTATCAATCTAATACAGAATTCTGCGACAATCTATTTTTATCTAGCTAGGGCATAAACTCATTTGTAAAAAGAGAGCCTTTCTTTAGATTTTTATGGAGAGTGAAAGTTTTAAATACTAGGGTACCCGTACCACAACAAAATGATAGAAAAAATAATGGCGCCAGCGGCATCTACGAAACATTCTCATCCTCATATCTAACAGCCATTTTTTAACCTGAAAAAATAGTAAAATGTCATCTATTAAATCAAAATAAGCTAAGAAGCCAATATTTCAATAGTAGATCCAAAATTAGCCAATTACGAGCCTAATACCCGAAAATTGGTCTAATTTAGAATCGTACGTATGAAGTAAGTATTGTGAGGCTAAAAGCTTTTCGTGCTGAATCACCCTCGGGAGGAAACGCGGCCAATTTTAAAGTGGGTACAGTCGAGGACAAAACGCTTTAAGGGACCTTTTTACTATAGGACAAGTAAAAAGACGCCTCACTACCACCCCTAAACTGTCGATTTTTCATCAATACGTACCTACGAAGCGGTTTGACTCAAAATTTCTGATTCGTACCGCCAGGGAATGGAACAGTCTTCCTGCTTTCCTGTTTTCTAAGAGATGTAATCTAAGGTTTTTCAAGATCAGAGTGAATAGGTATCTTCTAAGTCTGCGTGCTTTATCTTCAACCATCACGTCGCTTACCATCAGGCGAGTTGGTTGTCAAGCGCGGACATATTTGTATTAAAACAAAGGGAACAAGATTTTTAAAACATTTTGTGGTCATTATTTTTAGGCAAAAATAGCAGAATCGAATCTGATCAATGCTATCTACGTACACTTTTTCAAGTAGGTATACGTAGTCTTTATCGGTCTCTCGCAGCCATATCACAAGCTTTACTTAGTTTGGAGTCAGAGACCGTGTGTAAGATGTCCCCTAATATTTATTTATTTATTAATAGCTAGCTGACCCGGTGAACTTCACCTCACCATGTGACAACTGTCAATGTTAACTCTTACATGCAGGAAAATTTTGTATGGGAAAATTATATTCACCTTTTTACAATTTTACTCCGTACGTTTAACTTCCACAGATATTTCAAGACTAAAATGATTTAAATTAGTTCAGCCGTTCTCGAGTTTTAGCGAAACTAACAAACACAATTTATTCGCTATTTAATCATTTTCTTTCAATTCAAAGTTTTTGTAATTTTGAGTATAAATGAAATTTCTGAAAGTTCCCGTGCTTCCCAAAGCCGCTTCGCTCCACTTAGCTTTGCTTTGGTACAATCTAGTCTATGTTCACAAACCACAAATTTACATTTGGTTTAGTATGATTAGTTTACTATTTATAGGTGTTTTCTTTGTTAATAATATTTCTTGTTTAGGCCACTATTGCCTGGAAAAAATCACGATGGGTGTTAAGGCCGCCACTTTATAATCATATATTTTGTTGTCATATATGTGTAAAAAGTGTTTATTTTTAAATTGTGGCTGTAAATAAAGAGTTTTAAAGAGTCTGTCTGTCACAAGAAGTTTTGCGCTCGAGTGTACCCCAAGCGGCCCTTGATGTCGCCGACAGTAATATTTTGACAGGCAATTTTTAGGGTCCCAGCTAACTAAAAGCTTTTCCACTAAAAACTCAAATGCATCTTGGCTGTTCAGGGTTACTTTTAATTCTTAGATTTTTTTAAATAATATCTATTATGTTCTATTTTTTAACAAATTATAAATTTTTGATAACACGAACTTAAGTCGTCGAAATCGTGGATAAACATCGAGCCCGCATAATTTTTATCATAGAAAATATTTACAGATCCATTGTTAAAATTATCAACTAATGCGTTAGCGATCATCGAAGTTAAGCAATGTTCAGCACGGTCAGTCTTCGCATTCAAAAAAAGGTGACAGCATTCAAAATTGAAATCATAATTGAGGTTTGTTCCCAGTGTTACTATGTTTTGATTCGCTAAAGATTGATTAGAAACTTTGAATCTCCATAACGTCATTCTTCATGGAGATTCTAAGTTTCTAATCAAACTTTAGCGAATCAAATCAAGTGAAAATACGTCTAGTTAATGAACAAAATAAAAAACAGACAAGTGCGAGTCAGGCTCGCAAATCGAGGGTTCCGTACAAACACGTTGTTAAAATAATTAAAAACCTGTTTTAGCATGTGCTAATAAAGTTATTTTATATGATACCTTACATGATACCATTTACTCACTTTAAATTTTGAACCCAAATTTTGTGAATTTTGAGGCCCTATTTTTTTGTGATTTAAATAAAAATGTACAGTTTTCTGATTTATTCCTATATGTTTACTCTGAGACAATGCTTCTCGCCAAGTTTCATAGTTCTATGTCAACGGGAAGTACCCTGCAAAATATGCGATTTTTTTCGACATAAACGGCTCTAACTTTTTTAAACGATAACTGAGAAGTTTTTCTTTTACACAACTGCAAGATATTATAGATATACGTATACAGTTTAAATTTCAACTCGATATCTTTACGCGTTCTCGAGATAAAGAGTCTTGACATACACACAGACGGACAGACGGACAACGAAGTGATCCTATAAGGGTTCCGTTTTTTCCGTTTGAGGTACGGAACCCTAAAAACCATCCGTCTATCTGTCATAGGTTATAGGACGTCCACTGCTGAACATAGGCCTCCCCTATGGCCTCTCCAATAAGAATAGTTGGTAGCGGCTCGTATCCAGCGCGATCTTATGGCCTAATGAGGCCCACTAGAGAACTGTTTATCCTCATCGGTCATCAATTTTCGGTGCAATGTGCCCTGCCCGTAACCATTTCAACTTACGAATCCGCTGGGCTATGTAGCTTTGGTTCATCTTCTTAATTAATAAACATATAATGATCGATTGTTCTGGGAACTCCTAGCCTTAAAAAAGTGGTAAAAATTGGCAGCTCATTGATCTACAATGTAATACGGACTGTTCGTGAGAACTTCATTATAAACCATATTGTGTACACCCCTGCGATTCAACGGGGTTGGGGAAAAGGTACTCTACGTCCAGAACTTTTCGAACTGGATTTTTTTTTCACTTTAAGTATTTTTGACCAACGAAACGAAGGAGGAACTCAAATTGTCGCGTATATTTTTTTTATGTATAACTTTTTACATAGTAGTCTGTAGTCTGATTTCGATAGTTATTTTTTTATTGGAAAGAGTATACTTCGAAATCGGTCCTATTAGAGATTTATTGATACCGGCTGAACCATTTTTGATAGATAAATCAACAATAATGTGAAAAATGCTACATCGATCCGTGCGAAATATTCACGAATTCTGTACACGGTTGAAGTTGGTCTTGACATTTTTTGCAAAAAATAATTATTAGAGTTTTGATTGTAAAGCGATAATAGCGACAGTTTTTTGATATAAGTTACTTTATTGTAATCCTGCCTTCAGATCTCTTTTTACTACTTATTTTTTGCAAGGCTTTTTTATAACCAGCCCTCATTATATACTGGTTGTGAATAAGTTACCAGTAAATTTATTTTTGGCGATATTATGAGGATGTTTCTCTTCACACTTTATTTCCAATAAATCTTTAGTGTATCATTAGTGTGTGTGTGTGTGTGTTGTATCAGAGCGGAAATGCACTAAATATTTATTTAACATTTTTTTCCGTTTTATGTTCGGATAATGTTAGTATTTTTCCCTGTATCCCAAGTAGAGCAAACTCGTTCCTGAATCGGCACCGTGTCGGATCGGATCGGGTCGGGGAGGCGTGCGAACCCGGGCCGTGTCGGATCGGCCGCGTGTCGTGTCGTCACGGATGGCCTAATGAACCACTGATGAACTGCGTTGCGGACTGCACTATCAACATATCCGTAGTGCTCATAGCATAGTTTGACTAGGTGTTCGTAAGCGATCATCGAAGTTAAGCAACATTCGTCACAGTCAGTCTTTGGATGGGTTACTGCGGGTGGTATTTGCAGCTGAGCGCTACCGCGGCGCGCTCTATTATTATTTTATGTTTTACTTATCGCGCAATTTAGTCAACCATCTAAAGGGTACTATAACTAGTTGTTCTCCGAACAGTGGAACTCGCGACACATCTCTCTGATTCTTCATAAGCCTATAATAACTCGACTCGCTTTTGACCGATTTGGTTAATACTCACAAATCTTTTTAGGATTTAGATAGTAACGATCTTGAACGGGTAGCACGTTAATTATAGGCTCCGGTTGTTTCAACCTTTTAGCCGTGCCTATAGGCAGCTTAAAAACTGACATCCAGGTTTACACGAAATATTGATTAAATTGAAAATAAAGCTGTTTCCGTATGGCTCTATACATTTCTGTACAGCGCCCCTGGCGGAAACGATGAAGAACTAACCAAAATATATGGAGCCACACGCGAACGCGAAAGTTTAAGTAAAGTACGCCAAACCTGGACTAAGGGCTCTGGGCTAGCCACTCGGCTTATTATATACTAATATATTAAAACGGGACTTATCGCGCAATAAAACATGAGATATATATTAATAAATACCTCTTTTTCTCTTTTTCCCGACGTTTCAACCAAGTTGCATTGGTCGTGGTCACGGGCAGACTAAATGCGACGCCGTATCACTCAAATTGAAATTGTCACCACGACACACTACACTGACAGTATCTGTAAAGGTCTTAATGCCTACACCACGCAGTTTACACTTGTCGACTACAGGATTCCACGACACTGATAGTTTGAAACCATCCTCTCGGTTGAAATTACGGTGTTTTTTAATTTCTACTGCCTCACGAACTATTCTTGAGAAATAATGTCGATCAGTGGAGAGTACTTTCGGGTCGTGGTCGTGAGTTTGTTTTTTAATATATTAGTATATAATGTGCTCAAATCGCGAAAGTTTGAAAACAACACTCGGCTTATACCTACGAACTTACTCGTACTTGACACACCCGGAACACTACAAAGAAATGAAAATAAAACAACTAGAGTCCTATACGAGTAAAAAAATATATTCAATGCACATATTATGTGACGAAGCGATGCAAAGACCATTGAAGTTCAGGTTCCAAAAAACTATGAATGAAACTTTTTTCAGTAACTATCAGAGTTGAAATATTATTCAGTTCGTCCGTGTTGCATCAGGGAGATGTACGTCTTCTGACTATATCGGACCGGTCAGACCGTCCGAGACGAAACGGAGACCCTGTCGTCTCGGACGGTCTGATAACCCTTGTGTAGACTGTGGTGCGAACTGTTCTATTGCATCCTGAAGCGAGAGCTGTAAAAGTTGTCAAACAATGTTCAGTACTTGTATAAGTCCGTTGTTGAACATCGTACTATTCTTGAAGTGTGATGGGGTCAAATCTTTCTGCGCGTCTCGTGAACGCGTCAAAATGCTGGTGTTTATTTAGCTCAATATATCTGTAAGAATTACTATACAGCGTGGTGATGCAGCCAGCATGCTGGGCACGCTGCCAACTAACAATGGGCTTGAGCATATGAATTATCTTCAGACTTTGTAAGGTCTGTAGGTAAGTAAATAATCCAATTACTTTTTATGTAGTACTACCTAGCTTAAAAACTTCATTGTAGGTTTATTGTTTATCCTCTACGTCAAGGCTTCGCCCGGCTACAAATGAATTGAATGTACAAAATATTTCGAAAGAAATGTTCAAAAATATATTTTGCCGCTTTGCAATTTGTTGTATAGTTTAGAAGTTACACAGACATACAAAAATAGTGATGGTGAAGATGTAGTAGCAGACCCGACACATCTCTTTATTAATTAAATCTTCCTAAGCCTATATCTTGTCTCGCTCGTGAATAGCGCGACAGCTCCCTCCTTTTAGTTTAGAGAAATACCCCCCAACCAAAAATTCACCTGTCAATCAATCATCACTTATATTATAGCAAGTTTCGTTAAAAAATGTGTCCTGTAGATAAAAATCAACATCCGGACAGACGGAAGCAAACTCTTTGACTTGGAAGCAAAGACATTCGATTCGCTTCGGTCAAAAAGCAATGCCTATTCTACCTAACTATAACAAGTCACCCTATCCCGAAGACGGCGCATAGTTATTATTCAATTTGTATGTAATCCTGGAGTCGGAGGGCTTTTAGGGAAATTGTTTGAGGTGCGTCCCTTGCTTCTTGTACACTGCACGTCAATATTAATGGAAAGTACGTAAGCCACGTTAAGAATAAGAATAAATTTATTTTCGTGACCATACTAATAAAAATAAAAAGAAATTAAAATAATTTATTTAAAAACATCAAAGTCAACATTACACTTGAAAAGCAAAAACATTTAATAAATAACACACACACACACACAATTGCCTGAACTAGGTGAAACCTGTGTTAAAGGCTGAAAAAGAGCAAAAAATGCTAAACATATATAAATAAAATAACTATTTGCTACCTAAAACTAAGTAGGGTAAGTCCCGGATAGATGCCGCACTGGGATAGACGCCGCGTTTTCAAAAACTCCAATAAGCGTAATTATCTATCACTTCTAATGCATGTCATAACCTTGCTCTGACCCCGCCCCCCACCGGTCAGTCGCTTGGCAGCGTGTGCGACGACCGTGTGCAACTCTGTGTGACACGAAAAAAAATTACGCGCAGAAATATCCTTCATATTTTTAAAGACGTGTTTTCGAAAGGTGAGTATTTTTTTCCTGATCAATATTTTGTTTTAATATTTAATAAATGATAAAGTTAAACTATTATACTGGCGTTCAATGTGTGTTTTATGAAAAAAACCTGCCTAATTTTTAAGTATTTTTAAAAGGCATCTATCCTTCACTAATCGGATAGATGCCTCATTTTTAGTTGAGATAGATGCCTTTAGAGGCGCATAACCTTCCACCAAAGCATCTATCCTTGACTTGTAAATAGTAAATACTCACATGAGAATCAATTTGTTGCGGTGTATATATGCCCAGAAAATACATACAAAAACCAGGCGCCATAATCTGCGTGCCAGAAAATAAAATGAAAATGATTTGGAAGCTGCTTTAGCAGATTTTCATTTAGATCTTTTTAAGAATCTCCTGAGAGTAAATATAAATTATTAGTAAAAAATATTAAGCAATTTAACTTTGATACCTACTTGTTATCATAAAAATATGTTTTACTGTCGCTGTCTCATTCATTTTGATATATTTATAGATCATATATAAAAGGCATCTATCCTTTGGTTTTATAACATAATTGGTTTTCCAACAAACAACATAAAGGATAGATGCCCCAACACAAACGTTTAAAAATACTTAAATTATTATAAAAAAGTAATGTAAAGGCGTTGAGAATGAAAGTATTGAGCTATGCTTTTGCTTAACATGAGTATTGACAACGAATATTATGTGGAATGTGTTTTTTCGTTGGAGCATCTATCCTTGACCTTGATCCATAGTGAATGCTCCTTTCAAAATTTATCTATATACTTTAGGTGTATCATAAATTCATAATAGATCTATTTATTTACAATTACTTAATCACAGTTTACAAATTAAACCAAATTATGTACAATTAAATTATAAAGAAATAATATATACATAAAAATACATATTTACAAAATAAACACGCCGTCCAGACCAGCAGCGTGTGGGAAGGTCCCCAGAACACTGGCCGCGTTACCTCGCTGAATCGCAAGGCTCAGGCTTTGAGCGAAGTACGCGCCAGCTCTAGGGTTTCCGGAGGCGAGGATCAACTTTTTTGATAAAGCTTTACAAAAGCTTTTTGTGTCGGATGACCACGGGCCCAAAGTTTCCACAGCTAACGCAACAAATTCGTAGTGTGCGTTAAGCTGTGAATACTTTTGATGTTTGTTCCTCTGTGCCTTCTCAGCCGCGGTTCCAGCACAGCGAGCGGAATCACCAAGGTATGACGGTGCCAGGGTATCCACACACGTGGCGTCCCACACTAAGGCTCGCCCGAGACTCCATGGTATTAGTGTGGCTCCATCAGGACGCTTACCGTCATCCCTTGACATTCCGCTCGGTTCCAGAGTCGAAGGCACAGAAGCAGTGGAGAGTGCCCGCCTGACTAAATCATTTATTGCCCGATGGCGATAAAGTCGGCCGGCACTCTCATAATAGATCATATTTACGCATAACTAACTTTAATTATAAATGTATTTCTCAATGTGGCATCTATCCTTCGGTCTAATTTATCAGGCGGGGCAACTATCCGGGGTGGGGCATGTATCCGTAAAATTTTAGAGGTTGACAAAAATTGTTTTAGTTCCTATTATTCATGGTTTTGACTGCTGACCTTGTATACTAGACTGTAGTCTAAAGACCATACTTTGCGACCGCATAACCAATTTTTAAATATTGTGATTAGTTATGAAGCTGTGAGACTTTTTCAAAAAGTGCGGCATCTATCCGGGACTTACCCTAAAGTACTGCTAAAACTGATTACCTACAGTGCAATCGTGTGACGTACTACCTAAAAACCTACCTAATGTTATATACATTACCTACTAAAAAATTGAAGACTAAGCTATAAAATATATGTCTACCTAATATTTAAAAATTGCACGCGAAATTTGTATACCTATAATAATATGAAAGTTAAAGATTGCATTTTCATCTCATTTCACTATAAACAACAATTCCGTATCATCGTACGACATATTGTGAAGGACTTCCGTGATTAGTTTTTTGCAGTTATTGTAGTTGACCGGGTATATATTAACTAACGCGTTTAACCTATTGTAGAGAAGCGGCCCAAGAAACCTGTAAAATATAGAACTAAAAGCATGTTTTGAGTTTGTTAGTTGAGGGCAGACATTAAAATTCCGTCTTTTGTTAGTAATTTCTGCGCTATAGGGAAGAGCTGCGTGCTGTTTTAGAACGATGTTTAGTATGAACAACTGCCTTACTGTTAGTACTTTACATGATTCATAGAGTAGTTTAGTAGGAAAAATAAAAGGACGACAGGTAGCAACTTTGAGTATCGCTCGTTGGGCTCGCTCTACAGTTAGTAATATAGTTTTACCCGCACCACCCCATGAAGTTATGCAATAAGTTATAATAGACTGACAGAGAGCGAAATAAACCTGTCTGATTAGTTTTAAATCCGCGACATGTCGCAGTTTTTTAAAAACAAACATTAATTTACGAAGTCTGTTATTTAAGGCTTCCAAATGTGGTCTGAAAGTTAGAGTACTATCTATTATGACGCCTAAGTATTTAATTTTATTTGTGATCTTTATCGCGGTACACGTGCATTGGGTATTCACATGGTCTTGACAATAATGGGCAAAAATTTCTAAAACTTCTTCAGTTGACTTTTTCTTTCTCATGCTAAAATTTATGTAATATGTTTTATCTGTATTCAATGTTAATAAATTATGCTGAAGCCATTTGTTTACTGTATTAAAACCAGTTTGCGCATATCTGTAGACCTCTTTTTCAGAATCAGCGGAAAAAAGTAGAGCAGTGTCATCGGCGTACGAAATGATGGTGCCGTGGTTTAGTTTTAAATTACATAGATCATTAATGTAGACCAAAAACATGGTTGGTCCCAAAATACTTCCCTGAGGAAATCCGAAATTTGTGTTTTCCAGGTCAGAACTGAAAATATTACCGTTAAGGTATACTGTTGTTCCTTAAGCTAATATTACTTAAATAAACTAGATTATTTATTTATTACTTAAGATATTTAATTACATGCAATAATTAAATTCTATTATTAATTAAATAAAATCAAAATCAAACCGAATTACTTATTTTAGTACTTCGGTACTTATTTCATATTTATTTTAGGGTACATTATAAAAGTTTTTGCATTTATATAAACACTTATATTCATGTGTTATTTTCAAACTTTCGCGATTTGAGCACATTATACTACTATATTAATACGGGACTTATCGCGCAATAAAACATGAGATATATATATATCCAGAAGAGCGTACAGCCTTAAAAGAGATTCGAAGTAATGAAGAAGTTTTAATGCTTAAGGCCGATAAAGGTAACGCCACTGTTATAATGAACTCGATTGATTATGATACGAAATTGCGCAGCTTATTGAGTGATACCAGCATTTATAAACCGATATCATATAATCCAACTGCCAGAGTAACCGTATTCGAGCCGTAATAAAGGATTTCAAGGGACTTTTCACAGAAGACATATTCGAAAGTTTACATAAACCAAGGGTCGTACAATCTCCGAAATTCTATGGGTTACCGAAGATTCATAAAATCAATACGCCCTTGCGACCTATCGTGAGTCAAATAGATTCGCCCACCTACTATCTGGCGAAGTATGTAGCTTCAGAATTACAGCCATTGATAGGAAAAACTTCGTCTTATGTGAAGGACTCCCGTCATTTTGTTCAAATCATTGAAAGCCTTAAACTGGAACCAGATGACATTATGGTGAGTTTTGATGTCGAATCACTTTTCACCAAAGTTCCGGTAAAGGAGTGTCTAGAGGTTATTAAATGTTAAAGGAGAACCACATACCAGAAAACTTAATGGTACTACTGAGAAACTGTTTTGAAGGCAGCTTCTTTCTTTATCGTGGACAACACTACCTCCAGATTGATGGTGTTGCTATGGGAAGCCCAGTAGCTCCGGTGTTGGCAAATATCTGGATGGAACACTTTGAAAAGTCCATCAATCTACAGTCTGCTGCGATAAAGATCTGGAAGAGGTACGTGGATGATGTTTTCTGCATAATGAAAGCAGAAAAACAGACAGTCGACCAGTTTGTAGAACATCTTAACTCGATCCATCCTAACATTAAGTTTACGTATGAACTGGAGGTGGAGAAAACTTTGCCATTCCTTGATGTCAAAGTGATGGTAAGATCCGATGGCTCTTTGGCACACACAGTATATAGGAAGCCCACACACACGGACAGATACCTACACGCAACTTCACACCATCACCCGCGCCACTTGCAGTCGGTGCCCAAAGCGTTACTTGACAGAGCGGATGCCCTCTGTGACACCGAACATGTGGCGGCTGAGAAAGCACATGTTCGAGAAATCTTAAAAAGAAATGGCTATAGTGTGACCAAGCGGGAACTAGGAAGGCGCAGATATCGTAAGAACAGTTTTGACGTTGAGAGGCAGCCGGCTTTTATTCCTTATATTAAAGGAGTGACGGATAAGGTGGGGACTTTGCTAAAGGACTACTCCATCAAAACAGTGTATACTCCCTTATCCAAACTACTGAGCCAAGTTAAAACGCCGAAAGATGTCATTCCGTTTCAGACCCCTGGTGTGTACAAGGTGGATTGCAGCTGCGGTAGTTCCTATATAGGTCAAACTAAGCGTACCATTGCTGAACGGATCAAAGAACATATCGCAGCAGTCAAAAACCGCCAGATAGAGAAGTCTGCCATAGCCGAGCATTTGCTTGACGGAGGAACTAGTCATTGGATTGAGCTCCACGAAAGTACTCTCCACTGATCGACATTATTTCTCAAGAATAGTTCGTGAGGCAGTAGAAATTAAAAAACACCGTAATTTCAACCGAGAGGATGGTTTCAAACTATCAGTGTCGTGGAATCCTGTAGTCGACAAATGTAAACTGCGTGGTGTAGGCATTAAGACCTTTACAGATACTGTCAGTGTGGTGTGTTGTGGTGACAATTTCAATTTGAGTGATACGGCGTCGCATTTAGTCTGCCCGTGACCACGACCAATGCAACTTGGTCGAAACGTCGGGAGAAAGAGAAAAAGAGGTATTTATTAATATATCTCATGTTTTATTGCGCGATAAGTCCCGTATTAATATACTTATATTCATCACATAAATATTAGAAGATTACAAACAAATGCTCTAGCTCCCGCGGTAGGATACCCTGAGTTTGCGAGAGCTAGTACTCTTCCGGGATGCTGATAAATTAAAATAGATTAAGAGCGAGTTCTGTGTGTGCTTGAATGATTATATTAATGTATGCTAAATTAACTAATTGATAAACAACGAGAGATTAAGTATATTTGGTATGTATATGACTACGGATATAATTATAATGATAAAAGTACAATACAAGGAGATTCAACTTCGGTAAGCAACGTCGCGTAGCACCAGCCTCGAGAGAGTTGGGCTCACGACTATGCTTACATTCACGTTCAAAGAGAGCCTGAAGCTAGAATGGTTGGTCTTATCATTTCTTCTGTGGATTTATAGTTCAATGTAAGCAGGTAGTCTTTTATTTTTTTCCTGCAAAGCTACCTGTTGTTATTTATTATGTTAAGTTTTTTGTTTAGTCGGTCATAGATAAAGCGTCCAAGAAAAGTGTAGCGTTTCTGCCCTATTTTTGTCTTTGTTTTTGGCACTTCCCATCTATGGGTACGTTTGTGTGTGCTGTTTGTTAGTGCAGTTTAATGAAATTTCAATGCGCATGCTGAAATGAATAACTGTCGTATCCGGAGCTGTTCAGTGTCTTTGTAAAGATCATCTGTCGGGTATCTATAGTGTTTTTTGTGTGCTACTTTGAGAATGAGTCTTTGAGCTCGTTCTACTTTAATAAGGAGGGAGCTGCATGATGCACCCCACGTTAAATCTGAATTTTGAAATTGTTTACTGTCACAAAAACAAAACAAAGTGAAACAGGCAATAAACCAATATTAAATACTAAATCTGAATTAATCCTAAGCTATTTTAAATCACCAATATTTGGATATTTAAAATCGTTTTTTCTCGTTTTCTCACGATATTTTCCTTCAATAAAAAGCCAGTGGTGTGTTAATCCGTTCCAAAATTCAATACTCAGTCATTTATTGCAACATAATATGTAATATTTACTTGTGGTTCTTTAATAACATGTTCTCTATAGATACATAATTATTATGTGTAATGTACCTATATAACTATATGTCAGATTATGACCCTATAAGGGTGTATGGCAATTTAGTTGTTGGTATTGGTTAACTATTACACTCACAATTGTAAGGTGAGTGTTACCAACTAGGTACTAGATAGACCATCACGGTTTTTGCAGAAAAGATTTTGAATAAAAGGAATAAAATAATAAAAAATACAAGTTTTTAAAGTAAATACTGTACTAGATTTAAGAATTGGTCAAACTTTTGTCCCGAAGTAGAGTTGCTCTACCAACATTAGACGGAGTGAAAGGTAGTGGTTATAATATTGCCAGTAATCATGTCCTGCCCTCCTCCTACTTCGTGACTTCGTGGCCAAGTATAGCTTATGTTTAAACACTGTTAAACATAGGCCTACTATGTTTAAGCTGAGACGATTGAGCTCTTAAACGGGTGATTGGAAAGTATGGGGACGATTAATAAAAAGGACGATTGAAACTAAGTACGGTGATTAGGGCTACAAAAGACAATTTAATTTTACAAAAAGCAATAGGCATGATGAGTGAGTAAAAAATCATTATTATAATTTACTGGTATCAAAATTGGACACGTAAGTATTTTTATACTACACCTGCTCGGAAAGTACCTTGATACTTTATCAAATTTACGGTAGAAAGTACGTCATTGCATATCGAACAAATATGCGGCGAGAAAACGCATCTGAGCGGGAGAGAAAAGTGTATGAAAATCCATTTCTTACGTGGTTTTTCTTTTTTAATTTTGGGTAAGACTATGCGCTGGTAACCTAAATATCAAAAGCCAAAAAGTTTTTACAGTGAGTTTTTATCTCCAAGTTCGCAAAATGACACTGGCCACTAGCTGTGTGTTGGATGGTGTCAAACAATTTGAAAAAAGAACATGTGAAAATTGCAGACGCCATTGGCGCCATTTTCAATTTGTGTGTTGTTTTTTATTTTCCTCGTAGGTGTAGTATAAAGCACTATGTATCACTCGAGAGAAAGTGCGATTCCCGATCTCGGGTGTTTTAAAGCCCTCGCCTACGGCTCGGGCTTCAAACGACGCCCTCGACGGTAATCGGTCACTTTCTCCTCTCGGTGAACAATGTACTATTTCTTTTGTCTATCAAACAACAAGATAAACCTTGTCAAAGTTTGGGAGTAGGGGTCGTGACGTCACTTCTCTCACAGAAGTCCATACATTAGTATGTGACTTTTGACGTCACGCGGAACCTTAACGGGCTACATATTCATCAGTTTTTGTTTAATTGACAAAAGAAAAAATACGTGCCTAATATTTTTGATCGTCTATCCAACGAACTAATTAGATATTTTTATTGTCATCATGCCTTTTGTACCCATGGATGGCATTTTAGCCTAGTATCTAGAGCACTAGATTTACGGATTGGCCAAACTTTTGTCCCGAAGTAGAGTTGCTCAACTTAAGGTGGCCATACACGGTCAGTTAAACTGATCAGTTTTCCGCGTCACTCCAACTGGGAGCTCATTCAGTAAATTAATAGGTAGGAATTGATGGTACACGATTTGAACCACTAACTGAAGCTGAGCTCACACGATGCTATGATCGCATCTGTTCATCAGATCAATGTAGCGGGGGCCTAATGTCAATAACTATTGCTGGTAAGTAGTTAATTGAAGAAACTAAATGACACCACTATCTTATTCGAATAATATAGATGCTACAAAAAGTCGATGGGAATCAAAGTTGCAGGAAATCAAATTTCAAACAACTTTGGATCCGATAATTTCTCATTAAAGAAAAAAATATTATTGAAGAAACAATGTGGCACACCTACCTTATTCAAATAATATCAATCCTAGAAAAAGTTGATCGGAATCAAAGTTGTAGGAAATCAAATTTCAGACAACTTTGGTTCCGATAATTTCTCACTAAAGAAAGAAATAACAAAGTTATTAAAGAAACAAAATGGCCCACCTATCTTATTCAAAACAATATCAAACTTAGAAAAAGTTGATGAGAATCAAAGTTGTAGGAAAACAAATTTTAAATAACTTTGTTTTCTTATAAATTTTCATGAAAGTTTTCATGAAATAACACAAGTTATTGAAGAAACCTATCTTATTATAAAAAATATCAATCCTAAAAAAAATTGATAAGAATCAAAGTTGTAGGAAAGCAAATTTCAAACAACTTTGGTGCCGATAATTACGCATGAAAGAAAGAAATAACAAAAGTTATTGAAGAAACAAAATGGCACACCTATCTTATTCAAAACAATATCAATCCTAGAAAAAGTTGATGGGAATCAAAGTTGTAGGAAATCAAATTTCCAACAACTTTGGTTCCGATAATTTCTCATTAAAGAAAGAAATAACAAAAGTTATTGAAGAAACAAAGTGGCACACCTATCTTATTCAAAACAATATCAATCCTAAAAAAACTTGATGAGAATCAAAGTTGTAGGAAAGCAAATTTCAAACAACCTTGGTTCCGATAATTACTAATGAAAGAGAGAAATAACAAAACTTATTGAAGAAACAAAATGGCCCACCTATCTTATTCAAAACAATATCAATCCTAGAAAAAGTTGATGGGAATCAAAGTTGTAGGAAATCAAATTTCCAACAACTTTGGTTCCGATAATTTCTCATTAAAGAAAGAAATAACAAAAGTTATTGAAGAAACAAAATGGCACACCTATCTTATTCAAAACAATATCAATCCTAGAAAAAATTGATGAGAATCAAAGTTGTAGGAAAGCAAATTTCAAACAACCTTGGTTCCGATAATTACTCATAAAAGAGAGAAATAACAAAACTTATTGAAGAAACAAAATGGCCCACCTATCTTATTCAAAACAATATCAATCCTAGAAAAAGTTGATAGGGATCAAATTTGTAGGAAAGTAAATTTTAAATAACGTAGTTTTCTTATAAATTCTCATGAAAGATTTAAATAACACAAGTTATTGAAGAAACAAAATGGCACACCTATCTTATTATAAAAAAATCAATCCTAGAAAAAAAGGCTGAGAATAAAAGTTGTAGGAAATCAAAATTCAAACAACTTTGGTTCCGATAATCACTCATGAAAGAAAGAAATAACAAAAGTTATTAAAGAAACAAAATGGCACACTAGAATCCTAGAAAAAGTTGATGGGAATCAAAGTTGTAGGAAATCAAATTTCCAACAAATTTTAACTTTTCAAACAACTTGTACCATACAAGTTATTAAAGAAACAAAATGGCACACCTATTTAAAAAAAAATGTCGATCCTACAAAAAGTTGATGAAAATCAAAGTTGTAGGAAATCAAATTTCGAACAATTTTGGTTCCGATAATTTCTCTTGAAAGAAAGAAATAACGAAAGTTATTAAAAAAACAAAATGGCACACCTATCTTATTCAAAACAATATCAATCCTAGAAATAGTAGATGGGAATCAAAGTTGTAGGAAATTAAATTTCAAACAAGTTTGTGTCTCATAAATTCTCATGCAAGATTGAAATAGCACAAGTTATAAAAGAAACAAAATAGCACACCTATAATATTAAAAAAATATTCTACAAAAAGTTTACCGGTGTATGTAACTTGTAGGTATTTCTTGGATTATACTACATACTAGTCTCAAGTAGATGTATCACTGTTCACTGTGGACACCTTTCAATCGTCCTACACACACAAAAAATATACAAAAAAGTATGTCCTGAATACGTCCCACTCTGTCGCGCATGCGCGTGGCTTGTCGGGAGGTCCGATATGGGGTAACGTACGCGGGTAGAGCAGATAAAGGTCTTTTCACACATACTATTATCAGTAAAGCCATAGCCAATCTGTTTTTATGCGAAACATTATTCATATTTCATACATTCTATATGAACTGATACAAATCTTGTAAATGTGTCGGTGTGTCGGTGACTATATTACTCAGTGATCTCACATGACGTCTTTTCATCCGATAAACCTCAGTGTCTCAAGACGAGAGTTGCAACAGTTGTGTGTTCCCGAAACGTGATCGTTTACTGTGGGCCTAATAGCAGCGTAGTCTTGATATCTAGATTATGGGTCCACCTCCGAGATGAACGGAAGATCTCATCAAGACCGCAGCATCGTGCTGGAAGCAAGCCGTTTCCAGCCGGTCTTATTGGAAATCTATAGGGGAGGCCTTAGTCCAGCTGTGCAATGTCTGCAAAGACAACGACGAAGACAAATTAATAGAAACAATAATTAACAATAAAATAGGTAATGATTTGACATGGTTGATTTTCATTATAAATATTTAGATAGGTTTTCCAGAAACCGATGTCAACTTTAAAGTTTTAATTTTAAGTAGTTTTATATTGTGACAATATTTTTGATAGCATTTTTTTTCATTCATCATCAGATGAGGTTCATACTCAGTAGAGAGTGATTGTAGATAACTACAAGGGCTGTTTGAGAATTGATGATGACGATATCCGTTAAAAACTTTTGCAAAAGTTCCTAATGTAGTGTACAAACCTGAATTTTTGTTAGGTTTTCCTTTTTGGAAGGTAAGTGTAGGACTTTTTGTCCTACATTTACCTTATTTAAATAGGACTATGGTTGAAATTGCCTGGCAGTAAAGTGGTTTATCTTTTTATTTCGATCATTTTACCTATGTGTTAAACATCTGTTTATTCTGGATGCATCATTTTGCTTCAAATATAATCATAAAATATTGGGGTTTAGTTAATTTTACATGTTTTATGATAAAAATATGTTTTTGGTTAGTAATTTTTACCTGTTTGTGATTTTGATCAAAATTTTACTAACCGACACTATCTCTTAAATTATTGAGAAAAACCACATTTTTTAAATGACAGTTCATAAAGCTTTTAAATTTCATTTATAATCTATAGAACCGAGTAGAAATGAGTAATAGAAAATTTTATATGATTTTTTTTCCAAAAAATAAAACTTTAAAATGCTCTGGTGTAAAGTTGCCAATATGTCGCTTGGTAATTATTGCCTTTCAACCGTCGATATTATTACTGGCAATATTATTACCACAGCTCACACTCACACATTCAAAAAATTCAAATATGTTATTATTTTGTTTGTACTGGAACTATACAGCCTAGCTACATGTAACTGAATTCAAATGTTTAGTAGCACTCATTCACTCAGTCTTTCCAAACATACATCCTATGAGTCTTAACGTAAGGAACACGAATAAATAGTTTAGCTCATTAAACGCTGCTTTTATGTCCAGCTCAAACTGACAAATAGTCACACACTTGATATAATAGTCGCCCACCTATGATATTTTTCACCCGGTTTATTACGGTTTATATCCCCAAATACTGACTACCTATAGCTATACCTAGGTGCTGAAAATAATGATGATTACTTTTTGTTTCACATCTAATCTACATAATGCAATTTGATTCTGGCACTTCGCCGGCCGCTACCGCAGCACCCTCGCTTTGCATGCTCGGCTTGTGCGTTGTTTTTCATGTTCTAACTTTCTTTTTTATAACCTATTTTTATTTTCACACCTAATCTTTAATGTGACGATATTCGACCAAACTTTGTTCGTCTAATAGTTGATTGACCTAATGAAAGATTCGACAAATGATTAATGTTTCAAACGTTTTTAGACAAAAAACGTTTGTCGAATCTTTCAGTAGGCCAATTATAATAAAGAATACCTAACTCTACCAAACGAAACGTCATACGAAAATCGGCCACACATTTTTCTTCGCAAATGCAGGAAATTGTGTGGCGCTTAATATACACGGTGTATATTAAGCGCCACACAAATCGGCGGATTGGAAGCTATGCGCAGAACGCTGCGCAAAAGCCGAAATATACGTAAACGCGGGAGCCAGAGAGACGAGACGCCGGGGCACACCCGCCCGCCAACCTCATGCCTCTCGCGCGCTACCTACGCACCTTGACACGTGGCGTCGGCATTGTGCACACATGCGCAACAATTAGCCAATCACGGCGAAGTGTCATCTGCGGCTAACTTCTCATCCGCCGATTTGTGTGACGCTTAGTATAACAATATTATTACTGTAGCACATAAAACGCTGCTCTTAAGACTAGCTCAAACCTGAAAAATAGTCACACATTTGATATTTGCCCACATAATAGTCGCCCACCTATGATATTTTTCACCCTGTATATTATTATTGTTTTTCGTAATACACAATTGTCGCCAGTAATGTTAATTTATCAGTCGCAGAGAAAATTGAACGCTGTTCGATTCAATATTGAAGTATCCCATCTATAGTCACCAACAAATTTGTTAGCTGCACGGTTAATTATTTCCCATAATCTGATAGTTTACAGCATACATTGTGTAGATACTCATACAATTTTATTTCCAAATAGTACTTACATACGTAAACACTATGTATGTAACTTATAAAATATGAACATATCTGTGGACACCTCTCAATCCGGGCACTCAAAATAAGTCCGTCCTGAATACGTCCCACTCTGCCACGCCTGCGCATCATGCGCATGGCTTGCCGGCGAGCACGTACCTACCTACCAACCAACTGAGACGCAACTAGGGATGCAATTCAAACGATACTACGAGTACGTAATATATTTTTTTTGACGATACATTGATGTTCTAAACATATGGTATGGTAGGTATGGGGTATGGGTATGGTACCTCGATACCTCGTACCTCGGTCTCGCACCATCGAAAAGTTTAGCTAAGACCGCCCCTGATCCCTAGTTATAACTACTGTTTTGCAGTTACCTAATCTGTGTTCAAATTGAAGTGCCCTTGGGCAGAATCTGTGGCAGCGAAGTGGAGTGTAGCATAATATGCTCTTTTAGTGTAGCCAACTTATCGCCATTTAATTAAGCTAGGGACCACCACTGTTCTCCAGCGTGTACCAGCTCCTGCACGTAGAATGCCACCGAATTGTTTTAATCGAAATCCATAGGGTACGGACGCCTATGTCTAACGGTAGATAATAGTAGATATCCAGTGCGTAGTAGATTGACTACCATCAGAAATACAAGTAACTGTTGGAAAAAAACTGTTGTTGACAAGCCGTGGTGGTCAAGAGGTAGTGACACCCGCCTTACAATCGTGAGGTCGTGGGTTCAAATCCCCGGTCCCGTACCAATGAGTTCTTTGGAATTTATATACGGAATTTCACACCACTGGCTTTTCGGTGAAGGAAAACATCGTGAGGCAACCTGCATACGTCCGTAGAAGAAATTCGATGGCGTATGTGAATCCACCAACCCGCAGGCCAGCGTGGTGGATATGGCCCAATCACCCTTCGTGGGTAGGCCTAAGTCCTGCAGTGGACTATTAAAAAGGCTGATACAGTATAGTATAGTACAGTACAGTTGGAAAAAATATGAAAAATATGTATGAATGCTGATTTGAACCAGCCCCTCTTCTCCCTTACCTAGATTTACTATAAGAAAGTTAAAATTGCAATAGGCAGGGCAGATATTACGGACGTGACGATTTTTTTTAGATTTCATGTGTTGATCTTGATTCATTCAACATTTTTGATTTTTTTAAAGTTCTCGAATGGAGACGACATACCGGACGTCCACCAACTTGTTAGACCGATGACATAGGCCACGTCGTACCAGCAAGCGCAGTGTAGGACCTTCACCGACTTGTTGGATCAATGATAAAAGGCGATGAATACAGGCCGCTTCCATCCGAGAATATTGAAAGCTGAGTGATACGCGAGTTAAGTGTACAGCTGATAGGAATAACCCTGTATATCACCATCATTATTATAAGACCAATAATTAATTTATGACCAATTTCTTAAATAACTTTGATTCCGATCATTTCTAATGAAAGATAGAAATAACGTAAGTTATTGAAGAAATAAAACAGCACAACTGTTTTTCAGAAAATATCAATCTTACAACAAGTTAATGAGAATCAAATCGAGCTGTTTATTTTAAGTGCTTACTCTCGTGTATATCGCTTTTTAATATAGTTTTGTCAAAATTCTGCCGTAATTAATGCAATCTTAATCCGAAAGGTTGCATAAAATCCTAAGTACATGTTTTATTTAAAACAAATTATCCACTTTCCAATATTAATTAAAATCTTTTGTTTAGTCTCCTGACATAAGTTTATAAAAGTTAATGTTCTAGCTTGCAAACATACCTATTGTATTTTTTGTTACCTCTAGGATTTAATTTACGCTAGATATGTTTATAATCTGTAAATACTTTGCAATTGAATAAAGACCTTTTAAAAACAAACAAACAATGAAAATCAAAGTTGTGGGTAACCAAATTTCAAACAACTTTGAACTTTTTCTAGGATTGATATTTTTAGGGTTCCGTACCTCAAAAGGAAAAAACGGAACCCTTATAAGATCACTTTGTTGTCCCTCTGTCCGTCTGTGTGTCTGTCAAGACTCTTTATCTCGGGAACGTGTAAAGATATCGATGAACTCTTGCAGTTGTGTAAAAGAAAAACTTCTCAGTTATCCTTTAAAAAAGTTACAGCCGTTTATATAGTAAAAAACGCTTATTTTGCACTCACAAAAATCAAAACCTACAGGGTACTTCCCGTTGACATAGAACTATGAAATTTGGCGAAAAGCATCGTCTCAGAGTACACATATAGGAATAAATCTGAAAACTGTACATTTTTATTTAAATCACAAAAAAATAGGGCTTCAAAATTCACAAAATACTTATGGGTTTAAAATTCAAAGTGCGTAAATTGTTTTATGTAAGGTATCATATAAAAGAGCTTTATTAGCACATGCTAAAACAGGTTTTTAATTATTTTAACAATTTTCGATGAATGACGAGAAAAGTAAAAAAAAAAAACTTTTGTCGATGATGATGATGAGTATAGAAATTTTAACAAGTACTTCCCAATTTTGTGAAATTTTCTGGATTTGTACGGAACCCTCGGTGTGCGAGCCTGACTTGCACTTGTCCGGTTTTTTTTTTAATAAGATAGGTGTGCCAGTTTGTTTCTTCAATAATTTTTCTTATTTCTTTCTATCATGAAAAATTATCGGAACCAAAGTTGTCTGAAATTTGGTTTCCTACAACTTTGATTCAGATCAACTTTTTCTAGGATTGATATTATTTGAATAAGGTAGGTGTGCCATATTGTTTCTTTAATAACTTTTGTTATTTTTTTCTTTAATGAGAAATTATCGGATCTAAAGTTGTTTGAAATTTGATTTTCTGCTACTTTGATTCCCATCGACTTTTTGTAGCATCTATATTTTTCGAATAAGATAGTGGTGTCATTTAGTTTCTTCAATTAACAATTGCTGGTAAGTACCAGCAATAGTTATCAACATTAGGCCCCAGCTGCACTGATCTGATGAACAGATGCGATCATAGCATAGTGTGAGCTCAGCTTCAGGTAGTGGTTCAAATCGTGTACCATCAATTCCTACCTATTAATTTACTGAATGAGCCCCATTTGGAGTGACGCGAAAAACTGATCAGTTTAACTGACCGTGTATGGCCACCTTTACATTAGACGGAGTGAAAGGTAGTGGTTATAATATTGCCAGTAATCATGTCCTACCCAACCGGCGATTCGTGACTCGTAGGAGTTTGGATGGACGATATATGTATAGTTTTTCATTTTTACAATGATGGCATTTTAGTTATATTTTATTTTATTTTTGAAGACTTGTTTTAATGTATTTTCTTACCGTGACATAATTGACTTTATTTATTATAATTTGATAGTTGATATTTTTAAATTGAAATTATTTATCAATGTCTTATTTTATAATATTTAATGTATTTGTTTTTTGTGTTAAAGAACGTACATTGTTTGACGTGTAATATCTTTATTATGAATAAAATGAATATGAATATGTTTCAGTCTGGCGACGATGGCTTAGTAGTTAAGGTGTTTGGTTTATGCTTCGTATCAGCTACATCCTGGGCGATCGGGTCCACGGAAGGTGATTGAACCCACGAAAGGCGATCGGGTCTATAAAAGGCGATTGGATCCCCATATGGAGGGAAAAGGATTCACTAAAGACGATTGTGCTCACAGATGGCGATTGATTCTGCACCTACTCTTCTAGTTTTACGGATTGGCCAAATTTTTGTCCCAAAGTAGAGTTGTGGCTCTACCTACATTAGACGAAGTGAAAGGTAGTGGTTATAATTATTGCCAGTAATCATGTCCTGCCATTCTTACTGACGTTTCGTGACTTGCAAGAGTTACAGACTGGCGACGATGGCTTAGTAGTTGATTTAGGGTCATAAGACGTATAGCATGGGTTCACAATATTCATCAATCCATCAGCAATAAGAAATCCACATAGGCCTCCCCTATGGATCTCCAATAAGACCGGTTGGAAGCGGGCTTGCATCCAGCGCGATCTTGCGGCCTTAATGAGGTCATCCGTCCATCTTGTGGGTGGATGTCCTACGCTGCGCTTGCTTGTTTGACATTTACAACTGAGTGCTACCGTGGCACGGATAAGACGTTAAATTGTAGGTCCTGGTGTTTTTTAACCGTTTAGACATGTCAGAGGTCTTGAAGCGGCCTAAAACTCTGATGATATCAGGGATAGCCTCCCGGCCTCTACGAACTTATAGGTCGAATCTATTTTGTATTTATTTTGTATTCATCATCATCATCATCATCAGCTTATTTCGGCCCACTGCAGGGCATAAGCCTCCTCCCCTAAAAATAATTAATTAAAATAATAATAATAATTATTAATAATTAATTAAAATAATTAATTATTTTGTATTAAAATTATTAAATTATTTGATGATTGATGTAATTAAATGACGTGTACTAAAATGTATCAATAAATGAATATGAATATGAATCATACAATTTGGCGGCTGCGTTAGCTACAATTCTGACTGAAACTTACTTACATCTGCGCGAGGTTTGGGTTAACCGCATCTTGTTGCTAACATCGCAGCCAAGTTATTTGATTCGACTTATAACTGAAGTAGTTGTAGTAAGCGCGGCAATCACCTATCCAAAGGTCGATGAATTTAAAATGTGCTCATTTTGTCTATTTCAAAATATTCACAGCAGCAGGCAATTTAAAGTGAACATCACCGAGACTCCGATACAATGGCGTCAATTTGGGCGCACGCGCGCGACACGCGGCGGCACGACGCGCGGCGGCGTGCGTTACCGTGTCGTGTTGATTAGATTAATGGCTGTACCTTTTAGCAGTTTTAGCTGGCACTAGAATTATTCAATATGGCTGACTCACAGAACGTGAAAGAGGTATTGTACAGTGCGTTTTGCGAAAGAAGTCCTGCGGCAATAACTGAATTGACTAGGCGATGCGTCAGTTAGTGAAAATTAAAAAAGGAATTCTTTCGTGAAAAGGAATTTAGTACCTTATGAGTTAAAGTAAAGTCCGTGTCATGAAAAGAGTCCCCCGAAATTAATTTTAAGGTATCGGCAATGTCATTCGATAGAGGTGACGAATCTGAGGAACTTTTTTTGAGAATACATCGCAATTCATTGAGGTACCTATGGCCTATGTAACCCGAATGAGATGCGTTGATTTACGCCATGAATTAGAAAGAAACGCTTTATTACATCTCGGAGAATGGGGCTAGATTTTGTTCTCAGAAATGTCATATTTCTATCCTTACCCGAAACTACCATATATCGTTAAGTCCTACATTAAGGTCCTACCAACGACTTTTTTTGGTGGTACTACATTATAATTGATCACAAACGTTGTGCCTTCCCTAAAAAACAGCTTCACCTAGCTAGTAGAAGTTTATGTATCAATAGCAATACGTTGCTTTGCGATGAATAACTGTGTTAATATTCCAGTACTTGTGTACTTAGTTTGCTTGTATTTTTTCATTTCCTATAGCACAATTAATACGCAATCTACAATCGAAACAAAAAGTTTCGTTCTTTTTACAAATATTTTGGTAACGTTTTGTTGGGATTCCGTTGTATAACATGAAACCCATATAATTCCGCTGTGTCCGTTTGTTTGTCTGTCCATTCCCATATCACGTGTCTTGACACGTACTTGACAACTTAATAATAATATAATATGTTTAGGTACTACACATATTACGATAGTCGCGCTGATTGCGAAATAAAAAAAAAATTTTGGCGCTAAGACATTTTCTCTAAAAATTGTTTAAATTAATCAATTTTAATGTTATAGTATTACTCACTGCTGAAGTTATGTGGGGACATATTTTTTGTATAAGGCCATAATTATTTTTATCGGCACGTGTCATCCGCCATATTGCATTGAAATAGGCGGGATCAACAACCATTATCAAGATGGCGGAATTTTGCGGTTGTTTTTTTTTCGATGATAAATCGCTCCGCTAATACTTCCGCTTCCGGTGCTAATGGAGGGGAGAGGAATATGGAGATTGATGTTTGGGTTGCTGAATTTTGATCGGATTTCCTTTGGAGATAAAATGGCGATGATAAAGTAAGATTACTCTGCTGTATTGTAACAACCTTTAATTAGTCAACTGCTAAGCCTAGGCCTGCTTATGAACGATAATTGGGCCATATCGACCAAGCTGGCCAAGTGTAGATTGGTGAATTCACTTAAATGCCAACGAGTTTCTTCTCCAAAAATGTGCAAGTTTCTTAACTGTTTTTCCTCAGAAAAAAGCCAATATTGTGTAAATACGTACGTAGGTTATAATTAATATTTATTTTTAATATTTAAGGTTTAATACTTAATTTATTATTCGTATTGAATTGTAGGTACCAATTGTATCCAAATACAAATACAAATATTTTATTGATAACACCATAGTTACATGTCAAAAATCGAAAAGCTATCGAAAATAATAATTAAATGTCATTATATTATCGGACATCTATCGAAAATAATAATTAAATGTCAAAATATAAATTCGATATTAATATAATCGATATAATAATTAAATGTCAAAATATAAATTCGATATTAATATATCTAATAACAAAAGTCAATCAGTTATAATTTCTGGTAATTTCAAGAACTCTTTAATATCATAGAATAGCTCGGTTTGGAGCCAGTTCCTTAGTTTAGTTTTAAAAGACACGGCGGAAGAATATCCTATTTTATGTTGTGTATCTAGTTCTGCTGTTCTGTGTTCTAGCTATCACGGTTCATGAGATACAGCCTTGTGACAGACAGACAGACAAACTGACAGCGGAGTCTTAGTAATAGGGTCCCGTTTTTACCCTTTGGGTACGGAATCCTTAATCACCCATATCAAAAAGGCACAGTACAAGTAAAAGTACAGTAGTCATAAATTTTAATAAGTCCCAAAGTAAATCTTAGTCTGTCATTTCGCATGGTTGTTCTGCGCGGGGTATTGAGCCAATACGACCAATAGATCAATCGGGATTATAACTTACCTTATAAATATGTAACGCTGCGGTTTGCAACGAGGGTGCATTAGAGTAATTGGTTGTAAGCAAATATTTGCAGGGGCGGAGGAAGAACTATTTGTTGGATTGAATTAAGCCACTGGATGGTTGGATGCAAGCCGTTTTTAACCAGTCTGTTTTTTTTTCTGTCAGAGCTTTAAAGAAAACCTATGTTTAGCAGTGGACACCCCATAGGTCGTGCTAAGCATAGTGATAAGATGAAAACCGCGTACTTTCAAGACCAGCGTAGGTCTGTAAGGTATGTCCTAATTATAACCGATCATATACATATAATACAGGAATGTAAAGTTAAATATCTAGCATCTCCAATGAGATAGGATACGCGAGCCTAGATAAGCTATAGAAAAAAATATTAAATTTTGTAATCAAAACTCTGGATGAAACCACTGTTAAGGGTGCGCTGTTGAGTCTCGGTTTGAAATAAAACTGACGTTTTGATGGCAAAACAGTTTATCTAATGCATGAGTTTTTTTATTGGGCAAAAATGCCTTTAATAACTACAATAAAATACAATACTACTTCATAAGCTAAAACTACTTAAACTACTACTACATAACAAGCAATTGGATCATCCACAGACCATTGAAGATTTAAAGATAATTCAAATGCTCAAGCCCACTGCCAGTTGGCAGCGTGCCCAGCATGCTGGCAGCATTGCCACGCTGAATGGCACTGCTTATACGTTGAGCCAAATAAACACCAGCATTTTGGTCAGCAATGACACTCAGAAAGACTTTTGAATACCAGATGAGCTCCCGATTAAATCAGATTGCCAGATTAAATCTAAGATCAGTTTTCATTTTTTTTTAACATTTTCGTTTCATATTACACATACTTATTTGTTGTAATACCCCGGCGGTATCCTCAATCCATCTGGTTTAAAATCCATAGCCAATAATAGGATTACTTCACCACTTCTTCACGTCTTCCATCAGGGGTTCAGGGGTGGTCACGCAGCAAATATGCTGGATTATAAATGCACCGTTGCACCCGGATTATGTTCTAGTGGTGGCACCCCTAACCAATTACAGAGCAGTGTTTTCTTTAGGTTTTTGGTGATTGAAATGATAATGAGGATGATAATCTTATGGTTCTCGATGTTACCCCTTGTTACATTTTTGGATTGGATTGTATCTCAGTCTTTATCTTTATGTCGCCAGTTGTTTTACTATTTATAAAGATATTTTAAATTTCTGTTATCTTTATGTGTGTTTAGTCTGGTGAACAATAAACAGTTTATCTATCTACGATTATTTAACTGTTGGTAATCGTATCTATTGCTTTTAATGAAGTTAAGTATTTGATCATGTATTTACATTTGACTAGAAAAATAGGTATCTTCATATTACCACTTTAAAAATTGGTTGGCTGTAAAGTCGGTTTAAAAACGATAGTTTTATGTGATAAAGTCTTAAGAAAACATTATAGTATTAACAACTGAAACAAGCCGAACGCATAGCCCGATAGAGCCTTTCTAACGCTTGCACGCTCGGCTTAGGCGGAATGTGACACTTTTTGGTACATATAGTCGACGTCCATCGATTTATAAAATGTTATCACGACAAAAATATACGATAATACGTATAAAAATAAAGCTATAGTTTAGTCCAACAGCATCAAAACAAAACAAATTTGGGCCAAACAAAATAGATTCAGACTTGCGACTTTTCAACTTATTACTTAAGATTTTAGAAGAAAAAAATCAGCTGAATCACTCTGTCCATATTAATTACAGTCTAGGAAATATTTCCCGAGCCACGAACACAATGAATAGGAAGCGACCAAGGATGCACCCTTGTGCCACCCCAACGCATTAATGCAAGTTTTAATCAAAAAACCGTGGGTGTGAAACCCAAACAAATAGGGGAGCATTGCTTTCCCATAATGATAATGAAAAAACATAAAAATGTTAGGAAAAATGGTTAAAAAGTGTAGTTTTGTAAGACCACGGCGCGTGCGATATTATCAAACGCCTGTCCAGAAATTATTTGTGTCAATAATTACACTGATTGTAGGGAAGTGATTTGTCGGACGGTTCGCGGTGATGACTTTTGTGATTAGTTTTGATTATGGGGGAAAATAGGATGTTTGATTTTTGTGATTATTTTGAATATAAAAACATATAATGCCTTTATTTTTTATGACGTATTTAATGATACTGCAGTAAACAAAAAGTTGCTTAGTAATAATTAAGTAGATTTAAATGGTAGGTAAGTACTCGAAAATATGTACAAGCAAAGACAAATGAGTCGCTTTTGCCTATCAGTGTTGGGTTAGGTTTATATCAGCCGAAAAAATCATATTAAAACTTTGGGTGAAATAATTATTTAAAAAGAGTCTTTCTTAATTAAGCTCAGTGCACACAAGATTAAAAATACGGATGAAGTGCAAAGTAATATTCTAATCAGCACTCATTTCTTTCAGTAGCAAAAATCTGGTCCAAAATCAGATAAAAGAAAAATATTATCTACTTGAAAAAATATAAGAAGAAAAAGGGGAATAGCGGATTACGTTACTAAATACTAATTTTTCTTAAAACTTGTTGTAAAGTAAGTAACTCTCCAACATGCGACTAATATCATTAAGCTCATTGCACACGAGATCAAAAACACGGCAATAATAATGAAGTGCAATTCAATAAAGTGCAAGGCAGTACAATGGGCGCAATGGGCCGCGCTAAGTTACCCGCCAGTGGGCCATATGCCGAGCTTGGGGACTGACGGGGGACTAGTGGATTTGATACTTTACAATTTTTTTCCACGCAGCGGGTGCTTCAAAATATTATATTTTACTGATTGTTTCGTAACACTTTCTTAAGTGATACTAAGTATTATTTTACTTTTATAAAGATACCTGTCCATATCGTGCCTTACGGTGTACAAAGAAAATACGAACACTCACATAAAGATGTTGATGATAGGTGATGATTTACAAAATGCATGGACTTTCTCAGCTATACCTACTTAGATACTTATAATTATTGAAACAAATGTCACTGTGAGACCATCCTAAAAACGCAAAAAATAGCTTTTCGATACTTACAATAAGTGGGTAGATGGACCACAATGGGCAGTCTATGAATTTTTTGAATGAAACAGCTGATTTTTTCCTCAATTATAGGATTGGTTTCATAGTTCATAATTGTAAGTAAGTCTTAAAGTTCTTGAACTTTACAAAGCAAAACGAATTTGAAAAAAAATAATGATTTTCTTTTTCTATTTTATCTATAATTCAATACCTATCAGTCCAAGTATCTAGTCGAGTACAGCGCGCTACCTCCACCCCATCCAGTCTCCGAGGGTGACGTGACTGACATCTAAAAGAAAATATTTTCAACGAATCATGAATACATTAATTATCAAATGGACTATTCATTTCATTATAATATTATATTATAATCCACGAAATATGTCCATTATTTCGCGCGTATTGTGCTTTTTGATGTTTTAGTCAAGGGTTAATTTTAAAATAATTTTTGATTTTATATTACCCTTTAAAACACATTAACATATTATTACATATAGTACAAAAATAAAATACCTAGTACAAATTTTTTTTTAAAAATAGAATGCAAGTCAATTCCGAACCGTATTTTGAAAAAATATAAATATTTTTAGAACTTGAATTTATTCGTTAGACGAGTAGAGTTAAGCTCGATACATACTATCGGACGCGGCTTACGGACGCGACTGACAGCCGCGACTTAGCAATGTGCACAGTCTTAAAACATCCGGTGTGCCAGATCGCTCTCGGACGTCCGAACGCTCAAGGTCGTCCGAAGGTGACGTCCGCGACTTATGTCCGATAGTGTGCACGGCTCAGTGTACTTTCATAGTCTAGGTCGCGGCTGTCAGTCGCGTCCGTAAGCCGCGTCCGATAGTATGTTTTGAGCTTAACTCTACAGAGTATGACCTCATTTTGCCTGAAATTAAAAACGTGATCTAAGTGACTAGATACCTGTTTACCTTAGATTTGAAGACGTCTAAAAGTCAATGTGAGACCTGAGAGTGTGCCTAAGACCTTATGCTTAGCGATAAACTTTCGGATGAGAAGATGATGGTAAGCATGATATAATACTTAAGATGGGTGGAATGATATGTTATTAAATTGAAAATAATGTTAAATAGGAATGATGACTGGATAAGAAAATCATTTTTATAATTAGACTGAGTTAAATTTTCAAAAAAATATTAGAACAACAATTAAATCGTACGGCTAGACAGAAGCGACCAAAGCGCCACCCTTTTACGGTGGACATCCCACGCGTTTGAACCAAGTGTTTTGAGTCCACATTCCTCATACGAACAGCCAGAATGAGTCTGTCTTCCCGCTAAAGTACAATCTAGGTGTCTTCAAATCTCAAGTAAATAGGTATCTTTTAGGTAAGCGTGTTACATCCTAGACCGCATATCTGCTTAACATCGGGCAGTGTGTAGTCAAAAGCAAACCTACTCGTATTTTAAATTAAAAAAGACACGTATTTTTTCTTTTGTAAATCAAACAACAAATGACAAAGATAAACCTTGTCGTACAAAAGGTGGGGGTCGTGACGTTACCTCTCTCACAGAAGTCTATACATTTGTATGGCACTTGTGACGTCATGCGGAACTTCAACTGGCTATTATCTTCATGAATTTTTGTTGAATTGACAAAAGAAAAAACATGTGTCTAATATTTTTTGATAGTCTATCTGACGGACTAATTATATTTTTTCATCACATCTATTCGAAAAGGACTACTTGGTTCGCCTTTAAGTGCGCCCAAAGGTAGTGTTTTCTATAAGGAACTTTATAAGTGCGACGGAATTATCTTTGCCGCGCACTTTTTGAATTTGGTACAAATACGTGCGACGGAATGAACTTTGCCGCGCACTTTTTGAATTTGGAAGTATTTGTAATGTTAGTGTACAGCGCCAAGAAAATGAATGAAAAGTATATAAATACAAGTTTTTATTTGTTTTATTATTAGATACCATTTAATTTCAATTTAGTTGTTACTCTACGTTTTATTAAATAATGATATTACAATAAAATATGAGGCGCCTTTTGTTTTCTCATAGAGGTGATGAAAAGTAGAGTGTACCACTCGGGCGCAAACCATATTTTTGGCTCGGGCGACGTACTTTGAATCCCTCGCTACGTTCAGGATTCTACTCTAGAATCCCTTACTTTGCTCTGGATTAAAAAAAGCGCCCTCGCCGTAAAAATATTATTTTGCTCCCATATGATACAATCTACTATTTTAGTCATCAAGCCTATTCTTGCATCATCATGAAACATGTGCGTTTATTGCTAAAAATATAAATAAAGTGATATTAATGATGTTTGATCTAGTTACGGATTTGAAAATCATCGTTTGAATATTTTTTATCCATTAACTGACGTAGGTACTTGTTGCACAAAAGGGGGACGGGTGCATGTGAATAAAAATTAGAACTTTACTCGAACTCCAGCTTTTTTGCAACAAACAAACAACAACACTTTACTAGACAACATTACATAAAAAATTGATTATTAGGACAAAACAAAACAATAGGTCTCTAATTGGCGGCCTTATCGCTTTAAGCGATTTCTTCCAGGCAACCAAGCACGGACAGAATAAAGCATTTGACAAAAAACGTGGCCATAACTGCAAGAAAATTTAAATAGCATAGAAACAAACACTTAACAAAACAAAAAAATAATAATAATACTAGATAATACCTAACAAATATACAACTAAATTATATTTAAAGAAATATATCTATACACACATAAATAACATATAAACTACATATATACATCGTTACATAATATAAAACTGTGCAACTGTGTCATAATTTCAGTTCAGAAGTAAATTATTGTTTATACTCGTAGATGATCTATGATTGATCATTACAAGCAACTTAAAAAATAAGAAGAAAAAAGAGGCTTGGGAAAGAGCCGTGGTGAACTAGTGGTAATAACACTCGCCTGACAATAGTGAGGCTGTGGCTTCAAATCCCGGTCCCGTACCAATGAATTCCTTACAATATATGTACGGAATTTCACACTACGGCTTTTCGGTGAAGGAAAACATCGTGAGGCAACCTGCATACGTCCTTAGAAAAAATTCGATGGCGTATGTGAACCTACCAACCCGCACTGGGACAGCGTGGTGAATATGACCCAATTACCCTTCGTGGATAGGCCTACGTCGTACAGTAGACTATTAAAAAGGCTGGTACCGTACAATGCGAACAACTTCAACTATGGAATCATCCTTTGACTAGGTACATATTTAGTGTCATGGAATCATCCTTTTTCTGTATCTGCGACAGAAATCTGCGATAGATACGATTTGATTCGATATATCATAGACAGAGCACACACGGTCATTTGAATTGATCATACACGTTCTGATTTGATCAGATCCAACCGTTAAATCTGATCGTGTGTACAAATGTGCGAGGCTCTCTTCTTTGACTTCTTTGGAATTTATGTAAGTATTTACACACTATACTCTATAAAATTTAACTACATCGAATATTACAATACTACATAGAAAGCAATTGGATCATCCACAGACCCTTGAAGGTCTAAAGATAATCCAAGTGCTCAAGCCCACTGCCAGTTGGCAGCGTGCCCAGCATGCTGGCAGCATTGCCACGCTGAATGGCAAATGCTTATACGTTGAGCCAAATAAACACCAGCATTTTGGTCACGCGTCGCGTCCACCAGACGCTCAGAAAGACTTTTGAAAATGAGGTGAGCTCCCGGCCCCCACGGACCCAAAATCTCAACTCCAAATGGCTCAAATATGTAACCACTACCGAGTTTAGCATATTTGCGCCGCTTTTGCTGCTCAGCCGAATTGGCCGCCGCTCCAGCCCTACTCTGAGTCTCAGGAAGATGTGACGGTGCCAAAGTATCGACGCAAGTTGCGTCCCATACTAAGGGCCGTCCACACTTCCATGGGACCAGCGTCATGCCGTCAGGCCTTTTGCCATCACCACGCGCCAACCCACTCGGTTCGAGTACGGCTGCGATATTAGCGGTGACAAAAGCCCTGCGTATGACATCGTTAAGGCCGGCGTGGCGTCCAATCCGACCAGCGCTTCTTGAGCAAGAGAGACCGTGGTGACCGAGCTGGTCAACTGCAGTACCACACTGACAGCGATGGGCCTCACAACACCAAATTTAACTTGATCTCTGCGACAGTGACATAGACATAGAAGACTGACATTTTTAGAGTTGAGATAGTGGTGGAAAAAATCGATTTTCAAACAATGTTGTAATGAAATCGAATGAGTAGTTGAAGGTGAGAAATTGGATTTTATTTACTTATTATTATTTAAGATCAAGTATGTACACATGTAAATAATGTTATGATATTAATTAAATACTCATAATAATGTAACGATAGTATTTATCGACGTTTATAGTATTTATCACTATTATCGATGCTAATGTAACATATAATTGGGTTTAATTTAATTACACATGTAAAAAATGTTATGATATCAAAATATCGTCACCATAAACTATCGATATTTTATTAAAAACTCCTAAAACTCTGTGGTCACGATCATTCGTCGCCCATCACTAATCGGCATGCCCATAAAGTATAACATTGACAGGTACTGTCTGTACTATTAAGTAATTCAGGACTTCATGGGCGTGATTTTTCTGACAGCTGTCGCAGAGATCAAGTGAAATCTTATAGAGTATAAGAATTAATTTTTCGATGAATAAATGGCAGTGGGACAACCAGCTTGAATGCGTAGAGGGTAGAGAGTAAAATTCAAGGGCCAGTAGTAGTTGCGTAGTGGATGTGACCCATGGCTTTGGGTCTATGTTCAACTGTGGTGCATTAATAGAGCCAGTACAAACAATACAGATATACATTTTATGTTATGCGAGACGCCCCCGCGTACTAGTACTGAAATCTTGAAAAAAATCGCAAAATGCGATCGAAACAATAGTAGAACGTCTAGGTAAAGCATGTGGCCAAACGCAAACCTATAGGTAAGACTTTCATAAAAAGTTGATGAATCAATCAACTCAGTTTGAGATCTATGACATCATCGTGTCGTCATCCGTGACACATGGTCACAGGAATGTCGTCAATTTTCTGCCATCCTTGTGCCGGGGACGAAACCATAAATCTTGGGACACGCGACGACCAGACGGTCATTTTTTTTTAGCTTGAATGAATAGATAGGCCTTTTGCAGATGTCGCTTGGTGAAAACAATACTTTTGTAAGCGTATCTCTTAATTAGGCCCTGGTTAGTGTTATAGTGAGTGAGAGTAATATCCCTTGTAGGTCTACCCACGAAGGGTGTATCACTATTACTACATAGTATAAAACAAAGTCGCTTCCTTGTCTGTCTGTCCCTATGTATACTAATATATTTAAAACTACGCAACGGATTTTGATGCAGTTTTTAGGGTTCCGTACCTCAAAAGGAAAAAACGGAACCCTTATTTTATGTGTGACAAACATTCCTTGCGCAAACTGACATGTGACAATATTTGTAAATGAAAATGTATTATATAGTATTAATTCTGTTAGTTTTATTGTTTTATGTTACGAGTAATTTTTATTTATTGTTTACTTTTGACATTCATAAGTGTGCTTTATTGTACCTACGTGAGAATAAATGAACTGAACTGAACTGAACTTATAGGATCACTCTGTTGTCCGTCTGTCCGTATGTCAAGACTCTTTATCTCGGGAACGCATAAAGATATCGAGTTGAAATTTAAACTGTATACGTATATCTATAGTCTCTTGCAGTAGTGTAAAAGAAAAAAAATTCTCAGTTATCGTATAAAAAAGGTAGAGCTGTTTCTGTCGTAAAAAACGCATATTTTGACACTCACAAAAATCGAAACCTTCAGGGTACTTCCCGTTGATATACCTAGAACTATGAAATTTGGCGAGAAGCATTATCTCAGACTCGTCATCCATCGAAAATTAGAGAGTCTCTGAGAGTCTGAGAGTCTCAGAGTACACATGTAGGAATAAATCTGAAAACTAATCATTTTTATTTAAATCACAAAAAAATAGGTCCTAGATTCACAATATCCCATATATTGTTAATCTAGGCCCTATTTTTTTGTGATTTTCTAAATTCAAAGTGAATAAATCGTATCATGCTTCAAGAGCTAAGATAAGTGCTTCATTAGCACATGCTAAAACAGATTTTTAATTATTTTAACAATGTGTAATTTTCGATGTCTGACGAGAAAATTGAAATAAAATATATTTTTTTTATCATTATAGTACTTGTAGAGATTTTAACAACTTACTTCCCAATTTTGTGAAATTTTCTGGATGTGTACGGAACCCTCAGTGTGCGAGCCTTGCCCGGTTTTTTTAAATACCTTTAAACCTGTGCAAAGCTGGGGCGAGTCGCTAGTAAAGGATAAGAGTCTGTTTCTTTCTGAGCATAAAACTCGGTTTTTCTCGGGTTTTATATTTCCTGAAATACAAGTCGTTGCTTTGCAAAGTGCATGGACTTTCAGTATCAATAATTGTACTAATAATGACCCAGTAATACTGAAATCTTACTTCGGGTTACTGTACCTATAACTATCAACAAATTTTCCTTTACCTAGTACCTACCAACTCTGAAATAGCAAAAAAAGTCGTTCCCGTAAGTTCTACTAATAGTTCTGTACAGCTTTTCCATACATTTTGAAGATAGCCGCAATGACTCGGGGCAAGATTTTGATTGTGATGAACATAATTTGTGTAGGTGCTTAAAAGGTTAAAAATTCTTGTCCTGAGTAGTTATCGAACCAACGCCTCTTAGTTCAGGACTCAGGATCACTAATCACTGACCCACTGTCAGTCAGTTTCAGATATTGAATAGTGTTGAAAATTCTTCAAGATTCACGTGCATTCACCTTGACTACCTTCTTCTGTTCTTTTTTTATTCCATGTAGGTTTGCGTTTGACTACATACTGCCTGATGTTGTGCAGATATGCGGTCTAGGATGTAGCACGCTTACCTAGAAGATACCTATTTACTCGGGATTTGAAGACACCCACGTTGTACTTAAGCGGGAAGATAGACCCAGGCAAAGCGTTCCACATTCTGGCTGTTCGTATGAGGAATGAGGATTCGAAACGCTTTGTTCTAACGCGCGAAATGTCCACCATAAAAAGGTGGCGCTTTGATCGCGTCTAACATTAAAAGCTCCTTTAACTTGTACGTGGTCCCCATTCGAGAACTTCACCTACCATGGCGCAGTCCTTATCACTGTCCTGTATTCTCCGTACCTGTTCAATTACACTGAGTGCCATATGGAATTGGCCGTACTCGAGTAGAGTGGCCATATGGCGGGTGTAGGTAGCCGATACGCTAATGTACCCACTGTTTACACGCCATTCGCGGCTCAAACGAATTATCATGACTGATAGGGAAATGTAGTGTTATCATGGTATCTCGATGAGCTTTATTGACGGTTCATTCAGATATAGCATGTTATGTTATATCCCATTTGTTTTATTTTTGGTATTAAAAGCGTGAACCATTAAAAGTGTGAATTTTTTTTTAGGTTAGTTAAGACGAGTCTAGTACATCTATTTAAACAACTTTTGTGCTTCGATTTTTGAAAATTCACAAAAAGAAATTCACTTCTCTTCTCCATACATATTGCCGCGCATTGACAAACTTTTTGTATGAAAAAGCAGAATATTTCTTCGTAATTTTCCAAAAGTCCTAAAGCAAAATTTGTTTAAATGTACCTACATTACTACCTAGTACCTACTAGATCCGATTTTAAAAGGTTTTGCGTTTTATACCTGTATCAGCCTTTTTAATAGTCCACTGCAGAACGTAGGCCTACCCACGAAGGGTGATTTGGCCATATCCACCACGCTGGCCCGGTGCGGGTTGGTGGATTCACATACGCCATCGAGTTTCTTCTACAGACATATGCAGGTTGCCACACGATGTTTTCCTTCACCGAAAAGCCAGTGGTGTGAAATTCCGTACATAAATTCCAAAGAACTCATTGGTACGGGACCGGGATTTGAACCCACGACCTCACGATTGTAAGGCGGGTGTCACTACCTCTAAGCCACCACGGCTTTTTTTTTGTTTAATACCTATGACCTTATATATATATAGAACTTATCATTGATAGAATCAGGCGTTACTTTGCTGAAGTTTAACTTCAAAGCTTTTTATGAATAAGTATCTACCTAAATCTTTAGTTTTTCCATTCTGTTGTGATAAAGCGAAGTAAGTCTAGCGAAATTAATGATTTGTTTAAAACAATCAAGATTTAAATTATTACCTATATACTAACCGAGGATTGTATGCTATCCGCAGTAAATATTTTTGAAATTTGAATCTACATATTACCTAATCGTAGTAGCTCATTGATTTGAATTCTTATGTTATAACTCTACCTACTATGTACCTACATTATTTACAAAACTGTACATGTTTATAGACTCAAATCAAGTCCTATGGCTTTCAATTTTGACTATTGTAGGCATTGGGATTGGGATTGCAGTAGGTTTTTTAATTTAATCTTGTTAGCTGTAAGTATATGATTCCATATGGCGGGATGGGTAGCCGGGATCAGTTATTACGTCAAACGAATTATCGTTGGTAAATGATAACGATAAGGGAATGTACCTACATTATTTTGATAGGCTTTATCACGGTACAAAAGATATTGCTCCCATTTATTTTATTTTTTGTACAAAAAGCTTGTGCCTTATAATAAATTCTTGTTCTTCTTCGTGGCTATTCTGAAAGGGGTGACACAGACACGTTTTACTGTGGGGCCAACCCGACCCAATCTAATGCAAAGCGCTATTGCCGGTCTTATTGGAGATCCATAGGGGAGGCCTATGTCCAGCATTGGACGGTCTATAGCTGATGGATGGATGTTGGATGACTTTAGCAGATCAGAGATGGCCCATTTCAATTTAATAAAAATCGGCTGAGTTTTTGAAATATCAACAAAAATTAAAAAGTTACAACATCGATGACATATCGTTGTTACATCAATTCGTGCAAAAAATGGTACAACCAACTTGATTCTTATTCTTGAAGTTGGTTTTGCCATTTTTGGCGAAAAATAACTCTTTAAGACTATGTGTTTTCTTGGATACGTGATTATTTAATTCTCGGCGAGTGTTTGTATCCTTCGGCGGCTGGTTCTCCGAGTATGTCCCCGTCTTGCGGTCAGGTGACAGCTCCGTCCTCACAATTTATTTCCGCGATAAGTGTGTCGCCGGCGTGGAATGCTGTCCGTCCGTCCGTACACACAGAGATCTAGAGAACGTCCTTTTTACTTCAAAATGTCAAATGATACTACATTATACAGGGTTATTTCTAATCAGTTAGCATCCTTTTAGGGGCTTATTCTGTACATCAAAATTAACAACTTTTGTTCTACAACATTCGTCAAAACTCAAAAAAAAAACAGCTGTTCCACACATTTTGTCGCTGGTGAACGATTTTGTTCTATGGAAAAACAAAAATTTTTTTCGAGTTTTGACAAAAGTCGAAGAACAAAAATTGTTAGTTATGCACAGAATAAGCCCCTAAGAGGATGCTAATTGATTAGAAATAACCCTGTATATTATACAGGGTCATAGGTATTAAACGTAAAACCTTTTAAGGGCGGGTCTAGTACATCCAGAAAAAAAAACTTTTGTACTACCTACGTCTTTTGAAAAACCCCCAAACAAAATTAGCTGCTCCATACATTTAGCCGCGCATTGACGAAATTTTTGTATGAAAAAGCTGTTTTTTTTAGTAATTTTCCAAAAGTCCTACCACAAAAGTTGTTTGTCTAGATGTACTAGACCCGCCCTTAAAAGGCCTATATGACCCTGTATAGCAAAGCCGATATTTCTGTGTGTATGTCGTCCCTATAAAAACCTACAGTGTTTTTGGTTAAATAAGAAAAGAAAAAAAATGAAGGAAAACATCGAATCATACATCACAAAACACATGCTTACAAAAGATACATACTTGCAGAATGTAGTGTTTTGTGGGCGCATATAATTGAAATCTAGAAAGATAACTCTTTACCTGACACGTCAGTTCCTTATATGAACCAAAAAATCAACGCAAACTACATGCTTACAAAACATTCCTACTTACATTGCGCCTGTTGAGAGAATACAGTGATGTGTGAGGGCTTTTTAATATTGATGTGTTGTGTAATACGCGTTACGCGTAGTTGTGATTTTTTAACCGACGCAACGGAGAAAGTACCAAGGTACTCAAGTGGACGCGCACCTATATTGTTTTATGTATAAATACGCATTACTTTTTTATAGAGGATTCGATTTTGATATTTTTAGGGTTCCGTACCTCAAACGGAAAAAACGGAACCCTTATAGGATTTCTTTGTTGTCCGTCTGTCCGTCTGTGTGAATGTCAAGACTCTTTATCTCGGGAACGCGTAAAGATATCAAGTTCAAATTTAAACTGTATACGTATATCTATGATCTCTTGCAGTTGTGTAAAAGAAAAACTTCTCAGTTATCGTTTAAAAAAGTTAGAGCCGCTTATGTCGTAAAAAACCGCATATTTCGACACTCACAAAAATCAAAACCTACAGGGTACTTCCCGTTGACATAGAACTATGAAATTTGGCGAAAAGCATTGTCTTAGAGTATACATATAGGAATAAGTCTGAAAACTGTAAATTTTTAAACAAATCATAAAAAATAGGGCTTCAAAATTCATAAAATATGGGTTTGAAATTCAAAGTGCGTAAATCGTATCATGTAAGGTATCATATAAAAGACCTTCATTAGCACATGCTAAAACAGGTTTTTAATTATTTTAACAAATTACGATGAATGACGAGAAAAGTTTAAAAAAAGTTTATCGATGATGATGATGAGTATAGAGATTTTAACAACGTACTTCCCAATTTTGTGAAATTTTCTGGATTTGTACGGAACCCTCGGTGTGCGAGCCTGACTTGCACTTGTCCGGTTTTCTATAGGTATATACCCTATTACAGTTGGCCACATTTACATACATTTAATCAAAATCGGTTGGTTAGATTTTGAAAAATCAATATTTAACCATGGAATTAATATTATTAATATTTAAAGTGTCATATTCGAGCGGACTATTCGCATATTGTACCTACGTAGATTGCAATGTTGAAGTCGGTAGTGCTACTTTTAACGAAATTTAGAGGTCCTCGAGAGATTGACATGCTCCATCTCGCGAGATCTGTGTGCCCGTGCGTCCGTTTTATTATTAGGACGGTTGAGGCCTGTCCCAGTCTTTTAATACCTATTTGTTGTTAGTTACGTGCTCTGGTCGATACTTTATTAATTGCACGAGTGTCTAATTCATCAATTTATTCATCAATCAATTTGTTCATCATCAACCACTCAAGTTAATAAATAGGTAGTTGTTTTTAGTAGTCGAATAGTTTCATACGAAAATAACAAGTATCTAGTTACTATACTATACTGGTATCTAGTTTACTATGTAATTAGTTTGTGTATTTACTATGTAAGTACCTACTCCATCATAATTATATAGACTATGTTTTTTTTTATCACGTATAGGTTTGAGTTTGACTACACCCGGCCTGATAATAAGCAGATATGCGGTCTAGGGTGTAACACGCTTACCTAGAAGATAACTATTTACTCGGGATTTGAAGACCTTAAGTTATTTTAGCGCATATGTAATGACAAAACATCATTTATCTATAAGGAAAATAAACCTCTGTTTTAACCATAAAACATAAACAATGACTATGGAGAAAATGTAGGTACGGAAAAACTGTTATTTTTTTCGATATTTCCTCAATTGAGTCGAAGACGCGATAGCAAAATTCCCGAGAAGCGATAGACTCTATAAATGCTTTTCTTCTTAAACAATCCGTTTCCGAAACTCTTACCGCCTTACCTAAAAGATTTAAACACGCATTAACACTGTTTAACCGTGCCACTTGAACTGTTAAACATTGTCTAAGCATTGCATAATTCTTTTGTGGTAAGAAGTGTTCAACAAGGTGTTGTATTACAAAGTGTAGTGCTAGGGTAGTGCAACTTTCAAAAGTGTAAGGTTATTATTATTAACAACTTTTACTATGGGACTCCGCGCCGAGGGATATCAGGCGCCGAGCCTAAAGGTGGGCACTCAGTTGATCGTCGTACTTTCCGTATCTAATACTACCTACAGCACAAAAGCACACAGGCAGGTGAACAAATGACCTCAGACTAACGCAAATTATAGGAGAGGCTTCCAGTCCAGCACTGGACATCCTAAGGCTGAAAAATGTAACAGAATATGTAAGTAGTAGCTACGAATCAATGATGTTCTGTCTTTTACCAGATGCCAATGAATTACAGACAGGTTTTGTTTAGAAACATTGTGTGAACAGTATTCTCTATGAATAGGAACATTGTGGAGGGTTTCAAGCTTATATCTTAGTCAAGCGATAGTCTGTTTTAAACAAGGTTACCGTTACAGTTTGCTAGTTGAAGTGGCAGTGGGTAGGGAACGTTAACGGAAAAAATCTCTCTACGTTATGAGAGTTTATTCTCCAAACTCAGAAATAAAACGATATTTTTATTTTTCCGGGATAAACACTTTCACTTCCCGACTTTTGAATCATATTTATTCTAAAAATAAAGTTAATACTTTGCTGCATTAAAGAATAACAAAGCAACAAACACACCTATGGATTAGTTATACTTATTAGTTTTTTTTTTTTTTTTATTCCTTGTAGGTTTGCGTTTGACTACATACTGCCTGATGTTGAGCAGATATGCGGTCTAGGATGTAGCACGCTTACCTAGAAGATACCTATTTACTCGGGATTTGAAGACACCCACGTTGTACTTAAGCGGGAAGACAGACCCAGGCAAAGCGTTCCACATTCTGGCAGCTCGTATGAGGAATGAGGATTCGAAACGCTTTGTTCTAACGCGTGGAATGTCCACCATAAAAGGGTGGCGCTTTGGTCGCGTCTGCCTAGCCGTACGATAGAAGAAAGGGGCAGGTGGGACCAAATTGTGCAACTCCTGAGCGCACTCTCCGAAATTAATCCGATAAAAGGCCGACAAACACGCCACCTTACGTCGATGCTCGTTACGTCGATGAAGTTACTTACTTTGTTGTCCGTCTGTCCGTACGTCTGTGTGTATGTCAAGACTCTTTATCTCGGGAACACGTAAAGATATCGAGTTGAAATTTAAATTGTCTCTTGCAGTTGTGTAAAAGAAAAACTTCTAAGTTATTAAAAAAGTTAAAGCCGTTTAGGATGTCGTAAAAAACCGCATATTTCGACACGCACAAAAATCAAAACCTACAGGGTATTTCCCGTTGACATAGAACTATGAAATTTGGCGAGAAGTATTGTCTCAGAGTACACATATAGAAATAAATCTGAAAATTGTAAATTTTTAATTAAATTACAAAAAAATAGGGCCTCAAAATTCACAAAATATGGGTTCAAATAAATCGTATCATGTAAGGTATCTTCATTAGCACATGCTAAAACAGGTTTTAAATTATTTTAACAATGTGTTTGTACGAAACCCTCGATGTGGAAGCCTGACTTGACCTTGTCCGGTTTTTCTTTTTTAGGGTTCCGTACCTCAAACGGATAAAACGGAACCCTTATAGGATCACTTTGTTGTCCGTCTGTGTGAATGTCAAGACTCTTTATCTCGGGAACGCAGATATCGAGTTGAAATTTAAACTATATACGTATATCTATGATCTCTTGCAGTTGTGTAAAAGAAAAACTTCTCAGCTATCGTTTAAAAAAGGTAGAGGCGTTTATGTTGTAAAAAACCGCATATTGCGACACTCACAAAAATCAAAACCTACAGGGTACTTTCCGTTGACATAGAACTATGAAATTTGGCGAAAAGCATTGTCTCAGAGTACACATATAGGAATAAATCGGAAAACTGTACATTTTTATTTAAATCACAAAAAACAGGGCCTTAAAAATTCACAAAATATGGGATCAAAATTCAAAGTGATTCATCGTATCATGTAAGGTATCATATAAAAGAACTTCATTAGCACATGCTAAAACAGGTTTTTAATTATTTTAACAATGTGTAATTTTCGATGAATGACGAGAAAAGTGAAAAAAAAAAAAAACTTTTGTGTCGATGATTATAGTTATAGAGATTTTAACAACTTACTTCCCAATTTTGTGAAATTTTCTGGGTTTGTACGGAACCCTCGATGTGCGAGCCTGACTCGCACTTGTCCGGTTATTTTCGTTATAAATCGGTTGCTTAAACCGTTTAGCTACATATTTCAGAGGCCTTCAGGCGGCTTGAAAATACTCTGATATAGGCCGCGCCACACAAGTTGGCGGATGTGAAGTTAGCTACAAGCTGCGCAATAGCCAATCAACGTGCGGCTTTATGTGAGGATTGGATATTGCGCAGCATGAAGCTAACTTCACATCCGCCAAATTGATAGATTGAATTGACTTGTGTGGCGCGGCCTATACCAGCTAGCTTAGCATACAAGACCACGACAAGAGTTTGTCGACGTGTGTAAAGGTGACAGATATATGCTTCATCATAACTCTGTCCCGTTCTGACACGTCGATATTTATTATGTTATGGTCCGTATGCTAAGCCCGTAAGGCTCACTATATAATAGTCACTCGGCCTATACGAACTTAGGTACTTATTTTTTTTAACGATAAGTTTTTAGATTCCGGCATTTTCTTCTGTTTCATGTAAAGAGGTTTGTAAACTGCGTGCGAGCTGCTACTTATATTCATAATGGGCTCAAAGCATAACACATAAGATAACACATCGAACTATCTTCTAAAATAATCTTCTCAGAGCTAAAAATCAAATAAAAACGCTCGTTACACAAACTGGTACGTTAAGGTTAAACAACACGAATATGCGATACGCCTATCTTTTACAACTATTCCAACTATTTTACTAACATGCTGCCGTTAGGAAGCTAAAATACCGTTGTCTGACGCTTAGACGATTCTTACTCCATACGCTTATAATTATTGAGTTTTTTCAGGAACGCGGAAAAATCATGTCGCTGCAATATATTAATTAGAAAAACTTGTGTTTTTACCGGTGATCATTAGTGAAAAATTGTGGTATTTCGTTGATTATGAGTTAAATTACATGCACGAGTGTAGGCAAGTGATATAATGTGGTGTATGGTGTTGTTCCATAGGCGGCTCTAGTAAAGACTTCACTGCTTTACTTTGATATGAAGCCTGACTTGGACTTGACTGCAACTTTTTGGCCTGTGACGTGACTATGACTGTGACTATTTTGATAAAATGTCATAAATATTAAAAATCTATATATACTTGATACTAGCAAATCCATAAACCATGCAACGCCAATGCTATATAATAGAATCATTAAAACGATTGAGCGTAAGCAAAAATAATCACGAGACTGATAAAAAGAAGGGATATCGAAAATCTATGCTTGTGCGAGTAGGAGAGCATAGCATATGATCCTCTGCTAACGTTAGAAATTATTCTAACATTTTGAGTATTGGGCTCCTGTAATTTCAGTTTTTTTTCTAATTTATAAAAATTAGAAAAAAACTGAAATTTAAAAGGTCTCTATCAGAAGATTTTTGACATAAGATTACTCTTCTTCTTCTTTTATATTTTGGCGTTGCATGGTTTATGCATTTGCTGGTATCAAGTATATATAGATTTTTAATATTTATGACATTTTATCAAAATAGTCACAGTCATAGGCCAAAAAGTCGCAGTCAAGTCCAAGTCATGCCTCATATCAAAGTAAAGCAGTGAAGTCTTTACTAGAGGCGCTTATGGAACAACACCGTACACCACATTATATCACTTGCCTACACTCATGCATGTAATTTAACTCATAATCAACGAAATACCACAATTTTTGAGACATAAAAACAAAAACAAAAACGAGGCATAATATTATGTTCTATAACTTTTGTAGCTACCTACTAATCTTCACTAATTATTCTGAAATAAATTGTTAATTAGGAAATGCCTTCTAAATTCTATATAAGTATTTATTTTAACAATAAAATTCCCAGTTTTCGGTCCTAATTAAAAATGTTGATATAACAGTTAGCGGCCCTTTAGTTTGCGGACGGCAACATACCAAATAATACCATACTATTTACTCTGCAATTCCTATAAAATTCCTCACTTTCCTACTACACTTCACATGCACCCTATTTCAATAACACTACAGCTCAAAATACAAAAAAAATGTATTACAAAAGCGTGGTATTGAGATATCAGACAGATAAAGGCGAGTACACACTGTCAATGATCGATGATAACGGCCGGTGCACACCGAGATAGTCGGAGGATCGTTTTGTAAACACAGCGTTATCTTTACGAGTGGAGTGCTTTAAGTCCCCGTGTGGAACGGCCCTTATTTATTGGAGAGGGGGTATGGAGCTAGACTTTTATAGGGGAGATAGGGGAGAAATATGTCGGCTCGTGTCTGGCTACTCTCGTGCCAGGAATGATTTTTTTCTTTTCTTTTTGGCGTCACATTCTCTGCATTCTTCTTGTCTGCTCTGAGAAGATTTGAGAAGGTAGCAAGTTCAATCTGTTTTTTTATGGTTCCGTACCTCAAATGGAAAAAACGAAACCCTTATAGGATCACTTTGTTGTCCGTCTGTCCGTCTGTATGTATGTCAAGACTCTTTATCTCGGGAACGCGTAAAGATATCGAGTTGAAATTTAAACTGTACACGTATATCTATAGTCTCTTGCAGTTGTGTAAAAGAAAAACTTCTCAGTTATCGTTTAAAAAAGTTGGAGCCGTTTATTTTGTAAAAAAAACGCATATTTCGACACTCACAAAAATCAAAACCTACAGGGTACTTTCCGTTTACATAAAACTATGAAATTCGGTGGGAAGCATTGTCTCAGAGTACACATATAGGAATAAAACTGAAATAATAAAAATGTACAGCTACATTTTTATTTAAAAACAAAAAAATAGGGCCTCAAAATTCACAAAATATGGGTTCAAAATTCAAAGTGAGTAAATCGTATCATGTAAGGTTTAAAAGAACTTCATTAGCACATGCTAAAACAGGTTTTTAATTATTTTAACAATGTGTAATTTACGATGTATGACGATAAAAAAAAATATAGTTGTCGATGGTTATAGTAGGTATAGAGATTTTAACAACTTACTTCTCAATTTTGTGAAATTTTCTGGATTTGTACGGAACCCTCGATGTGCGAGCCTGACTCGCACTTTTATTAGAGCTAAAATTATAGGTTGTTTTATCCGTTTAATCATGCCAGAGGCCTCAGGTGGCCTAAAAACTGGGTCACCAGGGCTAGCTACCCGGCCTATACGAACTTACTTTTTACTAGAGCTTAGTAACAAAGACGATATTTTGGACTTAGAATACATACTTAGGGTGATAAAACGAAATATTAAAAAAGTTGCAGATATATTTAAAAAATGTAGTTACTTAGGTAACTAATAAATATACTTAGCCACAATTTTATTTTTGTTAGCTTTTTACTAATACATTAAAATCATCTAGGAATACCTATGTAGGTAAATATTATATAATTTTATTAAAAAAACCAGCACTACTACTATAAAACGACATTTTGTATAAAATAAAATATGAAACTTAAAATATTGAAGACAAATTCAGTAAAAAATGTACCTAATTTACAAATAAGTAATAAATTATTATTATATACTACGGGACTAATCGCGTACTAAAATTACGAGATAAATAAATACACAAATGAATGATGTCATTTGTGTTCAAATCGCGAAAGTTTAAAAAAAAAGTAATGAATGTTTTAACTCAAACAAGCAAAAAAGCTCGTAAATACCGAATCAAATTTTTTTTCGGTTGTGATGTTAGCTACAAGATGCGGATTACCCAATCCTGGGTAATCGGATCCTGGGATCGGGGTTCGCGCAGCTTGTAGCTAACCAAAATCTAAACACAACCGCCAAGAAGTTTGACTCAGCATATATCTACGTACTAGAGGTACTGAACCATGATGAAAAGACAAACCCTATTAAAATCAGTTTATATTCTCAACAAGTAGTAAAACCTGCATCTAAACCCTCTTACCCAAAAAAGAAAATCCGTCGCAACAAAAGCACAGGACGCGTACAAAAGCACAACAAAAAATCTGTCGCATACACACCACCAATAAAAGAACCTTATATACTGAAGCACTTCTTTTTCGCGCTAAAATCGCTGCGTCTCAGACGTCGTAATGATTTTACGCACGTACGAGTATTCATCTCAATGATAAAAGAAAAATGAGGAGCCACCTACAGCTTTTTTACCTTTAGTGACACTTGGTTTATTGATTCACACGTCTGCCACCTTCGCCATAATTTGTTCCCGAGCACACACATATTCTTCTTTTTACAGTATTAGTACTGTTGAAAACATTTTTACTGTAATAATCTACTCATCTACTGTAAGAAGCCAAGGTGCAAAAACCACCTTGAAATCATGAGGTCTTGAAATCATCTCTTTTTTTCGCTTTTCAGGGAAGGAAAATATCGTGAGGCAACCTGCATACATCCGTAGAAGAAATGCGATGGCGCATGTGAATGAACTAATACTAACGCACCAGGCCAACGCAGTGGATAAGGTGGTAAGGAAAGACCCTTGTTGAGTAAACCTATGTTCAGCAGTGAACTATTAAAAATACAGTTCAGTACTGTACTGTGAAAATCATAATGCAGATTCAGTGTAGATGGGACTGTGTCCGCTCTTATTTACAAGGAAGTGCGAAAATTACATCTTCTATGCCTAATGCAGAAGTAAGTGTAAAATGAAAGGCCCAATTTTAGAGGCGCCATCGTAACTATAATAGCAATTTAGAGTAGCCCCGTTTCTTTTCCACTATATGCATTTGATAGAGAAAACACTATATTACGTTTCTATTAAATTTACGATGGCGCCTTTAAAATTGGGCCTATAGTATGTTGATGTTTTTTAGTCGTGGCAGCCATATTGTGAGAAGACTGCCGTACGGTACATACAGGTAGCAACTTGTAAGTTTTTCCAGTCTATTCTATTATATCGCCTCAGACGTCATAATGATTTTACGCACGTATTCCCTACAATAGTTGCGTATTCTGTGACTGAAGGGCGTGATTACAGGCACAATGGGATGATGGGCCTAATCTTTTGTTGGAATGTTGTACGCACAGGGTTGGTAAGTCGCAGCGTTTTAAAATGTTTTAAGAAGCACATCTGTAGTAGCTTTGTCAATAACATAATCGTTTTTCTAAGATAAATTGTTGTTACCAAGAAAATTTGTATCACCGTTTTACATAGATTGTGCAATAAACTTTACTTTACCTTCGTGAAACTGTTATTTTAACTTTTTTAAACTTTTTACTAGCAATTGAATAATAATAAAATTGATTTAATAATTCGTGCATGTATTTATTAAAACTATTCAGAAACAACATACCTACCTAGACATCTTTGAAAACACTTAGTCAATAATTCGATTTTTAATCTTCTTACACAATAAAATAGTGAAATAAGTTTGAATATATACCAACTGTAAATCTATGAGACGATCAGAGATAGGTGCGTCTTTTCTCTGGTGAAAAATCACGAAAGCTTAAACCTGAAAAACGGAATTTAGGCTGCTATCCCATTAAAAATGAATCACAGTCTAAATTCTGACAACGACACACAATACACACATTACAATGACTACAGAATTCACGATTTGTTTTTGATTGAGTGCCTGCGGGTGGCATTTAAAACTGAACGCTACCGTCGCTCAGATGACACATTAAATTGTAGTCTCCGGTTGTTTTAACCGTTCAGTCAGAAGCGATCAGCCCCCCGACCGCCTAAACAATAGCAATCGTTTATGACTTCATTTTAGTCATTTGGAACCGCCTATGTGACGTTAGCCATCAATTACTTTGCGCGGATTGCGAAAGCAATGGTTGAATGAAAACTTTGATGGCTAACGTCACATAGGCGGTGCCAAATGACTAAAATGAAGTCATAAACGATTGCTATTACGATTGCTATTGCTTAGGCGGTCGGGGGGCTGGTGGCTTAAAAACTCCGACGCCAAGGCTGGCCACCCGGTCTTTACGAACTTACTACAAAATTGATATCAAAAGTATTGTATGACCGCTGCGTATCAAAGACCCAGTGCGTATATAAAGGCGCGTCCACGCTCTGCTAACCGGCTTACGCACGCTGGCGACTTGACGAATCAATGTGACAGCTCCTTAGCGCGGCCATATTGTGACGCTGACAGCTGACGGGCGACAAAATGTTGCTCTTTTCTTGCTGTAGCCATTCTGTTGTTTAGTGCTTAGTGTTGCATTTGTGAGGTTTTGTTGTTGAGGGAAATAGGATTTACAGAAGCTTATCATAGGCGCACATAGGTATAATGTGTAAAGCTATATGATTATGATTTATCATTCTCTATAATCATATTATGCTGTGTGCTATCATTGGCTGTTTATATATATCAGCTGTTTATGCGTGGTCTTTCGCGGTCTTCCCAAATTAATGCAATGAATTATTTTGAGCTACACTTATAAGTTTTCATGTATTACTGTTGTCCTATATTTTACTGTGTACGATAAAGTATTTTCTATTATATTCTAATTATTATATCATGCTAGTTCGGATTTTTTCCTTCAGACACTACATATTTATTTTCTCTACTTTTCCATGATGAAGTATTAGTATAACGACATTTTGTTTCCCTAAAAATACTTACAGGTCAAATAACTGAAATAACTATTCCTTACTTAGTTTCCCAATCAACATTTACATACAAAATAAAAAAAATGTAAAACGCTTCCCATTTCCGAGTACGTTCTTTATTCGTTTAGAAAAAACGTTGCAGCATCTTAAAGCTTTAGACATTATAAGTATACAATTCAAATTACACACATAAAAACTCTTTGCCCGTCCAAGCAAGGCAGCAAAATGGTCAACACACATTTCACAATAAACAAACACGACTTTTTGCGCTGGCAACTCTACACCGCGTAAAGCCGGGATCAGATTTGGCAGTAATCGCATCAGCCGGGGCGGCGGAAAATCCGCAGTGTGTAGGGGCCTTAATACTGTGGAACTGGCCTTAAGTTTAGCAGCTTAATTTGATACGTGGATTTTTTTGTGATTTTTAAGGCAGGTAAGCCGAATCAAACTTCTTGGCGGCTGAGATGTTAGCTACTAGCTGCGGATAATCCAATCCTAACACATACGCTGTCAAATCTCTTCTGCGGTTGCGTTGCGACGTTCCTATATGCAGGTAGTTTTACGACATTTTCCTTCACCGATAATTATTTTTTGCAAAAAATGGCATAACTACCTTTAACCGTGTATTTAGGCCTAGGTACAGAATTCGCGAATATTTCGCACGGATCGATGTAGCATTTTTCACATGATTTTTGATTTATCTAAAATGGCCGATAATTGCCGATTTCAATAAAATTTAAATGAAACCAACTTCAAAGTATATTCTTTCCAGTAAGAATAGAATTATCAAAATCGGACAACTATGTATAAAGTTATGCGTGGTTATACATAAAAAATATATACAAGTCGAATTGAATACCTCCTCCGTTTCGTCGGTCAAAAAACCAGAAGTGTTTAAATCCATACAATCATCCTACTTGGATACATAAATACCAAAGAACTCGTTGGTAAGTATGGGACTTGAAAACTCAGTATTCGCCCACACGGCGATCACGTATCTACAACAAGAGCTGTAGGTAAATAAAAAATAATGTCTCTAATCATACTAATATTATAAATCCGAAAAGTTTGTTGGTTTATTCCTCTTTTACGCAGCAACGGAGCAACAGATTGACTTAATTTTTGGCATGGATTTAGTCCAAGGGCCGGAAAGTGATATAGGCTACTTTTTATCCCGAAAAAATAAAAGGTTCCTGTGGGATAGCACAAAAGTCGAATTCCACGCGGGCGGAGCCGCGGGCAAAATCATGTACAAAAACCATACCATCATCTTCACGATAAAAAGGATGATTTGCAAAATGGCGTCGCATCAAAACTGATGAACACAAAGATATAAGATATCTATAATGATGAAAATCGAGCCAAAAATGAGCAAAAGATAAAACGTCGATAGAGATAACAAAAAATATATACAATAATGGCGCCAATCGAAGTGTTAAACGCGACCCATATTTTGACAAAAGAGGTTTTACTATAATCTCCTTACTTTGTAGTTTTTTCTACGACAAAGGTGTTTTGTCATGCTGGCGGCGTTGCTTTATTCTGTTTCGGCTTATGTTGAGATATTTTACTTTTGGAACTATTTATATGTGTAGTTATTTAGCTCTGCCATGATGTAGGCAAGTGATATAATGTGACGTATCGTGTCGTTCCGTGTTCTCACCAAAACTCCATAGACGCCTCTAGTAAAGTCTCCACTGCTTTACTGAGGTATGACTTGGACGACGTTTGGACTTGACCGAGACTTGATTGGACTATGACGTGACTACGACAGTGACTATTTCGATAAAATTTCAAAAAATATTAAAACTTAATACTTGACACTGGCAAATGCACAACAATGCGACGCCAAACAAAAGAAGAAGAGGAATATAAGTAATCCCGGCCTTTTAATAATAATATATTCTTGAACTTAGGTCTACACGCGAAAAGCTACTATATACTCACTGACACATGCATAAGTATACAGGGCGGAGAGTTGCCTCCGAATAAATGTAATCACATGTTGGGCCTTCTGTTAGAAATCCTTCGACATATATTTTTAATTTCATTAAAAATCTATTTACTGCTGTGTAGTTTATGAATCATAATTTTGGAGCAACCTGTATCTAAACAACGATTCTATAACTAGGTATAGCTATTTTGATTAGTTTAATGTCAAAATAGCAAGAATGTGTTCAAAATAAACTATGATGGCTAATTACTTATTTATTTTTGAATATGTTTGTAAATTTGTTATTTTTTCAGATGAAAGTTTAATAATTTATTTTAATAACTTATTGCTATATTTTCAATTTATTGCTTTATGATTACTGGTTCAATTACTAGTACTACTTATGGGTCAAGTTAATGTCAACATCAGCTCTCCATCCTGTATAAGACAGGCTGATGATGTCCCAATGGTTCTCTCACAGAGAAACCCTATTTGTTGTTCTAGTCCTAAACATGTTGATCACGATTTTGGAACAAACCGTGAACAAACTCCTTTAATATCGTCCGGACTCAAATTATTTACGAAGTTTTGGTCAAGCGCGGAAGAGACGAGTGGAGATTGGTTCCATATAGATATAGAAAATCATTTTCCGAACAAACAAACAAACAAACAAAGGAAATAATGAAATACTGTTAACGGTACTAGCCCGATTTCTATACATTTTTGTAATATCTCCTTCGTCATCCAAATAGATGCCCGGCTGGAAATCGAATCCGGAACCCTCTGATTCAAATGCAGGGGTACCTACTACCAACTGAACCAGGGTGATTATCAATTAAAATATATAAAAAAAAAATTAAAAAATATATCTACCTACTGATCAATACTGTTACGAGATGGGTTCTTGGATAATCAGTTAAAACGCCGATTAATCACTTTGCACTTTATTGCACACAATCACAATACACACGACACAACTGGTTCGCACAAACACTTCACACTGGCACTGATATTCACACAAACTAGTCACTTCACAATCACTGGTATCGCACTCTAACCCGAGATGTTATCGCTTCGACGGTAAACGAATAACTGATCCCCAAGGGTCGACCGGCGTATTTATATCCGTTATTTCCTACAGTCTCGAACCTACGAGATATTTCGCAACATTACTCGATCTTAATAAACGCTATTGTGTTAACAAGTAAACAACTTGAAAGTTCGAGAATCCCTATTGTTTTTCAAATACGTAAACACCCAACAAATAAACTAAACAATAGACGAGATACAAAGAATGATCCCGCTCGAGTCATAAAACCATAAATCTTGCACTTAGGTGTAAACAACCCGCCGTCATTACCGCGCGGCGTACCTACTACGTCACAATATTAATGAAATCTACATTCAGTCATCGTCACACAATATTTTTAAAACCAAAAATCTTTTGGATTTAATACAGGTTGTTGCTGTACTACCTACTTTTAAATAAAATTAAACTACTGATGAACTCTTAAATGTAGCAGAAGATTTCTTTATCGCTAGGCCGGTATAATTCATAATAGGTAATGACTATTTAATTGTGGAAGTCCTTGCATTTTGCAAAACAACATCTAGTATAACCAAAACAAAAAACACAATAAAAAGTAAAACCTACTACTATATTTAGATACCCAATATTGCATGCCGAAAGGCTGAATATCGCGGACTATTTATATTTAAATTCTACATGTACCATGTAAACCCATATTATGTAATAGATAAATATAAATATGAAAAAATCTAAAACAAAACCCCTTCCGTAGTGATAACGCCGTTTTGCTCTCCAGCCACGGAATCCCAAAATCATAACGTCTCTTTCCACTTATAACCAGAACCGTTCTAATAGAATTAGTGCCTACTACCAGCAATTAACGGACAGACGGACATCTGTACGGAGCGTACAAGTAGATGTTTATGTAGAGAGCTACTACGTGGACATATTTGATTTATGAACGCCGCGCCGCCGCTAGTCGTTTCCAATAAAATCTGATAGAACTTATTAGAAATACCTAATTATAATTTTCCTTTGACTCAAAATAAATAAAAATATAATGAAGGCCCATTTTATTTTTATTTATTTTTATTGCTGCTGCTATTGCTGTTTTACAATGTTTGTTTTCATTAATTTTATTACTGACGATCGGTATCATTTTATTCAGCTTGAGTTTCGACAAAAGGCTTCCTTCAAAGTCTTTCTGTTATTTGTGATTCGAATCCATTCTAGACAACATTTTTCTTCTACTCGTCTTCCCAAGTTCCCATCGCTTTTGTTGTCGCTCTTTGTTTCCATTCCTAGGCATTGACAATATCAAAAAATCCATTTTAGGGTTCCGTATCTCAAAAGGAAAAAACGGAACCCTTATAGGATCACTTTGTTGTCCGTCTATCCGTATGTCACGACTCATTATCTCGGGAACGCGTAAAGATTTCGAGTTGAAATTTAAGCTAAATACGTATGTCTATGGCCTCTTGCAGTTGTGTAAAAGAGAATCTTCTCAGTTATCGTATAAAAAAGTAAGAGTTAGTCAGGGTACTTCCCGTTGAGATAGAACTATGAAATTTGGCGAGAAGCATTGTCTCAGAGTACACATATAGGAATAAATCTGAAAACTATACATTTTTATATAAATCCCATAAAAATAGGGCCTAGATTCACAAAATTCAAAGTGAGTAAATCGTATCATGTAAGGTATTATATAAAAGAGGTCCATTAGTACATGTTAAAACAGGTTTTTAATTATTTTAACAATGTGTAATTTTCGATGTATGACGAGAATACTGAAAAAAAATATTTAAAAAAAACCTTTTTTGTCGATGATTATAGTACCTATAGTTATAGTTAGAGATTTTAACGACTTACTTCCCAATTTTGTGAAAATTTCTGAATTTGTACGGAACCCTCGGTGTGCGAGCCTGACTCATACTAGTCCGGTTTATTGAAACTGTCTTTGTTCCTACGGTACCATTCTGATATACTTCTATTATCAACACAAAAATCGCGAGCTGGGGATTAATGTCTGGCAGGAACTTGTCCAAAATAGAGAAGAGTAGCGACACATAGTATCGGAGGCCAAGACACAATTTGGGTTGCTGCGCCAACATAGTAAGTAAAAGAGAAAATAAGTATTGGCGACAATATTTCTAATTATTGGTTCTAGGTGAACATCCAGTAAACGTCCACCTTAGTAATGGTTCAGTTAAGTACCTAGGTCAAGCTTCAAGAATGAGGTCAATCGTCGAATCCTACTCGGCTGGGCAGCGTTCGGAAAACTGCGTGACGTCTTTTCACCTGACACACTCTTAGGGTCTCGTCGAAAGTGTTCCACCAGTGTAGGTATGTTTCCAGTGATGATGTAAATCATCACTGGAAACACACAATTTATTTTTGGCAGACTATTTTTGGCAAAAAATCGCAACACCGACTTCCACCGTGTTCAGAATTCGAATAATTTGCACGAATCGATGTGACATCGATGTTTTTGTTGATTTGCAAAAACGGTTCAGCCGATTTCGATAAAATTTAAATGAGATCACCTCGGAAGTATACACCTTCGAACTAAAAAAGGATTTATAAATCGGTTCACAATTGGCGAAAACATCGATGAACATATAAAATACAGACGAACATAGTACCTCCTCGTTTTTGGAAGTCGGTAAAGTCTTTCACTGTGGCCCTTAAGCTCAAAATACCTCAACGTACTTTGGAGAAGTCTATACTTGCGAGATTGCATCTGGATCGAAGAAATTCGTAGAGTAAAGAGTAACTAAAGTTACCGGTATAGATCTCTGCATTTCTGTTAGCCTAGCATTAGCACCATCGCTGTTTTTTGTCGACGACTGAGAAAGTGACAGGTATACTTACATATACCTCTGCGCTCTCGTCGTCACCTCAACGCACTCCGTGCTTCCAACGCCGAAATAGATATTATATTAGTTGACGACTGGAAGCATGTTGTGGCATCGCTTCTAGTATACTGCGAATCATAACGGATCAGTCAGTGGGCTGGACGCGAATACGGATACGGACGGTAGCTTGATTTCTTGACATTTTCTGTTCTATTTTCATTATCATTTATTATATCTTCACATTTTGTTGTATATTTAGATATTACACATCAAATTTGTTAAATTAATCATAGAATTGCAATTCTATCATATTACGTAATTGTAATTAATTGAACGTCTAATTAAATGACAAAAAAATTGTTACATAGTAAAAAGTACGAATTATATGTATTTGTAGAATATTCTAGACGCGATGTTTATAACTGAATTTATATGACTTTTAACAGAACGTTATGAATAAAGTGATTATGCTTATTATGATTATTTGTTTTACAACTCACGGGTTGCCCCGGATCTTTGAAGGGCATTGATGGGGCCGAAACCAACACCAAGAGGCCCTTTTACAATCATTAAGTAAAAAATACAGTTTTTGGGTGATTTGGAAGAGGGAAACTATTATAAAGACGGGGAATAGGTAATTCTTGGGCTATTTTAACGAATTTTTACGTGATTATAAGCTGGTCTATGGAATGAGGTGCGGCACCCGCCAAATAATGCCTTTATGATTATGATTATTAAGTGAGTTATAATGTTATTGGTTTTGCCGCGTTATAAGCTCAATAAACGAAATTTAATTTAATTTAATACCTCACCACCACTCTGTATTGTTTTTTTACACGTCGATAAAATCATATCGTGGTGCTTATACTAGCCTAGCTGGATCATCTCACAGAGAGACATACTAGATCGTCTCCAATTATTGCATCTCTTCTTATCCTAAGTCCCCACATCGGGGCAGAGGGCTGATACAGTGTTACGCCATTCCTCTCTGTTCTGTGCCTTGCGTTTCACTTCGCTCTAAGTCAGTCCGATGCTTTGGGCCTCAGCAGTGATGGAGCGCCGCCATGTTTGTTTTGGGCGGCCAGGTTTTCGCCGGCCTTGTGGATTCCAATCCTTAATCCGGAATTATTGCATACTTAGTTTCAACTAAAGTTATCTATCTTTCTATCTCAAGCAGATTTTAATTCCGGACGCCTAATTAGGGTTGTTAACAAAGGAATGTGTCACGATGTCACGGCAAAAAGTAAGGGTCGCCGCACACGTGGCGACCGGCGCCGCGGCCCGGCGCGACATCGTCGCCAGCTTTACGAGGACCCTTAGGGTACGATTAGATAACCAAGAATGTTGGAGTGAATCATCTGCTCGCTATTTTAGTAGACAAAAGGAAGAACATTTTTTTAGGTTTGGATTAGATCGAAGCTAAACGAAAATCGCAATCAGCACTATGAACTATCGTTTATTAGCTTCGAGCAAATATCTACAGAGCCACAGTCCCTAAGTAAAAGTAGTAGAAAAATGTCCGAGCGCCGTCATACACACCGACTTACATATTCACATTAAATAATTCACAATGACCCGTTTTCTCGAACCTCGACGTTATGTTACCTAATTAATGCTTATAACCGAGCACTCTGGCATCGCGCGGCGTTGTAGTCGGCTTGCAATCGCCTTACGACTAACTAAAAAGTCTGCCCACTACGTAGATTGAGCAGAGTTTTGGCTCGGACATTTTTTTGCACGATTGTGACTCTATAGATATTTGCTCGAAGTTTATTAGTCATGGCACTCATGGTTAATCTTATTTACTTAAATACATAGAACAAAAACATTTACGTAAACCTTCATAATTAGGAAATAAATTTATCAGATAAATCAAGAAAAAAAGTGTAGGCATAACAACCACAGAAGCAACTGATGAGTTGAAAATGATTTAACCCGGCTCTATATTTACATAAATGATGTGCTTAAGTATGTCCACTGAGTATTAGTGCTATTTGTTCATTCGTTACAACCATAGGACGTCCACTGCTGGACATAGGCCTCCCCTAAAGATCTCCAATAAGACCGGTTGGTAGCGGCTTGCATCCAGCGCGATCCTGCGGTCTTAATGAGGTCGTCCGTCCACCTTCTCGTTGTACGCTGCGCTTGCCAGTACGTGGTCTCCACTCGAGAACTTTTCGACCCCATCGGTCATCAGTCCTCCGAGCTATGTGCCCTGCCCATTGCCACTTCAACCTGCCAATCCGCTGGGCTATGTCGGCAACCTTGGTTCTTCTACGGATCTTCTCATTTCTTATTCGATCTCGCAAATAGACTCCGAGCATAGCCCTCTCCATGGCTCGTTGGGCTACTTGGAGCTTACTAATAAAGCCCAAAGTAAGAGACCACGTTTCTGTGCCATAAGTCATCACTGGCAACACACACTGGTCGAAAACTTTCGACTTGAGGCAATGAGGTATGTCGGACGAGAAGACGTTACGCAATTTTCCGAACGCTGTCCAACCGAGTTGGATTCGGCGATTGGCCTCTTATTATTATTATATACTACGGGACTAATCGCGCACTAAAATTACAAGATAAATAAATACCTCCTTATCCCGACGTTTCTGTCGAGTTACATCGACCGTGGTCACGGGTAGACTCCCGATTGGCCTCTTTGTTGAAGTCGGATCTACCTAACTGAAATACTTGTCCTAGGTAGACGTACGAATCAACGACTTCAAGAACGTGCTATTCGTAGTTACAAAAAATTTGCTATACATGTTTATCCAGAACTGGTATACTAAACCGAAATGATTCTGACCATCATTATTGATGGAAAAGTTATTGCGCACATCAGTCATGGAAGAAACCAGAAGGACTCTAGATGCAGTTGAATGAAATATGCGTGACTAAAATTGACATCGACAACACTCTTCACTTCGTTTGAAAGACAGACAGCTCGCTACTATAGTAAGTATTTTTGAGCAGTTTTTGTCAATGGCTAACGTCACATAGGCGGTGCCAAATGACTAAAATGAAGTCATAAACGATTGCTATTGCTTAGGCGGTAGGGGGGCAGTTGGGACTACAAGTCTTCACTAGAGGTAGTGACATTACATTGGTTTAGGTAGTTTTGTTCTGTATTTTAATAACTGTACTCTGAACATAAATTCACGTGGTCCAATTAAGGAATAAAGCCGGAAACATACTATCGGACGCGGCTGACGGACGCGACTGACAGCCGCGACTTAGCAATGTGCACAGTCTTAAAACATCCGGCGCGCCAGATCGCTCTCGGACGTCCGAACGCTCAAGGTCGTCCGAAGGTGACGTCCGCGACTTATGTCCGATAGTGTGCACGATTCAGTGTACTTTAATAGTCTAGATACCTATCAGTCGCGTCCGATATTATGTTTCCAGCTTAACAATGTTGAAAAACCTTAACCGCATCATTCTACTTTTTGAAAATTAAAGTCCTTTTGGTTCTTATTTGACCGACAAAACGGAGGAGGAGGAGATCCGATTTTGATAATTCTTTTTTTAATGGAAAGAGTTTACTCTGGAATAGGTCCCATTTAAATTTTATCGAAATCGGCTGAACCATTTTTGATAAATCAAAAATAATTTGAAATATGCTACGAGTACATCGATCCGTGCGAACTTTTCGCGAATTCTGTTCACGGTTGAAGTCGGTCATGCCATTTTTCTCGAAGGTAAAATAATTATTGTGTTTATAAACTGGCAATGGATGGTAGACATGACCCTTTTTGTATTTGTAGATAGGCCTATGCTCAACAGCGAACCATCAAACGGCTGATACACTACAAAAATAAATTAGTCGCACAGAACCCAGACTGTGCGTCCTTCCGGTCAGCGGTATTCCGTTTCCGTTTCCGGCTGAGCGCACTTCCGGAAGCCCGGGGGAAATTAATATATTTGTCGGGTACTTAATGGGGTGGGGGAGGCTTTGTAGTGGCTGCTGTAGGGGTACGGCCGATTAAGGACGTCTGCGGGAAAGATTTAGAATAAGACTCTTTTTCACCCCCAACGAGAGGGATGTTATTTTGATGTGTTTGTCTGGAGCACAGGAATAAGCTGGGTTCTGCTGGATGAATAGATTATAATTAAGATTTAAAAACCTTCTACGACAATAACATTCTAACCGCAGCTAACAAGAGCTGATAACTTTGAAACAGTTGCACTGATCTTGATGAAACATGGCTTCTTAGTAATAGTGCACACAAAGGCTCCTAAACTAGTTTAAAAAAGTATTTTAGGAGCCGATGGCTTCTCCATACTTTAAAGATTATACAATACATTTGTTAATATTATGCAATTAATAGATCAAACTAAAGAATTGTTATGTTTTATTAACTACTGTACTGTACCAGCATTATTAATAGTCATGTGGTCTAGGGTGTAGCACGCTAACCTAGAAAATATCTATTTGCTCGGGATTTGAAGACACCCACGTTGTACTTTAGCGGTAAGACAGACCCAGGCAAAGCGTTCCACATTCTGGCTGTTGTATGAGTAATGTGGATTTAAACGCTTGGTTCTAACGCGCGGAATATCCACTATAAAAGAGTGGCGCTTTGGTCGCGTCTGTCTAGCCTAAGGCGGCCAACTTTCCGAAAACTGAATGCGGGACTTAACCTTTCGTGAATGGGGGGGGGAAGAGGTTTAGGGATTAGTAGATGTAATTATCAAAAAGTTTTTGGCAAAGAAGTCATTTATTTTTAAAATCATATTTGTCACTGGAGTGACACTTTTTACAAGCTCAGGATCCGTCCCTGGTAAGCTACCTCCAACCATCGTTTTTCAGTGCTGTACTTGTTCTCCTCCCAGCCCTTAAGGATATCACTGTTTACGTAATTAGACACTCTAATTACGCCTCATGAGTTCAGTAGAGAGAAAGAGAACGAGATTAGCGCGTGCGCTATACGCTTGTCGCTATTATAGGTAATCTGTGTTCCTACGCTGTTGACCGTGCGCGCGTGTGGGTGTTGTGTAGAAGTGTGGTAGAAAAATAGGGATGCGGGACATGCGGGACGCATACAACGTTTTACGGGACTATTTTACTAATAATTTCAAAGCGGGATTTCGTCTAGCATTACGGGACGGTCCCGCAAAATGCGGGACGGTTGGCCGCCTTAGTCTAGCCATACCTATGATACGAGTAAGTAGAAAAAGGGGCCCACCTGCCCCTGTGCACCAGATTGTGCATAGTGCAACCCCTGGGCTCACTTTCCAAAGTGTATCTGAGGCATCGACTTGGCATTTTGTCTGTAACATAGGTATTGATGATCTGAGGGAAGGCTGATAGACATTCCATCTTACGTCAATGCTAAACGTACGTTACGTACGAAGCGGTTTGAGTTTTGACTCAAAGTTTCTGATGCGTAGCTACAGTCAGAGAATGGCACAGACTGGTTTTGTTGTTTTCGGAGAGATAATTATAATGTGAAGCTTTACGTATAGATATCTTTTGCGTCTGCGTTCATCTTCGACCACGATGCCGATTACAATAAGGCGATTTGGTTGGCGTTATCATTAAAAATCGTATGTGTTAGAAATATAAGTACTATTACTAATAATGAGGCGCTTTGACTTAGCGATACTTAAAATCCAGTTGTTTACTCGCAATGGGCTGCTACTTACTTTCTGTTGGTTTTGTATTTTTGGATTGATCCATTAGCCATAGAATATCCACAGCTAGACGACCCGAGTAAGCCATCCCTATAGTCACCTAGTCCACCTAGTCGGTACTACAATGTACCGAGTCGGTAGATGTCCTACGCTGCGCTTATTGGACTTACTTCATTTGAGAACACTACGATTCTATTGGATATGATGTGTTCTTGGAACGATAAAGATTCTTAGAGTCATAAAAATACTTATACGTTCAAAATAAGTACCTATCTGAAATTCAACGCCGAAATTATAAAAACAAAGTCATTAATTAATTAAGAAACAACCCAAGAACTCCAATTCCATTCCATATTTTTCAGGCTTGTTATCTTTAAAACTTCCTTCCTCAATCTTAAAATAAGAGCACTTAAGCCAACTTTCATCTCGACCGTCTCTTAAAATAGACGTTAAAATTAAACCTCTTTTAGAACATCTGCTTACTTTATCTGTGACGACATTTTATCTATGGTTCGCAAACTTAACTGTCTTTCGACTGAGTTTAGCTATCTCACTCTTATATTTGCAAGATTGGCATTGTCACCTTGAATAAGCATGATGGCTGTAAAAAATATTATTATAATTAGTCCGTGAGTCAGATTATCAAAAAATATTGGATACGTATTTTTTCTTTTGTCAATCAAACAACAAATGACAAAGATAAACCTTTTCAAAGTTAGGGAGTAGAGGTCGTGACGTCGCTTCTGTGACATAAGTTGTTCATTTATATGTGACTCGTGACGTCACGCGGATCTTTAACGGGATATATCTTCATCAATTATTGTTTAATTGACAAAAGAAAAAATACGTGTCTAATATTTTTTGATAATCTAGCTGACGAACCAATTAGGTATCTAAAAAATATAATTGGTTCGTCAGCTAGATCACCTATTTCCAAAAAACCGCATGTTGTATGTGAGTGAATATATATTAATATAGGAAAGTGGTCTTTCAGAATATTTTTTTTATTTAATAATTAATTAAATTAATTATTTGATTTGATTTTGTTAAAATATTTTGTTAATTTAATTAGGTATGTTTGAAGAGTGATTGGATATCCATAGTTAGGGAGGCCTACGTCCAGAAGTATGTAGACGTCTTATGGCTGATGAACATTGAATAATTTTCGATATAATGTTTTAGTTTTTCTTAAAATTGAGAATATTAAATAACGAAAAATATGTACTACAACACATAATAATGTAATTTTGTAATAAAAATACAAACCAGATTTTTCGAATATTTATTAATTATTATTTTTTCTAATGTAAAATAAAAAAAGGTCTAGCCATTGACACGGGATGAATGAAAATACAAAATTGCGTGAGCGAGATAGAATTTAGCGGATACGATCTCCTTAAAATTAAACCTCTTTTAGAACATCTGCTTTGTTTATCTGTGACGACATTTTTATCTATGGTTCGCCAACTTAACCCTAGAAGCCCAATCATACGTCAAATTGACGTGTAATATTAAAAGTCGTTATATTTGTTTGTTTTATGTTGTATATACCAATTTTTTAAATTATTCAGCTTAAATATAGTTTAATAAAATATAAAAACGTAAATTCAAATCAAATAGTTATTTATTGATACTTTTATAATCAAATATTAGGAACTATAGTAAAATTACACAAAAATTGTTATCGTCTTAGTTATTTCTTGATACTAAAAAAGTTAATGCAAAAATCAATCTTACTTAAACATTTTTCAGAAAACAAATCAACTATCTTCGATATAAAGACAGTTAAAAACAATTATTCAGTAATTATATACAGTTTTGACATATGTAAATATCGTGATCTCCGCATATTGCTTTTTTCACATTTGAAGCACAGTGTTTTTGTCATCCACCTTTTTTACAGGTACAACACCCACAGTAGCGTCTTTTTTTGTTCTGGATCATTACATATAATTGCTGCTGATGTTTCTGGCACGGTTTTCAACACAATTGCTATGTTTTCACGGAAAGTTTTCTCAAAGTTGGTGTTTCCAGAAGTTTTTGCATCCGAGTCGATTCTGTGCTCAATTTTTGCACTCCCTACGGCTCAAGATCAACATATTGTAGCAGGGACTTATGCATTCACATCAGCCATGTTTAGCATCCCTTACAAAACCGCCTAATCGAATAGAAGCCTGATGTATTGTGATGATTCTGTGAAATGAAAGGTGTTTCTTCAAGATTTGCTGACTCTGGAGACGGGACAGGGCTTTCAAGATCGTCATTTCTAGTTGCCGAACTTGTATTTCCAATAAAATCCACCATTTTTTCTTCACTATTACTCCTGATATCATCTTGAGGAACAAAATCTTGAGGGTCACATCAGCGAGAGAAAAATCATCTTCATGTTCCAAGTGACACAATTTCGTCTAAATTAAGGTATCTAGAAGACGCCATTAGTATTTTATTTCCTAAAAATAACATATTTAGTAATAACATCAAATGCAACAGTACGACAAGCAAAAAAAAACAACAATACCGAAAACTTATAATAATCGCAAAACTTACACAAAGCCCAATCATACGTCAGATTGACGTGCATCATTGTGATTACAATTAATTGGAGGCACTTACCGAAGCGACACAGCCTTCTCATGTTAGGTTTCGACGGGCACTAGGTTGGTTTGGAAGGTCGTGACGATTCAACAAATTTTGCAAAAGATATAGCGATTTTTTGTCGGCGTGTACGTCAAAACGACGTACATTGGGCTTCTAGGGTTAACGACGTTGGCGCGAACTTTTGGCGCCACTGAGTTTTTGTTCCGTGTTTTTTTAAAACCTCACACATCGTTAGCTAATTAGAGAATTAATGAACAGTTGACAGAAGTAGAAAAAGTCGGTAAAAAGTTTTTATCGTCTAAACTCAGACTAATAAAACTGTTATATTGACGGTGTAGTGCAAATTTCTACTTCATTATATCAGTATAGCTCATAGCGTAGTTTGATTAGGTGTTTGTCAGCGATCACCGATGTTAAGCAACGTTCGGCACGGTCAGTGTTCGGATGGGTGACCGCGGGTGATTTTCTACTGAGCGCTACCATGGCTTGGAAGACACGTTAATTGTGGGTCCTGGTTTTTTAACCGTTTATCCATGTAAGAGGCCTTCAAGTGACTTAAAAACTGACACCCGGCCTTTACGAACTTAGGTAGGTACTTTATTATTCAAACCTGGCAGTGCGCATGTATATGTGCCTACCTACTTTTTATTCAAAAATTAATCATAAGATACCGAGTGGAAAAACTATCATCTAGGTAAGCGTGCTACACCCTAGACCAATGATGTTTTTTGTTACATCTCACTGCCCTAGACCGCATATCTGCTTAACATCAGACGTAATGTAATCAATATTATTTTATTACTTACCTTTATAAACTAAGTACATACTTATTTAGTGTTATTACTACTGGGTAGGTACCTACTGATGTTAAACTTTTCCGATTTAATTAAATTAATATTATTTTATTACCTGTCTAGGTACAGACATGCATCATAAAATACAAATTATAAAATATATTTGTTTTACTGTAAAAAAGTGTGAATTAAGTTTATGTGACGGATATTGAAATTATAAAGGCAGCATTATCAGAAAATTGTAGTTATAATTTAAACACAATAATAAAATTTAAATATTTATTATTATTGGTACTTTAACCTTGATTTAATCTGCTAATTTAATGTAGGTACCTTGATCATTAATCAATAAAATTATAATAGCAAAATTATACATTAATACTTAATATTGTAGATTGGTACTAATAATATAACATTCAATGTATTAATTTAAGGTCTAAATGTGTTCGTTTTGTCCACATAAATATTGACTGTGAACTATATATATCTATACATAGTTCATTGTCAATATTTTGAACAATATTTTATACAAGTATTTGTGTAGGTATGCCTATTATTATGTAGTGTATTTTTTTGTTTTTGGATAATTATAGCTTTACTTTATTCATTTATGTTTACACCACCGTCCATGTGAAATTACACACAGTAGAGGTTGTCTGGAAGAAATTTTATCGCTTTTAGCGAGAAGACCGCTTTTTGTACCATTCTTCTGTCGTTATTTCTTCTTCTGTTATGTTTTACTACTTGTGGTGTCAATAAAGTGTTATTGTATTGTATTGTATTAATGATGTCTTTTTTTATCGGGCAAAAATACCTACCTTTATTAACTACAACAAAATACAATACCTATCACTTACTTTATATGCTAAAACTACATACACTAGGTACTACTACATAAAAAGCAATTGGATCATCCACAGACCCTTGAAGGTCTATATTAATGATTTGTTTTAAAGTTATTGTAAGTAGGTAGGTACCTACTTGACTCTCCTACATGATTAGGTAACATTGCATGTTAGAATTTTATTAAGTAAGTAAAATATTACAGTTTTGCTTTTTTATGTCTAGAATATAATATTGGTGATTATATTGAAGGTACTTGCCAAAAACACTGCTATAGAATTTTAACATAACTAAGTAGGTACTATATAGGTATAGTATTTATAGTTAGGTACGTTTCGGTATTATAATAGAGCTTTCTACCTACATTACGTTACAATAAATAGGGTAGGGTCATCAATCATAACTATGAATACACACAAAATAAGTACTTACTCAGTCATTAATCATAACTAGGCACCTACTTATTTTGTTTTCCCAAAAACATGCTTTATGTAGAGCACTTAGTTAAATTAATACCATAACCCGAAGTAATACAAAGCAACGCTTCCTCAAAGATATAAAAGCTCCACGAATCCTTTCCTCAAAGTCCTCCCAATCAGACAAACACAAAAGCTAAATGGCTCCCCGGGTCACCCTGACGTACACCACCTCTGTACGACCGCTACAGCGCTCGGATCAAACAAATATCGAACCACGATTAATCAAAAACAAACCACGTAAAAACACCAAAGATTAACATGGCCAGATTAAAAAAAAAGTCAAAAAGGAGCTCACGGATCAAAACCATAAATCATGCTCATTATATCCGAACCGGATTATTTTTTACCGAATAAAATGCTCAAAAAAGCATCAAAAGGCTATAGGGGGGCGCCATTTTGTAAGGGTACCGTCGATTAGGGCGGGAAAATGGATACGTGTCGGCCAATCGACGCGGCCGTATTCAAAAGGCGTTCTAACATTCAGCCAATGGTGTCCAAGGTTGGTCGGCTCATGCGCTTTCGAGTCGATCCACAGAAAAATAGCTATAGTACAGCAGTGTGGGCTTGGCCACTGCCGTGAAACGACGCGTGTGTCGATCGATTTTTCTTTTTTTTATAGAAAAAAAAATGACGAAGTGCCTCCGAACTCTTAGTGAAATTACGTATTTCTAAAGAAATTGTGCTTTGTGTTCAGAACAGTGCATTCAGTGTTTTCATCTAAGTGAAGTCACGACTGTAACGCAATACTAACTTGAGAAACAAAAATCGATTTAACCCAATATCGACTGACGTGAAATTTCGGTATCGGTTAACACGTTGACTGCCGACGGTTGCGTTGGTACGGCTGTAGACGTAACCATCAGCGGTAGCACTCCGTCAGGGATGGTGATGGCCAGCGGTGGTGGTGGTGGGCTGGTGCAGTCCCCACCAGACATGCTGCATCACCACAACATTATGGACACTTCTTCTCACGTCGAGATGATGCCTAGTAAGTCGAAATACCATATTTGTCGATATTTGTGTTGTATTTTACCAAAAATACGTTCCAATAAGAATTCACTTAATCGATTAAGAATAATCAATGATTTGACACCAAAACACAGAAAAGTAAACAATTTACTGCGATTTTTATTACACAATGAAAAATCAGTTAAAAAATAAATGTATCAAATATCTAAATGTCTATACTCCATGTGATACTGTACACTACACTCTTATATTTATATTATCTACTCGTATGATAGGTTATATTTAAAGTTATAAAATAATGTTTTTACATGAAACAAACAATAGTAGTTATTAGGTTAACATTAATAGCAGCAACATAGGTACTCACATGAAAAGTAGCAATGAATTAATTGGAAAAATAAGAGAATTATTTTTAGTCCGACAATATAAAAATATTATTTGATAGATTTTACATCAGTTTATGAAGCAAATGTTGTTATTAAAACATCCGAGCAATAGTTTTTAGTCCTATAAAATTATCAAAATATATTAAATACATACCTAGTGTCATACATAGTTTCATAATTATGTGATAATAACAACAACGATTTTAGAGTAAAAGTTATGTTAAAAGTTATTTGCCTCGTTGGCTCAGTGGTTAGTGACCCTAACTTCTGGATCTGGGTTTGATCCCCACCCAGGGCAAATATTTATGTGATGAACATAAGTGGTTACTCTGTATCAGGGTATTATTTAGTTACTATATATATAAGCATGTATTTAAAAATAAGTATATGTAGTATATCAGTCTCTGGCAGCCATATCACAAGCTTTGCTTAGTTTGGGGTCAGAGGCCGTGTGTAAGATGTCCCAATTTTTTTTTATGTTTTGCAATCTTTTGTCACAGTGTTTTTAATTAACAGAGATTTTACTTTCATTGTTTTTTTTTTCAACCTGAAGATTGAGGCAGAATCGAGTTTTGCGCAGCCTGTAGCTTACTTCACAGCCGCCAAAAAGTTTGAGTCAGCCTTTAAGTGAAATTGAAACTGACAACGCACAAAAAATACTTTTCTTTGTGAAATCACAAAGAAAGATGACGAATCAACAACACAACGGAGACAAAAATGCAAGATACATTCTCTGAGATAACATTTGGTACAGACCCGTTGAGTTTTATTGAATTTTGTAAAGAACCTTGTCTTTTTTTAACATATAAATCTTAAGTATCTCTTATTTATTATAAATAGTTTTTTTTTAATATTTTGCTTTTACGTGGAAAACATTTAACCACGTAAGAGCAAAATATTTTGAAATAGTAAAACAAATAAAAATTTCAAGTATCTATTTTGTATTTAAAAAAAGTTTATTTTTACTTTCAATTAAAAGTTCATTAAAAATTGAGTTTTGTTGACTTGGCTCCACGGAATTAATGAAATTTTAGTCTTAAAATGTATTTATTAGCATTAACAATAATAATTAATAACGAAAGCTTTGTGCTTACATTTTCAACTTTTTTTTTATTAGCAAGTACTTACATAAAAAATGCTTTCATGAATTTAGTTTTTTTTCAACAGCGCTGTTTTATTAGAATCTTTCATGATTTTTTTTCAACATTGTTTTTTTTCCAATAATGGATGTAAATATCAGCACACTAAAAATAAATTGAAATATTTATGTATGTTCTCAATTAGCTTTAGCATTTAGTCCTATAAGTAAAAATCCATCTTTTTATGTTTTAAGTTTATGTTTACAAAAGTCTTTAAAATATTTTAAACATTGTTGTTGTTGATAATACTTAATACTACAACTTTTATGTTCCATTTTTTATTTCAGTAGACATTTGTAAACAGATAAATATATAATAATATATATAAAAACTAGCAAACATTTTTTGAAAAACACCGATTAGGAACTTTTTATTTATAAATAAATAAATACCTACTATAAGTTAGGTAAACAAATAATATAATACCTTACGAATTTAGAAACGCTAAAATATTATTTTTATTACGAAATAAGACATAATTTAGAAATAAAATAACTGTTAAGAATTCTCCAGACGCCTTAACGGGTCATCTATTACATATTTATTTGACAGTTCGCGTTTGTAAAGAAATAACATTAGACTGTGAAAATAATTGTTAATTAATTCTTAAGAATTTTTATTGCCTTATTAGAAAAACATAAAATCAATATTTATAAATGTATTACCGATCGATACGTACTGGTATATTCTATTCATATGTTAAATATATTGTTTACTACGTCAAGCATGAATTCTAATTTTATTTTTATTACATTTTAAATTACTTTAAATTTTCAATAAGTATAAACTTACGCAAATAAATAAGTAAATGCTAAAAGTTTGAAACTGAATTAAATTATAAATTTGATACTATAAACTGTAATAAAATATTATATCTTTTAAGCCTATCCACTTAAAATAAAAAATAACATCAAATCTAATTATAACACTTTATTGAATGACATTATAAAATGTAAATTATTTACATTTTATTTTATGATAAGTATAATATTTTTGATTATCATCTAATGGGTTAAAAATTTTTTTGTAACACCTTTGAAATCCACTTTATCTACTAGGTAAACCGGTCTTTCAATAACCTACCTACTGCTGATCATAGGCCTAAATGATAATTTTTGAATTATCATTAGATAAATTATTATAATGTGTAATGGCATTTGGTTAAAAATCCACTGAATACAGAAAACTAATCAAATAAAATCAGAATGTATCCAATCTATCGTGTGTAACGCATAAATAAAACGAAGGGGAGAGTCCAAGTCCGATTGATTTATAAAATAAGGGGTCTGCCGTACCCCGGTATTATTTCTGCTAATGCAAGCGAGACCGACTATTAGAGGGTTAGGAGCTTCTACGATTTATGGGTGGAATCCGTCTTGGGCATGCAGTTGTTTGAAGATTTTTCTCGTGATTTCTTTGCAAATATTTTGCAAACAAAATAACAAATATATGTAGGTACACAGCAAACAACTGTTTATTTTCTTCTAAAAGAAGGAGTTGAGATTAAAGTCACGCTTTTAATCAGCTAATTTCGATAATATTCAACAAAACCGTATAGTATTTAAAACCTAACCAGGTATTGTGAGACTTGCGAGTATAAATTTATCGTGAGTCGAGATAAATATTTGAGAAGATTCAGTTAAAGAGATACGCGAGGTCTACTGTTCGGAGAACTAGTAGTTGTATGGATTTTTTTTAATCAATAATGACGATAATAAAAGTAAGTTTGTATAGGCCAGGTGGCTAACCCTGGTGTCAGAGTTTTTAGGCTGCCTGAAAGCCTCTGACATAGCGAAACGGTTAAAAAACTTAATTATGCCGGGACGTTTACAATTTAACGTGTTATCCGAGCCATGGTAGCGCTCAGTTGAAAAATGCCGCCCGCGGTCACCCATCCAAATTTTGACCCTGCGGAACGTTGCTTAATCTCGGTGATCGCTGACAAACACCTAGCCAAACTACGCCACGAGATCTATGATAATATACTACGACAGCGATAATGACAACAATGAGGTGTTAGTCTGAAAGTTCCTGCAAAGCTACTAAGCACTACACTATATATGTATGTACCTCTATTATTTTGACTTTACTCCATACAATATGTTTACTTAAGAAAAAGATAGCTATTTACTTACTTGCCAAGCACCCGATGGAATTCAAAGTACCCAATCTCACTGTGTGAGCTTTTACCATTCGCAGGCATGCGTAGAACACTAACATTCTAAATACCTAAAAACAACATTAGAGTCGGAGAGCTGTAAGATACAGTATTCAAGTGTTTAATGTTAAATCTTGTACAGATAGATAGCGACTCTTTATTGAGCACAGCAGTCTTTATTATACACAGCAGACAATAAGTGACTTTAAACAATGTTTACAATTAGTGTAACACAATTGGTAGTCCGTATTGCTGTTTATCTATGTGTCAGTCTTTCTATAGCATCATAAGTTCTATAAGGTTATATTTATTTTTAGTTACACTGGTTTATTAAAAAATACAACAAAGAATCGATCTTACTACCTACCTATCAGCATTCAAAAACTACTATTGAGAGCCGAGTCGAAAATGTTTTTCTAACTGTCCTCTAAACTTCAGTATACATAAATATGATTATGTGTCAAATAATCTTGAAAATCCAATAGGTTTCCTCAACAGCTAAATTTCCTATACTTTTGCTTCGTAGGCCCTCTGACTATTAAAGTACTGAAGCGAGACTGTCTGAGTTTACCTTTTAGCGTGTGCTTCATTTTATTGCCCACAATGCAGGGCCTGTGCTAATTACTAGGTAGTCCTAACTAGAAAATACGTATCTGGTTACCCAACACAATGTTATCGTACGAATGCAATGATAAATAAAAATAATTAAATAAGTAAACGGAGCTTTTTTCCCACACCTTAGTCTGTCTAAGACTCGGTCTCTCGGACTCTGTCGGAAAAATAGCACAGTTTACTTACACGTCGAAAGATAAAAAGTACATTAGTTTTCTGTTAAACATCACAGTCCTTAAAAATTGGGCATTGTGTCATAAAATCAAAAAAAACACAATTTTCCACGACGGTCAAACAACTTACAATTTTGCAGCATGAGCTCCTCGACTATTAAAGTACTGAAGCGAGACTGTCTGAGTTACCTTTTAGCGTGTGCTTCATTTTATTACCTACACCGCCTAGCCTGTGCTAAGTACTTAGGTAGACCTGCCACCTACCTACAAACATAGCTACAGAGTAGGCATCAGTAATTCTGGTAACCCAACACAATGTTGCCACTCGTAAGGGATGGAATGGTAATTAAATAAGTAAACATGTCGGCCGATAGGGATCCACACTTCAAAATATAAAGAAAACCCTTACCTTAGTTTATTGCTGTGAAACTTCTTAATGTTTTATACCAAAACTTAAAAGGCCGGCAATTTCAAAAAGTACTGTTTACGTACTTTTACAGCTACGTACAAATAGAATTGGCTACGTTTTTTTTTTGGATATCGGATACTTTATTCCAATTAAACGTGATTAGTATAATATGAATTTTAATTCAACACTATACGAGATTCATATACAGGGTTATTTTATTTCTTATCAATTAGCATCCTTTCAGGGCCTTATTCTGTACATCAAAATTAACAACTTTCGTTATGCGACTTTTGTCAAAACTCACAAAAAAATTGGGTGTTCCATAGAAAAATATCATAAATCATGAATAGTTGATTGTTTTTTTTTAGTTTTGATAAGAGTCGCATAACAAAAGTTGTCAGTTTTGATGTACAGAATAAGCGCCTAAAAATTTCCAAATAACATTTTAGACTGCCTCGGTGGCTCAGTGGTTAGTGACCCTAAATTCTGGGTCAAAGAGGCGTGGATTCGATCCCCACCCAGGGCAAATATTAATGAGATGAACATAAGTTTTTCCTCTGTGTCTGGGTGTTATTTAGATACTATTTATATAAGTATGAATTTAAAAATATGTATATGTAGTGTATCAGTCTCTGGCAGCCATATCACAAGCTTTGCTTAGTTTGGGGTCAGAGGCCGTGTGTAAGATGTCCCAAAATATTTATTTATTATTATTTATTTATTTATTTTCTATGGGTATGATCATGATGATTGACTTCTCTGTACTGTATCAGCTTTTTGATAGTTCACTGCAGGACGTAGACCTACCCTCGAAGAGTGATTGGGCCATACCCACCACGCTGATCCAGTGCGAGTTGGTGGATTCACATACGCCATCAAATTTCTTCTACGGGCATATTCAGGTTGCCTCACGATGTTTTCCTTCACTGAAAAGCCAGTGAAATTCCGTACATCAATTTCAAAGAACTCATTGGTACAGGACCGGGATTTGAACCCAAGATCTCACGATTGTAAGGCGGGTGTCACTACCTCTAAGCCACAACGATTTTTTACTTCAAAAGATCAGAATATTTTATTTTAATATTTTTTGACGGTTTTTTTTTTCAAAATAACCTTATTCTTTTTTTGCCTTCATTCTCTCTCATTTAAGTAGTAAAATATGCCTAAAGTCTGATTACTTAGTTGTTTAACTAAATATTTATCGAATTATTGAATCATCGCCAAAATTAGTACTAATTAATTACTAAAATCACTTCAAATTGATTACGTAAACATAGAACACAAATCGTCTATCTAAAATCAATTTAAACTACACGTTACATAATCGAAAATCTAGAATCTAGATTATCTTCTCATCGTGTAGACTTCTAACAATACCACAAAATTAAACCAACTTGGCTCCTTTGATCTTACCGTAATCATCTTCTAATCAGTTATTTCTCTGATAAGCTAATTAAAACAATCGCTTTTACACATCTTTTCTTATCTATCATTCGTTGTGCATCGACGATTATGTTTTTTTTAATATACGTAATGCGTTTTGATAACACATACATAATAAGTCGTTGTTATGCATAGGCATGTTATGCTGTTATGCCTATTTGTTTTATTAATAGAATAGATATACCGTATTTATTGTGATAAATAGCTTTTACTTACTATGTGATTAACTCGGAAATCGCATAAGTAAAATAGTATTTTAAACAAAAAGCCCAGCTAAGTACTTTCAACAAAATGTACTGAAGATTTATTTTTGGTTCTTAGGGTTCGTTTACACAGATTAAAAATAATATCAATATTGGAAATCCAAATGAGAAGTATAGGTAAATCCAGCAGTAGATATATAATTATGGTTGATATTATGAATAACTATAACATTATTATCAATTTAAACATTTTTGAACGCGTTGAAGTCTTTTATAAGGAAAACTACTGCATACTAGGTAGGTATATTTTTACCCTAAATTATTTATCTTAAGATTTGGTCTGAACGTAAACACTTGTATAAAAGTACCTTTTTTTTATTAAATCAATCATAATGCGAAAAAAAACACATCAAAATGTTTTATTCGGTTGGGAAGGTACGATATAATTTAGGGTAACAATATTATTTTTTTAACAATATTTATTAATCAATAAACCAAACAGACAAGCGAGAAATAAAATTAACTTTCCTACACAAAATTGTAAATCAAAGTTGGACCACAAGCCATACGAATTTCAGGTTGCTGTCCAGATTGTCTGTCGACAAAACGTGACATAAGTTGCCTAGTATTTTTACACTTTCACGAGTTTCTGTTGGAATATTATTTTATGAGATTATAATTAAACAAGAACTGTGCTTAAGTCATTATTTTGGAAATAAAAATATATTTTAACCTCGGGCATGTATATGTATAATGCTCGTGTTTCCATAGAAAATCACCATGCTTACACTATTTGCGCTGTAGCATGGTGCGGGTGACGTATGCTTTTTTAAATTTAATTAATTGAATAGGCAAATGTGTTGTTATTAAATAGTATGATTAATAAATTATATTGTAGATATAATCGTAGATAGCTATGAATAAACTAGGCAAACAGGATAGTGCTTTTTATATAAAACAACGAGCGTCTATACAATACAATACAATACAACAACACTTTATTGACACCAACAAGAAAACATAACAAAAGAAACAAAGACAGAAAAGGCACAAAAGGCGGTCTTATCGATAAAAGCGATTTCTTCCAGACAACCTCTATTTATAAGTTATACAATTCAATGTAACATTCGAAGCCTACCCACGAACAGTGATTAGGCCAAATCCACCACGCTGGCCATCAAATTTCTTCTACGGACGTATGCAGGTTGCCTCACGATGTTTTCCTTCACCGAAATGCCAGTGCTGCGCGGTGGTGTGAAATTAGCGCTAGAATAGAACTAGGTATAGCTCTTTTCTTATGCTCTATTCTCACTTCGTCTGGCTAATAACATCACACAAAAATATGCCTAATAACAGACGTATTACGTAACACAATACGCAGGTCCTACGTAAGTGTTAAATACGCTACTATCATACGTAAATACGCGTCATTTTACTAGAATATCTAAACTTAGACGATTGTATCGATCGCGAATATCTACGGTCAATATGTTGGTAGATTATTGCCAAGTCAGTATGAGAAGACATATATTATGATAGTAGTTTTCGTTAAATTCTACCAAAGCGGGGATATGGAGAGATTGGTAGAGAGTTTCCATCATAATTGGGCCATATCTAACACACGTCATATTACTATAGGTATTGTTTTTAAACTTTCGCGATTTGAACATATTATTATTGTGTACTATGTGACCACGATCGATGCAACTCGGTCGAAACGTCGGGATGATGAGGTATTTTTTATCTCGTAATGTTAGTGCGCGATTAGTTCCGTAGTATATAATAATAACATATAGGTAAGACTGCCTCGGTGGCTCAGTCATTAATGAACCTGACTTTTAGATCAAAGAGGCGTGGGTTCGATCCTCACCCAGGGCAAGCATTTATGTGGTGAAACTAGGTGTTTGCTCTGTGTCTGGGTGTTATTTAGGTACTATCTATATACGTGTGTATTTAAAATATGTATATATAGTATATCAGTCTGACAGCTACATCACAAGCTTTGCTTAGCTTGGGGTCAGATAGCGTATGTGATGTCCCCCAATGTTAATTTATTCTAGGTAAGCGTGCTGCACCCTAGACCACATATCTTCTTAACATCAGGCTGTATGCGGTCAAACGCTAATTATTACAAATAAAAAAAAACACTGGCTTAGTGCAGGTTGCAAATTCTCATATGCCAGCAAATCAAATGTTTTCCTAAAGCTAAAAATCATAATTTTCATACTGGTACAGGAACGTGACAGGGATTTGTAAAGATTTGAGAATTGTAAAAAAATAAAATTCTGACGTTACGAATTTAGTGATTGTAACTTTTTTTAAATTGTTTTTCACTAAAATAAACTCTTCACTATTCTAAGACAAGCATGCTAGAGGTTTATCTACTTACTTACTGTGCCACCACGGCTTCTATACCACATTTTGCTTGGTTAGAAATAAACCACAATTGTGATCAAGCGAAGTTTTTCCTTTGTACTTACTTCTCTAAGATAATATAGTATTATTATAATATACTACGGGACTAACGGGTAGACTCTACCCGTGACCACGATCGATGCAACTCGGCCGAAACGTCGGGATGATGAGGTATTTATTTATCTTGTAATTTTAGTGCGCAATTAGTCCCATAGTATATTATAATAATGTGTTCAAATCGCGATAGTTTAAAAACTACATAATATTGGATTTTTACAATAGGTTTTCAGTATAACAATTATTATTCATTCACACGTTTCCGCTTTGCTCAGTTCCGCGCCGCTTTAGTAGAGTCTGGGCTTTACACATGATAGTGTTATGACATAGATTACGCAAAAGGTTATTGTCTCCGTATTTCTGAGAATTTATTGGGAGTGTTGACTTGTTGTATGGAAAGGAATAGATTGATTGACATCATCTTTACTTTAGGATGTTCACTACTTGAAATGGAATATTTATTCCACTAAAATAGAGTATATATACATGGGCTATGCTCGGTGTCTCTCTGCGGGATCGAATCAGAAATGAGGAGATCCGCAGACGAACCAAAGTTACCGATATAGCCCAGCGGATTAGCAAATTAAAGTGGCAATGGGCAGGACACATTGTTCGAAGAACGGATGGTCGAACAGTTCTCGAATGGAGACCACGGACCAGCAAGCGCAGCGTAGGACGTCCACCGACTAGGTGGACTGACGACATAATAAAAATCGCAGGAACGCGCTGGATGCAGGCCGCTTCCAACCGGCCTTATTGGAAATCCATGGGGGAGGCCTATGTCCAGCAGTGGACATCCTACGGCTGATAGATAGATAGATATATGGTATTATAGATTGATTCGTTCCTTCTCTATGCCATATACTAGCATGTGGAAAAGCCCTTATAAATTGTTACAAAAATATTCCTGTTAATTTTACAAATTAAGAGCGTCAAACAAAGAGGCGACCTACAATGGAATTGTCAGAGATCACCAAATTCAGCAATGTTACGCACGGCCAGTCTTCGGATGGGTGACTGCGGGTGGCATTTACAACTGAGCGCTACCGTAGCTCGTATGACACGTTGAATTGTATTATTGTATTGTATTTAATCAACAATATTGTAAGAATTACTACATCGATCCGTGTGAAAAGTTCTAACTAATCAAATTGGTGCTTCAACTTGGTGTGAACTGTAATGGTGCTGTTACCTGTGATTAATAAAATCCTACTAATATTATAAACGCGAAAGTTTGTGAGTATGGATGGATGGATGTTTGTTACTCTTTCACGCAAAAACTACTGAACGGATTGAGATAAAACTTTGCAATAATATAGCTTATATATCAGAATAACACATAGGCTATAAATTATAATGATATATTGCGTATGCGGGCCAAGCCGCGGGTAAAAACTAGTAAATAAATAAATCTAAATCTAAATTCTGTACCTACACGGTTCAATATGGTTTATATATCATTTTTTGCGAAAAATAATTATAATTGAACTAATGAAATTATTTTTATCGTGCTTCACACACTAGGTGTATAGAAACGCGTCAATATTTGAAATGTTTATCACAAAAAGAAAGTTTCTATACACCTAGTGTGTGAAGCACGATAAAAATAATTTCATTGATTAAGCAATGCGTCATTTCTCGTTAATGGTAAGAAGTTCTAATAATTTCACATTAAGTGACTGACTGGTTTAAAGCAGTTCTCACAAATGGCGCTTCCAACAATGTAGTAGTTGGTAAAAATGATAAACACTCACTAATTCGGCGCATTCGCAGGGCGCGATTTAGCTTAATTGGACAAAGCATCTGGACCGGTGTCCCAGTGGATGCAGGTTCAAATCCTGCGAACGCGTCAATTTTTGAAATGTTTATCACAAAAAGAAAGTTTATAATTGAACTACTTACTATATGTAAGGGGCTTACGGCTAAGTACACCAGTCCAGTTCTGTTAGTAAGTTCGTATAGGCCGGGTGGCTAGCCCTGGCGTCAGAGTTTTTAGGCCACCTGAAGGCCTCTGACATGGCTAAACTGTTAAAACAACCGGGACCTACAATTTAATGAAGTTCTGTAGATAACCCTGTATCTATCAGTTCTTTTAAAGTTAGGTAAAGTCATCATTATCTATGTCCGTGCCGCGACCGGACCGGGCCGGTTTATGGCGACACGGACCACCATGGCTAGTTTATGGGGGTGCGAAGTCGGTAGCTGGCACGAAAATATTTATGGCACATCACTAGTCACAAAAAATACGGTTTATGATTGACTGGCGAGACGTTCGACCTCAACTTGCACTTGTCTAATAATACCTTAACGATTCTCAAAATGTTGAACTACATATGTACTTACAATTTGGCACCAAAATTCCGCCATTTATTGTTTCGTGGATTTTTTCAGAAGAGCTAAACCTTAATTGTCGATTTCCGTCCAGCCTCGTCGAAAAACGTGGAAATAACGAAATTTACAAACACAGGTACAAGATACGCTCGCAAAATAATATATTTCCATTTTGGCGCTTTACTATAGATTTTTTTTCGAAATAAAATGTGGCCTGTGTCACTTACCAACCTTTGTCAAAAATCATCGACAAAAAATGTCGGTTTTCTAATATTAGTAAAGATCCACATGGGATTCCTATGTGTCTGAGATGTTTCCTAATATTTATTTATATGTATGTCTAGCAGTGGACGTCCTACGACTGATAATGATGATGTAGTAGATGATGATGTTGATGTAGTAGATGATGATGATGATGTAGTAGGTAGAGTACTTGTTAGTTTGTTTGTTAGGCAGTTACAGATCGACTTAATTTTTGAATGGATACCTAAATTTATTACCAAAATTATTTATTTTATTTATTTTTATACAATGTGTTTGTCAACCGTTGTCGAGAGCCTTAAGCATTGACATATATGGCAAATTTTGTTTTAAATACTTTTTGTCGAAAGTCGTATGGAACAATAGTTTTTTTTTACTTTTTCAGAGTTGGCCCCACAGTAAAAGTTGTTCAAAATTTGCCATCGATGTCGCCGCTTAAGGCTTCGACACCGGCAGACAAACACATTGTATACTATATGTATATAGTCTTAAGTTAAGAGAATGTCATAGGCTTCTAATATCAAGAGGGTGAAACCGCAGGTTTTAAAGGTAGTAAGAAGATAACAATGATAATAAGAAAGGAATTCCAAACACTGGTTTCGTATTTTGAAGGAAAGTGACCACATCTCGCACGGAGTTGCGATTTTCGCAACTATTTAGCTAGCTATTATTATTTATACTGTTGAAATCATGCGCCATCATTATATCTACAGGTACGTCCACTTCTGGACACAGGATCTTTAATAGGATTGGTTAGAAACGGCTTGCATCCTGCTCGTTCCTATGGTCTTCAACAGTCAGACATAGGCCTATATAATGTTTAAAAGTGTACTTTTGTGTTACAGCTTGTTGTTTTTGTATGGCCAAGTCTCAGAGGGCCAAGTTTGCGGTTTACAATCATCTTTTCGGTGATCGCTGACTAAGAGCTCTTGAAGAATGATTGAATTGAATATTTTGACGTGTATGTCAGTATATTTCGTAGCCTTCCCGGATATTCCCTGTCGTGCAAAGAACAAAGCGGCCGCGCACGTGTCAATCCCTATGATCACCGCATTACCTATTTACAATCTTTTATTGTACGTATAAACGCGGCTTTTATGTTTTTCGGTATAAGGCTGGACGTAGACGTTCGAAAATTTTGACAGATAGTGATGAAATTAACGCAGTAGATATTGGTCATGTGCAAGATTGAAATGAATACAAAATATACAAGCAGCAACTGCTTAACATATTTTACAATATAAAAAAACATTTTTTTCGTCCTAAATGAAAATATAGTTCTTTTTGTATTGTAAAATAATATATTATTGAATAATATTTTAAAAACACCTTTCATTAATGTAACTTTAATTTTAGATCAAGCTCATTGTCGGAAAAAAATCATAAAATTAACACATTATTTACATAAAAAAATGTTACATTTTAAATTAATTTAAAAAAAAAACTACCAGACATTATCCAGACAATTAGACTAAATTATTGAAAGAAAAATATTTTTTTTACTTCTATAAGTAGGCATATGTTAATTTTATTGTCGTCACCGAGACCAGTTCAGCCATAGCACGTCCTCTGCTGGACTTAGGCCTCCCCCATAAATCTCCAATAAGACTGGTTGGAAACGGCCTGCATCTACCGCGATCCCGCGGTCTTGATGAGGTGGTCTGTCTACCTTATGGGAAGACGTCCTACACTGCGCTGGCTTACTGGCAATAACCGAGCTCTGTAACCAGCCTTACTCTTGTCTCTGCGCGCCGCATAGATGAAGCTTCATTAGACCATGTTGGAATTTGACAGATATTAGAGAAAGAGGAAGTTATATCATAACTTATGCATAACTTGGGATAATCTTGGACAAATAAATCATAATTTACATTTGGAAATAACATGAAAAAGTGTAATAATATTTGGAATTTTCTTCTAGACAACGGGCAAGCGAATAAGTTGAGTAAGTTGGAATGTGTCGATTGTCTAATCTAGAGTAACAACCAGTTCCTACTTATAATTACAAGGCTTCTTAATAGTCCACTGAAGGACGTAGGCCTACCCACGAAGGATGATTGGGCCATATCCACCACGCTAGCCCAGTGCGGGTTGGTAGATTCACATACGTCATCGAATTTCTTCTACGGACGTATGCAGGTTGCCTCACGATGTTTTCCTTCACCGAAAAGCCAGTGGAGTGAAATTCCGTACATAAATATAACTAATAAATAATAATATAACTTACTAGCGACCCGCCCCGGCTTTGCACAGGTGTATTACACATATAAACCTTCCCCTTGAATTACTCTATCTATTAAAAAAAGCACATCAAAATCCATTACGTAATTTTAAGATATAAGCATACAGCGGGAAGCGACTTTGTTTTATACTATGTAGTGATAAGTATGTTACATTGTATTATTATTATATACTACGGGACTAATCGCGCACTAAAATTACGAGATAAATAAATACCTCCTCATCCCGACGTTTCGGCCGAGTTGCATCGACCGTGGTCACGGGTAGACTCAACGTGTAGATGCAACTCGGCCGAAACGTCGGGATGAGGAGGTATTTATTTATCTCGTAATTTTAGTGCGCGATTAGTCCCGTAGTATATAATAATAATGTGTTCAAATCGCGAAAGTTTAAAAACAACTGTTACATAGTATGTATGAAATAAAAATTTATACTAAGACCCCGATTGAAACCGCGGCAAATAACTAGTAAATAAGTACAGGTTTTCTTTACAATATTTACATAATATTTTCCCTTATCATTGTAACATAAAATAAACGAACATATTGCATGGACACGCATACAAATATTGAATTAGATAAGGAGTGTGCGTCTTCGCAATTACTGGCAACTTTACAAGGTTGCACGGAAAACTACTCGCGCTGAAAGGACCTCGAAAAGATTATTTTGTAATTAATTTTTGAATTACATTTACATAATAAATAATTAAGATTCCTTGACCTTCTAAGATATGTGGTTAAACTTGTCACTTTTTAACTGGCTTCGAAAAAGAGGTTTTTGATTGTAAGTTTTAATGTTATGTACGTACATATGTGTTACGCAATCATTTCGCGTATTATTTATCTATCTATCTCTATTAATATTATTACATTTTAAAATTATATTCATTGATTTGATTGCAGTATTTTGTACGTAGATTGCAATAATAATACAATTAACTAAAGGTACGAATAAAGTAAAGATTTGTCTAAAACTAATGTTTCATGAAGTAGCTTCTGTGATTTTGTTTTGATATTGATAATTAACAAAACTACCTGCCCGTAGCAATTAAATCATTGTGAATAATCGAAAAAAACATTATTTAGTGTTATTTTTTTACGTAATAGGTAGACAATCATTCATAATAATATATATTCATAGATAATAATATTCAGAATCAGAATCAGAACATTTATTTGCACCAACAAAAGAGTATTAACATATAGAACTTAATATAATATATATTCTTACGTCTACTTGACGACCCTGTTTTATAGGGTGTAGCAAAACAAGGTAAATCTTATTAGCTATATTTAAATCTAAATTATAGTGTGACAAAATGTTGTATATTATGACATATTTTAGAATAAAAACGCAAATAATAATAATAATGTATTATTGTGAGTCCTAAATGGTTGGACAGGTACATCATAATGCGTTGGTACAATATGCCTCCTTTCGTTGAGTCCTGCCAATACGCGTAATCCTGTACATAGAGTTAACAAAAGATAAGTTATCTTCGGCAGGTGAAACGAACATATGTTTTTGAAATACCAACTTATTAGGGTACAAATGGGTAGGCTACTGCACTTTACACTTTTCCACTTATTATAACTTTAGATAAGTGGTGGTATTGGACTAGTGGTAGTAAGTTAGTGACACCCGCCTAACAATAGGCATGTTGACTAAAAAAAATATAATTAGCCCATCAGATAGACCATCAAAAAATATTAGACACGTATTTTTTCTTTGGTCAATTAAACAAACATTGATGAAGATATAGCCGGTCAAAGTTCCTCTTGACGTCACGAGTCTTCTGTAAGAGAAGTGACGTCAGGCCCCCCACTCCCAAACTTTGACAAGGTTTATCTTTGTTATTTGTTGTTTGATTGACAAAAGAAAAAATACGTGTCTGATATTTTTTGATAATCTAACTTTTAAACTAATTATATTATTGATTTTTTTTACCCAGTCGTCGTGCCTAGTGTGAGGTCGTGGGTTCAAACCCCCGGTCTCGTACCAATGAGTTATTTGTAATTTATGTACGGATTGTTACACCACTGGCTTTTCGGTGAAGGAAAACATCGTGAGGAAACCTGCATGTCCGTAGAAGAAATTCGGCGAATGTGAATCCACCACCCCGCACTGGGCCAGCGTGGTGGATATGGCCCAGTCAACCTTCTTGGGTAGGCCTACGTCCTGCAGTGGACTATTAAAAAGCAAGTACAGTATTAGATAATTAAAATACGATTCACGTTTTTCAATTCATAAAATTTTAATTTGGTTCATAACTTGGGTCCCTACATTTGTCTGGAAGAAGTTGCTTTTTAGCGATAAGGCTGCCAATTGTTATTTAATTTTTTTTATTTCGAATATGTTCGCGTTTGTCTACACACTGCCTGATGTTAAGCAGATGTGCGGTCTAGGGTGTACCACGCTTACCTAGAAGATACCTATTTACTCAGGACTTGAAGACACCCACATTGTACTTTAACGGGAAGACAGACCCAGGTAAAGCGTTAATCTAGGCCTGCTTCAGGCCAGGCAAACTTCAGGGCCTTAATCCAGCTACCAGAGACAAATGTGAACTGGAACATTCGAGAATTTTGTTTAAATTTTACCGTTCCACATTCTGGCTGTTCGTATGAGGAATGAGGATTCGTAATAATAATTAGTAGTAATTAATTATCAATAATTCTACTTGTAATCCTTAGTTTTAAGTTTAGTGTAATAAAAGTTAATACTCACAGTATTTTCTGAGAAAATGTCACGATCTACATTACGATTATTTGCGAGGATTCATAGGCCGATATTTCTCTGGTTCCTTCGATTTTAAAATCGAAAATTACTCAACTGATTGTGATAACATTTATGAGGGAATCTGAAAACATCTTTATCTTTTCTAATATTTCTTTTTTCACATCCGTTTATAAACAACAAACGACGGAGTCTTTGTAGGCCGATTTCACTAAGATCAGTTGATCTGAACTTAGCTTATCCGTTTTCCCGCCTTGTCTAAACATCGCACGTTTTTCTATCATTAATCATAACTGGAGTCCTATTTTTCAACTTTGCCTCGCTTGGTAGTATACGGAACTTGTATGGAGTACACGCAATTACCATAGACAACATAGAGACTCTCCATATAATCTGTCATAGTTTCGTATACGTTTCTAGTCGCACGAATCTCAAAAATAAGCTCCCTTCAAGCCAGATTTCGCGAAGCAAAAATTTAAATAAAATTCTCGAATGTTCCAGTTCACATTTGTCTCTGGTAGCTGGATTAAGGCCCCGAAGCATCAAGCAAGTATCTGCTATAGACTGAATCACGCTTGCCAGAGTCTGTCTTTCCGCTAAAGTACAATGTAGGTGTCTTCAAATCCCGAATAAATAGGTATCTTCTAGGTAAGCGTGCTAAATCCTAGACCGCATATCTTAACATCAGGCAATGTGTAGTCAAACGCAAACCTATTTGAAATAAAAAAATATATATTGGCGGATGTGAAGATGGCTACAAGTAAGCTTCAGTCAGGATTATGTTTTGTACAGCTTGTAGCTAACTTCACAACCTACACTTAAAACTTTAATTCGGCCTATTGCTAAATTAAGAAGCTGAGGTATCAAACAAGTATTTATTACTTGCTCGATGCCCCGAGGTCAAATGCATTGAAAAAAAACAAGCGAAAGGAGAACCTCCCACTAAAAAGCCAAACAAAAACTTAAAAAGCTCGTGGTATAAAAAACTTATTCACAAAATGACGAAACCAGTTCTATCCACCAATAGCAAATATGTCTAGGATTTCTACTTTGTAAACACCTCACGCATCTCGAGCGCCAATAACATATTTTACATACATTTTACGAGCTATGCGGCCATTCATATCACGAATCCATTTACCAGTCATTCAGTCCATACAAGCATGTCATACATTTGCGCTTCCTTGTATTTGATAATATTTTATAGTAAGTGTGGATTTTATTGAAAATAATGTTTTATATGTTGGGAGGGTATGATTTTCTGCGTGTTTCAGATTTTATTCTGCTGTGATAATCTTGTGAGGAGATACATCTTCACTTCATTAAAACTCACGTGAGAAATCATTATACTAAATAAAACGCCGGTTTTCACTCACGTATGATATACGGCCGGGCCGCTGGGAACCCGACCGGTTTCGGAGTAAATTAGTACTCCTTCATCAGGGAATACGCGAGCTCCCGTCGACTGGCGCATGCGCACTGAATACGACGCGTATTCCCTGATGAAGGAGTACTAATTTACTCCGAAACCGGTCGGGTTCCCAGCGGCCCGGCCGTATATCATACGTGAGTGAAAACCGGTGTTTTATTGAGATAGATCTTGTGCTATCATTATCATCATCAGCCTGTATCAACTCACTTCTGGGTATAGGCCTTCTTTTGTGCCAGTTTTCCCTGTCTTGGACTGGTCTGATCCACGCATGTCAAGCGGTGGATCTGATGTCGTCGACCCATTGTGCTGGTAAGTATGTAGTACACGTTAAATTTGAGTTTCCGGTTGTTTTGACGGTTTAGCCACGTCAGAGGCCTCCAGGCGGCTTAAAAACTCTGACAATAGGGCTAGCCACCCGGCCTATACGAATTTAGGTACTTACTTTACTGGAAGCTACTCAGTCAGGGATCTACTCCACCTGCCGTCATGCCTGGCCACAATTATTCATGTGCTATGTACTTACCTACTATACTAGATATAGATAGGCATTAATACATTTACATCTATATCAATATAATATAATAAAGAAGTTTAGTTTATGAGATTGGATGAGTGAGGCAGATTCCACCCCAAAAAATGAAGGAGCGGAATCTGCCCCACCAGTGGGGCGCTTTGGTGGGGCAGAGTGGAAGCACTCGATTGCATTGTAGGGGTAATCTCTGGATCCAATTAACCGATTTTGAAAATTATTTTACTAATAGAAATCCACATTATTTGCGAGCGTTATAGGCTATAAATTAAGCGCGGGCAAAGGCTAGTACATAATATACTTATACAGTACACTACCACGGCGTATTTAAGTAATAATATTATGAACCGGCGGCACCCAAGGTTCTCGCTTCGGCTGTTTTTTTCCTTATGTTATTCAATGTTTTCGCCGTTATTAAACCGATTCTCCAGTCCTTTTTTTTTCAATTTATTAAAGTCTGTTGACGAATTTCTTGGAATGATTTAAATAGACGCAAAACGGCCGTTAAATAGAAGCGACAACAAATTTAGCAAAAAAACAATTGATCAAATTTATTCAAGAATATTTTTTAAGCACTAAGTAAAGCCACAGGTAAATGCTTGTATCTACGACAGCGTCTTACCTCACAATGTATTGCAAACTATGCGTTTCGCATAATATTACCTAGCCTAGCATAACGGCTAGCAATTCTCAGCATAGCGGTATGCCATTAGGGTAATGAGCAAATAACCACGTCGCCACGTTGACTGTAATGTTTCTTATTTTATTTATTTCCCTATAAAACATCGGAAACTATCTATTGGCTCATCCACAGATATCTATATTTAATAGATTGATAACACTGTTGTCACTTGAGCCCACCTTGATGCAATTCTCTACTGCAAATATCTATGAAATGAAATGAAATGAAAGCATTTATTATCACAATAGTACATTGAAAACAATTAAATAAAATAATATGCTCATCAATGTTCCTATTAATGGACTCGTCCAACAAAAGATCACAACATAAATACATGATTAAAAAAACAAATTCAATATCATAGTAATTCAATAAAATAAAAATTAACTAAAAACTGTGTTTCTAAACCAATTTCCAGTCTCAGTCAGAAAGCGACAATACTCTGAAATGTAGATATGAAAGATATTATGATCTACCCACAAGTATTCTACCGCACATAGAATCGTCAATAATATGATTTGTTGTGGGGTCATACTCGTATCATATCAACCTAAGCAATAATGTTAATTTTAAAGCAATGACTAAAGTTAAAATTATAAATCCGCTGTATAGGGTCTTCGTTAGTAAACAATATTAATACGTCGAACATAACAACTAAATTTAAAATTTTATACATATTACGTCATTAATATTAAAATAATAAATTCAATTAAATAATAAAATGGTCACATGTCATGGCGATCATATGATAAATCTCTACGAGATGTTGTCACTGACAGATGTATGTATTGGAATTTGACAAGAATTTGACGTTCTCCGGAGAAAGGAAAGAAATAAAGTTGCGTGTTGTCTTCTCGTCCAACATACCTCAGTGCCTCAAGTCGAAAGTGTTTGACCAGCGTGATGACTTATGGCACTGAAACGGGGTCTCTTACTACATACCTTATTGATAAGCTCCAAATATTCCAACGAGCTATGGAGAAGGTTATGTTTACTAAAAAATAGGGCTATGCTATAAAGGCTAGGACTCGAATCGAATTCAAAATGAGGAGATTCGTAGAAGAACCAAAGTTACTGATGTAGCCTAGTGGATAGACAAGTTGAAATAGCAGTAGGCAGGGCACATTAGATATACCTGCAGAGGACTGATGACAGATGGGATCGAAAAATTCTCGAGTGGAGACCACGGACCGGCAAGCTTAGCGTAAGGCCCACCAAGGATTATAAAAACCCAGGAACACGTTAGGTGCAAGCCGTTTCCATTGGTTACTTATTGGTAGCCCCTGTAATTGGGAGGCCTATGTCCAGCAGTTTTTATACGGAACTTAAAGAAATAATTGAAAAAGTGTAAAGAGTTAGCGCCTCCAGGCGATTCGGAAGTCGTGGAGATCAGAGATAAGCATCTCCACAGCTTACGTTGTAGTTGCCACACATATACAACTTAAGGGCCTTGTAACACTCGTATTTCATCTGACTTTATCAGGGTAAAGGAAACAAATAAAAAATAAAAGGGAATTAATAATTAAATAAATTAAGGTAATGTATATTATTTTTTCTCTTCATCATTACTATTTTCAATTAGTTGTTTGCCACAGTCGTACATGGGCCTGCCATTTATTTCGGTCCAGTGCCAATATTTAATTATGCTTTGCTCATTATAAATTGTCACAAAAATTAAAAGTTAAATCATCAGGTCAAATAAATTTACAACCTACGTAATAATTATATTGTGTGGGTTATATTATGTGTGTGTGAACATATAATGTTCATTAATTTACCATTTCCATAATACATTTGTTATATTACTTCCAATTTTTTCATTTTCAAACACTAGCGAACTTGTTTCTGTCAAATTTAAAACTATAAAACCCAACTTTTCTATAATTAAGAATACTCTAGTGTTAAATTGCGAAATGCAACACACAATTTTCACTAACACAACGCCTATGTTCTTTACCTTGCAAATGTGGTAGCGTGGTAGCACCACTACAAACCCCTTAAATATCAGTTAGTAAGCACGATGCCACAGTTAAATAGTAGTTAGTATGCACCGCGGCGCGATCAAAGCTCTCCGTGCTTAACGTATGGACCGCGGGATTAAGTAAAGGCGGGTTTTTATACTTTTTTTTTCAACGTTTTTTCGTTGAGCTTTCGTTTTTTAGGATATGTTTGGTATTGGAGAAAAAATACGGAATATTTTACTTTTTACCTAAGTCTTAACCTTTTTAAGTGAATTCTGTTGTGTATGCCACATTTTTACCACTTTAAAATAGACAATTGTAGTAATGTATACATAATACTTCTTCTAGACAAGTAGTTAGGTCTAGGTCTAGGTTGGTAATGTTTTAATATTTTTCCGGCTTCTATAAAACATTTTACTAGGGTACATTTTTTTAAACATAAATAATGTATATTTTATTAAATCTGCTTTCATTCTATATTTGTTAAGCATTCTTTTTTCAGTTCGATATGCCTATTTTATAAACTTTAATTTAATTTCTCTACACCCAGAATCTGCACCATTCAATAACTTATGAATTATGTTTGAATCTGTACTGTGTATTAATGTATTATGTAAATTGTACGTATTTCAACTGTTTCATAAGCTCATAACTCTCAAAACGAAGGCTTAAAATCTGTCCCTACCCAAAAACATCACAGAAGAAATCGAAAGGAGTCCAATGTCTCCGAACCGGTTAACATACGGCCTCTTCTTATCTAAGGCGTAAATTCTGTCAATTACCGACCGGGATGAAGGCTTTTTGCCTTAGCCTCGAAAAGAAAAAAAAAACAAAAAAAAAAGAAAGAAAAAGCCGTGCCACTGGCGCCGTCGACGATAACGCCCGAAGCTTAAAAAAAGTTTGAAAAAAGAATTTAGGATTTTGTCCCTCGCTTTTTTCTATTCGATGTCGTCATATCAAATTTGGAACGTAAGATAGTGAAGGGATTATACTTATTTAGGTCAGTTTTTTATCTGTGATTGGTTTTGTTTCTGATTAATCTATTTTGTAATTTTAATCGTAGTTTTTGAGAGTAGAATGCTTTTCAGCGTTTATAGGAGGTAGCGATAAGTACTGCAAGATTGCATAATCGATAATTTCATGTGTAATTTGAACATGTATTTTTTTACCTTATGACAAACACATATGTACATGTACAATAATTATTTATTAAAAAGAAAATACCTAAAACTGTCTTTTTGTAAAGTTATCTTCGTAAATATCGGGAGACCCAACTCTAAAACAGGTAAACGAGATGACACGCCAAATGATTGCAAAAATCATAATATTTTAAAACCATTCCAAAAGCGTCCATCATCATTTGTCAAACAACGCCCATTTTTGACAGCTGTCATATTAATTTGACGTTTCTATTACCGCCATCGTTTTGACGTCTATTTTGGCCGACGGCCGAATTTTTTGCGAATTCTTTGTTGTGTAGAATTTATGGAGAGCGGTGACGAATCGCCAAAATATTTTGGTTATCTTGAAAAGGGATATTGATAAGCAAGGTGTCTTTTTGCTGTAGGTAAATGGAGACAGGTGCAATATTTAACATATTTTTTTAGTTCAGTCACGACATTGTAATGTGTTTGCATATTTTAAATACCACTATGTGGATTCAAATATTTAGGTAATACATACGGGACTTTCCGAGGATTATTAACGTTAAGCTGGAAACATACTATCGGGCGCGGCTTACGGACGCGACTGACAGCCGAGACTGATAGGTTTCTAGACTATGAAAGTACACTGAGCCGTGCACACTATCGGACATAAGTCGCGGACGTCACCTTCGGACGACCTTGAGCGTTCGGACGTCCGAGAGCGATCTGGCGCGCCGGATGTCTTAAGACGTGCACACTGCTAAGTCTAAGTGCTTTTTTGTAGTTTTTTTGTTTTTTTTATAGTAGTTATTGTTTTGATCAATTCATTTCTTTACATTAATTTATGCATTTGTATCAGCCATAGGAAGTTAACTGCTGAACATAGGATGTCCTTAACTCTTATAGTTGTCCAATACAATAAGATCTGTTGGAAGTCGCTTGCCTAATAAGCTAAGTATTTTAAATGAAAACGTTATTTGACGTTTTTTCCATATAATTCGATTAAGTATTAAAAAAATGATTGTCCGTAAAACTGGTTTACGGACGATAACTTTATGTGATAACGTCAGAAAGCAATATTGAATCAACAACTGAAACAAACCGAGTGCTTAGACTGATCATGCCTCTATCGCTTGTTCCGCGTTTTCGGCTCTGGCGGAACGTGACAATTTTTCGTGCGAGCAGTCGACGTTCATAAATTTATAAGACGTTATTACGTTATCAAATAACGTATCTTACAAAAATTATATTACTATAACGTTGATTTATTGTAACGTCTGACCAAAAATATATATCCAACAACTTAGAATGATTTTCTCAAACTAATTTAAATGTATATATAAAAAACATTCTTTTTCAAGTGGACTAAACTTCAAACTACGCCATGTCTACAAAACAAACTACCTAAGTAGGTTCTTAATTTTTTCGCCAACATCCTAAAACAATAGCCAAAATCCATATGACACTGGCACAAAAACAGTACAACCTCCTTAGTTAAGGACTTTAAAACAAAAAAAAACAGGCGCCGGACCTTTGTCGCCACGGAGGTGTCGCGCCGATCATATCCGGTATGTGAAAGAAAAGAAAAAAAAACTTTTTTTTTTCTCCAGTTCATCGACCACAGAGTAAAATATGTCTCAGTGCCCTAATGATTTACGGCAACGAGCTTCTGACTTGACAGGTTTAGTCCGTTTTTTTTCGGAAGTATTTTAGAGGTTTCTCATTTGGTTGGTTTGAATACGATTTGACGAAGTTGTTTGTTTAGTTAACAATAGACCAAATATGAAATAGATTCATGGATAGGTTGATGAACAGCATCAATTAGCATCCTTTAAGGAGCTTATTCTATATGTCAAAACAGTTTGTTCAAGGAATTTTATCAAATCTAAAAAAAATGTTGTCCCATAGAAAAATATCGTTCACCCTTGACAAAATGTATGGAACAGCCTTTTTTTCAGTTTTGACAAAAGTCGCAAAACAAAAGTTGTAGTTTTGATAATCCCCCAAAAAGGATGCTAAATGTTATTATATACTACGGGACTAATCGCGCAAATACGAGATAAATAAATATCTCATCATCCCAACGTAGATAATGCTATTCATCTATGCTATAGATGAATGCTACCCAAGTCACGACTTCACATACATTCCTCTGGAACACTTTCAATGTCCATAAATATATTTAATAAATTGCCTAATGAATTAAAAACTGAAAATAGGGACACGATATTTTTAAAAAACTTAAACCAATTTCTTTATACATTAGACGAATTTTTAAATGAAAAACATTGACATTAATTATTGTATTTTTGACATTATTAATTTTTTGACATAACAATGATTTCACTGACATTCTATTTTGTAACTTTTAGTGGACAGCATTTACTAACAATTTTGTGTTTTTTAATTTTCACTAAAGATAAATTAATATGACCTAATTATGGTGCCTTCCTATCTTCTGTTATTGCTGCGCCCGACGTGGTCCATATGCCACTTTGTACCATTAAATTTTTTACCATCATGTACTTTATGGAAGCAGAATAAATGAATTATGAATTACGTTTCGACCGAGTTGCATCGGCCGTGGTCACGGGTAGACTAGAATGTGAAACAGCTGGTAGCTGGCGGATGCTAATTACCAGTAACCATGTATGTACATCATCAGTTATAGATAAGCATATGATTTCAAATATAGATAACCAGGCTTAGACACCTATTTTTTTACACTATTTCAGATACCTTATTATTTTTTGTAACTTAGGATAGTTAATTTTGGTAAGTAGGTATGTTTATGTAGTTAGGCACCTAGCCCATTTACACACTTCCGTAATCTAAGCGTAACAATTGCAATAGCAGTATTGTCTATTTGACATTCGGATTTGTAATCTCAATATAGTAATTAAATATATATATGTTTTAAGGATTAGATAGGCATGTAACATTTTTTTTTGTTCTATCGAATATGTGTACAACGCGGTCACATTAACTAGACGCTTGACCATGTGACGTTATTTTGTCGCTCAAGCACGGTGTGCAAAAAAAAAACGTGCAAGTCGGACTCCCGCACGAAAGGTTCCAAACCATCTTCTATAAAAGATAAGTTTCTACCTGTTTATTAAGATCAAGTAAAAATTGCTTCAAAATTAATGTGACCGCGTTATATATTTTTTTATTTAAAACCATTGACAATTTTAAAAACACTTTTTTTGTTTAAAACTGAAAGTTTATTAATGTAGATATAAGTACATATAATATCTAATTAGAACCGCTATAGAGGACGAAAAGAGCATTATGGATTTGTTTTATCTTTATTTATACGTCGGCATACGTGTACTTTATATTTGACGTAAAAATATTGACACGTCACGACCAACCCACTTATTTAGGACTGCGACCATTAAAATCTCATGAAAATATTTTTTTAATCAAAAAATCTGTCGTATACTAATTTTAAGCAAATACGCCGAAACGTCAATATAGCGGCTCAATCAACATGATTATATGAAAATATTAAATATTTGTTTTCGGACAAATACCTTCACACGGCGCGGAACGTGACCGGTTAGCTGTCATTGTCAAACAAAAGGCGGGAAAATTGGGTCATGATATGTCAAGTGTCAAGTTTGATAGGTAAAGTTGACGCATTAATTGAATTCCGTATTTGAATATTTAGTTAACGACGTCAGCGTTACTACATTGTAAGAGAGAAATAATAATCTGCATTCACCTCACGGGTAGCATGACAAAGGAAAAATCATTTTATCCACTTTTAATGTCAGTTGTCATTGTCAATCCATACTTCATTTCCTCTTCGAAATATAATGGTGGAAAGACATTTTTTTTTACCTTTGCCACGCTACCCGTTTGCCGTGCTATTTTGTAATAATTATATTAAGAGGATTGTAAATCGACCGTGTTTTCGCGTTTTCTACCGAACAGCAAGAAAATTTGTGTACATTATTGATCAAATTTACATTGATCAATAATGTTGATCAATTTAAATTGAGAAAATTTGCTTAATTAGCGAATTGGGAAATATTGCACGTTCATGTGTCCTATTTTTTTTCTCAGAAAAGTTTTTGCTATATGTATACTTTTCAGCCAAGTTTTTGCGTAAAAATATGACTTTTTAGAAGCTTATAACTTTAAGGGCATTTCATAAACTGTACCTAGATGCTAAAACTTTTAAACCTAGATTACAAATACAAAAAAAAGATTTATTTACCAAAAAGTTTACAATCAACCTTAGCACATATAGGTAATTAAATGTATATTATTTCTAGTTTTATGATAATATTTAGTAATTTCTACTACAGTTTTCTAATGTAAATAAAAGGTTAGCAGGTTGAATTGTGGGCCCTGCACTAGGAAAATCCTGTATTGCGGGGCCCAGAACAAATTGGTTGCCAAGTTTTAGAGTTATTGCGGCTTTTAATGCTTAACAATATTTACTAAAGGTTGAGAACAGAAAAGAAACGCCATCATTCAAAAGTGTATATGCAACGTATGTGTACGTGTGAATATGTGAGTGTGTGTGCGTGTGTGTGTATGTGTGAATGTGCGCGCGAAAAAGAGTTACTGTCAAGTAATAATTTAAAGTTTGAAGATTAAAGTGCTGAATATATGAAAAAAAGTCACTAAAATCGGATAATATTTAGAGGTATGTTTTTTTTGTGCAAATTTTACGCTATTTTATTAAATTTTACTATATTAAGAAGAATATGTAGAGGGAAACCAAAATACGGACAGACAAAAGCAAAATCACGGTGTATAAATGAAGATCTTCACTTCGCTTAGGTCAATAACAATAGAAGGAAAATATTTGATTTAGCGGGAAACTAATTTTGACATGTCCTATCTCGTGACGTATATGATTGTTATATCCTCTGCAAGCTATGGATGGATTATTGTTGTATATGGGATGTTTTTATAATTTATTTTGTGTTTTTTTTTCTGTTTACCGTCGTACAAGTTGATAATCAGCTCCAGATGTGGTTAAATAAAGAATAAAGACTGTAATAACGTTGTATGTCGGATTACTGGGGATTAAGGGTGATGGTGCAATGAGGAGATTTACTCAATGCGGGTTGAATCACCTAGACCTTTTATTAGGATTGTTTGTTTATTTTTTTTAACAGTATTACATAATTTATATTATTAACACTAGTATTATTAATTGTGTCACAAGGTTGTCTCACAAATAACAAATTTTCATACACCAATCTTTGATCATGTATCATTAAACTTACAAACAACATAATCTACTTTTGTAACTTTTTGATACGATTTAATTAATTTTATTTATACGTCACTGTTTGTAAGAATAAAAAAACTTTAGGTAATAAGAAAATAACGTTTGGAAGTGGCTTGTATCCAGAATAATTTAGTGGTTAATAATATCGTCTCAGAAGTGGGGTCCACATTGATAGTGAAACATAACTTTTTTTTGTGATTAATAAGTGGTTAATATAATAGAGTTTAAAGTTGGTCAGTAAAATTGACTATTATTTTAAGTGATAACGTCATGAGAAAACATAGTTGACTCAACTACTTTCACAAGCCGATCGCTGAGGTCGATCGTGCCTCTCTATCACTTGTTCCGCGCTCTCGCTTGCACGCTCGGCTTAATAGAAACGTTACATTTTTCGTGCCTTCAACCGGCGGTGTTCATCAATTTATAAGACGTTATCATAACGAAATATACAGTACTGGATGTGTTTCAGACCTAACCAACCAATAACTCAAACGTAACAATAAAAAACAGACTCCGAGTTTTGACAGATCCCGAGCTACCGTACAAGGAGGGTTTTATGACAATGACAATGATCCGACAAAAAATGTAACATGAACTCGTTGTGCTACCTGCCTAATTGTAGGTAGCTGACATCTGATGCCGTGTAGGTGTTAAAGAAAGGATTAAACTTAAAATAATGTTGAGAAAAAAATGTAAGTCTTTTTGCCTAACTTCATTAATATAGAGGATAAATTGTGTAACTGCGTGGCAACAATAACCTTTTAAAATACAAGTAAAACGATGAACATACATGATATAAAATGTAAAAATTTTATCTTAATTGACCGTAGACTTAAATATACTTAATAAACTCTACACATGTTACGCCATGCGTTATGCCCTAGATTCTATGTTACATGGAATCAGATATCAAAGCACGATATCTGTGTATCAAAGAGATGTGTGACCACAGCATACCCAGCCCAGCCTCTTCCACCGATAACAATTAAATCTCAATCTGTAACCGTTTGACATTTGCTGCGTTTTGTTTTATTTTCCGAATTTCAAGATGGCGGTTGATAAACGTATATAGACGTCAAATGAAGGCAAAGTGATTTTAATCTTGATCTTGCGGAGCCATGAATTTGGAAGAGCGTAAGCGATAGCGATTTAGCGTAGCGTGGACTTGAAGCAATCGATGAATTAATTGATCATATGATGTGAAAAAAACTAAACACTATGTGATAAAACTAAAACTAGGACTAGGTATTCACTTGTGAATATTTTTTGCTGAAATACTCGTTTAAATAAATATCACCAACAAAAGACATCAACGCGCTCCGCTGTCGTAGTATTATTTTATTATTACAATTATAATTTAAACACAATCGGAATTCAAACATACTTAATTAGATATAGGTATAAATGTTATGTTTCACTGTCCTTTAGAACATTTTAGGAGGCAGCTATTCCAATAAGTTTAGGCTCGGAAAAGTACTAAAAGCTCCAGATCCCGAATCTCCCAAGAGCACACAAAGACTGGCCACGAAAGCAGTTCTTACCGACTTCAAAATTTACTCACGTGGTGCTCTCATTAAATTTTTATCGAAATCAACTTAGCCGTTTTTGATAAATCAACAATGGTGTAGGTACTTGAATGTACTTGAATGTAGATACTCATAATTTAATAATTTAACATTAGAATGTTCAGCGATCGAGTTAATCTCTCATAAGATAAATATTGTTTGTATTTATAGGCCACCGATCTACTTACGGTGTAATTATAACGCATTTCTACTAAAACTTAAAGAAATATTGTACACTTTAGGGCTAAAATCAAATTACAAAACCGTGATTTGTGGTGATTTTAACATAAATATCTTAAAGAATAATAAATTAACACATGAGTTTGAAGCATTATTAGTAGATCATAATATGAAGTTTCAGTTTAGACAAATTACGCGCATAGTTAGTAAAACTTGTATAGATAATGTTATCCATAACCATATACGAGGCTGCAAGGGCGAAATTGTTGAACATGCTTTATCGGACCATTCTGCTCAAATTATACAAATTCCGGTAAATAAAAGTTGCATTCTTAAATTCTGGTATATAGAAAAACGTGATCTATGTCTCGAAAATCTCATTAAATTCAAGAAGCTCATAAGCCAGGTCAGTTATAATGATGTTTACGAGTGTGAAGACCCCAACTTGGCATTTAATAATTTTTATGAGATGTTTCTTCTCCTCTATAATCTCTGTTTTCCAATCAATAGAATAAAGATATTCTCAAATAAGCGCCCAAAGTGGATAACGAGGGGTATAAAATTATGTTCTAAGAAGAGAAGAGAATTGCTTTGGAAATATAGACAAGAGCCTAATAAGAAAAATAAATCACTGTTTAAAAAATATTCACTTAGATATAAGAAGATAATAAAACTCACACAAAAATCCCAGAATGACCATTACATAAAAACTGCTAAAATTAAGTCACAAGCTACATGGAGAGTAATTAACAGTACAAAACATAATTTCCCTAATGAAAATATTACTAAAATTATAATTGATGGTGAAAGTATCTCTAATCCCAATGACATTGCTCAACACTTCAACAATTACTTTATAGACATAGTTAATCCGCAAAATAAACGAAAATATGTAGCTAAGAATCGAAACGCAATACCTAATTCCTTATTTTTAACACCAACAACTCCAATTGACATTTATGAAGTAATAAATTCTTTAAACACCACTTTAAGCTTTGGTTATGACCATGTGTCAACAAAGGTAATTAAATTTGTCAAGGCTGAAATATCACCCATCTTATGTTATATAATTAACTTATGTTTAGAAAAAGGAGCATTTCCTGACAAGCTTAAAATTTCAGTTATTAAACCTCTATTTAAAAAAGGTGATAAAGGTGAGTTATGTAATTACAGGCCCATAGCACTTACTCCTGTTTTCTCTAAAATTATAGAAAAAACATTTCATCAAAAGTTAACAGCGTACTTAGAAAGCCAAAATATCTTTTCCCCGAACCAATATGGTTTCCGGAAAAATAAAGACATAAATATGGCCTTATATAACTTTCTTTATAAAGTGACTAACAGCATGGATAAGGGAGCATTTACTGTAGGACTTTTCATGGATATGACCAAAGCCTTTGACCACGTTGATCACGAAATTCTTCTAGACAAGTTCTACAAATATGGGGTTAGAGGTAACGCGAACTTATTTATCAAATCATTTCTTAGTGACAGGCTCCAAGAAACTCATGTTAATAGAATTTGTCGTAAAACAAAAACAGAAAAGATATATAAGTCTCAATTAAGAAAAGTACATTTTGGAGTACCACAAGGCAGTGTTTTAGGCCCACCTAGTTTCATAGTCTATATCAATGACATACCTGAAGTTATTAAAACACAACACTCTATGACTCTTTTCGCGGATGACATAACTATTTTATTCACTGGTGATAAGAAAAGGGTCACTGAGTTAGAGACCGATATTAATTCCTCTTTGACATCTGTTATTGATTGGATGGAAGTAAATAACCTGAAAATTAATTTAAAAAAGACTAAGATAATGACATTTCGACAAAGAATTACTAATCTGCATAATCAAAATGTTGACATCAGCTACAATGGACATAAAATTGACGAAGTTGAAACCATTAAATTTCTAGGACTACATATAGATAGCAAAATGACATGGAAAGACCAGTTAAGGGCAGTATCAAAACGTGTAACTCAATTTTCATATGCTTTGTTTAAGCTCAGTCAAATTGCCAATCGAGACACCGTGATCACCGCTTATCATGGTTATGTCGCTTCTGTGTTAAGGTATGGGGTAATATTTTGGGGTAACTCCACCGACAAATTATTGGCATTCATAGCACAAAAAAAGTGTATCAGGGCTATATGTGGCTTAAGAAGGAGACAAACTTGTAAGACATCCTTTATTGAACTTAAAATCTTGACATTTCCATGCATTTACATTAAAGAGGTTGCGCTGTTTGTACATAAAAATATGGAACTTTTCCCTAAATTTAAACCTGGTAGTAGACATGAAAATAAACTACGTTTTCCCACCGGTGTAAAAACTACCCATATGTTAAATAGCATGTTCTGTATGGCACCACTTATCTATAACAAACTTCCTCAATCAATTCGAGAATGGAGTAATGTTGCCAGTTTCAAAAGTAGACTAAATGATTTTCTTCTGTCTAAGGCATACTATTCCCTAAATGAGTTTTTGACTGACAAAGATATTTGACATTATTGAATTTAGACATTTATTATTATTATTTTTAGATTATTATTATTTTGACATTTGTTATATTTTAATATTTTTTAATTGTATTTTAAATATTATTGTAAAACCGCTTGTATGCTGTCCTTGCGGATCCTGAGGAGCTTTAGTTTTTTTAAGTACCACCACTGTAAAACCAGGTTCACAAGCTAAATAAATAAATTGAAATTGAAATTGAAAAATTAATTTAAATACCCGACATAAGAATAATTTAAGCTTGCCATACTCAAGAATAAAAATGCTGAATGAAAGTCCTTATTATATGGCCATTAAAATCTATAATAAACTACCAATAGACATACGAAACGAGCCAAAATTAGCAAAATTTAACAAAAAAATATAACAATTTCTATGTTCGAACTGCTTCTATTCTTTAGAAGAATACTTCGAAGTTAACAGTTTTAAAAAATAAAACGAGATCTATATTTATATGGTTTATATTTATACGCCGATCAGCTGCCTCATTGTACCTATGTTTCGATAATTTTATTTTCTTTTGATAGCGCCCTAGCATTTGCAATGCCCGACAAGGGCTGCTAGGTTTTAAGCTCTTATCTTTAATTAAGATCTGTACAATGTTAACAATGTACACGTACACTTAGTGGCAAATAAATAAATTATGAAATTATGAAATATGTCAGATTGTTTCTTTCATTCGAATTATGGAAGTCGGTGGCGCAATTTTTTGAGAAAAATAATTGTAGTGCAAACAATCCCACATACCTTACGAACATTTTTCCTTCGTATAAAAAGAAAGATTATACCGCTGTTTCTATGGCCCCACATAGCCCAGTAGCTCAGTAATTGTGCGGCGTACTGACCGATGTACTGATTACGAGCATTCTTAATGACGTGTACTTGTTCTATTCCCACGGTGTGACTAAGCTAGAACACAAATTAGTTATATCTCTACTGAGTATTGATTGTAGAAATGGTTGTTAAGATGTCCTACGTAGAGGTTACTAAGTAAATTATTACGGGCCGGGCGGCTAGCCTTGGCGTCAGAGTTTTAAAGCCGCCTAAAAGCCCCTGAAATGGCTAACTGGTTAAAACAAAGGGGTCTATAATTTAACGTCTGATCCGAGCCCGGTAGCGCTCAGTTATAAATGTCACCCGCGTCCACCCATCCGAAGAGTGATCGTCCTGAACGTTGCTTAATTTGGTAGAGTTATTTTTTGGTTTTCTATTTACAAGAGTTAGAATAGTGAATAGAAGAGAATCATGCTCGCCATCGAAGGCTCCTTCTTACGGCGGCATCATGCGTCGGGTCGTTCTCCTCCCTCAAATATGGTCGAGGAGAACGATGGCTGGCACATGTGTCACACTCGTAATCGGGTGCTGCTTGCGGGTCGCCGGTCTGCTCGTGGCATTCACGCAGTGCATTGACTAACTTAGGTTAATATTTCTAGTACCTACTCTTTGTACAGTAACTATAATAAAATAATTGTAAATCTTAGTTAACAAAGGGCACAGACCCTGGAGTCTGTGATTAGTAAATTTTAACTAAAAAAAAATATATAGAAGAGAATAGAATTGTGGCCTATTGGTAGTGGTACTAACACCCGCTATACAATTTAGAGGTCGTAAGTTCAAATACCAATCGTCAAATCCCCTCGGGAGTATACCCTTTCGAACTAAAAACTATTTTATAAATAGTTCACAACTGGCGAAAATATTGACGACAATACACAAAAAAATACATACAGACGAACATAGAACCTCTTCCTCTCTCCTAAAAATCGATAAAATAGAATTCTAAATTGAATCTAACCAGAAGTAATTTTAATAAAACTTTCTTTAAACAATTGTAGAAGGCAAGTAACCAGTAATAAGTAGATATCGACTGAAGCATCGATACTTGCTACATTGCCATTAACACAGTAGGTATACTTTATATCAGTAATACGGTATATTTATGTACTTTATGGCTACCTATTACTTGTTCTTCCATAAATAGAGTCAAGTCCCCGTCTCCCAAGGAATGGGCGCCATCGCATTCAGCATATTCCTGACAAATTTTCGTCCTGTTAACTACCGGCAAACATCGACCGGCGACTCCGACTGTACTTGGCTCTTGGACTAATAAAACATGGGCGTGGAACACAGCGATCTATCTAGGCACGTGAACGGATGAACTGAGATGCAACTGTACTACTATCTAAGCTATTTGCTTACCAAATACTGAACTAGCACGTTTGTTCCTTTTTTGACTTGATAACGTTAGATTTAGGCTTAAGCGTTCGCTTGGTTTCAGTTGTTGGTTCATCAATGCTTTCTTATGACGCTATCACGTAAAATTTTCGCCCGTAAACCAACTTTACAGACATTTTTTTAATTTATTTTAATTTTTGATTTCATATACGTTTGCGTTTGACTACGTGCTGCCTGATGTTAAGCAGATATGTGGTCTAGGGTGTAGCACCATTACTTAGAAGGTACCTATTTTCTCAAAATTTGAAGACACCTATGTAATAATATACTCAGTTTGTGTACCTTTTTTTCGCTTAGTTCTAATAGAAATTAGATCTCCATCCACCCATGCATCCATCAGCCATAAGCAGTCCACTGCTGGACATAGGCTTCCCCTATGGATTTCCAATAAGACCGGTTGGAAGCGGCTTGCATCCAGCGCGATCCTGCGGTCTTAATGAGGTCATCCGTCCACCTTGTGGGTGGACGTCCTACGCTGCGCTTGCCGGTACGTGGTCTCCACTCGAGAACTTTTAGACCCCATTGGTCATCAGTCCTCCGTGCTATGTGCCCTGCCCATTGCCATTTCAACTTGCCAATCCGTTGGGCTATGTCGGTAACTTTGGTTCTTCCTCCTCATTTCTGATTCGATCTCGCAGAGAGACTCCGAGCATAGCCCTCTCCATAGCTCGTTGGGCTACTTGGAGCGTACTGATGAGGCCCATAGTGAGAGAATTTAGATCTGGTGCTTAGTAATACGTAAAAAAAAACTTTGCCAGAAGCCATTTCAGTCTTTTCGGCTCTAGGCTACTCATGCTGTTGAAGCATAGGTACTAAAGAGGCCAATTTACAGCAGTGTCACGTCCCATACTTAATACGTCCCGTCGTCCAATGTTTGGATATTCCCATATTGACCCTAGTCATTACCTCCAGGGTCTTTAAGGCCGCACCGCGGTAGTACTCGCTAATTCCGACCGACGTCCTTAACAAATACATCCAAAACCAACAACACAACCCATAAATATCAAATTCCCTTGCACTTTTTAAACTGTTTACACGAAAAGGGACTACGAGTATGGTCTTGAGTGGTAGGGATTATGGGCTGTAGCGACAATTGGACATAAAGGCAATATATTTGCTTAGCAGTTAGTGGTAAGATTTCAATGTTTTATCTGTAGTGTTAGGGACAGAGCGTTAATTTTACAGTTTCGTTCGCTTCGTGTTTTGCTTGAATTTGTGTTGCGTAGACGAAATAGTTTAGTTAAAAATAGGGTGTCTTCAAATTTCGAATAAATAGGTATCTTCTAGGTAAGCTTGCTACACCCTCAGACCATTTTTTTTTTATTTCGTCTGAGGCTACACCCCAGACTATTTAACATTAGGTACGAGTAGTATGTGATCAAACGTAAAACTATACGAAATAAAAAATTACACAGTGATTTCAAAAAACATGCTCTTATATCAACTATGTTGAAGTGCATCTCCAACTTCTTTTATTTTGAGAACTTTTCATATGAATCCTGGTAAAGTACCTATAACTGGCGGCAAAAAACTTGATATTTCTTTTCATTTACTCGTGTTTATCCATCCATCAGCCATAGGCCGTCCACTGCAGTTGTAGGCTTCCCCTATATAATCATATACTTAGTCATTTATTCATAACACCATTTGTTACAAGTCAATAAGTGTACATACTCGTTAACATATAGATCTCAAATAAGACTGGTTGGAAGCGGCTTGCATCCAGCGCGATCCTGCGGTCTTGATGAGGTCATCTGTCCACCTCGTAGGTGGACGTCCTACGCTGCGCTTCCCGGTATAAATATAAATAATTCAAGTCTAGCTAGATGAAAAAAATAGTAGAACCGTATCGATGGTTCCATTTACAAAAAAACAAACTTAAACGTGCTCTTGAAGTGAAGACCTCAGTTTTGTTTTTTTTTTTATCAGCATTGACTCCACGCCGCCAAAGGTACCGCGGCGTGGTCCAGGGTAGCGCTAGGCCCTTATTTATTTAACATATATGTACAGAAAAATGCAGCTTCTTAATTTTTTGCTGTTGAGATCGAATTTCCGATCTTTGCACTTATTAACTTTACCCGTGGCATCTTACATGATCCTTATTTTTTAGTAAGTAACTCATGTCACTCTCCAACTTTTACACTATGTCCATGCCAAAAATCAAGTCGATCCGTTGCTATGTTTCTACGTGAAAGAATACCAAACAAACCTACAAAACACTTTTGGATTTAAAATATTGGTAAGGATCACAACTATCAGCCGTAGGACATTGGACATATGCCTCTTCAATTTATTTCCTATTATCTTTCTATTTTGGCGGTCGTTTCACACTGATCTTATACCGGTAAGTGGAGTATTCGAGAGATATACGGTCCTATACCTTATCACAGCCCGGACACTCCGCGATTCTTCATACAAAATCTGCTGTCTTACGCACACAACAGTACATTTTACTCACAGACACTACACATACGCACGAACGCTACACGGGTATTTGTGTGTAGAACGCCTATGGTTGTCAACGACCCATGTCGACCGTATGAATTGTAATTCTGACTTACCAAAAAGTTTTGTGAGTACTGATACGATGTACTAGCCGCTGCAGGTTTCACATACAATCGTACATACACTTATTTCGATGAAATCACTCATTTACCTACGTAGGTAGAACATAACCAAAACACGGCACTGTTACGAAATTCCCTTAATTTTCTCACATTTTGTTGAAGTATCCAGTAATATGAACACGCACACACACGATTATGTATATTTGTAAAATCATCCCATAATTTAAACAAAAGATAAACCTAGTACCTAATTAACGATTAAGTAAATCACGCGCTAAACGCACCGACCGATGGCCAACTGAGGGAAGTCCCTAATTTCATATTTCATACACCTACGCTAGTGAGGCCCCTCACTGGTTAAATAGCGGTTGCGGGATCGTTGCTGGTTTTTATAACTGTTTCTGGCAATGTTTCCGAATAATTGCAAAAAAATATTTTTAACCCTTGACGCAAAAAAGGAGGTTCTAAAAGTTTATCACAATATTCTTAGTAGCTTAACATGTATCAAAGAAGATATAATAATACTACCTACGTACAGTACATGTCTTGTGCCAGTGTGATGAGAATCCAGAATTTTAAACGGTAGGTATTTTTTCGGTGTCTCTGTCGACTTTTTAGAATATAATATCAGAATTTTAGGCATATTTGCAGAGGTCGTTTTTTTCAATAAATATTGATATTTTGGGAAAAGTCTTAGTAAAAAGATTTTTTGAGAATGTCTAGAGGATTTTATTGTAAAAGGTATAATTGGCTTGATGACAAAAAAATATAATTAGTCCGTTAGATAGATAATTATTAAATAATATTTGACACGATTTTTTTCTGATGTCAATTAAGTAGCACTAAATATTTATTCAAAACAATGATTTAAAAATTGTTAATGATATAGCTCGTTGAGGTATGATTAAGGACAAGGCGGGCTCAGGACGCGGACGTGGGCCCGTACAACGCACGTTCCAAACATTTTGTCTTATGTAAATCATCTCCGCGAAAAGCAAAAATAAAAAAGAAAAGTATAACTCCCTACTCCCGAACTTTGACAAGGTTTATCTTTGTCATTTATTGTGAGATTAACAAAATCTAATTCTTTATGTATGAAAAAATATTTAGTATTAGTATTTATATAGAAAAAATAACTACAAATTATAGGACTGTACATATTAACTCAATGTTATATACATGTTCGTTTATTTACAGAAAATATACAAATACAAATTAGCACTTATCTACTAGGTATGTATGTGTTAACGCGAAACAATACATTGCATATCGATACCGATATTCTGTAACAATTGCGTTACGCTGTTAACTAGTATTTTCACGCCCATGGCAACTCTATCTGTGATCAGCACGACGAGCGAACGAGAGATTATGCGCGCGAGTAGCGGCGCTACGTACGTTATGTTGGTAGCATTACGAATTCTCTATCAGCATTGAATTAGTTCCCAATTTTGGCCGCGCGCAGAATTATCTTGGCGTACTTTACGACCGATCCGCCATACTTTCATGCGGAAGTGAGCTAGATGCGAAATAAATTTACAAAAATGAATATCATTCTAGTGCTTATAAAGTACTAGCTGCCCGTCCCGGCTTTGCCCGGGTATGATTGGCTATACATATACTTACCACGTAATATAGATATTCGCCACACACATGCTAACCATACCGGATGAACCATTATGATGAGTTAAAACCTACCCGAATCGCGAGAGTTTCCGTAGTCTTAAACTGTTCGAAGATTATGAAAAAGAGGTAGTAGGTATTGGCATATCTAAATAAAAGTGAGTTCGTATGTGTTATAGCCCTGATTTCAGAAAATGACAATGATGAGAATGAAAGCGACGTTAAAATATTAGAGACCCACAGTCTATACATTCTACCTATGTAAGTTAGTTTCTTGATCTACTCTTCACTCGAGAACTTTGAAAAACATTGGACATCAGTTCTACTTCTACGAATTGTGTGCCCTACCTAAGTCCTCTTCAACTTGCTAACCCAAAGAGCTGTGATGGAAGGAATCAAAGCGCTGGCATCCAACAATCCGGACGTCACGACCAGATCTTAGATTCACGTGAAGACCTTCGCTACAATTCGTTTCACATACTATGTGTAGGGGCGTAGCTACCGCAGTATCAGTCGTGTCAATAATACGGGGCTCCCGGGCTACAGAGGCCTTAACGTGTGTAAACCTAGTAAAATGTTATCCACAATGTCACTTAATCTCGTGCTTCCCAAAAAAAATCATCTCTTTTTTTCCCGGGTTAAGCATTCTTCCAAAAGTTGTCCTAATAGGCAGAAATTTTATAACAACTGAAATCGTCTTCAGCTAGACTTACTTAGCTGATATAGGTAATTATATTCTATTCATTATCAATTATCAATTTCCTTAAAAAAAGGCAAGAAAAGTGTATATTTCATTTGAATTGTTTGGCTAGCACAATTTCTAGGAGGAAGTGACAACTTATAAATAACCGTCTTACCACAAAAGTTTTACGCAGGCTTTAGACAATGTTTAACAGTACAAATTGTACGGCTAAACAGTGTTTAAAGAGTGTTTAAATCTTTTGCGGTAAGGCGGTATAGATTTATTTCAATTTAATGCAAGCATATTTGTTTCTTTTGTGAGAAATGAGTGATTTGGGCTCCCCAACTATGTTTGATTCTGGGCTCCCCCAAGGCACGCTACGCCACTGCATACCTATTTACTACCAATAAAACATAAATCGACACACTAATGGCGGAGATATATAACTTTGGTGGTCTAGTGGTAGTAACGCCTGTCATACAATCGTGAGGTGGTGGGTTCAAATCCCGATCCTGTATCAATGAGTTTATTTGGAACTTATGTACGGAATTTCAAATCATTGGCTTTTCGGCGAAGGAAAATATTGTGTAGCAATCTGCACCAACCCACACTGGGCCCTGGCACTGGTGGTGGATATGGCCCAAGCACCCTTCTCAATTCTCAATGACCCGTTTCCTCGAATCTCGACGTTTTGTCACCTAATAAGTGCCTGTAACCGAGCACTCTGGCATCGCGCGGCGTTGTAGTCGGCTTGGAATCGCCTTACGACTAACTAAAAAGCCTGCCCACTACGTAGCTTGGGCAGGATTTTGGCTCGGACACTTTTTTTCACGATTGTGACTCTATAGATATTTGCTCGAAGTGAATTTTGTATTATGTACATTGTACAAAGTACATGAATTGCCAAGCGGAGAGAGCGGCGAAACGGAACTTTTGTAATACTTACATTTTTGAACTTGTGATATCTTTGTAATAGAATGTCTGAATTAAATAATTTGAAAAGTTGCATAAAGCTATTGAAACAGTCTTGAATATGAAATAATTTATTTTGAAAAGGATTAATACCAGGATACAAATTAAGATCCTTTTCTTGCGACGGTATTTCAATTAATTTTTAAGAATAAAAGAACAGTTATTACGGCTTAACTATAATAGTTAGATATATGCTGTCGCGACATTTTTTGTAAATTATGGTGTGTTCTATAAAGTCGTAGTACATTATTTTATTCCATCATCAATAGTTTTCGCAGCGCACGCGATGTAAAGAATATTTTAGGCATTTTTTACACCTTGGGTAACATTATTATAGTTTTAATAGGGATCCTTATTTTTTTCTTGCAATTAAAATAGCCTATGTTACTCAGTGATAATGTAGCTTTCTAATGAAAAAAGAATTATTAAAATCGGTCCAGTACTTTTTGAGTTTACTCATTACATACAAAAATACAAAAATACAAATCTTTCCTCTTTATAATATTATTATTATTATATATTATATATTATATATTATATAGTGTAGATAATGAATTCATAATAATTTGACAGCACTGTAACTAAAAGTAAACGATTTATTTTATTTGAAACAAATTATCAAGAGAAAGGAACTAAATTTGAATGACATAATTTTTATAACAATATTATCTACCTACTAAAAGTAAATAAGGTACCTTATTTTATCTTTAGGGAAATAATGAAATGATATCTTGTTGCGAATTGTTGTAGAAAAGCCATAAACAGCACACGTCTTCCCCATTGTAAGTCTGTATTTTTTGTAGTCGAAATCACCGGCCTGTGCAACCCGCGCGCAGAGTGAATTTGACGAGTCCTGACGCGGGGTGGAAGTGAGGAAGACTCAAACGGGTGGGGGGTAACGAGTGGCCGTTCTATACGTAGTATTATTATATCTTCTTTGACCTTATACAGGGTTATACTCGTATCTAATCAATTAGCATCCTGTTAGGGGCGTATTCTATACATTAACAACTTGTGTTTTGCTACTTTAGTCAAATCTCAAAAAAAAAACATCATTTTGTCGAAGGTGAACGATATTTTTCTATGGAACAACAACTCTTTTTTGAGATTTGAGAAAAGTCGTTGCACAAAAGTTTTTTGTTTTGATGTACAGAATAAGCCCCTAAAAGGATGCTAATTGATTAGAAATAACCCTGTATAATCTTATCATGGCTAAGTGCAATTTTTTTTAACTATTGTTATATAGGTACTACTATGGGACTAATCGCGCACTTGACTGATTGATTAACTCCTTATTGATTCACGCACAAATATTACAACATACCTACAAACTTGAGATTAGTGAATTTAAAGTGATCTCACCCAGATAGAAAATTCGTGGTAAGTTATGATATAAGTAACCGTACGTATAACTGATAGTATTAGCATAGACAAAAATACTCAAGAATCTGTGGTATTAGAAATGTAAGCGTCCCTGAGTCGGGCCCTGCGATACAGGTCATCCTAGTACAGGGTCCACTGGTATTTTGCTATATCTGTAATCTTTTGGTAAAATATCTATCTGTATCTGTAAGTACATTTTTATTTCGTCTAAGAAATCTAAAACTCCTGTTTTTTTACGCGCCGCCAAAGGTACAGCGGCGTGGCTAAGGGTAGCCCTAGGGCCATATTTGTTTAACGCATACAGAAATAACGCAGCTTCTTCATTTTTTGCGGTCGACTGGTTAAGTTCGTTCAACATTATTAGGTGGCGGCGAGCCTGTTCGTCTTATAAAGATTTAATTTGGAACCAAGCTGCCAACTGCAACTGACAGCATGTGCAACGGCCGGAAGGAACGCAAAAGATCCTTGGAGATTTTAGTAAATCCAAATTTTTAGACTTGAGCTAGGATTTCAAGACTCTCCTTACAGAAAATCTACATTTTTAGATTTGGTCCAGGTTCCCAAGAATCATTTCCTTCAAAAAAATTACATTTATTTGGGTGATTTTGATTTGGGGTGGTATCCATAAAGGGGGGTTTTTCCTTGGGTCATAAAAAAGGTTTCCAGGACTCTCTTCAAAAACTCTTTTTTTGTAGACTTTACCTGAGTTTGAAGGAGTCTTCCTTCAGAAACCCTACTTATAGTAGTAGCTGAATACACCATGAAAAAGTAGGTACCTAAGTACTGTCCTTTTAAAAATTCCACATTTTTGACCGACAAACCGGAGGAAGTACTCAAATCGACGTGTAGGACGTATATTTTGTTTTTTTTATGTATACGCATAACTTTTTACAAAGTAGTCCGATTTTGATAATTATTTTTACTAGAAAGAATATACTTCAAAATTAGTCTCATTTAAATATTATCGTAATCGGCTGAGCCATTTTTGATAAGTCAACAATAATGTAAAAAATGCTACATCGATCCGTGCGAACTTTTCGCGAATTCTGTACACGGGTGAAGTCGGTCGTGCTATTTTTGGTGAAAAATAATTATGATTAAAAATAGCCGCTATAAAAATCAATAGGCCCAATTATAAAGACGCCATCGTAAATTTTATGGCAACGTAAAATAGTGTTCTCTCTACCAAATACACATATATTGAAAAAGAAACAAGGCTATTTTAAATTGATATTAAAATTACGGTGGCGCCTATAAAATTGGGCCTAATGTACTTACTACTACTACCAAATGTACTTACTACTACTAAATGTTGAAATGACGCCACGACATTCGAAGATTTCCAAGACGGACACTTCCTCAAAAGTTCCTTTTTTGACTGACGAACCACCGGAGGAGATATACAATTCGACGTGTATATATATATTTTTATTTTTATATATTCATAGTAGTCCGATTTTGATAATTCTTTTTTTATTGGAAAGAATACACTTTGAGATTGGTCTCATTTAAATTTTATCGAAATTGGCTGAGCCATTTTTGATAAATCAACAATAAAGTGAAAAATGTTACATCGATCCGTGCATAATATTTGCGTTCTACCGATGCGCCCGGGCTTCTCACAGGTGTATTATACATAATAAACATTTCTCTTGAATTACTCTATCTATTAAAACAAACTGCATCAAAATCCGTTGCGTAGTTTTAAAGATATTAGCATACATGGGGACAGACAGCGGAAAGCGACTTTGTTTTATTCTATGTAATGATTCTGTACACGGGTGAAGACGATCATGCTATTTTTTGCAAAAAATAATTATTCTAGTTAGACTTATGTAAAGTTAGGATTCTAGGACACTCTTTTAAAAAATTACATATTAAAGCTTGAGCTAGGTATCCATAGGTGATTTATTGTGTTCCCGTGGTAGTCCCGGGCAGGCTGTAGCGATAAGCCGGGATGCCGCAGGTCTTGTCGCGCCGCCTTTGTGTCGAGCCGACCGGTGTTATTGGAGGTAGGGGTGCCAAGTGATCGAGAATTATTTTATTAACCCCCAACGCAAAAACGACGGCATGGAAATTTTGTACGCATATTGCGTGACAATGCAATAATATGGTACCATGGAGCAGATCTGATGATGGAGTCGGAAGGTGGCCATAGGAACTCCTGTACTAAACAAGATAGACTCGTCTTTTATGGTGGACAACCAAGCGTTTCGAATCCTCATTCCTATAGGAACAGCCGGAATGTGGAACGCTTTGCCTGGGTCTGTCTTCCCGTTAAAGTACAACGTGGGTGTCTTCAAATCCCGAATAAATAGGTATCTTCTAGGTAAGCATGCTACACCCTAGATCGCACATCTGCTTAACATCAGGCAGTGTGTAGTCAAACGCGAACCTATTCGAAATAAAAAAAAATCGTCGTGTTCGGGCTCGTTTTACTTGTCTTGGCTAGCACTCTGCTGCTACATCATATCCAGGATCTCAAAAGCTTGTATTTTTTTAAGGTATATTTTTGTAATAATTTTTAATTTTGTCTAAAAAGGTATAATCAAAATCGATTCAGCGGTTTTTTGTCACTTGCGGTAGGAATATGTTAAGATTGGAGTTTTTAATTTTTAATGTTATCTTGTCTTTGTAACGTTCTAAAAAGAAAGTTGTATAACCATTAGTGTTACTAGATTTTTTTCCAATGAGGAGCAATTGCGTACTTTTATCCACCACATAAAAATAAGCTGTATTGACTTTAAAGTTTTCTTTTGTTGCGTAGTTTAAAAAAATATAAGCTTATAGACGACATAAAATAGTTAAAATTTCAGAGCCTTAAGGCAGCAGAGGCTGTTATATTGGCAAAATCAATTATATTATTCAAGTATTCCCGTATTTTCGATTTAAGTTTGAATACATTTTAACCCTTTACTTTGTAACAGCCCTACGGCCGCGGCGGCGGGGCCAGTTCATTATTGACACAATAAATTCTAACGCACGCGTTTTTAACCAGCCACACGCACACACGCACATTATCCCACACACATGCAGGCGTGTCATCGTTTAATAAGTAAGTGTTGATTTCCGGGTTCAAACGGTGATGATTAGTTGGCCTATACTATTCGAATCAGACTTCAGAGGTAACTCTGAAGTTAGCTACAAGCTGCGCAATATCCAATCCTGACTGAAGATCTGATCGAGGATTGGGTTGTGCGCCGCTTATAGCTAACTTCGCAACCGCCAAGAAGTTTGATTCGACCTATACATAGTATTATTATAATTATCTTCTTTGACTTGACTAAAGTTTCCCAAACACTATAGGTTATACAGGGTGTTTGGGTTCGAACTACGATGTCATTGTACTCGCACTTATGACTAACTTTTATCCTGGGCAAACATCGAAGTCGCGAAAAAAAAACAGCTGTTCTATATAAAAAAATTCATCTACTCTCGACAAAATGTATGGAACAGCTTTTTTGCGATTTCGAGGTTGGTCTCTTAGTAAAAGTTGTTTATAATGATGAGTACAAAGACATCCTAGAATATCGCTCCTCCTGCTCCAGGGAAATTCCTCAAGTCTGAGGGTCGTGACCACCACCTCCCAATAGTTTCTCTCTAATAATCTTGCGCCATCGTCCCCTATCCTCGGCGGCGTGGAGCGCCTCGTATACTGACGTGTCCAGCGTGGTGCGGATTTGATCGGACCAACGCATCGGGCTCCGACCTCGCGACCACCTGCCATCGAATTTCCCCGTAACCATGAGTTTTTCCAAATTTTCTCCTTTCTTTCTAGCTATGTGGCCAAAATACTCAAGTACACGTCTAAGACAGATAATCGAGAGTCTACCCGTGACCTGAATATCGCTAGTTTAAACCCAAACACACTGTATAAATCTCAAGGTACCTTTTAATGTAAGCATGGTGAGATCAACACTTTAAGACAGTCATCAAAGCTAAAAAAGCAGTACTCATTTAAATTTAAATAGTTACTTTCAAATCATTATTTTCTTAAGTCTGCCGGAAGCAATAACTTTTAATTACCGCAATTTTTTTTTGGAAAATTATTGCAACTCGGTTACGGTGCTATGCATGAGGCTTTATCTTAATCTGTTGTTTTACTGTAATGAATGGCTTCATGTGAGATGGAGTCATTTTGTTATCATTATTGCTGAAATGCATTACAGCTCAAAGTTATTATGTTAATAATGTTTCTTTAATCGCATTGTAATGTAACCTTCTGGGATAATGTTTATTATTTTTAATGGACACTAACACATTGTAGGCTCTGTACAAAAATAAGTATTAATACGAGAAAAAAGTAGCGTAGCGTCATTACAGTTAGATATAATCAAGCTAGACATAGCTAATTTGGTGTTAATTAATTTTAAAAAAACCGGACAAGTGCGAGTCAGGCTCACACTGAGGGTTCCGTACAAATCCAGAAAATTTCACAAAATTGGGGAGTAAGTTTTTAAAATCTCTATACTATAACCATCGACAAAAAAGGTTTTCTTTTTTCACTTTTCTTACACATTGCTAAAATGATTAAAAACCTGTTTTAGCATATGCTAATGAAGTTCTTTTATATGATACCTTACATGATACGATTTACTTTGAATTTCGAACCCATATTTTGTGATTTAATTAAAAATGTACAGTTTTCAGATTTATTCCTATATGTGTACTTTAAGACAATGCTTCTCGCCAAATTTTATAGTTCTATGTCAACGGAAAGTACCCTGTAGGTTTTGATTTTTGTGAGTGTCGAAATATGCGGTTTTTTACGACATAAACGGCTCTAACTGTTTTAAACGATAACTGAAAAGTTTTTCTTTTACACAACTGCAAAATACTATAGATATACGTACATAGTTTAAATTTTAACTCGATATCTTCACGTGTATCCAAGATAAAGAGTCTTGACATACACACAGACGGACAGACGGACATACGGACAACAAAGTGATCCTATAAGGGTTCCGTTTTTTCCATTTGTTTACTTGTAGGGTTTCTTCCGCTACGGAAAGACAGACTATAACTTCCATATCATCTTCTAACTCAAATATCTATATGTATATACGAAATTAGTACGTATTCGTAGATACTGGACTTTATTGCAACAAACTTAAATAACATTGGAAAAAGTATTATTTACAGCTATCTACATAATTAAAAATAAACTTATACTAAAATCAGTAAAACTAATATTTATACAAAACTAAGTTTATAACATATAAAACCTAATCTAAAAGCCCCTTCATAGAAGGAAACGTGGCCAGAATGCTGGCAGCTTTGTCTCGCTGAATGGCAATGCTGAATGTATGTTTTCTAAAGATATAATTTAACACTTTGCTAGGTAAATAAGGCGTGACGTTTTTAAACAGATTTCAAAAAAGGTTCTCAATTCGATTAAATGTTTTTTTTTGTAATTATGTATGTTGCGTGATTACTCTACCAATTACGAACCGGTTTTGATTATTCTTTTTTGTTTAGTATATCATACTTCAGAGGTGTTCATTTAAGGAGTTCCATTTAAAATTTATTGAAATCTGTGCAAGATTGAAGTCGATTGTGCCATTTTTGGCGAAAAATTATTATTTTTAATTTAAATTCATGTTAACACACTTACCTACCATCCATAACTTTGCGGCTGTGGATACACCAACGAACAGTCTATTTTTCTGAATAAAAAATTGATACAAAAAAAAATACCTACAACCCCCAAGTCCTAATTTAGAACGACTAATAAAATTAAAATTCAGTACTTGATTATATTTTAAAATTTAAAATTTTGAAAAATAGAATATTAAATTATCTTAAGTACCAACTACTTAAAAACAATTAAAAAATAAATTAATAGTACGTAGGTACTTATTTAATATACTTACTTACCAACATACTTACAAAAACAAACTACGTTCATTTTATGGTAAACTGTAACCTTCCAACTATTCGTAGTCAAGTAATTAAACATGACACAAAATAAAGTTATGCGTTCAAAGGGGAAATAATGATATGCTAACATTTATCATTCATGATAATTATAGCGATTTCTACCTAATCAACAGAGTTATAATTAAACGTTTTAATATTACTAAAAGATCAAATTGAATACAATCTGGTGCAATAATACACTAAAACGTATTCAATTCGGACAATTAATCAATTTAATTACAAAACGGCAGACATTTTGTGAAAGTCATGCTCCTTACGTTTCATTGTTTTATTTTTTATTAATTTTTAAAAGGCTAACGGTTTGCGGTTTGTGCTACTTTTTGCTTTAAAGATAAAACATACGATGAGTTTTAATAATTTCTTTTATTATTGTGTTTTATTGAGCTCTTTGCAATTATGTATGGTAGTAGGTATAGGTACGCTTTTAATTCTTAACGTATTACAGAGATGTTTAACTCAACTGTGATTTGTCTAGTGTGTTCGCTTTATCCATCATCCATCTATCAGCTGAAGGACGTCCACTGCTGAACTTAGGCCTCTCTTATGGATTTCCAATTAGGGCCGTTCGGAGCGACTTGTATCCTGATTCTTACTTACTTTTACCGTTTTTGTTTTAATTGTATATAGGTGACTACATACTTGATATTAGGTATGCGATCTAAGTGTTTAATTTTATTCGATTTCTAGTGTTACAAATTTTCCTTCGTAATTTTAAAACTATGGCTGGTTCACTCATGGATGCGCTCATCCGTCACACTTCCTGCGTAAATACTGCATCAGAATATGACGACTGTAACAACATAACTGCACAACAAGTATATACATATTATAATTCTAATAAAATTGCAATATTTTATAAGTTAATATCTGTGTCAAAATATACAACTTACGTAACTTCACACACGTACAACCTACTTGTTTACACATAATAAAATTAATTATACATATTACAACTAGTACCTAACTTTTTTTTTTTTGTCCAGGGGAAATCTTTTAAAGATACCACCGCACCTCGGGACAGGCGGGTGGTTATGTGGGAGTCTCCGCCCATTGATGGACGGCATACCCACCAAAACCCCAGGGTGTTCCGCCACTGCGCTTGGTGTCGGGGCTACGGGCACGCTTTCGCACTCTTCCGCGGCACCCGACAGCGCTGGCCCAAACCGGGCCCCACCTCGGAGCTTGCGCTCCCTCCAGAATGACGACGTGCCGAACACCAGGCACATCGTTATCCCCCACCTGGGACCAACCAGCACTGGGCGTCGGACAGTACCCGTGTCCGACAGCCCTGGTCCCAATGCAACGGGTCAATTAAAGCGGCCCCGCGCCTGCCACTACGGCTGCAGAGGATAGGGAGAGCGGCCGACGACATACCGATACTCCTCTTCCCCTGCAGCCCCACCGCGTCCGCCATCAAAACGGTGGCGACCCCGTCGAGGCCGCGGAAGGCAGGGAAAGTGGCAACGACACACCAGCTGCAGCCCTCTCCCGCCGCGGCCTCCAATCCTCGGCCGCAGTGCTTCCCATACGGCACTGCAGCCCCCTCAGTTGCGGTGCCCCCCATAAGGCACGCAACCTACTTTGGCCAGCTTCTACTCAGGCTTGGAGGCAAAAGCCCGGAGAAGCGGCCCCACCACGGGTTCCTCTTGGTTCACCAGGTTGGCCCTACCTGGCTACTAAGCCCCCCCCCCCACGACAAGGCGGGAACCCACTCGGGGGGGAACTAGTACCTACCTAGGTCAAACTATCTAGTAACTACTATTTTTTACGTTTACGGCAAAGCCGCGGCTAGGTATAGACTCGCGGCTTTGCCCGCACATTTAAAATAAAGTAGGTATGTCATTACCAGCTTTTCCCCGCGGCTTCGCCTGCGTGATATTTTGATTTTTGTGCTATACCATAGGAACCTTTTATTTTTCCGGAAAAAAAGTAGCTATTACTTTTCAACTTTTGAACTAAATAGGTATAACCATGCCAAAAAAAAAGTCTATCCGTTTCTCAGTTGCTGCGTGAAAAAGTAACAAACCAACATATACACACTTTCACATTTATAATATTAGAAAGCCTGGAAGAAATCGCTTAAAGCGATAAGGCCGCCAGTTAGAAACCTGAAATTGTACTGTTTTGTCCCTGTAATTTGTTTTTTATGTAATGTGGTTGTCTAATAAAGTGTTATTGTTTGATTGTTTGTTTGTATTAGCTAGGATTAATTAATACATAAATTGTTCTCCCTTGCATGTCACACGCGTCACACGCGTTCTGACTGCATCGTATTATTGTAATACCTAATATAAACTGAATTACATTTTATAGTAATTATTTATCATTTATATGTCACCTATATATGTACCTACCTATCATGAAAATACAACATACATACATAGAAACAGACACACACACATTTCACAGTTATTTCCTTACCTTATATTTTTATTGGGTACCTACTAAATTTTGACGTTACCTGTCTCTTTTTAACCGACTTCTGGAAAGGAGGAGATTCTGTGTTCGTCTGTATGTATTTCTTTGTGTTGTTCATAGATATTTCCTCCAATTGTGAACGGAATCAAAGGGTATACTCCCGAAGTAGTCCCATTTCAATGTCATCGAAATAGGCTGAACCGGTTTTGAAAAATCAACAATAATGTAAAAATTGCATACATCAATTCGAGCGAACTGTTCGAATTTCGAAGCCGTGGTGGCGAAGCCGTGGTGGTCTAGTGGTAGTAACACCCGACCTGCAATCGTGAGGTCGTGGGTTCAAATCCCGATCCCGTACCAATGAGTTTCTTTGGAACTTATGTACGGAATTTCACATCATTGGCTTTTCGGTGAAGGAAAACATCGTGAGGCAACCTGCATACATCCGTAGAAGAAATTAGATGGCGTATGTGAATCCACCAACCCGCACTGGGCCAGCGTGGTGGATATGGCCCGATCACCCTTCGTGGGTAGGCCTACGTCCTGCAGTGGACTATTAAAATGGCTGGTACAATTCGAATTTTGTTCACTATGGCGATTTAACCATATTTTGCGAAAAATATTTCTTTTATATATTAAATACAATTAGTGGTTGGTTCCCTCTTGCATGTAGTCGTCCGTCACACGTCCTGCGTACGGCATCGGAACAGTAATATAAACTGCATTACATGTAGTTATTCTAAAAATATCATCATTCGCAGGTTGAAGACCTCGTTTACGTCATTTTACAATCGTAAATTAATTTTAATAGAAAATTGTTTTAAAATTACGTGGTTTTTCCAGATTTTTGCTGAGACACTACATAGTATAAAACAAGGTCGCTTCCCGCTGTCTGTCCCTATTATGCTTATATCTTTAAAATTACGCAACGGATTTTGATGCTTTTTTTTTAATAGATAGAGTGACTCAATAGGAAGGTTTATATGTAAATACACCTGTGTGAAGCCGGGGAGGGTAGCTAGTTCATAATAAAAAAAGGTTTTATTATATTCGAGCTGCGATAATGTTATTAATTTGACATGTGCAATGTGCATGTCCCGGTTATTTACACTAAACAACCGGAACCTACAATTTCGTGTATTCGTTCTACGTGTCATCCGAGCCACGGTAACGCTCAGTTGTAAATCCCTATGCGGAACGTTGTTTAACTTCAGTGATCGCTGAGAGCCAGTCAAACTACAATCCCTAAGTAAGTTAAATTCTTAATGATAGTATGTAGACTTACTATCTTTGATAAGTACTTACTATAAGACGTTACTATAAACGTTGACAAAGGACAGGTTAGAACGAGACCCCCGCCAGACAGAGACGGGTATACGTGCTCAGTGTGTCTACAGCCGCCACGCCTACCCGGTATCGATCGATATGATTTATTCATATCGTACATTTGTACTGTTATGACGGCGTTTGGGAGGACTTTAAAGTAGGTTGTTCCCGAATTGAGGCTTTTTCAACCCCTGGTGCAGAATATATTATTAGCTTCATACACAGGGTTATTCAGAACTAGTGTACTAAGCCGAGAGGGGTGATGAAGACCATTATTAACAACTATCGGGCTAACCCGAAATTTGAGGAAATAACCGTTTTTTTCAGATTCAAGTTTGAATTAAGTTTTTTTTTTATTATTCAGTATAGGTTTGCGTTTGACTACATACTGCCTGATGTTGAGCACATATGCGCTCTAGGGTGTAGCACACTTACCTAGAAGATACCTATTTACTCGGGATTTGAAGACACCCACGATGTATTTTAGCGGGAAGACAGACCCAGGCAAAGCGTTCCACATTCTGGCTGTTCGTGTGAGGAATGAGGATTCGAAACGCTTAGTTCTAACGCGCGGAATGTCCACCATAAAAGGGTGGCGCTTTGGTCGCGTCTCTCTAGCCGTACAATAGAAGAAAGGGGCAGGGGGGACCAGATTGTGCAACTGCTGAGCGCACTCTCCGAAGTGTATTCGATAAAAGGCTGACAAACACGCTAACTTACGTCGACGCTCGAGACTTTGCAGCTGCAACTTAGTCAAGGTTTCGTTGTCAATCAGCCTCCTGGCTCGTTTCTCAATCGACTCCAGAGCCTCCAATTGATATTTGGCAGAGCCATCCCAAAGGTGAGAGCAGTAAGTAAGTAACGGTCAATTTGATTTATTTCGACAAGTAACGCTACTTACTTCTTTTTCAGGGTTCCATATCAAAGGGGTAAAAATGGGACCCTATTACTAAGTCCGTCCATCTGTCTATCACCAGTCAACTATTATTATCGACTAAAATTGCGTTAAATTGGGTGTCGGTTGTTTTTACTATTTAGTCTTATTAGAGAAGAAAGCTTCAAGCGGCATAAGAACTCTGACACCAGGGCTGTACTTTAAAAAATGCCAAGTCGATAGTTAGCTATACCTTAGGCATATACGAATTTACCTACAAATAAGTAGGTACAAATCATTTATTGATAACATGCGTAGTTATAAACCATTACAAAATAATAGTTTACTGAAGGCAAGTGCCTTTATTAATTACCACTAAATACAAGACTTAGGTACGTAATCTAAAGCTACTTAAATTACTTAAACCACTATATAACAAGCAATTGGTTCATCTACAGACCCTTGAAGGTCTAAAGATAATCCAAATGCTCAAGCCCATAGTTTACTTATATTACTTATATATTACCCTATCTGTAGTAAAACGCCATTGAGGTTTCTTAATTCATTCACTGTAACTTCTGGAAGCTTTTTTATAGCCATTATCGAGTTTTTGAATTCAAGAAAGTCTACTTAAATGGGAGACTGTTTGAATTTAAATTTAATTCACTTTATTTAACTCGCTTTCTTATCCTTATCTATCTCTTTGATTTATTTGTCTAGACTGTATTCGTTTTGTAATCGATTTTCAACTCGTCTATAAGCTAGAGATTTTAATTTAAACAAAAATCGATTATAAGTTATCGATGCAACATCGAGTTTGAGGATCATGGAATCAATTAAGTACATAGTTAATATTTCTAAGTAATGTATACAATGCATCTACTTACTCACGAAATAAAAACTGAAATTAAAATTCTCTGAACGTAACACTGATTCTTGTATTCATTATTCTACATGAAAATTTATTTCTGGCTGTAATAAAATTCACTCGATATTTTTCTTCTAAAATGCTTTAAAAAACTGATAATTTCACATGGATATTGGATAGGTACGCATAGGGACCCTAATAAAGTAAAATAATTAGGGAGTAAAACATAAAGATTTTGCCTTCTCTACTGACAGGGCATCGCAAACCGTAGTAGGGTTTTTGTCTAAAATGGTTTCAATCAATATGCTCTACAAAATATATCTTTTTTCTTGTCCACAGAAAAGCTCCGGCTATCACTATGCGTGGGCTGCGGCGGGCAAATACACGACCAGTACATCCTGAGGGTAGCTCCAGATTTGGAGTGGCACGCCGCCTGCCTCAAGTGTCAGGAATGTCGCCAATATCTTGACGAATCCTGCACTTGCTTCGTCCGAGACGGCAAGACTTATTGCAAAAGAGATTATACTAGGTAAGTGAATACTTGGATATGTTAGATAAAAGCAAGATATATTCTGATATATTCTAAGTGTAGCTCCAGACTAGGAATAGCACGCAGCCTTTTTTTTTGTTGCCCATGTAAAATCCTTTATGGAGACCACCCCACCCGGGGGAGGCAAGGTGAGAGTCCCCGCTGGACGGTATACCCACTAAAAACCCTGGGGTGTTTCCTACTACTCACTAACACTGGAGTACGGGTACGCTTGCGCATTCGTCCGCAGTCCCAGCAGCGGTGTCCGTCTTGGACTCTTCTCATGGTTTTCATCCAAATGTTTATTTTTTGTCGAGAGGCACGCAGAAACACCGCGCCATTTCGGGGGCTGCACTTGTCGAGCGGCGGACTCCCCCGAGTCCGTCGCTCAAGGCCCATGTTATGGGGGTCAAAGGAGGGCGTGAAGCCTCCTTCGACGCCCGATCCTCCGGCGGCGCATCAGGAGATCTGTTGTAAGCTCCCGTTCGCGTTCCGCTATTTCCTTCTGGAGTATACATGCTCACAGAAGGAAACTGCCGCCTCCCATGACGTCTCACTTCCCAGCATTGAATTAATCAAAGCTGGGTGCGAGAGGTCACCCCCTATTGTACGGTCACGGCGCTCGCTGGCCTATGCAGGACACTCCTCTAGTGTATGCTGTGCCGTGTCCTCATCGCAGCTGCAGTGGTGGCACGCGGTCGTTGGTTCTCCTCCGGCTACACGGCATAGGTACCTCCCAAAACAGTCATGACCAGAAAGTACCTGAACAAACCGGAAGGTTACGATCCGTGGGCCCTATACAGCCAGTTCTCGAGTACCGGCTTCAAAGCCTTCACTGTCCGAATTCCGGCCCTAGGTTGGGCCAGACGTTCCTTCCATTCTGCTACCAAAGCTTTGCGAGCGTGTAATTTCCACAGCTCAATTTGCCTTGACGGGGGAAATTCTCCTTGGAGTCGGAGCTCCATGTGCCATTTGTACATGTACATGTCAGCATAAAGCTCCACCTCCATGTCCCATGGAAGTGGCACGCTGCCTGTCTCAAGTGCCAGGAATGTCGCCAATATCTTAACGAATCCTGCACTTACTTCGTCCGAGACGGCAAGACTTTTTTTGCAAAGAGATTATACTAGGTAATTGAATACACTAGGTAATAATTGATTATACCAACTAAATAAAAAATCAGGCAAGATAAGAGACCACGACTGATATATTCTAAGTAAAACTCCCGATTTCTCGTCGCAGCCTGCCTTTAGTTCCAATATCTTGACGAATTTGCATTTGCTTCGTCCAGGACGGCAAGACTTACTGCGAAAGATATTACATAAATTAGGTAAATAAGTGAATACACTGATTAAACTAGATAAAATAAGAAACCACGCCTAGTACATCCTGAGGGTACCTAGGTCCAGACTTGGAGTGGCACGCCGCCTGCCTCAAGTGCAGGAATGCCAGCCAATATCTTGTCGAATCCAGCACTAGCTTTGTCCGAGACAGGAAGACTTACTACAAAAGAGATCATACTACACACTGCCTTGAAGTTAAGCAGATATTTTGCGGTCTAGGGTATAACATGCTTACTAGAAGACCTATTTACTCGGAATTTGAAGACACCCACGCTAAATTATCCACTGATTTTACTGGGCAAGTGTTTACAGATAAGTGATTATCTATACTAAACAAATGATTGCACTGAATAATCATTGAATAACTATATTTACTGGGTGTATTACACATAGCTTTTAGTATTTTTTAGCAATAAGCATGTTCTATGCAATTTTCATGCAGACGCTTGTAAACATTTTTGCGCCAAGCGAACACAAGTACATCATAGGCAAAGACAACACGTTCTCCCTCTGTTTGCTAATAATCCCATAAACAAACAAAGTTTACTTCACAGAGTTCAATAACTCTCTAATATTAACCTCCTTGCTTACACAACTCTACCACCGGAAAAAAAGAAAAATGCATAACCAAACGTCAATCACCATCCGCACCGCGGCGCCACTTTTTATACACACAGACACCAAAGATGAATTCACTAAAATAACGCTCGTATGTTTACCTTTTCACCCTTCCATTTCTCGTAGCCAAAATATAGAATTACAGCAATGCAAATATGTGTTCACTATTCTCCATCTAAAGTATAAGTCACGAAGCCCGTGTCAGTGAAGATATAAGGCATAAACTTGATTGAATTAAGTCTAAAATAGAATGTAGGAGCGGCACTGGCTGTTTGTCACTCCTTACTGTGATGTGCCGAAGAGAAAACAAACTGAGTTTGACTGAGCATTATGTATTTTGGCGCCAAAACAAACGTCATTTTGACAGCGCGGCGGGCGGCGGCAACCCGATATGTCTATGGTAATGTTTGTTCCCATTTACACCGGCCCGGATAAGCGGGTTTTCGATTACAGTTTTTTATTTTTTCTATTTTAGTCGGGCACAGAGTAAACGTTGTGAAATTTGTTCGCGGCGATCTACTAATCAAGTTTCGTGTGCTTTCCCAAACGTGTGAGTCGTTCACTTATCGTTTATTCTGAGTTGCGACTGGGGCATAATTAATTTCGTCAAATGTTTTTTTTTTGTCTTTAAACTAATGCTGTGTCAAATATCTTGCCAATCTAAGACAAACGCGACGAAGAATATATACCTACTTATAACTAAACCATGGAAAATCAGGTACTGTTCTCTTTCGTGGCATTAACAAAGTTACTAGCATAAATATCCCAGTGGCTTAGCAAATTAATTTAGCAATGGGTCTGATGATTTAGCTGATCAACTACGGGACTACACTCATTGGACTACACACTTTAAGGATATGTACGTCGTACAGATGGACGAGGAAAGTTTTTTAGAACCGAAAAACTGAATTTTAAAACCGCACAGTTTAAATTTCAAACGTTCTTCGGTTAATCCTTATGGAGGTCTAACAACAGTGTACGCCCTACAGTTGATTTAAAATTAATAATATAGAAATTATAATTTTCAAAAGAAAATAAACTATGCATCGTTAAAAACTAAATTTTGCATCAATTTATCTACTGTTTCATTTTGAAGCGCTACGAAGATGCTACGAGATCTCGTAGAGTTTAGCTATCGTAGTAAATAGGTAAGTTTTTAAATGTTTGTTTATAAAAACATATATTTTGAAAACACTTCGATTGTCTGTTCACCTATCCTAATTCGTACTTGGTACTTCGTGTCATGGTCCCTGCCCACTACCATTTCTACTTGCCAATCCACCCCGCTATGTGAACTAATTGTGTATTAATTAACAAACCTTTTAGTATCCAACAATAAAAGTGTAATTATCTCATATCCGATAAAAAGAAAAACAAACAGATCTCGTCATGTTTACTTCCAACATCCTTCGGAAGTGAAGTTGGTTATTAATTATAGATGCTACGGAAGATAATTTCCTTTATTTAAGTTTAGCTTCCGATAGCTCCGATATTTCTCTATTGTTTCCTATTCATGGATAGTTTGAAAGAGAAGTTGTTATTTGCTTGTTTAAATCACTTGTAAGTAACACCACGGTTGTGGCGCTAAATTATAAGTGCGGGAAACGAATAGTAATTAAGTAAATAAATAATTATTTGAAATACATAACGACTATAGAATAATATCGCGTTATTTTTAATACCTTCATCAATACATATTTAGTTTTTTTATTCTAATAAACAATCTAATAAAATATAGCGAAAGACGTGACTTTAAATAACTTTAAGTAATTATTTAGGGTCCTGGGGCTTTATTTTGGACTTTCTAATGACTCAGACGTATACGAAACTTTACTAAAATTCCATACGATCTGTCAAAGTTTCGTATACGTTTGAACCATTAGAAAGTCAAAAATAATGCCTCTGAGAGAAGCGAGGGGTTCAATCAAACCACCCAAGACGAAGAACAAGAAGTAGAGTGTGCATCACTAGAACGACGTACATATTTATGGGTTCGTATTTTCTCGCAGGAAGTATGAAAAGAACGACGTTCTAGTGATGCATACTCTTACGTTTCATACTTTCTGCTAGAAAATACGAACCCATAAATATGAATTACTTACAACAATTACAATTACAGTTATAATTACAATTTTAATTTTGACAAAAGTCGCAGAACAAAAGTTCTTAGTTTCGAGGTACAGAATAAGCCCCAAAAAGGATGCTAATTGATTAAAAACAACCCTATATATTGAGTAATATATTGAGTAAAACTAAATTCCGTCTCATGGAACGAGTCTCCCGAAATAAGTGAAACTTATTTTATAACGGTTCGAGGAGTGAGAAAATTCTTTGATGAATAATTTATCTCAAAAAATCGCTACACCGACTTCCAGCGTGTACAGAATTCGAACAGTTTGCACGAATCGATGTGACATCCATGTATATTATTGATGATTTATCGAAAACGGCTCAGCCGATTTAAACGGGACCACCTCGGGAGTATACCTGTTCGAACTAAAAAAATGTTTAAATCGGTTTACAATTGGCGAAAATATCACGGTATAAACATAAACATACAGACGAATATAGTGCCTCCTCCTTTTTGGAAGCCGGTAAAAAATGGACTTTATCATAGAACTTCTATGCAAGTAGTTGCTGTATTTATGTATGGAATTTCACACCACTGGCTTTTCGGGAGGGAAAACATCGTGAGGCAATCTGCATACGTACAAAGCAAAAATTCAATGGCGTATGTGAATCCATGAACCCGCACTGGGCCAGCGTGGTGAATATGGCCCAATCACCGAACGTGGGTAGGCCTACGTCCTGCAGTGGACTACAGTGGGATTAAAAGGCTGGTACAGTACAGTACAGTTGCTGTAGTCTGAACATCCAGAGTTACCTTCATTAGCGAAACTGAACACCCGCGCGCTGGCTCGAGTTACCAATAGGGTTGGCTATTAATGGATCTATTGGGTAAATAAATTCTCAGCCAATTTTATACTTGGTATACTTTATGCGCAATTTTACATATTTATAAATAAATCTGGATATTTTTATTACAAAGTTAGCCCAATGCAGACAGAAGACCGTCGTCTCCGGCATGTCAAAGAGATAAACCGTTTTACAAGTAGATAGATAAGTTGGGCTGGGTGGCTAGCCCTGGTGTCAGAATTCCTAAGCTGCCTGAAGGCCTCTAACGTGTCTAATGATACCCACCTAAACCGTTGTAAGCTACTACATTTTATTGCCTCTTTTGAAACGACAAACAGATGAAAAGACACTGAATATGTTTTTTTATCTGGTCATCTTAATTTTTTTTCAAAGGAAACCCATGTGTTAGATTACATATGGAAGCCATAGTGATCTAGTGGTAAAGACAACCGCCTTACAATCGTGAGGTCGTGGGTTCAAATCTCGGTCCTGTAGGTACCAATGAATTCCTTGGAATTTATGTACGGAATTTCACACCACTAGCTTTTCGGTGAAGGAAAACATCGTGAGGCAACCTTCATACGTCCGTAGAAGAAATTCGATGGCGTATGTGAATCCACCAACCCACACTGGGTCAGCGTCGTGGATATGGCCCAATCACCGTTCGTGGGTAGGCCTACGTCCTGCATTGGACTATTAAAAAGGCTGGTACTGACAGTGCAGTACAGATTACATGTATGTGAATCCACCGACTCGCAACTGAGCTGCGTGGTGGTTATAATACTCTCATATATTCACCACAGTCAGAAGTTCCGGGATTTTGCCTTCAATTAGCGAAATTGAACACCCGCGCGCTGGCTCGAGTTACCGATAGGGTTGGCTATTTACGGATCCACTATGTAAATAAATATCTGTGGAAGCTATTTATTTACATTGTCAATCTGTGGTAAGAATGGGAGAACGCTTACCATAGGATCGTGGGGTCCTCAGTTCAAGTCCCGGCTCAAGGACTTTTGTAATATGGATTTTATACCACCGGCGCACGGCGTTATAGTAAATGTATGGGATGTGGCAATGGTGTGGTAGCTATTTATTTACATTATCAATCTATGATAAGAATGGGAGAACGCTTACCATAGGATCGGGGGGTCCTCAGTTCAAATCCCGACCCAAGGACTTTTGTAATATGGATTTTATACCACCGGCGCACGGCGTTATGGTAAATGTATGGGATGCGGTAATGGTGTGGTAGCTATTTATTTACATTATCAATCTGTGGTAAGAGTGGATGAGTAGAAGAATGCTCGCGTTAGAATAGTGATGCCATTAGTTCAAATCCCGGTTCAGAGCCAAGGACCTAAGTTTTATAAAAAAAAATGTTGTCTGTTATGTCGGTATACGGATCATAATTTTACGTGATAAAACAATTTATTATTATTATATACTACGGGACTAATAACGCACAAAAATTACGAGATAAACAAATAAATAAATACCTCTTCATCCCGACGTTTCGGCTGAGTTGCATCGACCGTGGTCACGGGTACACTGTCAGTCAGTCATAATGTGTTCAAATCGCGATAGTTTAAAAACAACAGTGATAAAACAAGTCGAAAGCTTAAGCCGATTGTGCCTCTCTGTCGCACTCTTGCTTTCACGTTCGGCTCAGGCGGAACGTGACACTTTTTCGTGCGTGCAGCCGATGTTAATCGATATATAAGACGTTACCACGCCAATATAAAAATATAGCTAAATTTACTGCATATTTAATTGTGATATCTGACTGTTGCAACCGTTTAGCTAAATGTCAGAGGCTTTCAGGCGGTTCAAAAACTACTATAACCTACTATGTATATAAACTACTTAGAAACAGATTAAGTACCTACTTATTTGTATGTTTCAATAGTTAATTTTCGCAAAAAATAGCAAAACCGACTTGCATCGTGTACAAAATTCGAATAGTTCGTTCGTATTGATATACAATTTATACATTATTGTTGATTTTTCAAAAACGGCTCAGCTGATTTCGATACAATTTAAATGAGACCACCTCGGAAGTATATCCTTTCGAACTAAAAATTTTTTTCGGCTCACAATTGGCGATAATATCGATGAACATTACACAAAAAAACATATGCCTAGACGAAAACATATGCCTAGACGAAAACATATGCCTAGACGAAAACATATGCCTAGACGAAAACATATGCCTCGACGAAAACATATGCCTAGACGAAAACATATGCCTAGACGAAAACATATGCCTAGACGAAAACATATGCCTAGACGAAAACATATGCCTAGACGAAAACATATGCCTAGGCGAAAACATATGCCTAGACGAAAACATATGCCTAGACGAAAACATATGCCTAGACGAAAACATATGCCTAGACGAAAATAGAGCCTCCTCTTTTTTGGTAGTCGGTTAAAAATAAGAAAACCGCCATTTTGAAAATTCGGGCTACGTATAGCATAGCTGTAGGTATAATTTTTACCGTGGGTTCGATCCCCACCAGGGCAAATATTTGTGTGATGAACATAAGTGTTTGCTCTGTGTCTGGGTGTTATTTAGTAACTATCTATATAAGTATGTATTTAAAAATAAGTATATGTAGTATATCAGTCTCTGGCAGCCATATCACAAGCTTTGCTTAGTTTGGGGTCAGAGGCCGTGTGTAAGATGTCCCAAAATATTTATTTATTTATTTACCTATTCTAGATAATTTCTTGTAAAATCTTTAACACCAGATTTTGTCTAAAATGAAATAGGCAAAGCTTCAATAAGTAATGCGTCACCATAAAAATATAACTTTAATAGTTTAAAAAAAAAATCTACTGTTAGTCGGTAAATATTTAGGTTTCGACAAATATAGATTGTTAACAGTTTATCACATAGTACACGATAAGATTAACTTATTAGAAGTCTAGATAATTAAGTGCTTACACATTTAATTATTAGCAAGAAAGCGGTGATTTCTGATGTTTAATGTTTATTAGTCTGCGCTGGCGCCGGCTAATTAAGGAAATAATACATTATCTTGATTATTAAGTTTTAGATTGAGACACGAGAATTACATTAGGATTGTTTATTTATAAGTGTACGCCGCACAATTAACAATATATTATACCTACAGGGTGATCCGCCGGTCTTGTATGCCGAAGAGATAATTAAGACCATCCTTATGGACAAATTGTACTATGGAGTCAACCCGAAATTCGAGTAAAATAAATCATCTGTTCCATACAAAATTCGGAACTCGGAACCAAAAATATGTATTGCTGATTTTTTACTCAAATTCAGAATTGGCCCCATAGTAAAAGTTGTTCATAATGATGGTCTAAATCACCTCCTTTCAGCTTAGGACACCAGTTCCGGACAGCCTTGCATAGAAATTTTGCCAAGAAAAGATATCTCTCTACTGTACTTAAACGATTTGTTAACCTCTGAAATGATAGCTTAATAATTTTTTTTTTAAATAACATGACCGTGTTCACCCGTGTACAGAATTCGCGGATATTTCGCACGGATCGATGTAGCGTTTTTCACATTATTGTTGATTTATCAAAAATGGCTCAGCTGATTTTGATCAAATTTAAAAGGGACCAATTTCGAAGTATACTCTTTGCAATAAAATATAATTATTGAAATCGGACTAGTATGAAAAAAGTAATGCGTGGTTATATGTACATTAAAAAAACGCGTCGAATTGAGAACCTCCTCCGGTGGTTCGTCGGTCAAAAACTAACACAAGGGCTAGCCATCCAGTGTATATACCACCTTCTGTATCTGTATCTGTATCAGCCTTTTTTTAATAGTCCACTGCAGGACGTAGGCCTACCCACGAAGGGTGATTGGGCCATATCCACCACGCTGGCCCGGTGCGGGTTGGTGAATTCACATACGGCATCACGATGTTTTCCTTCACCGCAAAGCCAGTGGTGTGAAATTCCGTACATAAATTCCAAAGAACTTTTTGGTACGGGACCGGGATTTGAACCCACGACCACACGATTGTAAGGCGTGTGTCATTACCTCTAAGCCACCACGGCTTCTCCTTACTTACTTACTTACTATACCACCTTACTTACTTATTATACCTACTTTATTATAACTCTATGACTATAAAACTTATCAACACAATATTAAGCACTTTAATTCTACATTTAAGCCTTAATATAGAAAGTACTTACCTACAATCATTTAGAAGCACCCAAACAGTCCGTGAAAGCCTTGGGTCGTCTTACTTGACCCTCTACCCAAAAAGCTACCTTTAAATGTAAGTAAGGTATTTATATCTGTCTGAATAATTAAAAGACCGAAAGACCTAAACGCAAATAAAGAAGCAGTAGTAGTTTGACTAAGAGTTTTTTAGCAATCACCAAAGTTAAGCAACGTTTGGCATGATCAGTCTTCGGATGGGTGGCATTGACAACTGGACGCTGCCGTGGCTCGAGTTGGGTCGCTGTGGATTCCGGTTATTTTAACCATTTAGCCATGACTTGCCTCAGTGGCTCAGTGGTTAGTGACCCTGACGTCTGGGTCAAAGAGGCGTGGGTTCGATACCCACCCAGGGCAAACATTTGTGTGATGAACATAGGTGTTTGCTCTGTGTCTGGGTGTTATTTAGGTACTACCTATATAAGTATGTGTGTATTTAAATTATGTATATGTAGTATATCAGTCTCTAGCAGCCATATCACAAGCTATGCTTAGTTTGGGGTCAAAGACCGTGTGTAATATGTCCCCTAATATTGATTATTATTACTTATTTATTATATCAGAGGCAGCTTAAAAACTGACTCGAGAGCTAGCCATCTGGTCTATACAGGGTTATCTGCTTACCCTGCACTAAGCCAAAAGAGTGTGATTAAGATCATCGTTATAGACAACTTTTACTATAGGTCCAAATCAAAATTCGAGATAAAAATCAACTGTTGCATGTAAAACTGTAACTTGGAATCGACAAAATATATGATACTGAACTGTCACTACCCATCTTTCAAACTATATACATGTCCAAAAATCAAGTCAATCCGTTGCTCCGTTGCTGCGTGAAAGAGGAACAAACCAACAAACACACTCTCGGACTTATAATATTAAGTAAGGATTAGGATAGTTTATTATCCTACTAATATTATAAACGCGAAAGTTTATGAGGATGTATGGATGTTTGTTAGTCTTTCACACAAAAACTGCTGAACGGATTGAGATGAAACTTTGCAATAATATAGCTTATATGTCAGAATAACACAGGCTATAAATTATAATGATATTGAGTCAAAAATCAATATATCATGCGGGCGAAGCCGCGGGTAAAAACTAGTAAGCAATCATAACGTTGCCAACTGGCAGTGGGCTTGAGCATTTGGATAATCTTTAGACCTTCAAGGGTCTGTGGATGATCCAATTGCTTGTTATGTACTATGTAATAGTAGTGTAGGTAGTTTTGGCATATAAAGTATGTAGTATTGTTTTGTGTTGTAGTTAATAAAGGCACTTTTGCTTTATAAAAAAAGTTTATTAAGAATCTATGAATATAAAACTCATCAACACATATTTAAACACCTTAATTCCACATTTAAGCCTAAAAATGGAAAGTACAACATTAAGCGCCCAAACGAGCCGTGAAAGCCTCGGGTCGTCGACCGGGGGTGTACCCCTGCAATATCGCTAAAAGCATTCGCTATACGTACCGTAGCTATGTTTGTAGGGGGTGTTTGTGTGGGTGGGGGTGTGAAGGATTAGATCTACCTACCTAACTATTGAATGTGTATTGGTGTGAACAATATACTACCTATAGGTACTACTTATGTACGTATAATAGTATTTGTAACATAGGGCTTAAAATTTGGTAGGCGGCGTGGAAACACGGTATAAAAGTGAAACGTCTATCTAGCTAGATATAGCGTATGCTAAGCTTAACATACGACCACTAGTCTATCTAGCTAGATATAGCGTATGCTAAGCTTAGCATACGACCACGAAAAGAGTTTTGTCGACGTGTGAAAAAGTGACAGATATATATTTCGCCATTACTCTGTTTCGTTCTGTCTCGATATAATTATTTCGTAGTCCATATGCTAGCCCGATCAGAAAGTCACTTAACGAATAGATAAGCAATACAACTTACGCCCGGGATTTTTGAACTTTGAGGCGCTCTAGAAACCAACTCGCTCGCTCGGAGCTAGACAGTAGGGTACCCTCACGTGGCTCGTAACCCCCTCTTTCCGATGATAGCCATGATTTATATTTTTTACTAGTTCTTGCGCAGGCTGAGGCCGAGAAATGGCAGGAAGTAGGTAACCTTGCGCTACGTTTGGCTCGTCTTGGCAAGGCACTATTCTGCCTACAGATAGCAGCCTTTTCTTCCTGATTGAAAATGACGCAATTAGTTTTGGTCAGAAACAGACACTTGAAGAAGAAGTGGTCACTGACTCTCGTAGTGTGCGGTGCATTTATAAGTTAAATATGAGGAAAACGACTGTAGGTACCTACTACTTACTCGCGTTTTTAGCTGAAGTATATAGCTATTTTTAGCTGTAGGTTTTCCTCAGTGCTACGTGTCCTACCCACTACCATTTCAACGAGCCAATCCACTGGGTTATGTTAGTTACTTACTTTGGTTCTAAGGATCTCCTCATTTTTGATTCGATCTCCTAGAAAAACTAGGAGTAGGTAAGCGGCAGAAATGAGGGGACGACCAAAGAAAGTGTGGATGAATTGTGTGAAAGATGTGACGGTGACGAAACGTGCGAAAGAAAGGAGTTGATGATGAGATGACGTATGATAGAGTGAAGTGGCGAAAGGAAACGTGCTGTGCCGACCCCACCTAGTGGGATAAGGGCACGATGATGATGATGTAATAATAGGATGTTATTGTCTTTGTTCTCAGGTTATTCGGTACGAAATGCGACAAGTGCGGGTCGTCGTTCAGTAAAAACGACTTCGTGATGCGCGCCAAGACCAAGATCTACCACATAGACTGCTTCCGGTGCTGCGCCTGCGCGAGACAACTCATACCAGGTATCATCATCATCTCAGCCTGAAACTGTGGGTAGCAGAGCGTCACTATTGGACTGGGTTGTCTTGCCCTATTCTAAGAGTAATAAAATCATCAATATGAACAAATTTATATAACGTGGTGGTTAAGAGGTAGTGACACCTGCTTTACAATCGTAAGGACGTAGGTTCAAATCCCCGGTCCCGTACCAATGAGTTCTTTGGAATTTATGTACGGAATTTCACACCACTGGCTTTTCGGTGAAGGAAAACATCGTGAGGCAACCTGCATACGTCCGTAGCAGAAATTCGATGGCGTATGTGAATCCACCAACCCGCACTGGGCCAGCGTGTTGGATATGGCCCAATCACCCTTCGTGGATAGGCCTACGCCCTGCAATGGACTATTAGAAAAGCTGGTACAGTACAGTGCAAATTTTGCTTTGGGGCCTACTTACCCGAAATTCCGAAAAAAGTATACCTACTTTGTAGACTCTTTTTAACCGACTTCAAAAAAGAAAGAGGCTTTATGATCGTCTATATGTATTTTTGCCTTATTAATATACTTAATTACGTAATGTTGTAGTAAGTAGTTAATCCGTGTTTTGGGATTTTCTTTCTTTGACAATTTTAATTCACTTGTAAAAGATGAAATACGGGCTGACTCAGCAGTACTTCAAATGTGACTGGAAAAAGAGACTTAGTACTTAGTTATGGTGAAGTTTTAGATAGAAATATATCTCATGAAATTTTCCTCAACTTTCAGAAGATAAAATTAATGTAGCTCATGATATTTTAAAAGGTACCTACGTGTAGCCTCAAGCTTCTGTAGGTCCAACATGTCAAAAGGTGGTGCATGTATTATTGTGAGATCTGGAATACAGTACCGAGAACTCCCAGAAGTAAAGGCTCTATCTATTACCGGAGTGTTTGAGTGCTGTGCCATAGAGTTAATTAATTTTAAAATCATAGTTGTATGTATTTACCGAGTACCAAAAAATAATCTAAGGTCTATGGCAATATTCTTTACCGTTTTAGATACCATTCTTCAGAAAATAAGCAATAAAAACTATAAACATTTAATTTTGGCCGGTGACTATAATATTAATATTCTAAAACCAAACTCTAACACTAGAATTTTAGAAAATATACTTATCGGTTATAACCTTAAACTAGCTATAAATGAACCGACACGATTAAGCAGTCAAACATGCATTGACAATATAGCGCATGATTTTAAAAAATCTTTTAAAATTCGGGTTATTGAAAATGCCTTGTCTGACCACACTGCACAGCTCATAATGTGTCCTGTGGGCGGAAAATGTATTATTGACAGCTGGAAGGTAAGACGCCGCGATTATAGCGAAGACAATATCTCAAAATTTATGTCATGTATTAAAATTCTTTCTTTTTCTGACCTATACAACATTAGTGATCCAAACGATGCATATAATTATTTTATTGACTTGTTTAAACTATTTTATGACCTTTGTTTTCCTTATATCGAGAAAACAATAAACTCTACTAGCAAACTTAAATGGATATCACGAGGGATAAAACAATGTAGTAAAAAGAAGCGTTCCCTCCTTTGGCAATATAGGCTTAAGCGGAATATATTCAATAAGAATAATTTAATGCACTACACAAAGCGATATAAGAGAATTATAAAATTAACTCAAAAAGCACAGAACGATTATGCTCTAAAAATGGCGACAAATAGATCAAGGTGTGCTTGGAAAATAATAAATAGTTCTAAATATAATGTTCCTAAGGAATTTGTTGGCAAAATAAAATTAGGTGACAAGATTATCAATGATCCAAATGAAATATGTAACATATTTAATGATCATTTTGTAGATAAAATTAAACCTTTAAAATACACTACGCAAAATAATACATCGCTAATTGTAAGTAGAGTAGACTCATTATTTTTCTCTCCAAGCACGCCATATGACATATTTAAAATCATTAAATTACTAAAAAACACAAACAGTGTGGGCTACGATGGTATTGCTACAAATATCATAAAGCGAGTAGCGGAATATATATGTGGACATTTAAGCTACATTGTGAACTTATGTATTAGTTCAGGTACTTATCCTGAAGCACTAAAGATCTCCATAATCAAACCTATATTCAAAAAGAACAATAAAGAATGTATTGATAACTATAGGCCTATTTCCCTGATCCCCGTTTTATCAAAAGTATTTGAAAAGTATATATGTTCGCAACTCTACGGGTATTTGGAGAAGAAAGATATACTCTGCAACGAACAAAAAGGATTTAGGGAAAAAAAGACAATAAATATGGCCATTTATGAATTTTTGCTTGGTGTAATGTCTAATGTTGACAAAACGAAGCCAGTTTGCGCCATATTCTGTGACATGACGCAAGCTTTTGACTACGTTCAACATGGTATTCTTTTTAAAAAGATGGAAAAATATGGTATTAGAGGAATAGCTTTAGACCTAATAAAATCTTGCTTATCTGATAGAAAACAATTTACAGAGATCAACAAAATAGATATTTCAAAGAAAGAAGAAGTTATATACCGATCTAGAGAGCGAACTCCGACATCAGGTGTTCCACAGGGCAGCGTAATAGGCCCTGTTATGTTTACATTGTATATCAATGACTTCCCTAAAGCTATAACTTACCCGACGATTCTCTTTGCAGATGATAGTACCGTAACAATTGCATGTAATAATAATTTGACCTATGAATCTGACATAAACAATACGTTAATATCAATAATTGAGTGGCTAAATACTAATAATTTAAAAATTAATTTGGATAAAACGAACATTATGCATTTTCGACAACGTGCAATACAAAACAAGATTACAGTACAATATAACGGCGTTGAGGTCAGAGAAGTAGAATCGACTAAATTTCTTGGGTTAACCATCGATAATAAGCTTGATTGGAAAATTCATGTAGATCTACTAAGTAAAAGAATTAATTCTTCAGCGTACGCGCTGTTTAAATTGTCTTTCAAAACGAACAAAGAGACATTATTGACTGCCTACTATGGTTTAGTAGAGTCAATTCTCCGATATGGCATTATTTTCTGGGGGAACTCTACTGACAAAGAAGTTGTTTTCAAAGCCCAAAAAAGATGCATTAGATCCATGCATCATCTAAGAAAAACTGACAGTTGTAAGCCCTACTTCATAAAACATAAAATTTTGTCATTACCATGTTTATATATTTACGAAATTGCAATGTTTGTTAGAACTAATCCCGATTTGTTCAAACAATGGGCTGATGTAAATAATCGTACGAGGCGAGACAAAACAAGACATTGTATACCTCGTGTCAGAACTACTCTAATGGTCAAAAGTGTCTTCTGTATGGCTCCAATTATATATAACAAAATACCACGTGTAATTAGGGAATCAAATAATGATATATTTAAAAAAGAATTTAAAAAAATATTGTTGGACAAGTGTTATTATCGTATTGCTGACTTTTTAGATGACAAAAAAATTCTTACTAATATTTGACATTACTTTTGATCTACTTAATTAAATTACTTTGACATTACTAATTACCAATTGTGTGACATTATTTTAATACTTGACAATATATTTCAAATCTAGACATTATTTTGATACTTGACTTTATTTTAATTTTCGTTGACATCTTTTAATTCAGTGATACCTATTGTTGATTATTGTTATTTTTTAATTTGTGAAATTTCTATTCTCTTGTTAAATTTAAATTTCATATAATTATAACGACATTTGTACGCCACAATAGGCAAAAACATGCGCTCTCAACATCTACATGTATCAAGACCTGTATACGACTTTGTTGTTGTTACACTGTTACCATGTTTTTACAAATAAATGAATCTTGAATCTTGAATCTTGAATCTTGTGTTCAGCTAAAAACGGGGCAGTAACTACTTACATAAGATTTTGTAGAAATATGTCTATGAACATAATAAAATACCTAATACACTTTGCTTCCAGGAGACGAGTTCGCGTTACGAGAAGGCGGTGCTTTATATTGTAGAGAAGACCACGACGTATTAGAAAAAGTAAGTGTTCATATTGTTCCTCATAATGTGTTTATGTAATGTCAGCTTAGGCAAAAATTATAAATTAGAACCTTTTATCGACGATTTCTATTAAAACAAATCGAATATGTGTTTGTTGGTTTGTTTGTCACTCTTTCACGAATTTCACGCTGTGACAGAGCCACGGATCAACTTGGATTTTTTGCATCGGCAATCGTGAAGCGCCAACATGACCATACAAAAACAATATGCTGTAATTTACCTCTAAATATTAAGAATACGATTTCAATGTATTTTTCATGTAGGTAATCAGCACTTCAATCGCTAGGATAATACGGCTTAGTTTTTAGTTTTTTAAATGACCATTAAGTTAGAAGCCTCTAAAATGTTGTTTTTAAACTATCGCGATTGTTGTATCGCGGGTGTCTACCCATGACCACGGTCGATGCAACTCGGCCGAATCGTCGAGATGATGAGGTATTTATTTATCTCGTAATTTTAGTGCGCGGTTAGTCCCGTATTATATAATAATAAAGCCTCCAAAAAGTCACATTTTAAAGCAAAATGTAAGAATAAAAAGTACAATTACATAAACTTAAAACTTTTCTTAAAAAATAATGTGCAATATTTCTTACTCAAGCGATTGACACCAAAAACATAACATTTTGTTACAATTTAAGGGGTGAAAGAGTTTTCTCCCGGTTCGTACCGAAAATGTAGGTACCCAAAATTTTCTCGATGTTCTACAGAAAACGCCGAAACACTGGTCGATTCACGATCCCCTTAAATCGGAAAGTCGGTTATTGTTTCTATATTAACAATGCGAGTGAAGCTGCGGATTAAAGCTAGTATGATTATTATTGAATCTAAGATTTTCGACTAATATTACAGAGTGCAAACACAAGCGGTGCCAGCAGCGGCAACGCAGAGAGCAACAACAACACAACCCTCAGCAACAACAACTCGCACCACCCGCACGAACTTGGCTCCATGTCCGGTAAGCAACAACAGCTAACAATGTATCTAACAACAATGAACAACAACAACACAATACTCAGCAGCAAAACTTGGCTCCATGTCCGGTAAGCAACAGCAATAACAATGTATCTAATAACAACAACACAACCACTTAGCAACAACATCTCACACTACCCGCACAAACTTGACTCCATTTCCGGTTAGCAACAGCAACAACAATGTATCTAACAACAATGGACAACAACAACACAACCCCTTAGCAACAACAACTCACACCATCCGCACCCGAACTTGGCTCCATGTCCGGTAAGAATCTTATACTAGCCTCTGTTGGACATGGGCCTACCTGCGAACGACTGAGAAATAACCACCTTGCTGGCTCAGTAGACGATGGGTGTGTCAGCGTCAGGCATTTCATTACATTTATTTCCACAATACACATATCTTATGTAGCGCCGGTGATACTTCAATACCGCTTATAAGCACTTTGTAAATACCGCGTATCTATATTTGCCACAGAGATACTAGCTGTGACATTTGCCTATTTTACAGGAGGGATTTTTTTTTTACTGATCTCTTTTGTGAAATCTATGTGCACTACTTTACAGAGATGTCACACGGGATTTTAGTCAAGAAAATATTGAGATACTGTTGAAATATAAGTTACGACAGTTAGAAATATAATATGAGATACACGCGGTATTCAAAAAGTGCTCATAAGCGGTATTGAGGCCCAATTATGAAGGCGCCATCGTATTAGCAACGTATAAAGTGTTCTCTCTATCGAATGCCTAAAGTGAAAATGAAGCAGAAATATTCTAAATTGCTAATATAACGACGGTGCCTTCGTAATTGGGGCTTTGAATTACGACGATTCGTTTCATTTCTATAGACGTATCTCAAGCTATTTTCCTTTACCGAAAATTAAGATAAATTCTATCAGGCAATATTTATTCGCTGCCCGTCATGGCTTCACCTGGCTTCAAATAAATAATCCTTCCAAAAAAACATTCTAAAATATATTGAAAGCCGCGATGCAATCTGACGCCTAGTTTAGGAGATATAAGCGAAACATAAACACATAAATATAGTTAAGATATTTTACTGACACACAAAAATACTTAGCTACTTCCCTTTAAATAATATGTAGTGATATTTCAAAACTTTGAAATTATCACAACAACATCAATATAAAAATGTTTGCAATACGCTTCGAGCAAATATAGAGTCACAATCGTGCAAAAAAAGTGTTCGAGTCAAATCCCTGCCCAAGCTACGTAGCTTTTTAGTTAGTCGTAAGGCGACTGCAAGCCGCCGACAACGCCGCGCGATGCCAAAGTGCTCAATTACAAGCACTAATTAGGTGACATAACGTCGAGATTCGAGAAAACGGGTCATTATGAATAATTTAAGAGTGCGCCATGAAAAAAACAGATTTCACCCGCGCTTCTTGCATCACCCGCTATCATCTATGGTGCTTGATTATGGTGCTTGTTTAGAGTCGAAAATCGCATGACACATTTCACGATGAATTTGGCTGCGAGCGCCAGCTTACATTCTTAGGTGACATTTTATTTATTTATTCAAAATTTAAGCATGTATTAAAAAAAATAATCGATTACTCTACTAGGACATTAGTCTGGCTACGTAATTTGTCAAAAAAATAAGGTGTTGTCGCTGATAATTTCGAGCATTTGAAAAAAAATGTTTTTTGATATGATGCGAAGTTTTAATTTTTTTCTAAGATAACCATATTATTTTCCAAAATTCTACGAGATTACTCTGCTACTATAGGTTATTTCCTTTCCTATAGTATTTTTTTTAATATGGATATTTATGTTCGTTATCTTTACATCACGTCTTTAAAAAGTCGATTTTGACATTAGGCGCCCCCTTAATCTAAATAATTATCTAAGTCGGTATGTATGACAATGCTCGGAAATTTTTTTACTACTTTCGCTTAGAGATTGTGGCTCTGTAGATAGGTATTTGTTCGAAGACAATACGTAGGTAATAGAAAACACGCGCAATAACACACATTTATCAATCATAGATCAAAATCATAGCCAAACTATCATTCGACTTCCGAGAACGGAAATATTACAAAATTACCAGGAACGTAACAACTAAATCACCGAAAACTTTAATTAGTGATAGCAAAACCATCGATTGACACTCCGCGGCGTTTTCAAAGGCGGCGCGGCCTTTGTCGGCGGATATCAAAGCGCGTTATCTACTAATCACTGCATTGCGAACCGATTACAATCGAGACATGGATGTTAGGATGTGTATCAGGTGATAAGCGCAATCGCTCGTGTTCCGATAGCTAAGCTAATACTGATGTGATTTTGAGCTGATTGTGTAGGGAGACAGATGCCCTCGATTTTGATGTGCAAGTCACTGTAATATGATTAATAATTTTGACCAAAACAAGACAAGTAAAATCCGATTCAAACTTCTTGGCGGCTGTGAAAATAGCTACAATCTGCGCGAAACCCAATCCTCCGCAGCTGTTAAGAGTGCGCCTATGCCATGAAAAATCAGACTTCACCCGCGCTTCTTGCATCGCCCGCTATCACCTATGCTGCTTTGTTTAGAGTCGAAAATCGCATGACACAGTTCACGATGATGTTGGCTTCGAGCGCCAGCTTACATTTTTAGGTGACATTTTTTTTATTCCAAATTTAAGCATGTACCTAACAAAAAAACTAATTTGGTTACTCAGCTAGAATTAGTCGGGCTACGTGATTTGTCAAAAATAATTTGGTGTTGTCTTCTTCATCTTAGTTTTGGCGTCGCATTATTGTGCATTTGCTAGTGTCAAGTATTAAATTTTAATAATTTTTGATATTTTATAAAAAATAGTCACTGTCGTAGTCACGTCATAGTCCAATAAAGTCGCGGTCAAGTCCAAATATAGTCCAAGTCATGCCCCAGTAAAGCAGTGGGCACTTTACTAGAGGCGTCTATGGAGTTTTGGTAACAACACGGAACGACATGATACGTCACATTATATCAATTGCCCACACTCATGCACGGAAATCAGCTCATAATCAATGTTTTACCACAATTTTTCACTAAATATCACTGACAAAAACACAAGTTTAACAAAATAATACAATGAGGCGACATGATTTTTCCGCGTTCCCGCCAAAACTCCTTTGGTGTTGTCGCTGATAATTTCGAGCATTTGAAATAAAATGTTATTTTTTATGATGCGAAGTTTAAATTTTTTTCTAAAGAAACCATAATTCGACGGTTGAAAGGCAATAATTACCAAGCGACATATTGGCAACTTTACACCAGAGCATTTTAAAGTTTAATTTTTTGGAAAAAAAATCATATAAAATTTTCTATTACTCATTTCTACTCGGTTCCAATAGATTATAAATGAAATTTAAAAGCTTTATGAACTGTCATTTAAAAAGTATGATTTTTCTCAATAATTTAAGAGATAGTGTCGGTTAGTAAAATTTTGATCAAAATCACAAACAGGTAAAAATTACTAACCAAAAACAAATTTTTATCATAAAACATCTAAAATTAACTAAACCCCAATATTTTATGATTATATTTGAAGCAAAATGATGCATCCAGAATAAACAGATGTTTAACACAAAGGTAAAATGATCGAAATAAAAAGATAAACCACTTTACTGCCAGGCAATTTCAACCATAGTCATATTTAAATAAGGTAAGTGTAGGACAAAAAGTCCTACACTTACCTTCCAAAAAGGAACAACCTAACAAAAATTCAGGTTTGTACACTACATTAGAAACTAATGCAAAAGTTTTCAACGGATATTGTCATCACCAATTCTTAAACAGCCCTTTTAGTTATCTACAATCACTCTCTACCTACTGAGTATGAACCTCATCTGATGATGAATGAAAAAAAATGCTATCAAAAATATTGTCACAATAAAAACTACTTAAAATTAAAACTATAAAGTTGACATTGGTTTCTGGAAAACCTATCTAAATATTTATAATAAAAATCAACCATGTCAAATCATTACCTATTTTATTGTTAATTATTGTTTCTGTTCATTTGTCGTCGTCGTTGTCTTTGCAGACATTGCACAGCTGGACTAAGGCCTCCCCTATAGATTTCTAATAAGACCGGCTGGAAATGGCTTGCTTCCAGCACGATGCTGCGGTCTTGATGAGATCTTCCGTTCATCTCGGAGGTGGACCCATAATCTAGATATCAAGACTACGCTGCTGTTAGGCCCACAGTAAACGATCACGTTTCGGGAACACACAACTGTTGCAACTCTCGTCTTGAGGCACTCAGGTTTATCGGATGAAAAGACGTCATGTGGTTTTCCGAACGCTGCCTAGCCGAGTTGGATTCAGCGATTGACCTCCTTCTCGAAGTTGGATTTACCTAGCTGGACTACTTTGCCTTCTTTTTTCCAAAGAAATATTTTATGGATACCACCCCGCCGAGGGAGCAGGGTGGTTATGTGGGAGTTCCACTGATCGGTGTACCCACTACAAACCCCGGGGATGTTGCTGCCTATGTGCTGGAGCTGCGGGGACGCGTTCGCACTCGTTCGCGGCTCCTAGGACCTTGCCCTATTTAAGGGTGGATTTTCACCCATCTTTCCTTAAGTGGCGCGGGGAAATACCGCACGCTCTTCCTAGCGTAGCCCTCGGGCTACGCTTTTCATGCAACGAACTCCCTCGAATTTGTTGCCCAAGCCACCTGTTACGGGGTCGAAGGAGAGCGTGGAAAATCCTCCTCCGACGCCCAGTTCTTTGGCGGCGCATCGGGAGTTCCGAAAAGTTCTCCTTTTCGCGCTCCACCGTTTTCTTTCGACACAAGCGCAACATAACTTGTTCGCAAAAGGAAACGGCCGTCTCCCACGATCTCTCACAACCAAGCATTGACTGAATCAATGCTAGAAGCTAGAGATCAGTTCCTACACTTGCGACGAGGCTTCGGCGCTCATTTGCCCATGCTGAACACTCCTCCAAAGTGTGTTGCGCCAAATCCTCGTCGCAGCCGCAGTGGTGGCACTCTGTTGTCGGCTCTCTTCCGGCTATGCGGCACAAGTACTTTTCGAAGCATCCATGCCCAGAAAGCACCTGCGAATGTTGCACGAGCCGGAAGATAAGTGACCCATGCGCCCTGTCCAGCCAGTCAACGAGGATGGGCTGTATAGCTTCGACGGTCCAACTGCCAGCTGTATGCTTGGCCAGCTCTTCCTTCCACTCCTCGAGCATGCATGCAAGTGCCGGATTCTGCCCGCGTTGGCGGAGCTCCGTGCGCCACGAGTATGTTCGCATGTACCTTGTGTTTACTGATTTTAACGATTTACTGTGTTGTCTGAAAATAAAATTATTTATTTATTTACCTCCACTTCTAAATCCCATTGAGGTAACCAAGCCAAAAGGCATGTCGCGTCACACGGAATAGTGCGATAACCTCTGACTACCCCGATGGCCATTGCGCGTTGTGGTCACTTTAGAAAAGCGACCGTTTCTCGGTTTAGGGCGTCCGTCCATATAAGCACCCCGCACAAGGCCATCGACCACACCACTCCAAGATAAAAAAGACGACTAGCGGCAATTGGTTCCCCAAGATCAGGAAGAAGGCGTTTAAGTGACCCAGCCGCACCCATTATTCGAGGAACTAACTGGGCGAAATGCTCCCAAAAGTTCCACTTTTCATCGAGGTGTAGCCCTAGATACTTCATCGTAGGCTTCACCTTAATCGATTCACTCCCTAGTGATTCCAGCGCTCGTCGAGGGCCATGGAATACCAGGGCCTCTGACTTGTTCAGCGCTACTTGGAGTCTCAGTTTCACTATCCTTCTCGCCACCACCTGCACCGTTGCCATCGCAAGACTGGCAGCCTTTGCGTAGGTTCTCTACACAAACCCATGGCAGTGTATTAAATGCGTTGGCGATGTCTAGAGACACGCCACCAACACTTGACCATGAGCCACCCCCTCGTCCGAGAGGGCTTTGACACGTTTAACAGCGTCGATTGTAGACCGGCCCGCCCGAAAACCAAATTGCTCGTCGGACAAGTGTGGACCAATCCTATCAAGATACTGGATGAGGCAAGCAGCTATCACGCATTCGAACAGCTTGTCCACCTCATCCAGCAGTACTATAGGGCGGTACGCGGAGGGAGAGTCCGCAGGGCGCCCATCTTTCCTCAGAAGGACTAACCTATCCGTCTTCCGTAAATTTAGGAACTGACCTGTCTCCAGACCGGCTGGACTACTTGCGGCATCGCTGGATAGACTCAAGCACAGCCCATGTCTTGACCGAATCAATGGCTATCTCAAAGTCCACATATGCTAAACACACTGAAACACACCAAATTACCAAGCTTCTATCTCGCTTCAATCTACTCGCTTTTTTCGATTTTTATGTACTTTTAACAATAGATTTAAATTAATGTAAAATATAAATTTAATAATCTAATATAAAGTCATATCTGAAAATCTATAAATATAAAGTCATAAAATCTTAATAATGCACTTACCGAGTACACAAACAAGCTACGAGATTAAGCACTTTGCACCATGCGCGCACGCATGCGTGTTGTCTAAGCGACAGTTCGGTGAAGACGTAATCGTTATTTTGTTACCAACAGCCACTTAGAATCTGATTTACAGTGCGGATAAGTGACAAAACAAAAAAGGTGCTGCATGGATAAGGTCACTTTTAGAGAAATCTCATATCAGAAATAGTTATCTAAGTAACATAAACTTTAAAAAAATCGGCGGGTAGAAAATTACTTAACGACATAATATATCCTGTTTTAGGCAGGTAGATATTCACTACTTCACATTTTTGAATAAATTATATTTAAGTAAAAAGTACTAAATGACAAAGAAAGTCTATTGAAGGCGTGTTAAAAAGTCTTAAATTACGAGAGAGAAAAACAACAATCAGGTAAAAATTCTTAAGTAATGCTAATTCCTGGGTACTCGCAAGGCAGAAAATACTTTATGTTTAGATGCATTATTTAGAGTCAAGGCAAAAATTACTTAGTGTAAATTATAAAAATCTAATCCTTACCATGTGAAAAATATTTATAAATCATTAAAATTTTAGTCGCTTGGACGCCGAAAACTGTGAAAATGTGTCTTTTTTTAAGTTACCAAACGACAACAAACTTCGTCCTAGCGCCGTGAGAGTAAGACCAATCGACGCAGTTTTTTTTTCTGATTTCAGTGATATATATAACTCAATATCGCCCAAACTGTCGCTTGGTAATTTTTGCCTTTCAAGCGTCGATATTATTTTCCAAAATTCTACGCGATTACTCTGCTACTATAGATTTTTTCCTTTCCTATAGTATGTTTTAATATGGATATTTATGTTCGTTACCTTTACACCATGTCTTAAAAAATACACCTTTCGCTTTTGGCATTAGGCGCCCCCTTAAGACGCGTGAGTCAGGTCTTCACAGCCGCCAAGAAAATTGATTTGGCCTAGATCTAAGTTGGGTAGTATAGGCCGGGTGGCGAGCCCCGGAACTCTAATTGAATCATTAGAACGGCTGAACTTATACGTAAATGATCCGAGGCCGAGTAAGAGGGTGAAGAAACATGTCAACTCAGAATTTACACCAGTCTCGATAATTTATGCAACCAAAAAAAATAATAGTAGGATGAAACCCATTAGAAAAGGAGGGGAATATTATAAAAATAAAAGGAAAAATAATTTACGGGCGATCTGAGTTCGGGAAGGGGTTGAGGGGGGGGTTTTAAGGGGAAAAAACGGTTTTTCTCGATTTCCGGCAAAACTAAAAGTCCTATCGAAAAAAGTCAAATAGCAAAGTTGTAGGTAATAAAAAGATCTAAAACTTTTTTATTGACACTTTTTTCACATAACCTCAAAATTTATGTGAAAAATCCAAAAAACCGAGTTTTTGGTTTTTTATTTTTATCTTTTACAGTAATATTTTTTTTTAACAAAATTTGGTGAAAACTTACCTTTTTATGTCCCAAATATGCTGTAATTTATTTGATTAAAAATATTAATTTTTTTCACCTTATTTTGAATGAATATCGAAAAAACACCCTAATTTTCAATCGAAAATTCAACCGTCAAAATATCAGTTTTTTTCAAAAAGTTGGTATGTTTTCTGTTTATTGAAATCTCTACTTTCCGATGGTGGAAAAAAATATATATGTTACTATAGTAAATCTTCTCAGAAAATGCAAAAAATCGAAAATAAATACTAAAGAAATAAATGTCAAAATGTATAAAAAATATATTATAAATCTATTAAAAATGTATAAAATATATATAGAAATCGGCCAAAAGTTTGTTATTAAAAATATATTTACGATATATATTTTATATATTTTTTATAGATTTTTAATATATTTTTTATGTATTTTGAAATATTTTTTTTTCATGGGATTAACTAAATTTGTTTGTCTAAAATTAAGGAGATTATTATTTTTCTATCTTGTACTAAAATATCATTTAATTTCAATCTTTAGGTTATGTTACGTTAAGCATACTATTTTTTAAAGTAAATATTACGATTTTTATGTTGGAGTTGATTGATACAGATATAAATATGAAGCATGATGCGTAGGAAGGTAAATACTATCTCTATCAATCAACTCAAACATAAAAATCGTAATATTTTCTTTAAAAAATAGTATGCTTAACGTAACATAACCTAAAGATTGAAATTAAATGATATTTTAGTACAAGATAGAAAAATAATAATCTCCTTAATTTTAGACAAACAAATTTAGTTAATCCCATGAAAAAAAAATATTTCAAAATACATAAAAAATATATTAAAAATCTATAAAAAATATATAAAATATATATCGTAAATATATTTTTAATAACAAACTTTTGGCCGATTTCTATATATATTTTATACATTTTTAATAGATTTATAATATATTTTTAGTACATTTTGACATTTATTTCTTTAATATTTATTTTCGATTTTTTGCATTTTCTGAGAAGATTTACTATAGTAACAAATATATTTTTTTCACCATCGGAAAGTAGAGATTTCAACAAACAGAAAACATACCAACTTTTTGAAAAAAGCTGATATTTTGACGGTTGAATTTTCGATTGAAAATTAGGGTGTTTTTTCGATATTCATTCAAAATAAGGTGAAAAAAATTAATATTTTTGATCAAATAAATTACAGCGTATTTGGGACATAAAAAGGTAAGTTTTCACCAAATTTTGTTAAAAAAAAAATATTATTGTAAAAGATAAAAATAAAAAACCAAAAACTCGGTTTTTTGGATTTTTCACATAAATTTTGAGGTTATGTGAAAAAAGTGTCAATACAAAAGTTTTACATCTTTTTACTACCTACAACTTTGTCATTTGACTTTTTTCGATAGGACTTTTAGTTTTGCCGGAAATCGAGAAAAACCGTTTTTCCCCTTAAAACCCCCCCCTCATCCCCTTCCCGACCTCAGATCGCCCGTAAATTATTTTTCCTTTTATTTTTATAATATTCCCCTCCTTTTCTAATGGGTTTCATCCTACTATTATTTTTTTTTCAATCTTTATTATTTTTAAAGGTTCTACTCTGGCCTAATTAGGAAAAAAATGACTACTAAATACAAAAATTCTTTTCAAAATGTTTGTCTATCGGTGTCGGAGCCTTAAGCGGTGACAAATAGGTATGGCAAATTTCGAATAACTTTTACAGTGGGATCAACTCTGAAAACGCAAATAAACAGCTATTCCATACTTTTTGTCGAAAGTCTATAAAAAATCATATACTTAGAACAGCAGTTTTTTTTACGTTTTCAGAGTTGGTCTCATAGTAAAAGTTGTTCAAAATTTGCCTTAAAAAAATATAGATGTCACCGCTTAAGGCTCCGACACCGGTAGACAAACACATAGTATAGCTGTTTTATTTTTCTCGAGCTGACCCATAGCACAGAATATAATTATAATTGAGAACTTACGGTACCAATAATAAAAGTCGTTCACAATGACGGTTCTGGATAACCCTGTATAAGCCGCGCCACACAAGTCGGCGGATGTGAAGTTAGCTACAAGCTGCGCAATATCCAATCCTGACTGAAGCTCACATAAAGCTGCACGTTGATTGTCAATTGCGCAGCTTGTAGCTTACTTCACATCCGCCAACTTGTGTGGCGCGGCTTATACCTATCTTATCTATCGGCTTATACCTAGTCTGAAAGTTGAAGAGTGTCACTGGCTACGATTACGCGGGCAAAGTCAGGGATAAAAGATAGTTATCTATATTTCACTGGCAAAAGTAGGTAGGTAATAAAACCTAATCAAAAATGCACAAAGACTATAATTATGATTGGGGAGGATCACGGAGGTGCGAAGTGGGATTAGAACCCGGATTAGACATGTCGGACGGACACCGGTCACTTCGAGCCGTTGGACATTAACAAAGGGATGGGCTTACAGGATCCAAGCTGCTTTAAGGCATATTACAATGTTAGGGGTCCGTTGTAAAACAAGTAATCTTAAAAAGTGTATAGAAAAATTGATAATAATTAATATCAATTGTTGTCTCATATCACTCTCATGTAAATTACGACAACTCGCGAACACACATTTTACTGAATTATGATTGTTTTTTTTTTTTGAGCCCTCCCGAACCAAATTGATGTACATAACGAAATTGTTACAATTTTCTGGATCTGCTTCAAAACTAATGAAACAAAATAAATTGAATGTTTTTGGGAATCCCATAAGTTGGTCCCATATTGAGATCAATTCATGAGTCCCATTAGAGGGCCAACTCAGTTCAACATACAATGTTTTTTTCTACTTATAAATTCTGAAAAGAATTTCGCAAATTGCTCCAGAAACAACGGAGATATATATCGGAACAAAATCATTTACTTATTGAAAATTGGTTAATAATGTACGAAACATTTTCATTTGATTTTGATTACAAAATACTCGTAGCAGAACCTGAATGGAAATTATTCCTCTCCGTTCCTCTCAGTTTGTTTAAACGCCTGTAAGTTTTCTTTGAGCAAATCTCATTGCTGTGCGTTGCGATCAATTTTCTGTCATGCCCATGAAGATTATTATTTAAAAGATTTTTTTGAAGTGATTTTGTTGAAAACTTCGTTACCTGCGTTGTGCACTTTTTGGGGTGGATAAAAAATGTTAAACTCGCGCTAGGACACGTGACTGATTGAAAATTCGTAAGACGAAGGGAGCAAATTTTCGCTTCTGCCACCACTACCGGAGTGCAACTCGTTGTGTTATTTAATATCCCTATGTCCAGCAGAGGCTGTCCTATGGCTACTGTGGACTTGGCGCCATTTATGTAGTTATAAGCGTCTTGTAGACAACTATGCAGTGAGATTTACGTTATTAGTGTTGTACTTAATTAATCTGCAAGTCACTGTTACTTTAATTTCCTGGAGTAAAAAGGTTGGAATTGTTTTTATTATGCATTTCCTGTTATCGGCTGATTAGTAAGGTGTAACAATGAGTAGGTACTGTGAAATAGAGAGGTGTTGCACTGCACTGCTAATTAACAAAATAAAACAACAAGTCATTTAATTTGCATGGATTAAGAAAATGCGAAAATAATCTAGTACGTAATAATATGATAACTTAATGAATAAATAATGGAACATTTCAATACGCTTTATCTATTCCTATTACCTACACTCAGCCGAACAACTTGAATAAAAAAAAAAATATTAGGTATACTATACAGCGTTATTTCTAATCAATTAGCATCCTTTTAGGGCTTCGAGCAATATGCTCGAAGTTTTAGAGGCTTATTCTGTACATTAAAACCATTATTAAAACTTAACAATTTTTTTTCTGCGACTTTTGTCAAAAGTAAAAATGTTCGCAAGTGTATGGAACAGCTGATTTTTTTTTTGAGTATTGGACAAAAGTCGCAGAACATAATAAGTTGTTATTCTGATACTTCATGCTCGTGCATCTCGACCATGATGTACAGCATTATGTACCGAACATTTTGACTATAAAAAATTTGGTACTTGATGTGCGTGAGTCATTACGCGTATGTCAATGTTAAAGCCTCGCGTATCAAGCTAGGTATAGTGTATCTCTGTGATTGGCACTGTTTTCTGTAAATTGCGAATTTGTTTGGAATATTCGATGGTAGCGCTCTCGTACAAGTTGATTATTCAAATAATACCTAGTTGTATTATCAGTATAGGACGATTCTCCCGCCCTACTAGGTAATTATTATAAAAACAAAATACCTTGTAATTAGGAATAAGGTCTGTTCATATAATTCAATTTTTATTGGAAATTAATAAAAAGGACCTAAATAGTAAAAGGGGATAGTTCAAAGTTTTTAGTGAAGCTTAGTTTTAGTAGTGATATAATTGACCCATACTGTGATGTCTGTGACATTTGAAAATTGTGATGTTTGAAAGAAAATTTAAATTTATTGAAGTTAAATAAATACTTATTTAATTATTTATTTCCCGTTTCAGATTCGGGCAGTGAATCAGGTTCACACAAGAGTGGTCGAGCGCGCACCTCCGCTGCGGCCGATGGGAAACCAACCAGAGTCAGGACTGTCCTCAATGAAAAGCAACTTCATACTCTCAGGTAACACTGGTACTTAATTTTTTTATTGTCTTTGAACACTGCATTTTCGGAAAGATAACAGAAAAAAATAGGTTCAGTTTTCAGTCACGTAGTAACAATAATCGGATAGAAACTTTCTTTTTTATGATAAACATTACAAAAATTGACGCGTTCGCAGGATTTGAACCTGCATCCTTCTGGGATTCCGGCCCAGATGCTTTGTCCAAATTAAGCTAGAAACGCTTGTGTGCGAAGACGTCAAATTAGAATTAGAATTGGTTTTAAAGCAGTTCTCACAGATGGCGCTTCCAACAACGTAGTAACTAGTTGGCAAACATGATAGACATTCTCTAATTCGACGTCTTCGCACACAAGCGTTTCTAGCTTAATTTGGACAAAGCATCTGGGCCGGAATCCCAGAAGGATGCAGGTTCAAATCCTGCGAACGCGTCAATTTTTGTAATGTTTATCATAAAAAAGAAAGTTTCTATACACCTAGTGTGTGAAGCACGATAAAAATCATTTTCATTGATTAAGCAATGCGCCATTTCTCGTTAATGGTAAGAAGTTCTAATATTTTCACATTAAGTGACTGACTGGTTTTAAAGCAGTTCTCACAGATGGCGCTTCCAACAACGTAGTAGGTAACTAGTTGGCAAACATGATAGACATTCTCTTATTCGACGTCTTCGCACACAAGCGTTTCTAGCTTAATTTGGACAAAGCATCTGGGCCGGAATCCCAGAAGGATGCAGGTTCAAATCCTGCGAACGCGTCAATTTTTGTAATGTTTATCATAAAAAAGAAAGTTTCTATACACCTAGTGTGTGAAGCACGATAAAAATCATTTTCAATAATCGGATAAAATAAATCTGTCAAATATGACATAATGGTACTGCTCAGATGATTTTTTTACTAGGGAAAATCACCAACATTCTTTGAAAATTTTACGGTTTTTCAATAGCCTTGCCAGACACCCCATGGTTTCTAACGGTTTAAAAATTAAGATCCTAAAATCCAAGACACGGTGGATCACTATGACACCATGAATCAGTACGCAATGAAAATTGATAAACAAACAAATGCATACATAAAACACCCACACACCCCAATTTGTAACAACATAAACAATAAAATTTGAGTGTAATAATTAGGCACCGCTAATAATTTTGGTTTAAATTTCAACTTCATACATTATCATACTAAAAATTAAAAAATATTCCGAATCAAAATAAGCATTTTTGTACTTTTCAGAACATGCTACGCAGCCAACCCTCGTCCCGACGCCCTGATGAAGGAGCAGCTCGTAGAGATGACCGGGCTCAGTCCGCGAGTCATCAGGGTCTGGTTCCAGAACAAGAGATGTAAAGACAAGAAGAAGACCATTCAGTTGAAGATGCAGATGCAGCAGGAGAAGGTGGTTATCATTATATTCATTCAATCAAAGTTTTAGTGCCAAATTTCAATTAGATTTTCACGTCAGACAGGGTGGCAACATCATTGTATATATGTATTATGTAGTGGGTGTACCGGTTGTGGCCATTAGGTGTAAAAATTATTGAATAAATGATAATTATAAACAATGTAATACCATAAATATTGTTTGTGTGAATCTAAATGTTTCAAAATTTCTTTTAAAATATTAATTTAACATAGAATTGTCTTTTTAATCCTTAAAATTCAAAGTGGCTACAAATGGTACTAAGGTGGCCACAACCGGTGCGTCTACCCTATTACTCAGATTAATTTAACCATCAATCAAGTAGCTATTTTGAGCATATATAGATTTTTTTATTTATAAAAGAAGTAAAAGTAAGAGTATCTGTCTCATTGATTTTTTTTCTTTAACAGTTTTCGTATGATTATCAGGTTAGAGAAATGTTTTAGTAATCATTTGAAATTAAAACGTTACCTTGTTGTATACAGTTGAACCATTGATTTCGTGATATCTTTAAAATTCGATTTCACTTTATACGTGAATAATTTTGATGGAAATGTTAAAATATACACAAACTGATGGCTCACATAAAGTCTTAAAAGTAAAACACGAAACACAGTTTCCTTTAAGAATTTGTATATTATTACTGCCATGCTAAATACCGGCTGCACTTTTAGAGTCATTGGATGCCAAATTCACGAAGTTTTTGTCTTTTTACCAACTTACTAGTACAGCGTTGGTGGCTTGGCTTAATAACGTATTTCAAACAGGAAGGCCGTCGTCTCGGCTACATGTCGATGGGAGTACCGCTAGTGGCGGGCTCGCCGGTGCGGCACGAGGCCAACTCGCTGGCCCTGGAGGTGACAGCTTACCAGCCGCCGTGGAAGGCGCTCTCGGACTTCGCCCTTCATGCGGACCTCGACCGCGCGCCGCACCACAGCGCGGCTTTCCAACAGCTAGTCAATCAGGTTGGTTGTTACCTGCCAGTTTCTACTAACTGATGTGGGCGTATATTCTGTAGCTTTCGTACTATGTCGTTTAATCATGAACACAATACATGGAATCAGACGGATTTTACATAAAAATCTGTTGTAGGTCTGTTGTGTAATGATGGCAAGTAATAGTAAATTTTACTACAAATACAAAATTATTTTGATAAAAAATGGTAGAATTATTTGTTACTGGCTAAGCTGGATATTAAGAGCTCTTGTCTTGGAAGTTTATTTATACTATTTAGGAAACGTTATTATAGTAAAGAACTCTTATTTAAAAAAGAGAGCGATAGTTTTCCCCGGTCGAATTTAGACTCGCTTCGTGTGCCATCTGATTTTCGTCTATCGTCGTTCGGTGTCATCGACCAGTCCTATCTAATAATTAAAACTCAGCTTACAAAGTACAGCAGGTGCCCCGGTTGTGGCCACTGACCCGGTTGTGGCCAATGTTGTGTTAAAATTATTGCATAAATGGTAATTATAAACAATGTAACAACTTTAATATTGTTTGCGTGAATCTCAAATTACATTTTTTTTAGTTTTATTTAAACGTTGAATTGTCTAATTAATCGTTAAAATTCAAAGAGGCCACAAATGATACTAAGATGGCCACAACCGGGGCACCTGCCCTATTAAGTTAGTTGGTCATCTGTTTTTTTTCGTCTGTACTTATATTTTTTCTTTACTTTTTCTTCATCATAACTAACATTGTTATAACTTACCAGCTCAATTTATCCAAAATCACTATCATAACAGTCCCTTGTTACCAGAGCAGCAAAAAATGAAACGTAACATCGCAAGTGGTTTTTGTTTCAGATGCACGGCTACGATGTTCCATCCCTCCCCCCGCCCCGGCCCCCGCACGCCCCTGGCGAAGACAACTATGTCACCTACCTTGAAAGCGACGACAGCCTTCCGCCATCACCCTAGTGTTGCCTCTCCTAACGCCCTGATGCTGAGGGCTAATGGATGTGAAATAACTAAACCTATTATCCTACTATACCTGCGCTATCCCTAGCCGAGGCGTTGAGTCTATAAAATAAATACGAAAAAAACGCAACAACGAACGAGATCTACTCTGAACGAGAGTAAACAAAACAGAATATGCAAGATTTATGACACAACGCTTCAGTTATTAATTGCGTAATACTAGAAAATTCTGAAAAATGCATTCTAATTCATTTTAGGCAAGGAAATACAAACTTTCTTAGTACTTACAAATAAAATTTTTCTATAGGTAAATATATAACAAATGTTCGTTGGGCATTCTTACACGACCAAGTGTTAAAAAATATTTTATGCTAACTTATTTGGTTGCTAACAAAACAAAATTTATAACACCAAAATGGATTCTAAAACACAGTTAGCATTTGTTGTAACAATCACTTAGGTATTTCAAAAAATTTCCATTTTATACCTATCATCAGATGTTTCAATACTAGTACGTATGCATTAATGTAATGAAAAGTGTGATTATAGTTATAACAATCATAGTAAGTTATATAACTAATCTAAATTGAAATATTTAGGGATAATTTATATTACGACGGGGCAGGCCCGGGACGGGCCGTATAGGGCCTGTATGACGCACGTTCCATACATTTTTGTTCTGGCCCGTACAACGCCCGCCCGGCTTTTACACAAAATGTATGGAATGTGCGTCGTACGGGCCCCGTTCGGCCCGTCCCCGGCCCGTCCCGCGCACGTATCGTCCTAATATAAACCATCCCTTAGTGTTACTATGAATCTGCATCTACTTAGTAAAACATACCTAGGTCAGTATAATATGTGGGATCGTGCAAGTTTTTTTTTTCTAAAATTTTTATTAACTTAATATTTACGTAATGTTTACCATTAGTAAAATAATTGAGTTTTTTAATTACCAATGTACCTACTTATTTTCATATTTTACACAAGATCTGTTAAAATTTAGTATAATGTAAATAAATATATAATAATTTGTATTAAAATAATGTACATATATTTGTAAAGTAATCGAAAATAATTGTAACTAGGTTATATCAATTAAAATTATATTTTAGAATAGTATCATTGAGTATTTGGGAATTTCGTTGTACATAGAAAATTACATGACGAACACTTTATTCATTATTATTATTTTCTATGCTGTTTATATTATGTTCCTGTAATTAAATTAATCTGATTGTTTGTTTATGTAATCTTAACAAAACAATAATGTCCTTTAGTTAGTAATTTAATATAACTTATTAGCTTTCTACTTTCAAAGATGTACCAAGCTGGTTTTAAACACTAGGGATGATTATCAGTGATTAGGTTGAATCCTACTAGTAGCCTTCGCAGATAAAAACAAAGCTCGAGTACATACATCATCATCACAAATGAAAGTACGAGTATTTTGCAATTACTAACTGTAATATCATGTTGTCGCTAAGTTGCAATACAATCTAGGTGAAATCGATAGTACAAATGCGAAATAAAGTCCATCAAATATGAGATTATTTGTTATTCCGTGTACAAGAACAGCAAACTTAGTCGGTTTACCATTGGGCGTTGTTTTTTTGTGTGAGGGCTCATTTTAAAAATTATCTTCGATAGAGATTATAAATTGTTAATTTATTCAGTACCTAGTTAAAACACTGTATCTAGATTGTGAGCATAATAATAATTATGATAAAACAAAAAGGTGTGTTTTATTTCATATCTCTGAAGTACAGAAGGAGTAGGCAAAGGACCGAGGCAGATGGCACTATAAGTGAGAGGCCTATACCTAGCAGTGGTTTAAAGAAGGCTATGGATGATGTACAGAAGGGTTAGTCCAGGATCACATGTAAATTGAAACTACAGCTGTTTCCGTATGGCTCTATACATGTTTGTACAGCGCCCCTGGCGGAAACGAGGAAGAATTCACCAAAATGTATGGAGCCACACGCGAAGTAATCTACGCAAAACTTGGACTAAGGGCGCAGTGCGACATAAAGAGTTGAATATAAATGAGGACGCCATCATCGCTTTGTTACCATATTTAGCATCATTTTGTTTTTGATGACACTATTTCTCTTCACAATACACAAAATAACACAATACAAGAAAAATGCAATTAACAATGATTTTAAGCTAGTGATTATAGCAGAAGTGACTTTTGCATTGGCACAAAATTATCCAGGATATTTTTTTTACTTAATCTTCTATTCTAATTCTATTTAATCTTAAAAATATCAGCAGAGAGCTACAAACTGATACCATACTGTTTTTTTTTAATTTGCCGCTCTATTTCAGTGTTAACTTTCAGTAGCCAACCAATGCAATATTATTATTCAATCGCTTCCTTGCCAACATATTTTAGAGGGAATTGTGGGAGATTTAATAATGATCCTAGTAACATTTGGTCGCTTTCGCTGACACTGACATCGGTGACATTTCAGCAGTGTTATCAACAGTGCTACCAACCCTACTGTTTTAATAGTAGATATACTGTTTTCACATTAATGACCCAATAATCTGTATCTCTTAATTTTTACTGTTTTCTAATAAGCGTTTAGCGCCACCTAAATACGCTATGAAATATAGGAAAAAGCATGAAAATATTGAAGATGAGGCAATTGAGGATGAAAGTGAAAATAATTTTATTTGAAAATGAATTTCATTTGATTTTTGATTTCTATTAGGTTGTAATCTTTAGTTATAAGTACCTAATATAACAATGTTCTGAGTTCTAAATTCTAACTCACAACTTGAAAAAGGGAAACGTAAAAGCGGAGGCCAGTTTCTCAGAAATAAAGATGTCCTGAAGAGGCAAATGAAGGGGTGTGGGATCGAAACCTCATCATGGGAATCTCAGGCTGCCGACCGTACGTCATGGAGACAACAAGTACCTACATACCAACGTGTAGGTACCTACGCATTTGAGGTCCAAAGGAGGCGTGATTTAAACCTAAAAAAAGACCATCTCAAAAACAAACCGCCGTCCAACATTACATACAATTACATAAATGGAGTCCTCACATGTAGCCACTGTCCTAGGACATTTAGCACTAAAATTGGGTACATCAGCCATGTGAGGACTCATCAGTAACCATACCCATGTACAGAAAATGATCGCCGTAGCCGAAATCGGCTTGGAAGACATCATAACAATGTATGTGAGTCCTAGTAACTAATATCTTTCAGCCATAATAAAGGTAGATGATTATTGTTATAATTTTAAGAGAAAAGTAAGAAATCTGCCCCATCTTACTAAATGTATTGTTTTCTCCTGTTTTTATTGGTAAGCTGCTGTTTTTTACTTTTCTGGAGTTGGCGACACTGGTTATCAACTGTCAAAATGATAAAGTTTGTTTATCAGTCAGTCAGATTAGTGATATCCAGCGGGACTACCGCTGTTTTATTTTAGATTTTGTGCACTGAATATGAATGAAATTGTTAAATAAAATTAAGTATAAAACAGTAACATAATGTCGGCGAACTTTGAAGAGAACGATGGTCACAGGCGACCACGAAAAGGAGTAGAAATGGTAAGTTTATTTACTCTGTCTCTACTTCTTGATAATAAAAAAGTCATGAAAAAGTTAACTAATCATAGTACCTAACTTCTCAGATTAACTGATAAAGGGCTATTGCATAGAGGCCGGTAGCGATTTTGTAATTACCTATAAATTTACTTTATCTGTTAATTATTTACCAATCAAAGTTTGTAGGTGTAAATAAAGTTAAATAAATAATTGCATGTAATAATCATGAGATATTTGCCTTAGCTTATGGTATCTCTAAAATGAATTGTACACCATTAAGGTATGTTTCCGAACTCTGCTGTAGGCAGTAGCAGCAGGCAGCAGTGCTGCCGCAGCGCTACTTTTCCTCATATTGCTGCCGCGACAATGCTGCTTAGCTCGGAATGTAATCTCATATAAACTCTGCTCTCTAACACTACTGCGGTGTTGCTGCTGCCTGCAGCGGAGTTCGGAATCATACTTTAAGCCATAAAAGCTCAAACTTATGCATAATGTCTAGAAAATACAACATTCATTACCTATCTAGTCTTTCTTGGACTCATTTATGCACCTATTTATTCAATTAAATTCTTAATAATTATTAAGACATAATACTAACTTTTAGTAGGTATTTAGGTACGAACTAACTTCAGTGTCAATCATCATTACAAATAACAAAATAGTATGAAGTCCATAAAGTTATTTAAGGTAGTTATTTCCTCTTCACATATTTATTACAATTAAATACCCGGAGATATAAAAATACTTCAAAAACTACCTAATAAGTTAAGAATTTTGATAAAAACAAAGTAATTGCTCATAACGCTATAAAACTAAGCAAAATTGTTTTATCACTTTATTGTCTTTAGATCCCTATTTAACTGCTGCTTCATAAAAGTTTTATCAAAAACGATATTATGTTTTATTACTCCTGCTCATGTTTATTAATCATGACCTACAGCAAAGTCCAATATGACATTATTACATCCTCATACCAGTCATAGGACTTCCACTGCTGGACGTTGGCTTAGGACCTGCACTGCTGGACATATAGCTGGATAATAGCCATGGTGGTCTAGTGGTAGTGACACCCTCCTTACCATTATTGTCAGATTCAAATCCCGGTCCCGTACCAATGAGTTCATCGGAATTTGTGTACGGAATTTAACACCACTGGCTTTTCGGTGAAGGAAAACATCATAAGGCAACCATTATAGATCCATAAAAGAAATTAAATTGCACATGCGAAATATATCCATAAAATTGCACATGTGATTCCAACAAACAGCACTGGGCCAGCGTGGTGGATATAATCCAATCACCCTTTGAGCCTATATCCTACAGTGGATTATTAAAAAGGCTGGTACAGTACAGTGATAAGAATGAAAAATATCAACCATCATCTGCACATGTTTATGATTTCACAGTGGTGTTACGAAGTTGTTAAATAGTAAAAAAAATATGAAAATACTCATATTCTGAAACAATTAACAACCTCGCTTACCATCAGGCGAGTTAAAGTAGTTAGTTGGTAAAAAATATATACTCGTATTTTGATTGGCATTGGAGAGGCATGTTAAGGTGCATATTACTTTGTTTGGATAAAATAAATGAGCAATGGAACATTTTTTTCTCATCAGTCTTTTTTCCAGTACTTTTTAATAAGCCTATATTTAGTTCATTTATGGGCTCCATTAATTTGGAAAAACACCACAAATATATTAAACTTATAAGCATATATCACATAGTTAATCCTCACTAAGCTAGTGGAATGAAATAAAACAAAATATAATATTCCTTATCAGGGCTTGACCGCCACACATGAATTGTTTATCTACTTTCCGAAATAAATATCTATTTAATGGAGCAAGGTGTAAATAATACCCATTTGTAGTTGCAGCCAGATTTAAATAATACCCACATTATGTAGTATATATTTCTGAACTAAGAAAAGTGATAATACAATTTTGATAGTAAGTAATTTTTATAAATTTTAGAGTCCTGCGTACTTGTGACTGAACTCTGAAGTATTGTTTATGCAAAAATATAAATACAATGATTGAGGCTATTTTTACAAGGAATACTGCCCTTCTTGAGGCTTATATAGCCCTTTAGGGTCAATACGAGGGTCAAACTGAAAGTTCTTAGAACTGGCCACTTATAAACAATATAATAAAAAAATAATTCTATAATTTGAAAATAGAACTCTTTGCCAATATTACTGAGTATATACTTCATTCATTTGTCATTTGTTTTACGATTTGGCGGCAAATTGAAAATTGTCTGTGTCACGTCAACATGAATTTAACACGAGAAAATTTTCGTGCAATGATTTTTTATGACTTTCGATGTCATTTAAGTCAACAAGAAAGTTATGATAGACTACGATTGGCCTTTCACGATGAAGCCCCATCTCGTGCGACTGTTTACAACTGGTTTAATGAGTTTAAACGTGGTCGCACTAATCTCACTGATGATTTACGTGAGGGACGGCCTTCTACGGCGACGACTGAAGATAACATCTGTGTTGTGCGGCGTATGATAGAGACTGACAAAAGAGTGACCTATCAGCAGATTCGGACAAGCTTAGGCATCGGTATGAGTCAAGTGCACAAAATCCTACACGAACATTTAGCGGTCAGGAAGCTTTGCGCCCGGTGGATACCTCATAATTTGACTGAGGCTCAAAAACTCCATCGTGTGGATTGGTGCCGTAAAATGATTGAAAGATTTAACGGAGGTGACTCAAATGCTGTGTTCGACATACTAACAGGTGACGAAAGCTGGATTTACTGTTATGATCCTGAAACCAAAAGACAATCTGCTCAGTGGGTGTTTCCTTTCGAGGAGTTGCCAACTAAAGTGAAGAGAGATCGAAGTGCGGGGAAAAAAATGGTGGCCTCGTTCTTTGGAAGGATAGGTCATTTCGCGACAATTGTGTTAGAGGATCAAAAAACAGTTTCTGCAGAATGGTACACTACCAATTGTTTGCCACTTGTCTTGGAAAAAGTTCGAGAGAAACGACCTCGCAGTAGGATCCTCCTTCACCACGACAACGCCTCATCGCACACCGCCAAGCGAACGATCGACTATTTGGCGACATCAAACGTTGAATTACTGGGTCACCCGCCGTATAGCCCCGACCTCGCGCCTTGTGATTTTTATTTATTTTCAAAAATTAAAGAAAAACTTAAAGGAAAGCGGTTTATGAATGCTGAAGAAGCGGTGGCTGCGTATCGCGATGCCATTGAAGAGACCCCTAAGGACGAGTGGGCAAAGTGCTTTTCCCAGTGGTTCCATCGCATGCAGCGGTGTATTGACGTGAATGGACAATATTTTGAAAAGATATAATAAAACTAATAACTGGCTAATGTAATCAGTTTTTGATTTTCTAAGAACTTTCAGTTTGACCCTCGTATAGTCCTTTTCAAGACAGATATAATTTAAATAAAAAATATAAAGTTATAAGCGTTTAATGTTTTCAAAATTTTCTTCAGTAGAAACTTGTAATTAGCTTACATGTTAATCTATTCAAGTTCACAAGTTGTTATATAAAAGCTGTTAGTTTCTAAGATTGTAAAAATAAAATAAATATAGCATCGTCTTAGCACAGTATGCTACTGTGATCCTAGGGTCCGCATAGCCTTGTTTTGCGCCAATATAGCTTTTCTAAGGGCCAATATAGCTCTTCCCAGGGCCAATATAGCTCTTCTCAGGGCCAATATAAGTCTTCTCAGGGCCAATATAGCTATCCTCATGGTTAATGAATGCTTTTAGAAACAGCCAAATAAAAGATGCAAAATTCAAATACAAAACAAAAATTATGTATAGTTAATTTGATTACACACAGATCTTGATTGTTCTTTTATTAATAAAAAACTTATCATTTTTAAATGCTGATTAACAATGCAAAAAACATTAATTACAATGCGTATAGTGAATGATGATAACAATAATTTATTGCAGTAAAATGAGCAACATAAAATATGTAAATATGACCTTAAATATGTTCTGAGGATTTAAGAAATTGAATTGTTCAAAGGTACTAATTATGATACTTTGTGTAGGAATTTACCACCCTGAATATATGTTCTGATGCATAAATAAATCTTCTGTAGAAATGTACAATACAAAAGTAGATAAGTAAATAAATGGTTCAAGTTATTTCACTCCGCATAAAATAATATTTAAAAATGATAAAAAAGGTTAAATTTATAGCTACCACCATAATTTCCATTTACAAGTTTATTGGTATTTGACTATTCAGATGAATATTAAAATAATCGTATTATATTAAGAGTAACTAAGGTTAACCGCAAACGAGCGTTCGTCCACAACCACGAATGCGGCCACAAACGCTGCTATAGGCCAAATCATACAAGTCGGCGGATGTGAAGTTAGCTACAAGCGGCGCAATAAATCCAACCCTGAATGAAGCTCACATAAAGCTGCGCGTGATTGAGTTTCGCGCAGCTTGTAGCTAACTTCACATCCGCCGACTTGTATGATTCGACCTGTACCAATCATGGGCACTAGAGAGGGCACGGCACCGAAAAATCGTGCCCTCCTAATGCCCCACAAACGCTGCTACCTCTGAAAAAGAAAAATAAAGATTCATTCTTCGAGCAAATATCTACAGAGCCACAGTCCCTAAGTGAAAGTAGTAAAAAAATGTCCGAGCGCCGGCATACATACCGACTTAGATATTTACATGAATTATTTTACAATGACCCGTTTTCTCGAATCTCTACATTTTGTTACCTAATTAGTGCTTGTAAACGAGCACTTTGGCATCGCGCGGCGTTGTAGTTGGCTTGCACCATGTAGCTTGGGCAGGGTTTTGGATCGGGTTTTTGCACGATTGTGACTCTATAGATATTTGCTCGAAAGATTCATTGCAACGTGATCTGAAAACGCAATCTTCTAAATCGCGCATCAAGGTTGCGTTTTCAAGGGCAGCGCTACTAAACATGGCTTCGAGCTTAGTGTTGTTAATACAACTATCTATTTCCCAATATCTATCGATAAAACGTTCGATACAAGATTAAAATAGGCCTAATAAAATTTAATGACGTCTATGAAGTTAGCTATAGGACGAAATCCGTGCCCACCCAAGACATTTCTATGCCTAGCCCTGAAAACTAAAGTCAAAATAGTAGGCAACTGCCACCCCTACAGATAATCTCTAGCTTCGTAAATGTCATCGATGCGATGTTACTCCAGACGAAAAATGTGAGTTTGGGGCGTGTCTGCGTTTCTGTCCAGTGTCCACAGTCCGCGCTTGTGGCCGAAGCCAGCGTTAGTAGCCGCGTTTGTGGCTCGTGTGCGGTGGTACTAAGTAGTAGGTAGGATGATACCAGCCAAGACAAACCCGTAAATATGTAATTGATGTTAAAATGTGCGTTTTTGGATTAGTTAATTTTCTCAAGGCTAAGTTAGTAGGTGTAATTGGGCGTAATGTTTTGATTTTTTAAAGTGAAAACTTTAAAGGCCTTACTTCTAAAGTCTTCAAAGGGTAATAAGAAAGCAATAGTAATAAAAAAGTAAGAATTTTTTTTGAACTACTTAGATGGTTAAACTATTAAGATTTATTTATTTATTAGATGGTTAATTATTGTAATATATTTTTTTATTTTTTAAAAAGTGAAAACTCTAAGGCCTTACTTTTAATCTAAATTTTCACACAGTCTACTAACCATCCGGCGGATCGAACGAAATAGGTAATAAGAAAGTAAGAAAACCTTTGTGAAGTAGATGGTTTATGTCTGGGGTGCCGGGTTCAATTCCCGGCCGGATTGATATTTTTCTTTTTTCCATGTTTTTTTGTGTGTTCCGCAGCATTTCCGATACAGGGAGATGATAAAATGGGAAACCTTTCCCATTTTATTCTACTTTTTGATGAATTATGTATGATGTAGGACCGCGATGGATGCAGGCCGCTTCCAACCGGGCTTATTGGAAATCTATAGGTGAGACTTATTCCAGCGGTGGACGTCTTACGACTGATGGATGGGTGTATTTTGTCTTATTAAAGACTATTTGGTGACTACTTCTCCAATTCAGAACTGTGCGTCCTTATCTGTAAGCTGTGTCCAGCAGTGGGCGTGTTATGGCTGAGATGATGAGATCAAAAATATCAGAACAACATGGCGCACCGCATCGAATAAGTCTGCGCTTGACCATCAACTCCCCTGATGGTATAAGCCGAATCACACAAGTCGGCGGATGAGAAGTTAGCTACAAACTGCGCTATATCCAATCGACGCGCAGCTTTATCTCAGCTTCAGTCAGAATTTGAACTTCACATCCGTCGACTTGTCTTGATTCGGATAAGTGACGTTGTGTTCAAAGATGAAACACGGAGACTTTTTTTTGTTTTTTTTTTTTTTTTAAATAGGTTTGCGTTTGACTACACACTGCCTGATGTTAAGCAGATATGCGGTCAGTAATACGCTTACCTAGAAGATACCTATTTACTCGAGATTTGAAGACACCTACATTGTACTTTAGAGGGAAGACAGACCCAGGCAAAGACGTTCCACATTCTGGCTGTTCGTATGAGCAATGTAAGCCGTGGTGGTCAAGAGGTAGTGACACCCGCCTCACAATCGTGAGGTCGTGGGTTCGAATCCCCGGTCCCGTACCGATGCGTTCTTTGGAATTTATGTACGGAATTTCACACCACTGGCTTTTCGGTGAAAGAAAACATCGTGAGGCAACCTGCATACGTCCGTAGAAGAAATTCGATGGTGTTTGTGAATCCACCAACCCGCACAGCCAGCGTGGTGAATATGGCCCAATCACCCTTCGTGGGTAGGCCTACGTCCTGCAGTGGACTATTAAAAATGCTGGTACAGTACAGTACAGTATGAGGAATGTGGACTCAAAACGCTTGGTTCTAACGCGTAGATCTTAGTAGAATCTCTACTAAATCGTAATTTCAATGTAAACTTTTGATGTTTTCAGAATATGTCGTACACCGGAGTCCCGACCAACGAATACGACAATGGCCGAGACGAAAAGCCCTGGCAACGGGTTAATACTCTCATTTTATTACTTTATTCTCTATGACTGCCGGAGATTAGACGTGTACATGAGCAGTGTGCGAGGAAGAATCCACCAATAGCAATCACGTTACACCTGAGCTCCATTTTTGAAAAATAAACGACTTTAAGAATCGCATACAATGCTATCCTTTTCTGACTAATAGTTTCAATGCTCGGTCTTACTCACTCCTCTCAAGTCAAAGAAAGCTAGAGCATGCAAATGCAAAATTCAAGCGATTCTAAGTCACTTCTATCGCTTCAAAAATTGAATTTCTGAACTGAAGTGAATATTTCTAGATTTATTCCGCACATACCTACTGCTCATCTACGTTTTATGCCTGGCAGAAAAGAAGCCTTGATCAAGGGTTGTCGTGCACTAAGCGGCCAGGTCACACAACATATGGCCCATGTGACCAAACTGAATTTTCTTCATTAATCTGACAGTTTTCTTCCATAAAAGGAATATAAACTATTTACTGCATTAAATTCAAGCTATTTTCTTTAAGAATAAGACATAAAGAAAGTAATTTTTCCATTTAATTGGATTAAAAAGGCTTTTAAATCTGGCCATCAGTATGCTGAGTGTGAGTTTTGTCGTAAACATGACGCGCTCTTCGGCGAGCGCGTAAGCATGTAATTTGTATGAAGAATGTACAGCGCCACCAGCGGCGCGTTTTTGAAACACAACAAGTTCATACAAATTACATGCTTACGCGCTCGCCGAGGAGTGCGTCATGTTTACGCCAAAACTCACACTCAGCCTACAGGATCTGCTTCAAATCTACCTTACAGTTCTTGTACCAGACCTGTTCAGGCTGCCTATTGCACGTTCTCCTTAAGTATTTGTAGTTTTCATTTTCAATACTTCACAATTATTTCATTTATTAATCGTGTCTTCTGCTAGACATTGAGCTTTATCAGTTAACAAATGCACTAACTGACGTTGCATTACTCATTTTTTTATCATTACATCTCACATCTTTTCCTTTCTTCAATCCGTTCTCTTAGTAAAGAACAGGTTTGTACTTATGTTAGTATGTTTTACTATTAATCTTTTTTCATAGGCAGTGTAAATATTGTTTTGTTAATTTTGTGTTTTAATTTTATTTTTGTCATAATTTTAGGTGGTTTACCAGATGACTAAAAGGGGGAAACATTTATATCAACCAGTCAAATCTGTAAGTTACCAGAAATTGGGCTTAGTACTGGGGCTTAGTGTGTTATTATATTATTGGGATAGTTGTCGTATTTTTTCGATATGTTTTATGTTTAAGAAGCAAATGTACTCGTTTGAGAATTTGCGGTTATATTTTTTTTTTATTATTATAGTTATTTTGTGTTTGTGATCGTCTTTTTCGGGAATTTGTGAATGTCCTTATATTAGCTGGTATATTTAAGTAGTTATTGAAGATGTTTGGTAACGGGAAGAATCTTTTATATGAACTGCTTCAATATAGCTAAGAATATTATATCTTCGTAAAATTAACTGCTTTGCCTCAGTCCTACGAAGATCGTCGAAGATTAGCTTTCGATCTGCTCAACACTCTTTAAAATATTCCAATGCTTTTTCTTAGTAGTCATCGTAGAAACAACGACCAAATTGGTCCATGCTGATACGAACTTTGTAGTGCATGGTAACCTTAAATGTTTTCTTACCAAATTTTCTGTAATGAGTACTGTTTTATAAAATTATATGATGTATATTTTGCATTACATTTTCGTAATTAAAATTCGGTATGTAATGTTTTTATGACTCTAATAACATAACATAATTTTTCGACTGTATTATGTACTTATGTTGAAATCACCTTTTTCAAAAATGATACCTATGGGTTTGTTTATGTGCTAATTTGAGTAAATCACTTCTTGTGGCCATCTTAATATCATTTTTGGCTACTTTGAATTTTAATGATTATGTAGACAATTTTCATAATACGATAATATTTTAAAAAAAATTTCAAACTTTGACATTCATACAAACAATACCCATATTACGTAGGTATCTACCTAGGTAACTAGGTAGGTTTTAACCTTGCCTAAATAACTGAGACTAAAACACTAACTGGAAACAACTACAAGGAGATGATTCGCATAGTACAGGGACTTTCTTAGCAGTACCTAATTATATGCTCATCATTATAACCAACTTTTAATATGGGGCCAACCCCAAATCTCAAAAAAAAAAGACAGCTTTTTCATACAGTATGTTGCAAGTTAGTGTATGTATGGTACAGCTGATTATTTTCGCAATGACGCGAATCGCAGTTGGTCCCGTAGTGAAATTTGTTCATAATTGTATGTTTATTAGTTACTAGCTTTTGCCCGCGGCTCCGCCCGCGTGGTATTTTGACTTTTGTGCTATCCCACAGGAACCTGTTATTTTTTCGGGATAAAAAGTATCCTATGTCACTTTCCGGCCCTTGAACTATATCCATGCCAAAAATCAAGTCAATCCGTTGCTCCGTTGCTGCGTGAAAGAGGAACAAACTAACAAACTTTTCGGATTTATAATATGACTAGTTTTTACCCGCGGCTTCGCCCGCATACTCAATATATCATTATAATTTATAGCCTATGTTTTATTCTGATATATAAGCTATATTATTGCAAAGTTTCATCTCAATCCGTTCAGTAGTTTTTGTGTGAAAGAGTAACAAACATCCATCCATCCATCCTCACAAACTTTCGCGTTTATAATATTAGTAGGATAGATGATAGTATGATAATTGAACATCATTGAAAGTCTTTGCAAAAAAACAACCTAGTAGACGGTAAAACCGATTTTAAAAAACCACGTCAGTTGCCATAATAATACCTATAATTATCTTTGTCATTTTGCATAAGATCTACTTATCGTAAAAATAAATCCAAAATTAGTTAAGCCGATAAGGTCACGTTACAATTCATTTTTAGATACGCTAATGTGATAATAAAATATTCAATCAAAAATCAAAAGAAAGTCGCCGAACACTGACGAAAAAGTTACTAATCTTCAGAAAATATTTTCTTGCAATAATTAACAGTAGATGCACCGGTTTTGGCCAGTGCCCCTGAACTGGGTTTATAAAATTTTTGCAATATACGTTATAAACAATATAACCCCATTAATAGGTAATACCTACCTATATTATAATACAAGTAATATTAATTCATGATAAGATAACTTAAGAGCTATCTCTTGTCGGAATAAAAAAATAAAGTAGGTAAGTTAAGGCGCCCGAAAGACTCAGACATGGCTAAACGGTTAAAACAACTAGACTCATATTTTGTCTGTCATCCGAGCCACGGTAGCGCTCAGTTGAAAATTCCACCCGCGGTCACCCATCCGAAGACTAACCGTAACTAACGTTGCTTCCTTTCGGTGATCCCTAACATACCTACTAACTAACATACTACGCTACGAGCGATACAATGAAAAAAAAATATCCTACTAATATTATAAACGTGAAAGTTTGTGAGGATGGATGGATGGATAGATGTATGGATGTTTGTTACTCTTTCACGCAAAAACTACTGAACGGATTGAGATGAAACTTTGCAATAATATAGCTTATATATCAGAATAACACATAGTCTATAAATTATAATGATATATTGCGTATGCGGGCGAAGCCGCGGGTAAAAACTAGTGATAAATAAATCCTACTAATATTAAAAACGCGAAAGTTTGTAGAGTTTGTGAGGATGCATAGATGGATGGATGTTTGTTACTCTTTCACGCAAAAACTACTGAACTGATTGGATTGAGATGAAACTTTGCGACAATATAGCTTATATATCAGAATAACCATAGGCTATAAATTATAATGATATTGCGTAAATTTTTCATAATATAACGATAAATGTTAAGTAAGATCTGAGAATTCTGAGAAGCTATTCTGGAGTGCGCTTCAAGAAATGTCAAAAAATCAACTGTCGATACGAACAACCGTCAAATTATTTTTTGTTTTATTTTTTTGGATTTTCCACCTCCTTTATTAAGGGTGGCAAGGTAGGGTCTCGTGTTTAAAAGACGGAACGTGATATAGTCTACTGTTATCCTGGATAAATAAAGGGTTCCCACAGGTTAGCACAAAAATCTAAATATCATGCGGGCGAAGCCGCGGGTAAAAACTAGTCATACATATTTCTAAGTAATATGTAGAGTCTAGGAAGTGAATTAGTCATTTTACACTACATCCTGGACCAAGTTCCGTATGTAGTTCGTAAGTAGGATTTACTTTTTGGCTATTCATGCGGTATGTATGCGTGCTATCTATAGATAGTAGATTACACCACTTATCTGGCAGGGTGTGAAGTGGACAGATAACCGGAGTTATTCAGCAACGTGTGGATATAAATACGATTTACGAGTTACTAGGTATTTAGTTTAGGTAGGTAGATGTATATCTTGATGATGAGGATTTAAAAATACGAATGAACTATTGCTGAAGTAGAATATTAATAAGGCTATTTTTATATACTACAGGAGACAGGACTAATCGCGCACTGAAAATATGAGTTAAATAGATACTTCGAAATCCCGACGTTTCGACCGAGTTGCATCGATCGTGTGTACAGGGCTATCTGCTTATGCTGTAGGTACTAAGCCAAAAGAGGGTCGTTATGAACAAATTTTACTGTGGGCTCAGCCCAAAATTCGAGGAAAAAATCAGCTGTTCCATCATCCATCAGCCATATGATGTTTACTGCTGGACATAGGCCTCCCCTATGGATCTCCAATAAGACCGGTTGGAACCGCGATCCTGCGGTCTTAATGAGGTCATCCGTCCACCTTGTGGGTGGACGTCCTACGGTACGCTTGCCGGTACATGGTTTCCACTCAAAAACTTTTGCGACCCCATCGGTCATCAGTCCTCAGCGCTATGTGCTCTGCCCATTGCCATTTCAACTTGCCAATCCGTTGCTATGTCGGTAACTTTGGTTCTTCTACGGATCTCCTCATTTCTGATTCTATCTCGCAGACAGACTCCGAGCATAGCCCTCTCCATAACTCCTTGGGCTACTTGGAGCTTACTAATAAGGCCCATAGTGAGAGAGCACGCTAATCCATCCAAAACTGCAACTGCAACAAAATGTATGAAAAAGCTATTTTTAAAGTTCCGTACCTCAAACGGAAAAAACGGAACTCTTATAGGCTCAATTTGTTGTCCGTGTGACCGTCTGTCCGTCTGTGTGTATGTCAAGACTCGTTATCGCGGGAACGCGTAAAGATATCGAGTTAAAATTTAAACTGTATACGTATATCTATAGTCTCTTGGAGTTGTGTAAAAGAAAAACTTCTCAGTTATCGTTTAAAAAAGTTAGAGCCGTTTATGTCGTAAAACCTACAGGGTACTTCTCGTTGACATAGAACTATGAAATTTGGCGAGAAGCATTGCGTCGGAGTACACATATAGGAATAAATCTGAAAACTATACATTTTTATTTAAATCACAAAAAAATAGGGCATCAAAATTCACAAAATATAGGTTCAAAATTGAAGTAAATTGAATCATGTAAGGTATCATATAAAAGAACTTCATTAGCACATGCTAAAATATTTTTTAAATTATTGTAACAACGGGTTTGTACGGAACCCTCGATGTGCGAGCCTGACTCGCACTTGTCCGGTTTTTTTTTCTCGAATTTCGGTTTGGTCCCATTTTAAAAGTTGTTCGTAATGATGGTCTGAATCACCTCCTTTCGGCTTAGTACACCAGTTCTGGACAACCCTGCATACTACGATATTAATCGCGCACTGAAAATTTGAGATAAATAAATACCTCGTTATCCCGACGTTTTGACCGAGTTGCATCGATCGTAGTCACGGGTACATTTACGATAGGTATAGTCTCGCAGTAAGTAAAAAGAATGTGCTCAAATCGCGAAAGCTTAAAAATATATTGGTAAGGTTATAATAAGGTAATGGAATCCTGCGATTTTTTTAAATTAAAAAACACTGCGCATTGATTAGAGCACATAAGTATACATTATTATTGTCATCAGTCTATTCTATAGTCGCTGGGCTATGCCAGTCACTTTGGTTCTTCTGTGGATCTCCTCATTCTTGATTCGATCACTAATTATGAGTATACAGGGTTATTTCTAGTCAATTAGCCTCCTTTTAGGGGCTTATTCTGTACATCAAAACTAATGACTGCCTCGGTGGCTCAGTGGTTAGTGACTCTAACTTCTGGATCAAAGAGGCGTGGGTTCGATCCCCACGCAGGGCAAATATTTATGTGATGAACATAAATGTTTGCTCTGTGTCTGGGTGTTATTTAGTTACTATCTATATAAGTATGTATTTAAAAATAAGTATATGTAGTATATCAGTCTCTGGCAGCCATATCACAAGCTTTGCTTAGTTTGGGGTCAGAGGCCGTGTGTAAGATGTCCCAAAATATTTATTTATTTATTTAATGACTTTTGTTCTGCGACTTTTGTCAAAACTTTTAAAAAAATTGTTGTTCCCTTCCAGCAAATATCTACAGAGCCACAGTCCCTAAGTGAAAGTAGGTAGTAAAAAAATGTTCGAGCGCCGTCATACATACAGACTTAGATATTTACATTAATTAATTCACAATGATCCGTTTTCTCGAATCTCTACATTTTGTTACCTAATTAGTGCTTGTAAACGATCACTTTGGCATCGCACGGCTTTGTAGTTGGCTTGCAATCGTCTTACGACTAGCTAAAAAGCCTGCCCACTTCATAGCTTGGGCATTGTTTTGGCTCGGATACTTTTTTTGCATGATTGTGACTCTATAGATATTTGCTCGAAGGTTGTTCCATAGAAAAATATCGTTCACCCGCGACATAATGTATAGAACAGCTGATTTTTTTTTAGTTGTGACATAAGTCGCAGAACAAAAATTGTTAGTTTTGATGTACAGAATAAGCCCTTAAAAGGATGCTAATTGATTAGGAATAACCCTGTATACTATACCTACACGTATTTAAATTTCCTGTAAGTACTTTGGAAAGCAACTTCCACCTGTATACACAATTACACATGAAGATTTGAACAAAAGGAATAAAATATGTGTTGAATTACGAAAATGTACCCATACGAGTCAATGAAATTCCCAAAATTTGTTGACAACCTTTAACATAAATCAATTTTTTTCAATACAATGATTTATCAGAAACTAAACTTGACAGATAGGTAGATATAATACTGTAACCCAGATAAAACGAAGTTTGTTGAAATAAACACTTAGGTACTTTATTTCAATAAAATTAGAAAGTAGTTTACTAAGATAAAGAAGAATAGTAAAATTGGCAATTTGAAATGGCAGTGAGCAGCGTACATAAGACGGGATAATGACCGATCTATCTATCCGCCGTCTACTGTTGGACATAGGCCTCCCCCATGGATTTCCAATAAGGCCGGTTGGAAGCCGCCTGCATCCAGCGCATTCCTGTGATCTTTATTATATCGTCAGTCCACCTAGTCGGTGGACGTTCTACGCTGCGCTTGCTGGCCCGTGGTTTCCATTCGAGAACTTTATGGCCCGATCGGCCGTTCTTCGAACTATGTGCCCTGCCCATTGCCACTTAAATTTGCTAATCGGCTGTTAATGAGTAAACGACCGATGTTAATGAGGCCTTCAGGCGGCCTAAAAACTGACACCAGGGCTAGCCACCCGGCCTATACGAACTTACTTACCGATGTTAATGAGTAATTAATCAGCGTTAATATTTTATTTTATGAAAAATCAAGTTTTTTGTGCAATCATGTCGTAGCAAAATTAAAAGCTGGATTAACTATAAATCATGCTGGCGTGTCACCAATAAAATAATAGGTAGGTAAGCTAAAACGTATACCTAGAATAATGTTATTGACACCGGATTGCAAAGGCCAGCCGTGTCTCGTTACCGTGTAGACTCACGGTGGCACCGAGAAACCTTTTTAGTTTATTATTTTGCCGCATTTTGGTGATTACATTTGTTTATAGTCAGCATTTTACTTCATTTTACTTGCATGATCACCATGTACTGTTTGCTGGGCATTCACGGTTATTTTAACTGATCAGTTAAAGCCTTCTTAGACATTCCGACTTCGTTAGAATCAATCGCCAAATCGGATCGTGTGTGATGTGTGATCGTGGTCAAGCCAATATTTTTAGATATTGATATTTTATTATTTCGGTTATGAGAATAGTGTGGTGACAGCTCTGTAAATTGATATTAATTTTATTTAAATTTATTCATTGCATTGCTTTGTTAATTTAATAAACTTAAGTATGACTTAATAAGCCGTGGTGGTCTAGAGGTAGTGACACTCGCCTTGCAATCGTGAGGTCGTGGGTTCAAATCCCGGTCCCGTACCAATGAGTTCTTTGGAATTTATGTACGGAATTTTCACGGCTTTTCGGTGAAGGAAAACATCGTGAGGCAACCTGCATACGTCCGTAGAAGAAATTCGATGGTGTATGTGAATCCACCAACCCGCACTGGGCCAGCGTGGTGGATATGGCCCAATCACCCTTCGTGGGTAGGCCTACGTCCTGAAGTGGACTATTAAAAAAGGCTGATACAGTACAGTACAAGTATGATTAAAAAAACAAAGCATTTTTCACCACGAATGTTGTACCTTTTAATCATTAATTTATATATGTTACAAAATAAAAAATATGTTTACATGAACCTTTTAGGTACTTGAAAATACAGAGTTTGTTCCTACGTATAATTATTTTACCCTTTGAATTGTTTATGACAAATAATTTAAATATAGTTTTAAAAAAAACTAAAGAAACACGCTTATACTCTATAAAATTTAACTTGATCTCTGCAACAGTGACATTGACATAGAAGATTGACATTTTTAGAGTTGAGATAGTGGTGGAAAAAATCGATTTCAAACAATGTTGTAATGAAATCGAATAAGTAGTTGAAGGTGAGAAATTGGATTTTATTTACTTACTATTTTTTAAGATACACATGGTAAATAACGTACTCATAATAATGTAACGATAGTATTTATCGACGTTTTTCACTATTATCGATGCTAATGTAACATATAATTGGGTTTAATTTAATTACACGTGTAAAAAATGTTTGATATTAAAATATACAATAAAATTAATGTAATGTAAGTACTATTAAGACATTCAGGACTTCATAGGCGTGATTTTTCTGACAGCTGTCGCAGAGATCAAGATAAATTTTATAGAGTATAGGAATCGGGAGTTCTTTTATTTTAAGTTTTATTTTTATAAATGCATTGTCATCGGTATTTGATAAGTGTGCAAAGTTTAAAGAAAATCTGATCGCTCAAAGTAGGTCAAAAGGGGTTGGTTACAATTGAACAAACGAGAAAAGAAATCTCACTAGTTCAGTCAACTGAACCCCAGATCACTATATACTACTGGACAACTGAACTAGTGGGAATAGACGTGTTAACTGATCTCGTTTCTTAGGTGATACGTTCTAGACAGTTCTTCTTCTTCTTCTTAGTTTTGGCGTCGCATTATTGTGCATTTGCCAGTGTCAAGTATGCCTGCAGTGGACTATTAAAAAGGCTGGTACAGTACAGTCTTTTATTAATTGTATAACTTTATGTAACAAAAAGCACGCACCCTGGTGTCTGGAGCATTTTTGAATAATGAAAATTCAGGGCGTTTAGGTACGTAGAGCGTTTTTTTTTTGTGAGAATTGTGTATTATTGTGTGTCTTTCCTGTATTGTGTTTTATGTCTTATGTGTTTGTAGTTCGATCATGGTGTTTGTGTGTAGAAACTTATACTGGTGTTATTGTCGTGGAGGTCAAAGAAATGAGGTAAGTATCTCTATCTATAGGGTGTTTCTTACTGTACAAAACTTTGTCGTTTAAGTGGCGAATTTCTAGAGCGCTTTTAATTAAGCAACTGTACAATAATTCTTTTTTGCTAAAAATGGCACGACCGACTTCACCCGTGTACAGAATTCGCGAATATTTCGCGCGGATCGATGTAGCATTTTTCACATTATTGTTGATTTATCAAAAAGGGCTCACCCGATTTCGGTTGTATTTTTTTTTTTTTTTTTTTTTATTTCGAATAGGTTTGTGTTTGACTACACACTGCCTGATGTTAAGCAGATGTGCGGTCTAGGGTGTAGTATTTAAATGGAACCAACTTCGAAGTATACTCTTTCTAATAAAATAATAATTTTTGAATTCGGACTACTATGTAAAAAGTTCCGCGTGGTTATACATAAAAAATATACAGGGTTATTTCTAATCAATTAGCATCCTTTTAGGGGCTTATTCTGTACATCAAAACTAGCAACTTTTGTTCTACAACTTTCGTCAAAACTCAAAAAAAAATCAGCTGTTCCATACATTTTGTCGCGGGTGAACGATATTTTTCTACGGAAAAACATTTTTTTTTGAGTTTTGATAAATGTCGCAGGATAAAAGTTGTTAGTTTTTATGTACAGAATAAATAAGCCCCTAAGAGGATGCTAATTGATTAGAAATAACCTTGTATATATAATATATACGCGGCGAATTGAGTACCTCCTCCGTTTCGTCGGTCAAAAAATATATGCCGTTAGCTTAGTATGAAAGCGCTCCAAAAATCTGCCTAATTTTCTCTCAAAATGCTATAAAACCTGTAACATTGTTCTTCTGCGTGTAATCTCAAATCATCATTTAAGTCTGGCCGCACACATTCTGTTTCCGAATGCGGTATTCAGATTCGGAATTTCGTGAGACGGGCGTATTCGTTTTTGTATACGGAACTTTATTCAGCCCACCAGTAGGTACAATCCGTTTACATTTATTTTACCTCTGACATATTTTGTCGCTGTCTCCGTGACGGAGACGGTTAGGTGTGTAGCTAATGACTAAACGGAGAGTAAACACCATCACAGGTTGGAAAGAAACACAGCGATAAATGTCAAAGGTAAAATAACTGTGAACGGACTGTACCTATACTAATTTTCATATCGTAAGGTTTTTCGTTTAAAAATTAAGAACTACATAATATATTTGGTTATAATATATTTCTAGTTCTAATGTCTTGAATTTTAATTCTAATAAAATTAGTAATTGGTATCATTGCCGTACAAATAATAATTGAAGTAAATAAATTGACATTTTAATTGAAATCAGACGAATGTGTGCCTTTTTAAACATTTTTTAAGAAAGCAGATCATTCGGATTTCCGAATCTGAAAACGGCACGTGTGTGGCCAGCCTACCTAATCATCTTTTCTTAAAAAGGTTAAAAGCCCCGCTGCTGTGTAATTTACATGAATTAATTTCATTTATTGTATTGCCATCCGAAATGATGTAGGTAGGTATAAAAAACAGTTGTTACCTAAATGCCATATTTTCAGATATTTACTCAAATACTCGTGTAGTCTTTTAAGGAGTGATAGAGTTTAAAAATGAAAATTTATTCGTCTGATTTAAATAAGGTAGGAGAGTGACTAAAGGATATACAATCTATTTGAACATTATTCATTTTGATTTGGATCAAAGATATGATTTGGATCAAAGAGATGATTTGGATCAAAGAGATGATTTGGATCAAAGAGGCGTGGGTTCGATCCCCACGCAGGGCAAATATATGTGAGATGAACATAGGTGTCTGCTCTGTGTCTGGGTGTTATTTGGGTACTATCTATATAAGTATGTATGTATTTAAAAATAAGTATATGTAGTATATCAGTCTCTGGCAACCATATCATAAGCTTTGCTTAGTTTGGGGTCAGAGACCGTGTGTAAGATGTCCCCTAATATTTATTTAATAGGTATTTATTTATTTATTATCCTTACCAATATAAATCCGAAACTGTGTCTGTTGGTTTGTTTGTTATTCTTTCACGCAGCAAAGGAGCGACGAATGGGCTTGATTTTCTGCTTGAATTAGCTTAAAGTTTGGAGTGTCATAGGATACTGTTATTCCCGAAAAAATATGGGAACATTTCATAACTAGCTCCACATTGCTATGAAATAAAACATGCTACAAAATCTTTCGAATTCAATTTGCTTTGCCCGAATTACTTAAAATCGTTTGTGATTATTTTTATCAAATGGCAAAGTCATCAAATACTAGTAATAGTTATTTTTCGTAAATTTTGTTCATTGCCAACAATTCGTTGTACGGTTGACAATTATTTGAATTGCAAAACCTTCAGTAGGTAGTTAGGTACCTACTTAGCGGAGGTAGTTTGGACGGCAATGCATATTTAAGGTTGTATATAGGGTTACAGGCTAAGTCGACCTATTCCCGTTAAGCGTGTGTAGTTTACTACGTTTCTGACTGATTTGACTATGAAACACCATATCCTAAATCTCACAGTTTTCGAGATATTTGAATTCAAATACTTTTTATAAAAGGTTAATTTTACGGACAATATTGGGTAGTGAGAGTGAGGTCATAAAACATTATTTTACATGTAAAAATCAAATTAAAATAATAATACGACTTACACGTTTCAAAATATCTGAGCTGATAGCCGAAAATTGGGAATTATATAAATACCAATTTCATTTTTTTTTTTTAATTTAGGATAGTTTATTTCATAGTCCAATTAGTCAGAAACAAAGTAAACTACACACCCTTAACGGGAATAGGTCGACTTACCCTGTAACCCTGTATATATCCATATTTTGGTTTATTGATTGCATCTTGTTAATAATTAATTATAGCCATTAATTTGACACTGTCACATTAATATCTGTCACATTGAACCGTACCACGAGCAAAAGCGGTGACATGACGTTTCACAATTTGGCTACGCTTATATCTCAGGTGGAAAATCTATCATGACCTTTGTTTTCCTGAAATAGCGGTGTCCGTCATATAGCAGCCGTAATCAAAGAAGATATAATAATACTAAGTACCGTAATACAGCGGTAAATTACGTCACTAGAAAATGCGTTTTTTTAGAGCTGATACCGCCCTTAAAGCGAGAGAGATTTATGACGTCAGAATAATATTACATCCGCTACATGACGTCACCGCTATCTCAGGAAGCTAGAGCTTTACTGGCATGGATAAAATGATTTATTATGTTGTAGCTGCCCAGCACATTTCTGATCCTCCTGTTGGGAGGGTACCTCCTGCTCGGGTACCTCACACAGTTGGTCGAGGATGACATGCCTGATGTCGTCAACGACGCCGATGTAGCCAGAGATGTAAGTACCCACCTATTATTTATCTATATTTCAGTTATTATCTTGAAGTTTGTTTTGGGGGCGTCCATAAATTACGTGAGGTGTTTTTTTAAATTTTCTGACCCTCCCTCCTCCGTTGGTAAGATGTCGTGAGATTTTGTTCAACCCCCTCCCCCATCCCCCAATCTCACGTGAGATTTTTCAGAATGTGGGTTTCTTACGTAAACGCGTTGGGTTGTTATTGCAGAAAGAAAAAAAAACAATTTGCTTCGTGCTTTTATTTACGATTAGTTAAGACTAGTAATCAATATTGCTGAGAGTTATAAATGTAATAAAAATGTAACAATAGAATACTTAAATCATGACTACTGTGATAAAAAGAAAAGAACATGGAATAATGGCGCGAAAACAAAGGACGGGCTACACTGTACCGTAAATTCAGACAAAATTGAGCTATTTGGTATAAAATAAATTTGGTGGTTTGACATTCAGTAGATGTATAACGTCGAAGTATGAATTAAATTATTTTATTTCGAACGAATTAGTGAATAATCTTAATCGTATTACGATGACGCTCAAGATTATATCTTGAGCATGTGCATACAATTTGGATTGAATGGACCAAAATAGTATAATTTTTTTTGTTTCAACCAGAACAAAAATTGCGTGATATTTGTCGAGACCCTCCCTCTCCCTAACGTGAGATTATATGAGATTCGACTCGACCCACTCCCCCCCTAAATCATCTCACGTAATTTATAGACACCCCCTTTGTGTATATTGCTTAGGATGATTCTTTAAATTGCTCTAGATAATTATCTGTCGCAAAAAATGGCTAAACCGACTTCCATCGTGTACAAAAAATGGCTAAACCGACTTCCATCGTGTACAAAAAATGGCTAAACCGACTTCCATCGTGTACAAAATTCGAATAGTTCGCTCGAGCTGATTTTTTTACATTATTGTCGATTTTTTTAAAATGGCTGAGCCGATTTCTATAAAATTTAAATGAGACCACCTCGGGAGTATACGCCTATGAAATAAAAAAGATTTTTCGATTCGATTTACAATTGGCGATAATATCGATAGTAAGTACTGTACTGTACCAGCCTTTTTAATAGTCCACTGTAGGACGTAGGCCTACCCACGAAGGGTGATTGGGCCATATCCACCACGCTGGCCCAGTGCGGGTTGGTGGATTCACATACGCCATCGAATTTCTTCTAAGGTCGCATGCAGGTTGCCTCACGATGTTTTCCTTCACCGAAAAGCCCGTGGTGTGAAATTCCGTACATAAATTCCAAGGAATTCATTGGTACGGGACCGGGATTTGAACCCACGACCTCACGATTGTAAGGCGGGTGTCATTACCACTAGACCACCAAGGTTTTTTTTTTTTTTTTTTAATAGTTAGTAAGTTATTCCTATACGCCGGGTGGCTAGCCCTGGTGTCAGAGTTTTTAGGCCGCAAATAACTATGAACATACGCAAAAAAAATGCAGACGAACATACAACCTCCTCCTTTTTGGAAGTCGGTTAAAACACCAAGAATCACGATCCTATCATCCTAACTATTAGGTCCCAAAGAGATACTTGCCCACGGTTTTGTGTTGAGGCGTTTCTGGAAGTTTATAAACTGACTTCAAACCTAACCGAAAAAACGGAACCCTTATAGGATCACTTTGTTGTCCGTCTGTGTGTATGTCAAGACTCTTTATCTCGGTAACGACGCGTAAAGATATCGAGTTTAAATTTAAACTGTATACGTACCTATATCTATGGTCTCTTGCAGTTGTGTAAAAGAAAAACTTCTCAATTATTGTTTAAAAAAGTTAGAGCCGTTTATGTCGTAAAAAACAGCATATTTCGACATTCACAAAAATCAAAACCTACAGGGTTGACATAGAACTATGAAATTTGGCGAGAAGCATTGTCTTAGAGTACACATATAATAATAAATCTGAAAACTGTACATTTTTATTTAAATCACAAAAAAATTGGGCCTCAAAATTCACAAAATATGGGTCAAAATTCAAAGTGATTAAATCGTATCATGTATTGGTTTTAGGTATCATATAAAAGAACTTCATTAGGACATGCTAAAACAGGTTTTTAATTATTTTAGCAATGTGTAATTTTCAATTGATGACGAGACAAGTGAAAAAAAAACTTTTTTGTCGATGGTTATAGTACTTATAGAGATTTTAACAACTTACTTCTCAATTTTGTGAAATTTTCTGGATTTGTACGGAACCCTCGATGTGCGAACCTGATTCGCACTTGTCCGGTTTTATTTCATCAGAGACATGATATAGGTTATCATAGAACTCGTCATTATAAACAACCTTTACTATGATACCAACCCTGAAATCGTAAAATATCCAGTTGTTCCATACTAAAAGTTCAACTTGCGAATAAATGTATTTTCACAGATTTCATGGTTGATCTCATTGTAAAAGTTCGTCATAATAATGAACACAAAGACATACTAGAATATTTCTGTCGCCCAGAGAAACATCAATTACCTACCTATCCAATATCCTGGAGAAAACACGCGATTTCTTACAGAATGCTCCATCTTCTTTTCAAGCCAGTGATTCAATCAATGGTAGAAATTGAACTTGGGTAACCTACATGTTACTTGGTTGTCTGCCGGTGTCGGAGCCTTAAGCGGTGACATATATGGCAAATTTCGAATAATTTTTACTGTGGAATCAACTCTGAAAACGCAAAAAAAACAGCTATTCCATAGTTTTTGTCGCAAGTCTTATAAAAAATCTTATGGAACAGCAGTTTTTTTAACGTTTTCAGAGTTGATCCCACAGTAAAAATTATTCGAAATTTGCCATAGATGTCACCGCTTAAGGCTCCGACACCGGCAGACAACCAAGTAACATGTAGGTTACCCAAGTTCAATTTCTACCATTGATTGAATCACTGGCTTGAAAAGAAGATGGAGCATTCTGTAAGAAATCGCGTGTTTTCTCCAGGTACACGACGTGTTTAGCGAAGAGTCAGCGTGGCGTTATCTGCGCGATATCATAGGCACCGAGCCCCGCGTGTCGGGCACGGAGTACCACCTCAACATGACGGTCAAGATGAAGGAGATTGTGGACACCATAGCTCACCAGGGCAACCAGGCTGTGTGGACCGACTGGCAGCGGTACTCTGGTAAGTATTAAATCTCCTTATAGGAGGAGACACGAAAAAAACGACCATCACCCACGTGATAGCCAGATGAGACATATTTTTTAGTTCATTAGTCCACCCAGGTGAACTTCTTAGGTAGACCATATGCAAGAAAATCGTACTGTATCAGTCTTGAACATAAGCCTGCCCTCGAAGGACAATCAGGCCATAGCTTTTTCGTTGGCCCAGTTGCGGATTGATGGATTCACATACGTCAACCAGCAATATGCTGAGTTGGGATCAATTACGTGGCAAAGCATTGGGTATTAATTGTTCTATTTTTAGTTGTTTTTCGTGTTTTGTTTCTGTGTACCTAATTTTTTTGTCCCGAATAAAATTTTCTGTATTTCTGTATTTTCTGTATTTCATCAATTTTTTTCTCCATCTCTTCTTTGTACGTAGGTAACCAACTTATATTCGGCTACTCAGTCTTTACGAGCTTATATCTAAGAGAAATATCTAATTCTCTCTTTTTTATTTTCAGCGGACTATTTCCTAGACTCAGCATCTCCGTACCTGAACATATACCAAGAAGCTTCGAACGTAATCGCAGTGTTAGAGGGAGAGAGCGGTACATTTGCCAACGGCACCGTGGGCAGCTCTATCCTGGTCAACTGTCACTACGACTCCGTGCCTTACGCGTTAGGTAAGTTACGTCACAGTGTTAGAGGGAGAGAGCGGTACATTTGCCAACGGCACCGTGGGCAGCTCTATCCTGGTCAACTGTCACTACGACTCCGTGCCTTACGCGTTAGGTAAGTTACGTCACAGTGTTAGAGGGAGAGAGCGGTACATTTGCCAACGGCACCGTGGGCAGCTCTATCCTGGTCAACTGTCACTACGACTCCGTGCCTTACGCGTTAGGTAAGTGACGTCACAGTGTTAGAGGGAGAGAGCGGTACATTTGCCAACGGCACCGTGGGCAGCTCTATCCTGGTCAACTGTCACTACGACTCCGTGCCTTACGCGTTAGGTAAGTGACGTCACAGTGTTAGAGGGAGAGAGCGGTACATTTGCCAACGGCACCGTGGGCAGCTCTATCCTGGTCAACTGTCACTACGACTCCGTGCCTTACGCGTTAGGTAAGTGACGTCACAGTGTTAGAGGGAGAGAGCGGTACATTTGCCAACGGCACCGTGGGCAGCTCTATTCTTGTCAACTGTCACTACGACTCCGTGCCTTACGCGTTAGGTAAGTGACGTCACAGTGTTAGAGGGAGAGGGCGGTACATTTGCCAACGGCACCGTGGGCAGCTCTATCCTGGTCAACTGTCACTACGACTCCGTGCCTTACGCGTTAGGTAAGTGACGTCACAGTGTTAGAGGGAGAGGGCGGTACATTTGCCAACGGCACCGTGGGCAGCTCTATCCTGGTCAACTGTCACTACGACTCCGTGCCTTACGCGTTAGGTAAGTGACGTCACAGTGTTAGAGGGAGAGGGCGGTACATTTGCCAACGGCACCGTGGGCAGCTCTATCCTGGTCAACTGTCACTACGACTCCGTGCCTTACGCGTTAGGTAAGTGACGTCACAGTGTTAGAGGGAGAGGGCGGTACATTTGCCAACGGCACCGTGGGCAGCTCTATCCTGGTCAACTGTCACTACGACTCCGTGCCTTACGCGTTAGGTAAGTGACGTCACAGTGTTAGAGGGAGAGGGCGGTACATTTGCCAACGGCACCGTGGGCAGCTCTATCCTGGTCAACTGTCACTACGACTCCATGCCTTACGCGTTAGGTAAGTTACGTCACAGTGTTAGAGGGAGAGAGCGGTACATTTGCCAACGGCACCGTGGGCAGCTCTATCCTGGTCAACTGTCACTACGACTCCGTGCCTTACGCGTTAGGTAAGTGACGTCATAAATCACATCCCAGTGTTAGAGGAAGAGAGCGGGACTCTGGCCAACGGCATGGTCGGCAGTTCTATCCTCGTCAATTGCCACCAAGGACTTTGTATGCTATCTGGACTGCGCACAGACAAAATTTGGCTCAAAGTTAGTTTAGGAAAATTCAACCTTAATACGTTGTAACAAAACATATATTCCTTTGAAATGGCATAAGAGAGACGCTGTGCCGAGTGAGACTTCCCAAAGTGATGAAGGTGTCCCGCTCGCACTATAGACATTTCGAAACGACACTTATGTATGGTAGAATTATTATCTGTAAAGCCGCGACTGTCTTAACCAATTCTTAGTTTTTATAACAATGTATTTTGATAAGATTTTAGTTAAAATTGCATATAGATGCTAATAAAACAGAGTTTTTATTTATTTGGATGAATATACTACGTCTTTATGATTAATGGTTATTTTTTATTTTTGCTTAGAGTATCACCGTTGATTGCAAATGGCGTACTATGGTGTATACAAAGAAGTGTGGTAGGGTGACTATGCTGGACATATTTCTTAGACATGCTGGGTGTACAATTAGGTGTATAGTCGTGGGTGTCGTTTTTAATTTTTTTGGGTTGTAGATTTCAAAAATGGCATCCATTTTTAAATTAAATATGGCGAACGTCACTTTTTAGAATAAGTCGTCATGGGTGTAATTATCGAGGTTTTTGGGGGTGTAGATTTTAAAAATGGCATCCCTTTTTAACTTAAAGATGGCGGATGTCACTTTTTGCAAAAAGTCGTCATGGGTGTCGTTTAATAGGTTTTTGGGGGTGTATATTTCAAAATTGGCATTCATTTTGGAATTGAAGATGGCACCCCCAGGTAAAAACCTCGAAAACTACACTCGTGACGACTTTTTCAAAAAAGTGAGTCCGCCATTTTTTATTTCAAAATGGATGCCTTGTTTACTACGGAAGCCTAAAAATGATTGTGACTTTTCGTGATAAAGTCTATTAAGATTTTTCGTGACAAAGTCTATTCGTGGAAAAGTTTTCGTGATTAAGATTTTACGTGATAAGATCTTTTCGTGATAAAGTCTATTTGTGACAAAGTTTTTCGTGGTTAAGTACTGACACAGATTGCGTGATATGTGTTAAGATTACATCTATAAAACTTAAACGTTGTTTAACACCGTAAATATGGATTCCAGACCATTACTGTCCTCAAAAGTGAAAGTACTCATCGAGACATACATTTCCGATGACAGTTGTCAAACTTAAAAGTGGTTTATCTCCATCATTATCAAAATTGTAGACTATAATTGCTTTCTTGACAAAGGTGTAATAACTCTTCGAGATCTACATTTCCGATAACAGCTGTCAAACTTGAAACTGAATTATCTCCGTATATATTATTTCTAGACCATTGTTTATATGGGGATTGGTTTTATAGAGATATTTAGGGAAGGCCTATGCCCAGCAGTGAGCGTCCTATTGCTAAAACGACGATGACGAAGGACGACGAGTTAGGGGTAAGATAACTGCGATTCCTGGGTGCAGTAACATTCCAAAGAAATATTATATCCCGAGATGATCGAGATGTTTTGGTCATCCTACTTGGAAAAGAGACACAATCATCTGATGTGGTATCCTTGTCGGCACGTTTTTCTTTGCCAGTACTCAATCCTGTTTATATGATAAATCCATGATTGCCACTACGTTCCGTGCCTTACGCTTTGGATAAGTAACGTCACTAAAATCATGGCAGGGTTAGAGGGAGAGAGCGAGATGACGTCACAAATGTCATCGTAGTGGTAGAGGGAGAGAGCGGAGTTCTAGTCAACGGCAGCGTAGGCAGTTTTATCCTAGTCAATTGTCACTATGACTCTGTTCCTTTCGCTTTGGGTGAGTAGTGATAGGTCTATTTTGCAGATTCTACCTCCAGAATTACATTATAGATTATTTTTAATTGGTATATCAACAACATTACAACTCAAAAATATTTATCTTACTAATATTATAAACGCGAAAGTTTGTGAGGATGGATGGATGGATGTATGTATGGATGTTTGTTACTCTTTCACGCAAAAACTACTGAACGAATTGAGATGAAACTTTGCAATAATATAGCTTATATATCAGAATAACACATAGGCTATAAATTATAATGATATTGCGTCCAAAACCAAAATATCATGCGGGCGAAACCGCGGGTAAAAACTAGTAAAATAATAAATTGATACATCAAAATATTTGGTACAACAAGGGTAGGTACTATAAGAAATTTGATGATATGATTACTATTTATAATTCATAAATTCGTTGAAAGTGTAATACGCCTTATCTAGGGAAACATGAGATGTTACGCGGATTTAAAATCAGATTATGTAAATTGGGATAGTAAAAACCTCATAATTATCAATAACGTGTTCAAATCGCAAAAGTTTAAAAACATCAGATGATGACGTATCTGTTATGGGTTTCAGTAATCTAACATTTCAAGTATTTACAGTAACTGTGATATGTATTCAGGTGCGTCGGACAATGTGGTGTTTTGCGCTGTGCTCGCCGAGACGCTGAGCAAGTTCTCACGACGAACGCGCAAGTTCAAGCACAATATCGTCTTCCTATTCAACGGCGCCGAGGAAAACGGACTGCAGGTAAATAGATAATGAAACGAAGTGAACAAAGTAGTAGAGAACTTTCCCGTGGTGATTTTAGTTTGAAGATACAATCGTGCAGTTTAGATGGACAATCGTGCAATTTAAACGAGCAAACGTGCAGTTTAGATGGACAATCGTGCAGTTTAGATGAGGTCTCGTGCAGTATAGATACAAAAATCATGCAGTTTAGATGGACAATCGTTCAGTTTAGATGAGCACTCGTGCAGTATAGATACAAAAATCATGCAGTTTAGATGGACAATCGTTCAGTTTAGATGGACAATTGTGCAGTATAGATAGAAAAATCATGCAGTTTAGATGGACTATCGTTCAGTTTAGATGGACTATCGTTCAGTTTAGATGGACAATTGTGCAATTTAGATGAGCACTCGTGCAGTATAGGTAGAAAAAACATGCAGTTTAGATGGACAATCTGCAGTTTAGATGAGCACTCGTGCAGTATAGATAGAAAAATCATGCAGTTTAGATGGACAATCGTTAAGTTTAGAAGAGCACTCGTGCAGTATAGATAGAAAAAACATGCAGTTTAGATGAACAATCGTGCAGTTTAGATGAGCACTCGTGCAGTTTAGATGAGCAGTCGTGCAATTTAGATGGTCAATCGTAAAGTTTAGATGGATAATCGTGCAGTTTAAATGGACAATCGTGCAGTGTAAATGAGCAATTGTGCAGTTTAAATGAGCAATCGTGTCTTATTTGTGTTCCGTATACTTGATGTTTTTTTCTCTTTATTTTAGGCGAGTCATGCATTCATATCCCACGCGTGGGCGCGTGGGGTGAAGGTGGTGGTGAACTTAGACGCCGCCGGGATGAATGGGAAACCAGCAGTATTCCAGGTACGAAGTATCTACGTTTTACAACATATAACGGCTCAATATTACTGAAACATGGCATATTCAAAACACTTCCAATTATTGTCAAATTCTTGAGTCTAGTTCCCGAACTTCACTGTACTGTACTCTACCAGCCTATTTTTCTTTAATAGTCCACTGTAGGCCTACCCACGAAAGGTGATTGGGCCATAGCCACCACGCTGGTTCAGTGCGGGTTGGTGGATTCACATACGACATCGAATTTATTCTAAGGACGTATTCAGGTTGCCTCACGATGTTTTTCTTCGCCGAAAAGCCAGTGGTGTGAAATTTCGTACATAAATTCCAAAGAACTCATTGGTACGGGACCGGGGATTTGAAACCCACGATATCTCGATTGTAAGGCGGGTGTCATTACCTCTAGCCCACAAGAACTTCAGTAAATTTCATTCATTCGTTCTTTAGGTGAACGACTTGCGAGTGCTAAACGCGTACAAGCATGACACTCAATGAACAAAATATCATTCGTTACCGCTCACTAACGTTCATTCATTCGTTCTTTAGGTGAACGACCCGCGCGTGCTAAGCGCGTACAAGCGTTCAGTGTCGCGACCGAACGCGCAGGGAGTGGGGGAGTTTCTCTTCTCTTCTGGCATCATTCCCTCTGACACTGACTTTAGAATATTTCGGGACTTCGGCGACATATACGGTAAGTATAAAACACCTCTAAATTTTATTTTTGCAACCATATTAATCTATCAATTTCTACAATCATTTTGATTTTTTACTTAATTATTTATTTTCATGATGTAGTTTTAAAAAATAATTGTATTATTTATGTAAAAAAAAACCGGTCAAGTGCAAGTCAGGCTCTCACACCAAGAGTTCCGTACGAATCCAGAAAATTTCAGAAAATTGGGAAGTACGTTGTTTAAATCTCTATACTCATCATCATCATCGACAAAAGATTATTTTTTTACTTTTCTCGTCATTCATCGAAAATTGTTAAAATAATTAAAAACCTGTTTTAGCATGTGTTAATGAAGCTCTTTTATATGATACCTTACATGATTCGATTTACGCACTTTGAATTTTAAACCCATATTTTGTGAATTTTGAAACCCTATTTTTTCTGATTTAAATAAAAATGTTCAGTTTTCAGATTTATTCCTATATTTGTACTCTGAGACAATGCTTCTCGCCAAATTTCATAGTTCTATGTCAACGGGAAGTACCCTGTGGGTTTTGATTTTTGTGAGTGTCGAAATATGCCGTTTTTTACGACATAAACGGCTCTAACTTCTTTATATGATAACTGAGAAGTTTTTCCTTTACACAACTGTAAGATATCATAGATATACGTATACAGTTTAAATTTCAACTCGATATCTTTACGCGTTCCCGAGATAAAGAGTCTTGACATACACACAGACGGACAGACGGACAACAAAGTGATCCTATAAGGATTCCGTTTTTTCCTTTAGAGGTACGGAACCCAAAAAAGATTCTATTTATAAATTGAAACAACGGCATCCCCGTATTCGCCTTAAAAATAATGTTGCCTAAGCATGTTAACTGGGTAAAAAAGAATATTATTATAATTAGTCCGTCAAATAGATTATCAAAAAAAAATTGGACACGTATTTTTCCTTTTGTCAATCAAACAATTAATGACAATGATAAACCTTGTCAAAGTTTGGGAGGAGTCCCTCCGCGCGGAAGAAGCGAAACTTCACGCAATACAGTGCTTCATACCTCCTCCATGGTAGCGTTAAACTTTTAACGCAACCTTGTTGGAAGTCGCATTAGTACTCGTAGTTTCACTTCAATAGGGTATTTGACTAGTTTTTGGAAATCGTTATAAATTATTTGTTAGTACTAAGCACACTACATTTATATTTCCGAGAGATCTACTGTATTAACAATGAAAATCAGTGTTAAAGAATAGATATTCAAGATCCTACCAAAAACGACATTCTGTAATGGCGCTGGTCTTTGACGTCACTCACGAGTAAGTAACGTTAGTTAATACTGGTAAATACGCTAGTTCACATCTAAAAATTAACAAAAAATACTTAAAAAGTAACTTACAGATCCAATAATTTTACTCCAAAATCACAAAACACAAATGACTCAAACAACAGTCAATCGATAAATTCTTGTTTACCAGCACGTGACGTCACCAGAGTTGCCGCCCTTCTTAGAGCGTTTACGTCACAGATAAAATATCAAAAAAATATCGTATTTTATTTCGTTCGATTTGCGAAAATTAGACATATTTTAGTTTAAATAAAGTGAAATATGTCTTTTTCAGGCTATTATCTGTATGGATTACCATAATTAATAGAATATTTTCAATGTTGTCAAATAGCCTATTAGTAAAATGGCACACGGGCGACCTCACCTTCGATGCTTCTCTTTTAGCACAAGCTCTAGCCCTTTTAAGTTTAATTCGACTTGTAATATTGTTGTTTCATCAACAGGTATAGATATAGCGTTCGCGAAATGGGGCCACGTGTACCACACGAGATACGACCATCCCGACCTGATAAAGAAGGGGGTGGTACAAAACGCAGGCAACATGATGATGGCCCTATTGTCAGAACTGGGCGATATGGAGGAATTGGCCGATAAGGTAAGTTTTTTACCGACTTCCAAAAAGGAGTATATGTGGAGGTATTATGTTCGTCTGTATGTATTTTTTTCAATGTATGTTCATCGATATTTTCGTTGGAATAATTATGCTGTACAAGTTTTATGTAATAACATGTTAATCGATGTTGACCCTTTCGAAATAAAAAGTATTTTTATTTTGGTATATTATACACTAGTTTTTACCCGCGGCTTCGCCCGCATACGCGATATATCATTATAATTTATAGCCTATGTGTTATTCTGATATATAAGCTATATTATTGCAAAGTTTCATCTCAATCCGTTCGGTAGTTTTTGCGTGAAAAAGTAACAAACATCCATCCATCCATCCATCCTCACAAACTTTCGCGTTTACACTTTAAATATATTTTTATTCTCAATTAAAGATATTACATCAGTTCCATGAGAACACAACTAAATATAAGTAATTATAAATAACAGTTCGTCGTCGCTGAGAAAACAATTTTTAAATAATAAAAAATTATGTAACAACTTTTAGAATATTGTCGAAATCGGCTGAGATGTTTCTGAAAAATCAACAATACCCAATGAAATAATTAAATCATCCATGTATGACCCATCCATTGGTGCGAACTATTCGAATTCTGTATACGATTTATGTCGGTTGTCCCATGTTTGGCGAAAAATAAATAATTATTTCTTAACATCTGAATAGTTGCTCTGTTTCTATAAATAGCCAATCATAAAAAAAAATCTCCGTTTACAGCACGAAGACCCGAAAACGACTGTTTACTTCGACTATTTGAACACGTTTATGATATCGTATTCAATCTCGGCATCCTACGCTGTGGACGCGGCGATCGTGGTCATAGCGCTCGGTAGCGTGGCGTACTACATCTGGATGGTTGGAATCAGTATGTATAGCGTTTTTTTTGTACTAGTGTATATTGTGTATTACAAAATAGAATTGGCATGTTTACTTTAAATCATTATTATAATTAGTCCGATAATTGGATTATAAAAAAATATTGGACACGTGTTTTTTTTGTTAATTAAAAAGTAATGCCAAAGATGAACCTTGTCAAAGTGAGAAAAGGGGCTCGTGACCTCACTAGCCGGTACATTTGTAGTATATTTTTTGTTAAGTTGACATAAGAAAAAATATGTGTCTAATATTTTTTGATAATCGCGCGTGATATTTAGATTTTTGTTTATTTTTCCGGAATAAAAAATAAGCTACGTCACTTTCCAACCTTTGAACTATATTCATGCCAAAAATCAAATATATCCGTTGCTCTGTTGTTGTGTGAAAGAGTAACAAACTAATAAACACTGTATTGTACTGTACCAGTCTTTTTAATAGTCTACTGCAGGACATAGGCCTACCCACGAAGGGTGATTGGGCATTATCCACCACGCTGGCCCAGTACCGGGTTGATGGATTCACTTACGCCATCGAATTTTATCTACGGACGTAAGCAGGTTTCTTCACGATGTTTTCCTTCACCGAGAAACCAGTGGTGTGAAATTCAATACATAAATTTCAAAGAAGGCACGGGATCGGGATTTGTTTAAAATTAAATTAACTTTTAGTTTTACAGTGTCTCACTAGTGTGACACGCGGACGTGTTGTTTGCAGGATGGTCGATGGTGCGCGAGCTGTTATTTGCTTGTTTGTCGCGGCTAGCGAGTATGGCGGCGGGTATACTTCTGGCTGTTGTTTGCGCCGCACTTACCATCGGCACTACTGTACAGCTCAGGTAAATCTTTACTAATATTCCTAGTAGCTGTTCTCGCGGACAGTAGCATCGCATCTGTTTGACTGTATCTTCATAAGGCTATATCTCGACTCGTCGACACAAATATGATACAAATCTACACTAATATTATAAAGAGGAAAGATTTGTATTTTTGTATGTAATGATTAAACTCAAAAAGTACTGGACCGATTTTAATAATTCTTTTTTCATTAGAAAGCTACATTATCACTGAGTAACATAGGCTATTTTAATTGCAAGAAAAAAATAAGGATCCCTATTAAAACTATAATAATGTTACCCAAGGTGTAAAAAAATGCCTAAAATATTCTTTACATCGCGTGCGCTGCGATAACTATTGATAATGGAATAAAATAATGTACTACGACTTTATAGAACACACCATAATTTACAAAAAATGTCGCGACAGCATATATCTAACTATTATGGTTCAGCCGTAATAACTGTTCTTTTATTCTTAAAAATTAATTGAAATACCGTCGCAGGAAAAGGATCTTAATTTTTATTTTGGTATTAATCCTTATCAAAATAAATTATTTCATATTCAAGACTGTTTCAATAGCTTTATGCAACTTTTTAAATTATTTAATTCAGACATTTTATTACAAAGATATCACGAGTTCAAAAATGTAAGTATTATAAAAGTTCCGTTTCGCCGCTCTCCCCGCTTGGCAATTCATGTACTTTTTACAATGTACATAATACAAAATTCACTTCGAGCAAATATCTATAGAGACACAATCGTGAAAAAAAGTGTCCGAGCCAAAATCGTGCCCAAGCTACGTAGTGGGCAGGCTTTTTAGTTAGTCGTAAGGCGATTCCAAGCCGATTACACCGCCGCGCGATGCCAAAGTGTTCGGTTAAAGGCACTTATTAGGTGACATAACGTCGAGATTCGAGGAAACGGGTCATTGAGAATTGAGAAGGGTGCTTGGGCCATATCCACCACCAGTGCCAGGGCCCAGTGTGGGTTGGTGCAGATTGCCACACAATATTTTCCTTCGCCGAAAAGCTAATGATTTGAAATTCCGTACATAAGTTCCAAAGAAACTCATTGATACAGGATCGGGATTTGAACCCACCACGTCATGATTGTAGGACAGGCGTTACTACCACTAGACCACCAAAGTTATATATCTCCGCCATTAGTGTGTCGATTTATGTTTTATTGGTAGTAAATAGGTATGCAGTGGCGTAGCGTGCCTTGGAGGAGCCCTGAATCAAACAGGGTAGTTGGGGAGCCCAAATCACTCATTTTTCACAAAAGAAACAAAAATGCTTGCATTAAATTGAAATAAATATATACCGCCTTACCGCAATAGATTTAAACTCGCTTTAAACACTGTTTAGCCGTACAATTTGTTCTGTTAAACATTGTAAGTAAGTCTAGCTGAAGACGATTTCAGTTGTTATAGTTAAGTACCCCTCTGGAAGCTCGCTACAGAAGGATACTTTCAAAGTATTCGTCTACTTTAATTTTTAGTTTTCCTGTATACACATACCTTGGACGACAATCCAGTGTAAAATTTAGCTACTAAGTTTAGAATAAGGATTCGATTGTTATCTGTTTTGTGTATCAAATAAATAAAATAAAATTTCTGCCTCTTAGGACAACTTTTGGAAGAATGTTTAACCCGGGAAAAAAGAGATGATTTTTTTCGGGAAGCACGAGATTAAGTGACATTGTGGATAATATTTTACTAGGTTTTGCTTACACACGTTAAGGCCCCTGTAGCCCGGGAGCCCCGTATTATTGACACGGCTGATACTGCGGTAGCTACGCCCCTACACATAGTATGTGAAACGAATTGTCGATGGGACCTTAAAGTTCTCGAATCTAGATAATGTATTGGCAAGTGTAGCGAAGGTCTTCACGTGAATCTAAGATCTGGTCGTGACGTCCGGAACACGTTGGATGCCAGCGTTTTGATTCCTTCCATCACAGTTCTTTGGGTTAGCAAGTTGAAGAGGCCTTAGGTAGGGCACACAATTCGTAGACGTAGAACTGATGTCCAATGTTTTGCAAAGTTCTCGAGTGAAGACAAGATCAAGAAACTAACTTACATGGGTAGAATGTATAGACTGTGGGTCTCTAATATTTTAACGTCGCTTTCATTCTCATCATTGTCATTTTCTGAAATCAGGGCTATATATTATGTACAGCCACCCGACACATACGAACTCACTTTTGTTTAGATATGCCAATACCTACTATCTCTTTTTCATAACTTCAAAAAGTTTAAGACTACTGAAACTCTCGCGATTTGGGTAAGTTTTAACTCATAATAATGGTTCATCCGATATGTCTAGCATGTGTGTGGCGCATACCTACATTACGTGTTAAGTATTTGTATAGCCAATCATACCCGGGCAAAGCCGGGACGGGCAGCTAGTAGTTAATATTTAGATATTAACTAATTTTGTCAAATATTATCAAAATCATCTAATAAACAGCGCTACAGCAAATTTCCCCCATTTTTGAAGTAAACAAAAGTAAATTTTTGGAGACGACGCACTCCGAACGTAGGACGTCCACCGAATTGGTGGACCCACGATATAATTTAGACCGCAGAAACGCGCTGGGTGCAGGACGCTTCCAACCAGGCTTATTGGAAGTCCACAAGGAGGAGGCCTGTGACTAGCAGTGGACGTCCTACGACTGATAATGATGACGATGAATGGATTTTAATCAAACTTTCATCAATACAGATCTGTTTGTATTTTTTATAATCAAGATAAAGGTTTCGTTATTAGACTTCTCCAAGGCTAGCGACTTGGTTCACTACAGGATTACTTTATAATAAAATGGTTTCAGATATCTGTCGGAGCCCTGGCTGGTGGTGCCGCTTTTCTGGATGCCGTATTTAATCGGAGCGGTCGTGGCTTCGCAAGTATTCGACGCGTGGCGCGTTAAAAAGGTAAGGAGTCATTCAGGGAGGTATCTTTAGCCCAATACTTTATCTCATATCTATAATTGATATTTTGTCAATGATTCATGTATCTATTGATTTTGTAATTTAATTGAGTTGATGATAACAATGGCCAAAATGTAAGAGTGAAATGAAAATTTGATTATTTTCTATTAAAATTATGGGCTAAAGTAAAATATATTTCTGTGAATTATACGGATCTTTATTTTTCTTGATCTTTACTTTATTGATCTATTCATTTGTTGCATAATCCTAAAAAATTAAGCAACTTTTCGATACATTTTTGAACATAACTAAATAGATATGCAGCGTACGAGTATTATAACTGACATAACATATTGGATTTCGTGTAATCTGTAAAGCTATATTTTATTGTAAATAAATAAATTAATTAAATTAACAACTTCGAAAGACAGCAAAACCTGCAATACGTAAACGGATGAAAATAAGTTTAGGCAAAATACCAATATAGACAGTAGTAATATCTTTTGACGATAACAATACTTTAAATAAAAACCAGTCAACTGTTTACTGGCACTTCATTAGTTGATTTATAAATTCTTATTATTTTTTTCTAGAGTGGTTTAAACCGTTCAATCCGAACGCTACAAGCGCAAGCCGCGACACGGCTGATCATGACGGTGATTCTCATCATACTGATGTGTGTGCCGCCGCTAGTGTCAACTCGTTACCTGCTGACCGTACCGCTGTTCATCATGTCGGCCATGTCGCTTGTGTCGCTGACCGTACTTAGGATAGTACGACTCGAAGGTTAGTTTATTTACAATACTGCCAGTATTCACGCGTTACTGGCTGACTATACTGCTGTTCATCATGTCCGCCATGTCGCTTGTTTCGCTGACTGTACTCAGAATAGTACGATTTGAGGGTGAAAACTTTTAAGATCTTTAATATCATGATTGTTTTGCTGACTGTACACATTATTTTGTTGACTGTACTTAAAAGATTCGATTTAATTTAAGATCTGGATGTAAAATATGAAATAAATAAATAAATTATTACTATTAAAAGAGTACAATTAGAGAGTTTTGATGATATTAATGTGTACCGATGAATGAAGCCTTACACCCGCCTTACAATCGTGAGGTCGTGGTTTCAAATCCCGGTCCCGAACCAATAAGTTTTATAGAATTTATGTACGGAATTTCACATGAAAAAAGGAAGGAAAACGTCGTGAGGCAACCTGCATATGTCCTTAGAAGAATAGAAGAAATTCGATGGCGTATGTGAGGCCACCAACCCGCACTGGGAGCGTGGTGGATATGGCCCAATCACCCTTCATGGGTAGGCCTACGTCCTGGTTCCTTTTTGGTAGTTCCTACGAAACTAGTCGAACACTAAAAAGACTAATAATATAATAATAATAATAATATCGCAGGGGCGGCTTTGTGGCGAGCCGTCGGTGAGTGGCGACACCGCGAACCCTGATTCCCTGGGGCTAAATGAGACCCCTGACTCCTCTCTTGCCTTAACTGGCCGGCTTGGAGTGGAAACCGCAAGAGCTAAGAACCTAAGCTCCAGGATGGAAGTGTTAAAGGGCATAACGCCGCGAGTAGCGTCTAGTGAAAGCGCAGCACACCTCTCGACACCCTAAGCCGTCCACACCAATGTTGCCCCTCCGGCGCCAAATTACGGTAGCCTTTATGGGGGGCCCATTTAGTGGATGGCAAGTCACCACCCGCCTAAATATTTTGAAATGAGGCATCACTTGGCGGGTGCCGCACCTCATTCCATAGACCAGCTTATAATCATGTAATAATTCATTATAATAGCCTAAGAAGTACGTACCTATTCCCCGCCTTTACAATAGTTTACCTCTTCCTATCACCCAACAACTGTATTTTTTTACTTGAATGATTGTAAAAGGGCCTCTTGGTGTTGGTTTCGGCCCCATCAATGCCCTTCAAAGATCCGGGGCAACCCGTGAGTTGTAAAACAAATAAATGGAATAATAATAATAATAAAAATACAAATTACCGCTGACAGACCAGACGTCTTTTTAGATCTTATTTTCTAAAAATTGTATTTTATTAGTTTTTCGAGCATTTTTCTGCAGAATTTTAACAAAATCAATAGCAAAAATATATTTCCCTTCATTTGGATACATTTTATAATGAAACTGTGACAAAATTAGAAGAAAACTCAATAACCAACATTTGACATTCAACATGACACTTCAAGAAAATTTCAATAATATTAAAATACAATGCTTACAAGATCTCAGACAAAAATAACAGCGGATTCAAGAGGCGCACGACCACCACCATCGCCCGCCTCGTCGTCAGCTCCGAGCGCATCGTCGGGTGATGAGTTCCACACCACCCGCGAGACGAGCGGCTCGTCGAGCGATACGAGCGGGCCACGGACGCCGCCGCCGCCAAGTCCACCAGTGCGACGACGAGGCCGTCCACCGCTGCCGGCACGCTTGGGGCCTGTGGGGCATCCTGCCCCGCCATCCGCTCCCGCTACCGGTGGCATAGTGCGTCGCATGCGATGGACTCAACCCATTAATGAGAATTGCATGCGCGCGTACTTTGGGGCTACAGAGGGGGGAACCAACATGACAGCGTACTGTGCCAGAATGCTGCCTCTGTTTCAGGCCCTTGAACCGACCGTGGCCGTGACTGCCCAACGACTATCGGACCAAGTGCGGGCTATCCACCGGTGCAAACTGCTGGATCAGTCCGTCATTGATCGGCTCCGCCTGGAGGCGCTGCCTGCTCGCCCCACTGCTTTTTCGACGCAGGACCCGCCCGTACTTGTCGCGTCGTCAGCCCCGACAATGGCTTTAGTGCCGATGTCGGCGGCGACACTTGCGACATCACCGGCTGGTCCTGCGGTCGACGAGGCAGACGACGCGAGTATGAGCGTATCTAGCCAGGTGAGTGAGCAACTAAGGAGGGCTTTGGAAGACGCAATTTCCCAGTATCGATTCGCACCCGACTCTAGGCCGCGACTGCCACGTTTTCCCACCCATAGGCGTAACTTGGCGCTTATGGGAGCCCTGAACCCTTTGCTAGTCCCGTATTTACGGGCAAGCGAAGGCTTAGTCGATACCCACTCGATCTTGTACTGCGGCGCCATCGCGGCGTGTCGCGTTGCACGTGTTAAGTTTCCGGACACTAACCGTGCACCGCGACCCGCCGGGGTTGTGCCCGCGTGGCAAATGCGGATCCAGCGGCGTATCGACTCGTTCAGGACTCTCATAGCAAAGCTAATCTGTTTCAGCCGGGGGAATAACCGCCCCCGAGTCATGCGTTTCGTGACACAGGCATTTGCCGGGACTGGTATCAGACCCCAGCACTATTTGGCCAATGTCACGGAACGCATAGACTATCTGAAACAGAAAGTCTATGCGTGGGCAAACCGCATTCGTCGCTACAGAGAGCGTGTGGACCGATATTGGCTAAATCGCCTCTTCCAAAGTGACCAAAGGAAGGTGTACCGAGGCTGGGAGAGAACCGACCAACGTGTGAGCGATGGGCAGTTGCCGGATGCTAGCGCCATGAATGACTTCTGGCGCGGCATCTGGTCGGTGCCCGTTGAACACACGGAGGGTGACTGGATGCGTGTGGTTGAGCGGGAATGCGAGACTATCGAACCTATGGGATCTGTTTTAATAGATCCCGTAGACGTTAGTTGTGCGATCCGTACGGCTCAGAACTGGAAAAGTCCTGGGCCGGACGGGCTGCACAACTTTTGGATAAAATGGTTTCGATGCTCGCATGACCGCTTAGCCACACAATTCCAGGAAGCCCTTGAGGTTGGTTCTCTACCTAGCTTTTTCACCACCGGTGTCACCTTCCTGCTCCATAAGTCCGGTAGTACCACGGAAGCAAAGAACTATCGACCCATTACGTGCTTGCCTACCATCTACAAGCTCCTCACATCCATTCTGAGCATCAAAATTAACGCGCACGTCGTTGCGCAAAACGTTTTGGCTTTCGCTCAGAATGGATGTAGGGTTGGGTCCCGTGGTACTAAGGAGCTCCTCCTCATAGACATGACCATAAGCCAGCAAGTCCGGCGGAACAAGGGAGCCCTCTCTGCCGCCTGGATTGACTATAAGAAGGCCTATGACTCAGTGCCTCATTCGTGGCTCGAGAGGATTATAGAGTTGTATAAAATCGATACAACTCTAAAATCATTCTTAGTGTCATGCATGAGGCAATGGGCCACAGTCCTTCGTCAACCAGGTGGTGGAGACGGCTCCGTTGGCTCGCAAGACTTGATAAGGATTGAGCGGGGAATATTCCGGGGTGACAGTCTGAGTCCATTGTGGTTCTGCCTGGCCCTGAATCCTCTCAGCACTTTGGTGAGGAATTCAGAGCTAGGCTATCGGCTTCGCAGACAGGGTGAAGTTATCTCTCACCTGCTGTACATGGATGATCTAAAGCTGTTTGCACCGAAATACCAAGACCTGGTGGAGCTGCTAAAAACCACTGAAGTTTTTAGCAGGGCCATCAGGATGGAGTTCGGTGTAGATAAGTGTGCGGTCATGCATGTACAGCGAGGGAAAGTTGTGGATTCTCCAAATCTACAACTTTCTGAGACGATGACTATCAGGTCTCTCTCCGAAGCCGAGACCTACAAGTACCTCGGTATGTCAGAGTCGTTGGGTATATCGGCAGTGGACATCAAGAAATCGGTGAAGGAGCGCTTTTTTTGTCGCCTGACAAAAGTACTTAACAGTCTTTTGTCCGGCGGCAACAAGGTGCGCGCCTTCAATGGTTGGGTGATGCCGCTGCTGATGTACTCCTTTGGCATACTGAGGTGGACTCAGACTGAGCTGGACGCCCTGGATAGGAGGGTCCGTCGACTGCTCACTTTGCATCGCATGCTACACCCGCGCTCGTCTGTCATGAGACTGTACATTCCGCGGAAGTGTGGTGGCCGAGGCTTTTTAAATGCCAAAGACCTCCACAACCGCGAAGTATACAGTCTCCGGGACTATTTCCGAAACAGCGGGCGTGGAATGCATTGCGATGTGGTGGCAGCTGACAGAGGCCTCACCCCGCTCTCTCTGGCGAAGGAGAACTGGCGCAGGCCATCGGTGCTCAGCACCGATGATCGCAGGGCGGTGTGGAGGAGCAAGGAGCTGCACGGGCGGTTCTATCGGGCCCTAACAGGACCCGATGTGGACCTGCTCGCGTCGGTGGCCTGGCTGCGCTTCGGTGACCTCTTTGGGGAAACCGAAGGTTTTGCCTGTGCAATTGCGGACGAAGTTGTCTTGACGAACAACTACCGGAAGTATATCCTGAAGGACGGTACGGTCGACATTTGTCGGGCATGCCACCGTCCCGGAGAGTCACTCAGGCATATTACTTCCGGTTGTTCTCATCTTGCCAACGGCGAGTACTTGCACAGGCATAACCAAGTAGCCAGGATCATCCATCAGCAACTTGCTCTTCGATACGGCCTTGTCGAGTCTGAGGTGCCGTACTATAAGTACGCACCGGCGCCAGTTCTCGAAAATGGTCGTGCGTTGCTTTACTGGGACCGCTCTATCATCACGGACAGGACTATTGTCGCCAATAGGCCTGATATCGTGGTGGTCGACCGGTCCCAACGCCGGGCAGTGCTCGTCGACGTCACCATCCCACATGACGAGAACCTCGTGAAGGCCGAGAAGGACAAGCTCAGCAAGTACCTTGACTTGGCTCACGAGGTTACCGCCATGTGGGATGTGGACTCTACGATCATTGTCCCGATAGTCGTTTCGGTAAACGGCTTAATAGCGAAGAGTCTCGACCACCATCTTAAGAGGCTCTCGCTAGACGGTTGGGTCAAGGGTCAGATACAGAAGGCGGTCGTCCTGGACACAGCGCGCATTGTCAGGAGGTTCCTCTCTCTGTAGACCCAACCACCGGTAGCTTGGGCCTCGCCCCGCTGCCGGCGGCACTCTAGGTTTAGGTTTTTTTATAGTATTTTATTTTTTATTATATAAATATTGTAAAAAAACTTAAATTTAAGACTATAAATAAATATGTATAAAAAAAAAAAATAAAAAAAAAAAAAAAAAAAAAAAAAAAAAAAAAAACGGCTGACAGCCCAGACGTCTTTTTGATCTTATTTTCTGAAAATTTTATATTTTTTGGTTTTTCGATCGTTTTTCTGCAACATTTCCATACAAAAGCAATAGCCAAATTATTTTCCACTACATTTAGATATTTTCTGCAATAAAACTTACACAAAATATGAAGAAAAGTAAAAATTCAATATTTGACGATTTATGTCAACATGACGTTCAAAATATCGGACTACAGAATAAATGTTAACAAGGTCAAAGACGAAATTAACAGCGGATTCGAAAGGCGCACGACCACCACCATCGCCCGCCTCGTCGTCAGCTCCGAGCGCATCGTCGGGTGATGAGTTCCACACCACCCGCGAGACGAGCGGCTCGTCGAGCGACACGAGCGGGCCACGGACGCCGCCGCCGCCACGACCACCAGTGCGACGACGAGGCCGTCCACCGCTGCCGGCACGCTTGGGGCCTGTGGGGCATCCTGCCCCGCCATCAGCTCCCGCTACCGGTGGCATAGAGCGTCGCATGCGATGGACTCAACCCATTAATGAGAATTGCATGCGCGCGTACTTTGGGGCTACAGAGGGGGGAACCAACATGACAGCGTACTGTGCCAGAATGCTGCCTTTGTTTCAGGCCCTTGAACCGACCGTGGCCGTGACTGCCCAACGACTATCGGACCAAGTGCGGGCTATCCACCGGTGCAAACTGCTGGATCAGTCCGTTATTGATCGGCTCCGCCTGGAGGCGCTGCCTGCTCGCCCCACTGCTTCTTCGACGCAGGATCCGCCCGTACTTGTCGCGTCGTCAGCCCCGACAATGGCTTTAGTGCCGATGTCGGCGGCGACACTTGCGACATCACCGGCTGGTCCTGCGGTCGACGAGGCAGATGACGCGAATATGAGCGTATCTAGCCAGGTGAGTGAGCAACTGAGGAGGGCTTTGGAAGACGCAATTTCCCAGTATCGATTCGCACCCGACTCTAGGCCGCGACTGCCACGTTTTCCCACCCATAGGCGTAACTTGGCGCTTATGGGAGCCCTGAACCTTTTGCTAGTCCCGTATTTACGGGCAAGCGAAGGCTTAGTCGATACCCACTCGATCTTGTACTGCGGCGCCATCGCGGCGTGTCGCGTTGCACGTGTTAAGTTTCCGGACACTAGCCGTGCACCGCGGCCCGCCGGGGGTGTGCCCGCGTGGCAAATGCGGATCCAGCGGCGTATCGACTCGTTCAGGACTCTCATAGCAAAGCTAATCTGTTTCAGCCGGGGGAATAACCGCCCCCGAGTCATGCGTTTCGTGACACAGGCCTTTGCGGGGACTGGTATCAGACCCCAGCACTATTTGGCCAGTGTCACGGAACGCATAGACTATCTGAAACAGAAAGTCTATGCGTGGGCAAACCGCATTCGTCGCTACAGAGAGCGTGTGGACCGATATTGGCTAAATCGCCTCTTCCAAAGTGACCAAAGGAAAGTGTACCGAGGCTGGGAGAAAACCGACCAACGTGTGAGCGACGGGCAGTTGCCGGATGCTGGCGCCATGAATGACTTTTGGCGCGGCATCTGGTCGGTGCCCGTCGAACACACGGAGGGTGACTGGATGCGTGTGGTTGAGCGGGAATGCGAGACTATCGAACCTATGGGATCTGTTTTAATAGATCCCGTAGACGTTAGTTGTGCGATCCGTACGGCTCAGAACTGGAAAAGTCCTGGGCCGGACGGGCTGCACAACTTTTGGATAAAATGGTTTCGATGTTCGCATGACCGCTTAGCCACACAATTCCAGGAAGCCCTTGAGGTTGGTTCTCTACCTAGCTTTTTCACCACCGGTGTCACCTTCCTGCTCCATAAGTCCGGTAGTACCACGGAAGCAAAGAACTATCGACCCATTACGTGCTTGCCTACCATCTACAAGCTCCTCACATCCATTCTGAGCATCAAAATTAACGCGCACGTCTTTGCGCAAAACGTTTTGGCTTTCGCTCAGAATGGATGTAGGGTTGGGTCCCGTGGTACTAAGGAGCTCCTCCTCATAGACATGACCATAAGCCAGCAAGTCCGGCGGAACAAGGGAGCCCTCTCTGCCGCCTGGATTGACTATAAGAGGATTTTAGAGTTGTATAAAATCGATACAACTCTAAAATCATTCTTAGTGTCATGCATGGGGCAATGGGTACCTCGGTATGTCAGAGTCGTTGGGTATATCGGCAGTGGACATCAAGAAATCGGTGAAGGAGCGTTTTTTTTGTCGCTTGACAAAAGTATTTAATAGTCTTTTGTCCGGCGGCAACAAGGTGCGCGCCTTCAATGGTTGGGTGATGCCGCTGCTGATGTACTCCTTTGGCATACTGAGGTGGACTCAGACTGAGCTGGACGCCCTGGATAGGAGGGTCCGTCGACTGCTCACTTTGCATCGCATGCTACATCCGCGCTCGTCTGTCATGAGACTGTACATTCCGCGGAAGTGTGGTGGCCGAGGCTTTTTAAATGCCAAAGACCTCCACAACCGCGAAGTATACAGTCTCCGGGACTATTTCCGAAACAGCGGGCGTGGAATGCATTGCGATGTGGTGGCAGTTGACAGAGGCCTCACCCCGCTCTCCCTGGAGAAGGAGAACTAGCGCAGGCCATCGGTGCTCAGCACCGATGATCGCAAGGCGGTATGGAAAAGCAAGGAGCTGCACGGGCGGTTCTATCGGGCCCTAACAGGACCCGATGTGGACCTGCTCGCGTCGGTGGCCTGGCTGCGCTTCGGTGACCTCTTTGGGGAAACCGAAGGTTTTGCCTGTGCAATTGCGGACGAAGTTGTCTTGACGAACAACTACCGGAAGTATATCCTGAAGGACGGTACGGTCGACATTTGTCGGGCATGCCACCGTCCCGGAGAGTCACTCAGGCACATTACTTCCGGTTGTTCTTATCTTGCCAACGGCGAGTACTTGCACAGGCATAACCAAGTAGCCAGGATTATCCATCAGCAACTTGCTCTTCGATACGGCCTTGTCGAGTCTGAGGTGCCGTACTATAAGTACGCACCGGCGCCAGTTCTCGAAAATGGTCGTGCGTTGCTCTATTGGGACCGCTCTATCATCACGGACAGGACTATTGTCGCCAATAGGCCTGATATCGTGGTGATCGATCGGTCCCAACGCCGGGCAGTGCTCGTCGACGTCACCATTCCACATGACGAGAACCTCGTGAAGGCCGAGAAGGACAAGCTCAGCAAGTACCTTGACTTGGCTCACGAGGTTACTGCCATGTGGGATGTGGACTCGACGATCATTGTCCCGATAGTCGTTTCGGTAAACGGCTTAATAGCGAAGAGTCTCGACCACCACCTTAAGAGGCTCTCGCTAGACGGTTGGGTCAAGGGTCAGATACAGAAGGCTGTCGTTCTGGACACGGCGCGCATTGTCAGAAGGTTCCTCTCTCTGTAGGCCCAACCACCGGTAGCTTGAGCCCCGCCCCGCTGCCGGCGGCATTCTAGGTTTAGGTTTTTTTATAGTATTTTGTTTTTTTATATAAATATTGTAAAAAAACTTAGATTTAAGATAATAAATAAATATGTGTATAATAATAATAATAAATCTTTATTTCAGACACAACGATCCATATCACAAAACAAATAATTTTAAAAGAAAAATACAGAAATTCGTAACGGCTACTAAAAATGCTAACTGGGCTCTGTTTATCATGTCGGCCATGTTGCTTGTTTTGCTGACTGTACTATCTATTTTTTTTTCATTTCACACTTGTTTGATATTTTTCCAGCATGGCAGCATCTATGGCTCGAAGTCACGCTCTCTCTCCCATCAGTGATGTTCACATTCACCGTGGCTCTCCGACTCCTGGCCATGATGTTGCCCATCATGGGCCGCTCGGCCAACTCCTCTCCTGATACCACCGTGGCTTTGATCAATGTGGGCATGGCCATACTCTGCTCTACCACTATAGTGAGTATCCATAATGCTTTTCATTTCAACCTTTGTTTCAACTTTTCAGACTTTTCAGCGTCTTCCAAAAAAACTTCTAGAATCTTCTGTGAACGTAGAGTTTTTAAAGCTACTCCAATCACGAATTACGCAATAAATCTTTGTATATAGTGACACAATAAACGATTCGTGTCCTGAAATGGTCCGCTGCCGCGCTACAGGATTAACCTTGAAAAGTCATAATGGTGCCATCCTTAAACCCTTCAGGTTTTTGGTGTCTTCCACAAACCCCCCAAAATATCTCTCCTGACCTAAAATGTGTTTGAACCGACTCCAAATACAAATTACACAAAAAAATTTAGTCACACAATTAATTAATTTTGATTTCTTAAATAGGTTGCTGCAGGATCAACCTGGTATTATAGTGTATTCGTAACAAACATTCGCATTTGCGAAACGTCGACGTAAACTATGCAAGACCGTTAGTTCTTTTGGTGCCAAAATTTTAGCTCTATGCATGATCTATATGAAAGCACTTTCTGTGAGATTTATGTAGACAAATAATTTATTGTCACAATATACAAATTATACAACTTCTACATTGATACACTATTCCCCAAACTGGGTACAACAAAGCACCCGTATCTTGTTGTTAATAGTTGGAATAAGTGTTAAAGATTAGCAAAACCAGGAATGAAATCCTTGGTATGCTTGGCAGCGGCTTACATCCAGGAAATAATTCATAAACGTTTATTTGCGCATATGGGTACAAAAAAATAGGATGGTAAAACAATACAACAAAAATGAACGCCATATTCGACCTTTCGGTATGCAAATATGAGAGAAAACAAGGGAAATGGAAAAATATAAAAATTACAAGAAACTAGCTATCAATCGAGCAGTATGTTTGGCTCCACATATGTATGTGAAATAGCTTTCTTCAAGATTTTTTAAGATAACGCAGTTGATTCGAAGTTGATCTCAAGAATAAAACAATTAAAAATCAGGTCAAGGCCGTCGGTATAGCTTCTCTCAATAGTTTTAGGTCTTGTTTTATTATTTAAAGTTTGATTTGAAATTAAAATAAAGGTAAAATTTAATTTTATTATCAGTTTTTCTTTCTGGACCTCGTTAAAAATTTTCAACAGTATTTAGACCCCAATAAAAACCACAAAAACTTGACGACCCTTGCCCTAAGCTATATTTATTTCAATACAATTTTCTTCTTTCTCAGCTATATTTCATTTATTAATTAACTCATAACTTCCCTTTCCAGTCGGGTTTGGAACTGCTGTTCTCCCGTCGTCGCATCTGGCTGTCCCTGTGCGGTGTGGGCGCGGTCTGCTTCGTGCTGTTCTTCATCCCCTTCTCCCCGTACCAAGACGACGGACCCTCCACCATGCGGCACTACTGGTTTGTGAGTATCATCTGTTGTATCATCATCTGCTTCGTGCTGTTCTTCATCCCCTTCTCCCCGTACCAAGACAACGGACCCTCCACCATGCGGCACTACTGGTTTGTGAGTATCATCTGTTGTATCATCATCTGCTTCGTGCTGTTCTTCATCCCCTTCTCCCCGTACCAAGACGACGGACCCTCCACCATGCGGCACTACTGGTTTGTGAGTATCATCTGTTGTATCATCATCTGCTTCGTGCTGTTCTTCATCCCCTTCTCCCCGTACCAAGACGACGGACCCTCCACCATGCGGCACTACTGGTTTGTGAGTATCATCTGTTGTATCATCATCTGCTTCGTGCTGTTCTTCATCCCCTTCTCCCCGTACCAAGACAACGGACCCTCCACCATGCGGCACTACTGGTTTGTGAGTATCATCTGTTGTATCATCATCTGCTTCGTGCTGTTCTTCATCCCCTTCTCCCCGTACCAAGACGACGGACCCTCCACCATGCGGCACTACTGGTTTGTGAGTATCATCTGTTGTATCATCATCTGCTTCGTGCTGTTCTTCATCCCCTTCTCCCCGTACCAAGACGACGGACCCTCCACCATGCGGCACTACTGGTTTGTGAGTATCATCTGTTGTATCATCATCTGCTTCGTGCTGTTCTTCATCCCCTTCTCCCCGTACCAAGATGACGGACCCTCCACCATGCGGCACTACTGGTTTGTGAGTATCATCTGTTGTATCATCATCTGCTTCGTGCTGTTTTTCCTCCCCTTCTCCCCGTACCAAGATGACGGACCCTCCACCACGCGCCGCTACTGGTTTGTGAGTATCATCTGTTGTATCATCATCTGCTTCGTGCTGTTCTTCATCCCCTTCTCCCCGTACCAAGATGACGGACCCTCCACCATGCGGCACTACTGGTTTGTGAGTATCATCTGTTGTATCATCATCTGCTTCGTGCTGTTCTTCATCCCCTTCTCCCCGTACCAAGATGACGGACCCTCCACCATGCGGCACTACTGGTTTGTGAGTATCATCTGTTGTATCATCATCTGCTTCGTGCTGTTCTTCCTCCCCTTCTCCCCGTACCAAGACGACGGACCCTCCACCATGCGGCACTACTGGTTTGTGAGTATCATCTGTTGTATCATCATCTGCTTCGTGCTGTTTTTCATCCCGTCTTTTAACTTGCTTTATATGGATGCCAAATAATTAATCAGCGTACGTTTGTTACAGCATTCCAAAATAGTAACATACGACCAGAATAAAATCCCCATAGAAGTGACAACCGGGGTAGTGGTCGACAAACAGGACGCCAACACTATCAGGCACGTTATCCCGGATTTGGCCTCGGAAGAAGTTTCCGTCTAGGGATCACTAAGCCGCCACTAAATCCCATGTCTTTATAACTAAATAAAAATAAAAATCGTTTCGCTTGGCTATCAATCGATTGTATGTTTTGGTCCGTACGTTTTCTTTTTTCTACATACGGAATTTATTGATCCGCATTGTTCTTTATGGACTTTTTGATAGTACACTGCTGAACATAGGGTTATCTACATAAGAAAAATATCGTCAGCTCTGCATAAGTGCTCAAATCTGTTCCTATCGGTGTTTTGGTTTTTTCAGACATTTCTTTCCGTTTTAAGTTGTTTTATGAATGTAACCATCAAATAACTAGCGTATTTATTTGTTACAGCATTCTGAAATAGTGACATACGACCAGAACAAGGTCCCCATAGAGGTGACAACCGGGGTAGTGGTCAACAAACAGGACGCCAACACCATGAGGCGTGTGATCCCGGATTTAGCCGCGGGAGGGGTATCCGTCCAGGGCGCGCGCAGCCCGCACTGCGCGGAGAGGATATACTGTGACCTGCCCCTGTATCGGACAGGGTATGGGAGGTTTTTGTAAGTGGGGTTTTACTAACTTACTAATTTGGGATTTTAAGATAATTATATTTTAAGACAATTATAAAGCCGTGGTGGTGGTACAATCGTGAGGTTGTGGGTTCAAAACCCGGTCCCGTACCAATGAGTTCTTTGGAATTTATGTACGGAATTTAACACCGCCGGCTTTTCGGTGAAGGAAAACATCGTGAGGCAACCTGCATATGTCAGTAGAAGAAATTCGATGGCGTATGTGAATCCACCAACCCGCACTGGGCCAGCGTGATGGATATGACCCAAACACCCTTCGTGGGTAGGCCTACGTCCTGTAGTGGACTATTAAAAAGGCTGATACAGTACAGTACAGTACATTATATATATATATCTATATATATAAAAGAAAGTCGTGTTAGTTACTCCACTTATAACTCAAGAACGGCTGAACCGATTTAGCTGAAAATTGGCAGGGAGGTAGTTTAGAGCCAGGAGAAGGACATAGGATACTTTTTATCCCGTTCCTTTATTTTTATTTTTTTAATAGTTATTCATATTATATTTTTCATATCATCTATTCCCTTAAAAAATCGTTAGCGAAACTGTCACCTATCACAACGACGCTAATAGGCCCAATTTCAAGGCACCATCGTAATTATAACAGCTAATTAGAATATTTCTGTTTCTTTTTCACTTTAGGCATTCGATAGTGAGAACACATTTTATATTCAAATTAAATTTAAGATGGCGCGTTCATAATTGGGCCTGATATGGATTGGCGAAACGTAATAAGATGACAGGTGACATACATTGACTGAAGACTTTTTATGAATGTCACGCTTAGCATAGCAAAGAGACAAATTGTCTTTTCACCATTATACTCGTAGCTCCAATGACAACTGACATTAAAATTGGAATAAATGGTTTTTCCCTATGCCATGCTATACATATTAAAATGACGTTTAATACTGGGCCGTCATTTTGTATGACATTAAAAATATTTTTAAATATACCACCATTAGAGGTTAGACATGTTTCTTTATTCTACCTTTATGGTACAGAATCCATACTAATATACGAAGAAACGAATCGACTTGATTTTTAGGAGTAGTATGGCATGAGTATAAGTATCTTGACTCTAAGGTTATTAACCTTGACTGTGAACTGTGACCTTGACACGAACATACATTTCTGTTGGTTTGGTTAGGATTGAACAGTGATAAAAGTCTCAGTTCGCCTCAGTTGCGGCATTCCTCATGAGGCACGCAACTTATAGGCCAGCCTCTCAGCTGCTTTAGTTAAAAAGCCCAGAAAAGCGGCCCAACCACGAGTGCAAACTTCTAAGCTGCCAAGGGAGAAAAGACCCAAAAAATCGGGAGACCTCGAGCGCCGCCTTCTCAGCTGTCTCAGAAGAAACACAGAGAAACGGCTCTATCTGGGATTCCTGCGCCGCCCATAATGCCTCGGCTACTAAGTTCCCCCGCCACGACAAGGCGGGAACCCGTACACTCTAACCTTATCTTAATCAACAGAAGCATTTATAAGCATAAGGTATTATGATGTCAGGTTAGGTTCGGACAGTGGCAAGGTGCAAGGGTACTTGACTTTTTTTTTATAGAGAAAGTGCCTTTATTAACAACCACTAAATACAAGACTTATAATGTGAAACTTCATAAACTACTACTACATAACAAGCAATTGGATCATCCACAGACCCTTGAAGGTCTAAAGATAATCCAAATACTTAAGCCCACTGCCAGTTAGCAGCGTGCCCAGCATGCTGGCAGTGGGAAGCCCGCCCTTCTCTGAGTCTCAGAAAGATGTGACGGCACCCAAAGCGACTTGCGTCGATACGCAAGTCGCGTCTCATACTAATGACCGTCTACACTTCCATGGGACCAGCTTCATACCGTCAGGCCTTTTGCCATCACCAAGCGCAAACCCATTCGGTTCAAGTACGGCTGCTACGAGTATATTGTCGGTCGCAAAAGCCCTGCGTATGACATCGTTCACACTGGCGAGGCAACCAATTCGACCAGCGCTTCTTGAGCAAGAAAGACGGTGGTGACCGAGCTGGTCAACTAGGGTACTTGAATAGGTGAGAGCGCTCAGCTATGTGCGGCGCGGCAGCAAGTTGGGTCGACTATCTCGACGATATCATCAATACCACCGGTCGAGCCTGGTCACGAGCCGAGGCAGATGTCACAGAAAAAGAGAGGCCTATACTCAGCAGTGGGACAAAGAAAGCTGCGGATGATAACCATGACGAAACTTATTAGTTGAGATGGACTGTTTCTCGGGTTTAAATTATTGTTTGCTACAATATGTGTGTACCGTTTCATATTGAATTGGGGCTAATATTTTGTGGCGCACTTACTATTACTTACTTCGTATCTGCCGATTTTAGAACAATACTCTCATTACAAAAGTTTCTCACTTTTGTTTTGTTTTGCTCAACCAGATCTACATTTTGTATGACAGCTGTCGAACTTAAATTAGTTTATCTCCGTAACTGTCAACTTTTGATCAATGCTATCTTTACGAAAGTGAAATAGCTCAACCAGATCTACATTTTGTATGAGAGCTGTCGAACTTAAAAGTAGTTTATCTCTATAACTGTCAACTTTAGAACAATACTATCTGGACGAAAGTGAGATAGCTCAATCAGATCTACATTATGGATGACAGCCATTAAACTTAAAATATCTTAATGTAGACATCTCCGTAAGGTCATTCTACCTACATTCATTAACTTTCGCGGTACGAAGTTCGCCGGGTCCGCTAGTATATATATATATACAGGAGCCGTACGTGCCGCAGTTATCACATTTTCTGATATATTTAGATACCTTAGATTTAAGATTGTTTGTTTAAGAAAAATATAACTTAAATGTCGTCGTCGTTGTTTTAACCATATGACATCCACTGCTGGACATATGTCTCCCCTAAAGATGTAGATGAGTAGCGGCTTGCATCCAGCGCGATCCTGCGGTCATCCGTCCACCTTTTGAGTGGACGTCCTACGCTGCGCTTGCCGGTACGACTTAGAGTCTACGGGCTACTAATCGTCGCACTTTTACTAATCTAAAATAAATATTATATCATTTCACTCATTATGGCTAATTATTACTAAACCTCGAATCGTGAACAAAATCTATAATTTTAAATTTATTTCAAAAAGTTGGTTATAATGATTTAAAATATTAATGATTTAGTATATTTGTATTATACAGGGTTATTCAGAACTGGTGTACTAAGTTTTACTCGAATTCCGGATTGGCTCCATATGTTGTTCGTAATGATGGTCTGAGTCACCACCTCTCAGCTTAGTACAGGAAAGCAAATAACCCTGTATTTGGTGATTTTCATTTATAGCAACTTAATATGTATAGTAAATATGAAAATATTTAGACTTATAAAATAACAAGGGATATTATAATTTATTTTTAACATTACTAATAATAACTTTTTTCTCGGGGTATCTTCTAATACTTTATTATTATATACTACGGAACTAATCGCGCACTAAAATTACGTAATTTAGGTCGTAATTTTAGTGCGCGATTAGTCCCAAGTATATAATAATAATGTGTTCAAATCGCTATAGTTTAAAAACAACATTTCTAATACTTGACTAAATATTATAAATTATAGACATTATTTTTATTCCATTTAAATAAGCAAGTTCGTATGGGCCGGGTAATTGGCCCTGATGGCCAAATTTCGGGGGTAAATAATAGTACTTAAACGGTCCCTTAGGTATAAGGAAAGTTATGTACTTTCACTTTTGCCCTATACTCTATAAAATTTAACTTGATCTCTGCGACAGTGACATTGACATAGAAGATTGACATTTTTAGAGTCGAGATAGTGGTGGAAAAAAACCATTTTCAAACAATGTTGTAATGAAATCGAATGAGTAGTTGAAGGTGAGAAATTGGATTTTATTTTCTTACTATTATTTAAGATCAAGTATGTACACATGTAAATAATGTTATGATATTAATTAAATACTCATAATAATGTAACGATAGTATTTATCGACGTTTTTCACTATTATCGATGCTAATCTACACTAATATTATAAAGAGGAAAGATTTGTATTTTTGTATTTTTGTATGTAACGAATAAACTCAAAAAGTACTGGACCGATTTTAATAATTCTTTTTTCATTAGAAAGCTACATTATCACTGAGTAACATAGGCTATTTTAATTGCAAGAAAAAAATAAGGATCCCTATTAAAACAATAATAATGTTACCCAAGGTGTAAAAAAATGCCTAAAATATTCTTTATATCGCGTGCGCTGCGAAAACTATTGATAATGGAATAAAATAATGTACTACAACTTTATAGAACACACCATAATTTACAAAAAATATCGCGACAGCATATATCTAACTATTATCGTTAAGCCGTAATAACTGTTCTTTTATTATTAAAAATTAATTGAAATACCGTCGCAGGAAAAGGATCTTAATTTGTATTTTGGTATTAATCCTTATCAAAATAAATTATATCATATTCAAGACTGTTTCAATAGCTTTATGCAACTTTTTAAATTATTTAATTCAGACATTTTATTACAAAGATATCACGAGTTCAAAAATGTAAGTATTATAAAAGTTCCGTTTCGCCGCTCACCCCGCTTGGCAATTCATGTACTTTGTACAATGTACGAGTACATAATACAAAATTCACTTCGAGCAAATATCTATAGAGTCACAATCGTGAAAAAAAGTGTCCCAGCCAAAATTCTGCCCAAGCTACGTAGTGGGCAGGCTTTTTAGTTAGTCGTAAAACGATTCCAAGCCGACTACAACGCCGCGCGATGCCAAAGTGCTCGGTTACAGGCACTTATTAGGTGACATAACGTCGAGATTCGAGGAAACGGGTCATTGAGAATTGAGAAGGGTGCTTGGGCCATATCCACCACCAGTGCCAGGGCCCAGTGTGGGTTGGTGCAGATTACCACACAATATTTTCCTTCGCCTAAAAGCCAATGATTTGAAATTCCGTACATAAGTTCCAAAGAAACTTATTGATACAGGTTTGGGATTTGAACCCACCACCTCACGATTCTAGGACAGGCGTTACTACCACTAGACCACCACATTTATATATCTCCGCCATTAGTGTGTCGATTTATGTTTTATTGGTAGTAAATAGGTATGCAGTGGCGTAGCGTGCCTTGGGGAGCCCTGAATCAAACATAGTTGGGGAGCCCAAATCACTCATTTCTCACAAAAAAAAAAAAATGCTTGCATTCAATTGAAATAAATATATACCGCCTTACCGCAAAAGATTTAAACACGCTTTAAACACTGCTTAGCCGTAGAATTTGTACTGTTAAACATTGTCTAAAGCCTGCGTAAAACTTTTGTGGTAAGACGGTTATTTATAAGTTGTCACTTGCTCCTAGAAATTGAGCTAGCCAAACAATTCAAATGAAATATACACTTTTCTTGCCTTTTTTTCGGGAAATTGATAATTGATAACGAATAGAATATAATTACCTATATCAGCTAAGTAAGTCTAGCTGAAGACGATTTCAGCCTCTTAGGACAACTTTTGGAAGAATGCTTAACCCGGGAAAAAAAGAGATGATTTTTTTCGGGAAGCACGAGATTAAGTGACATTGTGGATAACATTTTACAAGGTTTTGCTTACACACGTTAAGGCCCCTTTAGCCCGGGAGCCCCGTATTATTAACACGGCTGATACTGCGGTAGCTACGCCCCTACATATAGTATGTGAAACGAATTGTCGATGGGACCTTAAAGTTCTCGAATGTAGACAATGTATTGGCAAGTGTAGCGAAGGTCTTCACGTGAATCTAAGATCTGGTCGTGACGTCCGGAACACGTTGGATGCCAGCGCTTCGATTCCTTCCATCACAGCTCTTTGGGTTAGCAAGTTGAAGAGGCCTTAGGTAGGGCACACAATTCGTAGAAGTAGAATTGATGTCCAATGTTTTTCAAAGTTCTCGAGTGAAGACAAGATCAAAAAACTAACTTACATAGGTAGAATGTATAGACTGTGGGTCTCTAATATTTTAACGTCGCTTTCATAATCATCATTGTCATTTTCTGAAATCAGGGCTATATATTATGTACAGCCACCCGACACATACGAACTCACTTTTATTTAGATATGCCAATACCTACTATCTCTTTTTCATAAACTTCGAACAGTTTAAGACTACGGAAACTCTCGAGATTTGGGTAGGTTTTAACTCATCATAATGGTTCATCCGGTATGTCTAGCATGTGTGTGACGCTTACTTACATTACGTTGTAAGTATATGTATAGCCAATCATACCCGGGCAAAGCCGGGACGGGCAGCTAGTGTAACATATAATTGGGTTTAATTTAATTACACATGTAAAAAATGTTATATTAAAATATACAATAAAATTAATGATAAATTAAGTTTTATTTAAAATATCGTCAGTATAAACTATCGATATTTTAATTAAAACTATCTAAAACTCTGTGGTCACGATCATTCGTCGCCCATCACTAATCGGCATGCCCATAAAGTATGACATTGGCAGGTAGAAGGTTCTACTGTCTGTACTATTAAGATATTCAGGACTTCATAGGCGTGATTTTTCTGACAGCTGTCGCAGAGATCAAGTTAAATTTTATAGAGTATAGTGTGGGATCTAGTTAACTTGTTTTGTGTTAACTTTTAAGGACAATAAACGTTTTATTTATTTATTTATTGTATAATTGTAGAGAGCAAGCCCTGCTCCTGTCTACGGAAGGCCCCGCCCCGTTCGTCCCGGCGCCGTCGATGGACGCCACTCGCACTTGTACTGGAGAAACTTGCACTTACAACTTTGTAATGACTGGTAAGTTTACTAAAAAGAGATAATGCAAAAATACGAGTATATCGAGCTTAGCCCATTACCTTGTACAGTATTCAATTACATAATTAAAACTACCGTGAGTATTTATCATAACTATAACAGTGCGCGCGCGCCAGTCGACGCGGGTGCGCGTATTCCCTGAGGATGGAGTTCTAAATACTCCGAAACTGGTCGGATTCCTTGCGGATTGACCGTATAATTATAACGTGAGTTTTAGCCGTGTTCTGTTATAGTTAGTATTCTATTATTTGCTTTATTTGTTTTGGAAAACGATTTTCCTATTATTTTCTTTCGTAACAATGGAATTTTATATCTTCGGATCTTTATTATCTTTTGACATTGCTTGTTAAATATGGCGGCGTGATGGAAGCCTAGAACAAAAGTCAAATTAGAAAATATGAAATTCCATTCAAATTAAGCATTGAATGCGGTTCTACTCTGAGCATTTATTTACCATGTCTTAATGGATTTTTTGAGCTTGTGCACATTCTGGTCCTACTTCGCAAGATATTCATTTATATTATATTTACAGCTTTTTAAAGCTATTTAAGTAATGAGCAGTGATTTTACTTAAGATTTTAAATACGATCTGAATTAGTTCCAGATTCCCAAAAAGTATTCTTTCTCATCTGAGTGGCGCCGTTGTAGTCGAAGATGAAGCACGTATACTTAGAAGATACCTATTCACTCAGCTTTAAGCCGGAAACATACTATCGGACGCGGCTGTCGGACGCGACTGACAGCCGCGACTTAGCAATGTGTACAGTCTTAAGACATCCGGTGTGCCAGATCGCTCTCGGACGTCCGAACGCTCAAGGTTGTCCAAAGGTGACGTCCAGCGACTTATGTCCGATAGTGTGCACGGCTCAGTGTACTTTCATAGTCTAGGTCGCGGCTGTCAGTCGCGTCCGATAGTATGTTTCCAGCTTTAGATTGTACTTCAAAAAAATAAAAAGCTGGCAAGACTTCCATTCCGTAGCGGCTCGATTTAGAAATATTGAGTTAACTTCACATCCGCCGTCTTGTATGATTCAGGTTATATGAAGTCAAACAGCTTCGTATTATATGCCGCATCATACGAGTCGGCGGATGTGAAGTTGCCTATAAGCTGCGCGAAACCCAATCATGCGCGTTAATTTATGTGAACTTCACTCAGAATAATTTACTCAGAATTTAATATTGCTCAGCTTGTTGCAAGTAGTAGCTTGTAGCTAACTTCACATCCGCCGACATGTATGATTTGGCTTATATTGGATCGAAAGGACATGTCCACAAAATGTATGGAGGCTGGTATAATAATAATCAAAAATTGTAACCACAACACTCGTTACATATCGAGAAAGTTCATATTTTTCTGAGTCTATTACAACAATTAAAAACAAAAAAGAGCCCTCAGATTTTTTTAAAATTAATTTTGAATTTATTAGGATAAATAAATATATTTGGCTCAATAGGTAGTTTATCCCTAGCAACCCTGATTAAGTAACCTCCAAATTGTTAAATAAAAGCATTTTTACTAATTAGACACACTTTTTAAGTGTTTTTTGTCACATTGTACCTACTACCTGGTCACACTGGTAGGTTATAACTTTTAATTTTAGCAAATTAAGAGATAAACGTGAAAGAATCAGCCACGAATGCAAGTAAAATAACGATAGAAGCACTTTATTATTGTTAAACTAGAAAAATAATAAGCTGTATTGTTATTTTTATTACAATTTATTTTTCCCATTTAAAAAAAATTGGAGGGGTGAGGGAGGAGGGAGGGAGGGATTTTTGAGAAGCCCATAAATGAAGCTTTCAAATGATGTTTATAAATATCATCTTGGTTCGATTTTTCTCTAAATAATATACCACTTGTGGATGTCACCTTTAAATCCATCGACCTCGTGATCCTTCAGATGCATCAAGGCAAATTTCTAAGAGTATAATTATTATCTTTCCAGGCACGGCCCACAACACGATAACAATATGGCCGTACGCCAACGTGAACCTAACTTCTTGGTCCTTCGCCTCGCCGGTCAAGCAGTCGTTCCAGCAACTCTCCCGGCCGGTGTACGTGCTAGTGCACTCGTACGCCACCTACAACTCGACCATACCGCCGCTCCAGTTCTCAGCTACCTTCATTGTAAGTTACCTTCCAGTGATCGTTCCAGCAACTCTCCCGTGCAATCACTAGTCGACTATCTCCAGTGCACTTACAAGTCGGCTATACCGCCGCTCCAGTTCTCAGACATTCATTTTAAGTTACCTTCCAGTGATCGTTCCAGTTACTCTCCCATCTGGTGCACACACAACTCGACTATAACGCCGCTACAGTTCTTGGCCACCTTCATTGTGAGATACCTTCTAGTGATCTTCCAGCAACTCTTCTGTCCAGTGTACGTGCTAGTGCACTCGACGCCAATAGATAGATAAACTCTTTATTGCACACCAAGAAATAAACACAAAGAAGAAACAAAAACAGTGTAGCAATGGGCGGCCTTATCGCTGATAGCGATCTCTGCCAGGCAGTAGAGGATCGTTCCAGCTACTCTCCCATTCAGTCTAGGTGCTAGTGCACGTAGGCTGATGGATGGACGGATCCATCAGCCATATGAAATCCACTGCTGGACATAAACCTCCCTTATGGATCTCTCCAATAAAACCGGTTGGAAGCGGCATCCAGCGAGATCCTGCGGTCTTCATGAGATCATCTATCTACGTAAGTGGACGTCCTACGATGCGCTTGTCCGTACGTGGTCTCCACTCGAGAAATTTTCGACCCCATCGGTCATAAGTCCTCCGAACTACTCGTACGTGCCCTGCCCACTGCCATTTTAACTTGCCAATCCCCAGTAGACTATGTCGGTAACTTTGGTTCATCCTCATTCCTGATTCGATCCCGCAGAGAGACTCGCAGCATAACCCTCTGCAAAGCTCGTTGTGCTATTTAGAGCTATTAATGAGGCCCATATTGAGAAACCACGTTTTAGTGACATAAAACATCACCGGCAAGGCAACACACACTGGTCAAATACTTTCGACTTGAGGCACTGAGTTATGTCGGACGAGAAGACGCTACGCAATTTTCCGAACGCTGCCCAGCCGAGTTGGACGAATCCAATTGATTGGCGATTGGCTACTTTCTTGAAGTCCTCCAACTGGACTAGTTGTCCTAAGGTAGACAGACAGATAGTAGGTAGGTAGACAGATATTTGGGCATGGCCTTTGTCTTGTCCGTGTTTTTGTTCCTATTTTAATTAATTAAATAAGCATGATGACTAAAAAAATACAATTAGTTCGCCAGGCTATCAAAAAATGTTAGACACATTTTTTCTTTTGTCGATTAAACGTAAATTGATAAAAAAAAAAGTTACGCTTGAAGTCACAAGTGCCATGCAAATATACCCGGTGTCGGAACCTTAAGCGGTGACATCGATGGCAAATTTTTAACAACGTTTACTATGGGACCAACTCTGAAAACGTAAAAAAAAAACTGCTGTTCCATACGATTTTCACAGACTTTCGACAAAAAGTATGGAAAAGCTGTTTTGCGTTTTCAGAGTTGATCCCACAGTAAAAGTTGTTCAAAATTTGCCATAGATGTCACCGCTTAAGGCTCCGACACCGGGAGACAAACACATTGTAAAGCCTTCTGTAAGTTCTGTAAGTAAGAGGTGACTTCACGACTCATACTCTCAAACTTTAACAAGGTTTATCTTTGTCATTTGTTGTTTGATTGACAAAAGAAAAAATACATATCCAACATTTTTTTGATAATCTATTTACGGATTAATGATAATAATAATATTTTACCCAGTCATCATATCTATTTTTGAAATACCCAATTATTGGTAATAAAATAAAGTAAACATTTATTTATTCTTCTCCAGGTACCATTATCTATGCAGTCATCCCCAGTAATGCAGGTGTCCCACCACGCGCACAAGATTCACCACCCCGAGCTATTCACCCCGTTCTACCAGCGCATGTTGAGCGCGGTGCCCAAGTATTATAACATCGCCACCTTCCTTAGCTTTAGGCATAATTACGTGTTCTGAGTACAGCACATGTCTGTTTTAGTGCAAAAAATGTTTATTAAAAATGTTAGAAACCAGTGTGCCTGTGACTGCAAATGACAATATTAAATTTAGAGATTAGTACAAGTCGCGGCATATAAGTCTAGCGCTGAGCGATGTGTGGTGGCTGCGCATGGGTTTAGTATGGCGGTCACCATGCGCAGTCATCCACAGTACCCTCAGCGCTAGACTGCCTGTACGCAGTTAACGCAGCATCTACTTATAAAAAAAGGTCGGTGAGGTCGCGCGTGTGCCATTTTACTAATTGTGTTACGTTGACAACACTGCTCTGTCATTGCTTGCTTGATCTTAGTTATCTGAAAATAAAGATTTATTATTATTATTATTATTGCTAGTACAACTAATAATGTTTGATACTTGGTAGACACCAATTCGGTTTTCATCAGTACTCGCGTCTACCAAGTATAGTCGGTATCTTGGCTGCTGATTAAAATCTTATTGTTAGTTCACCGTAACGCCACGACGGCTCTCTTTTTGCACATATTCTAATGCCTGATATAAACAAGTCGATTAATGTTTAGGTTTATTATATTAAGTCGATGTTAAAGTTTGGAAAAGTGCTCAAAAAGTAAATATATTTTTAGCCGACTTCAATAAAGGAGGCCATCAATTCGTTTATGTGTTTATGTATGTCTGATACGCTTTTACTCCACCAGTTATAAACCGATTTTGATGATTTTTTTGTGTTTGATATATGCCATGCAAATATCGAAATCGGCTGAGCTGTTTTTGAAAAATTAAAAGTAATAAAAAAATTATAAATATACATCGATTCGAGCCAATATTGTACACCATTAAAGTTGGTTGTGCCATTTTTAGCGAAAAATAGTTATAATCTACCTATTATCTTGACTTACAAATGTTACCAGTATTCAGATGTTTTAAATCAACCTTATTGAGTCACAAAATCCAAGAGCGTGTGAAAAAAATATACATGTGTGTGAGCAAGATAAGCTAATGATTGTTATAATTTAACTCTTATTAACTTATTTTACCTAGTCTACTTATTATAAATGATTACTCTTGATAGAATAGTGCTGAGAGAATGTGAAATTTGTTTTCTTCGCCTGAGGTTGAAGCTGCGAAATAAAAAAACACCTTTGTTTTTTAGTCGATTCCAGTGAATATTTCAGCTCTATATTGAACTTTTCTACGTATATGTAATTATATTTGGCTATACTGGACTTTTCTAACATTTTGAACTATGTTATTTTCATATTCTACGCTAGTGCTTCGTTTACTTCTCTCTAAAGCTCTGATTAACAAGGATAGCGGTGCCGTCATATGGCGGCCGCCAAAATATTTTTTTTTTACGCCATATTGTTGGCATAGACGTTCTAGTGACGTCATTCACCGCAATATTACGGGCGCAGCATGACGGTCGCCGATGTTCTAAGAAATCGGAGCTATCTATCTGTTTATGTATGAGAAAGAGACAAACTCGTTAGTAGATTTATTGAACTTTTATAAATAAAGTCGTTAGTAAGTACCTATAATCCGACTGCACTGAAAGTGTCCCTATTTATTAAACTATTTCTAAGAGTAGGAATATAATGTAAGGTGTTTTTATAAATAAAACTAGAGAAATTAGTAAAAAGTTGTTTTATTTCCTTGGAAAATCAGTCTTTTCATTTGATACCTAAAATCACCAATATTGTAAAATATTACAGCAAAAAAACATTACAGGGCAACTGTCATTACTCATAATTTAGAATTCATAAAAATTATGAATAGAACTCATAATTTATTTATTTAAGACTCGCTATGACAGTTGAGTATTCTTAAAACTACTAAAATATACATTTACAGGGAATATACAATAAATCGTAATGAAAACACAATATAAATGTTCTAAACTCCACGTAATTTATTCCTGAGATCTGTACATACATCACGTTTACATAAAAGGTAAAATAATAAACACTTTTTTTTACATCTAATTTTTATTCGTCTAATAACAAAGTAAGCTTTTTGACTATATTAAGTATTAAAAACTACCACGCCGTCGAAACAGCTGCTTTGCAAAGTACAGACACTTCCAGAGGTTTATATTACCATTATTAACAACTTTAACTATGGGCCCAACCCCGAAATATTGCAAGAAAATCAGCTGATCCATACAAGTTTGACTTTCAATAAAATGTATGAAAAATCTTTTTTGCATTTCTAAGATGATCCCATAGTAAAAGTTGTTCATAGCGATTAGTATGAAACCTATCAAGTCTCCGAATTTTGCAAAGCGACTTGTTTAGGATGACCAAACATGAAAACAACACTATCCTATTTTTTACACAATGAAGTTGAAAAACAAACTTCTACCGCCTTACCAAAGATTTACACACGCTTTAAACCGTGCAATTTGTACTGTTAAACATTGTCTAAAGCGTGCGTAAAACTTTAATGGTAAGACGGCTAGTCTGGTATTAGTACCTATTTGATAGAAAATTAAATACAAAGACATACAGTAAGTCTTCAATAAATCCTATTCTATCTTAATGCTCTAAAGATCAGCACGTGAAATTCAAATTCAATATCGCTCAACCATTCGTCATTTATAAAAAACAAATTGTTTTTTCTGTTATTTAAAGTTTTTATCAAATAATCACTGGCATAAGTATCACTTAGATCTCTTTTAGCTACAATAGTATGGGTCGAACCAAACGGGTCTCTTTTAGCTACAATAGTATGGGTCGAACCAAACGGGTCTCTTTTAGCTACAATAGTATGGGTCGAACCAAACGGGTCTCTTTTAGCTACAATAGTATGGGTCGAACCAAACGGGTCTCTTTTAGCTACAATAGTATGGGTCGAACCAAACGGATCTATTTTAGCTACAATAGTATGGGTCGAACCAAACGGATCTCTTTTAGCTACAATAGTATGGGTCGAACCAAACGGGTCTCTTTTAGCTACAATAGTATGTGTCGAACCAAACGGATCTCTTTTAGCTACAATAGTATGGGTCGAACCAAACGGATCTCTTTTAGCTACAATAGTATGGGTCGAACCAAACGGATCTCTTTTAGCTACAATAGTATGGGTCGAACCAAACGGATCTCTTTTAGCTACAATAGTATGGGTCGAACCAAACGGATCTATTTTAGCTACAATAGTATGGGTCGAACCAAACGGATCTCTTTTAGCTACAATAGTATGGGTCGAACCAAACGGATCTCTTTTAGCTACAATAGTATGGGTCGAACCAAACGGGTCTCTTTTAGCTACAATAGTATGTGTCGAACCAAACGGATCTCTTTTAGCTACAATAGTATGGGTCGAACCAAACGGATCTCTTTTAGCTACAATAGTATGGGTCGAACCAAACGGATCTATTTTAGCTACAATAGTATGGGTCGAACCAAACGGATCTCTTTTAGCTACAATAGTATGGGTCGAACCAAACGGATCTCTTTTAGCTACAATAGTATGGGTCGAACCAAACGGATCTCTTTTAGCTACAATAGTATGGGTCGAACCAAACGGATCTCTTTTAGCTACAATAGTATGGGTCGAACCAAACGGATCTCTTTTAGCTACAATAGTATGGGTCGAACCAAACGGATCTCTTTTAACTACAATAGTATGGGTCGAACCAAACGGATCTCTTTTAGCTACAATAGTATGGGTCGAACCAAACGGATCTCTTTTAGCTACAATAGTATGGGTCGAACCAAACGGATCTCTTTTAGCTACAATAGTATGGGTCGAACCAAACGGATCTCTTTTAGCTACAATAGTATGGCTCGAACCAAACGGATCTCTTTTAACTACAATAGTATGGGTCGAACCAAACGGATCTCTTTTAGCTACAATAGTATGGGTCGAACCAAACGGCGGTGAAGTTAGCTACAAATTGCGCAAAACCCAATCCTGACTGAATCTCATAAAAACTGCGCGAGTATTGAATTTTGCGTAGCTTAACAGCTAACTTCAAGCCGCTGATTTTCTCCTTCGATTGATGCACTTTTGACAACATACCCTATATTGCCACTATTATCTTGTTTTTTTTTTGTGTATGTAACTTGATAGCTACGTATTCATTTCTGCTAAACTAGTTTTCATTAACTCACGACGAGTAGTTCAGCTTTAAATACCAAGAAAATACAATTTGAATTTCACGCGCTAACCGAGGGCAACCTCAACAGAGGTGAATGTAATAAAATTCTTAAACAGCTCTACAAGGCAAGTATATATTTGTAGCAGATTTAGTGTCTATTAAAAGTTATATAAATGCAAAAATAAACACTACATATTTAGTAATACTATTATTTAATTTTACTCGCATCAAAAACTTAATTTTGACAACATTTTTATAATAATTATATGAGTAAGTTTGTGTGGTACGTTTCTGTGATTTTTTTTGAGAATCATTAACAAAGACCCAGTCACTAAGAAAACAGAAAGTGGAACTGAAGCATGATTTAAAAATAATTTTGAGAAAGTGACAAAGGAATACCATGTAAAAAAAAACAATATCACCTACTTCATAAGATATAAATTGATACGAGTAAAATAAATATTTTAGCATAGCACGCAGCACCTTATTTATAGTAAGTAGTAAGTAATTCACTATTTCTAAGAAAATAAAAAGTTAGAACTACATTACTACAATCCCATCGACAACTAAAACCTAAAAATATGTATAAGATTATGACTAAACAGTTGCAACCAAACTACCTATAATATAGTTAAAATAATGGTGCTGCAAACAGCAGACTTTCAGAGATATACACGTTTCATTATGAACAACTTTTATCATGGAACTAACTTGAAATCGCGAAAAAAAATACATCAGTCCCATACAACAAAACCCTAGACCAAATGTATAGAACAGTAGATTTGTTTGGTGATTTTTAATTGGTTCCATAGTAAAAGTTATTTAAAATGATGTATTTATACAACTCTGACAGCACTTGGCAAAACAAAATCTTGTAAATATAAAATTTGAACACTCCAAAAAGACAACTGGTTTAAGACAAAATAAATGTTTTATGAATTCCTATCTAATGCACTAAGACGCTAATGTAGTTAGTATTTTTCAAATTAAAATATAGACTCACAAGATATTCTACATAAATTACATGAAGACTATTACAAACCCCAAAAAAAAACCTTTTTTGTACGCATCTCTATCGAACACGTAAAAATCTTGACTAACATCTACTAGTATTGAATATTCGATCTTTGCTTTTTAAAACTAACTAGGTATTTAACTTACACTTTTAGATTTTTAAGATTCTGTGGCACTATTTTAGATTTTCTTTCTGCCTTGTCAAATCTAAAGTATATCAATATTAATATAATTATTGCAATAGGTAAACAGGTTTCTGTAAAACTAGATATTTCTTAGTTCCAAACCACTGCTAGCGATGATCAGTTGCTACTTTACTATTGGTCAGATTTATTTTAGTTCCTCAAATTTCCGCTAGTGGCGGTAAAGTGCTACTTCCCTATTGGTCGAGATAAAGATGGTGTTTATTGGTCATTTAAATTTATTGTTAAAATCAATTAAAAAATGACAAACTAAACCATATCGTCACGAGTTTTAATAGAAAAAGAACATAAGATATGACATACTTATGAATGCTACCTCTAATATTACAATAAGTGATACCTAGATAGATGATGAAAATATATGTTACCTATATAGTTTTAGCAGAAAAAAATCATACATTAAAGATATGTATGATTATTCAAACTATTTTATCGTTGATATTGTTAAAATGCAACAAAACTAGTCAAGTCTTAAAGCAATGTCGAAATATATGCAACAACTTTTCATTTTCCCATAGAAATATGTATTAATAGAGTTAAATAGGACAGAACATAAAACAGGAAAACATTTCTTTACAATATTGTAATGTAAGGGTTCTAGTGTTCATAGAATAGACCAAAAGTTTGGTATTCAAAAAAAACAAATATAATTTTACATACCTAATTAACTGTGCATAATATTACATCATATTGCCGAAATAATAAAATGTTTACTGGTACTTAATTGGTTTATTGGTATACCTTAACTTATTCTAACTAAATAAAAACTAAACATGGCAATATGTACCATAAACTCAAATATAAATTCGATTTCTCGTACGTTTTTTATTGCTTTAAAATTAAAGAAACTAAATACCTACTACACTATACAAATACAAAACAATGTCTCTTTAGACGAATGATATATTATAGGATATCATTGTAATCATTATTTCATTTCAATCAACTTTTACTAACTAGTCAACTCCAAAATCACGAAAATCATCCATACAAAGCCAACCTATAGAAGTCCATCGACATCGATAAAATGTATGAAACATCAGCTGATTTTTTTATCGCAATTTCGAGGTCAAATGGGGTAATTGACTGGTATTGAATTTATCAAAAGGATTGTTGTTTTTAAACTTTCGCGATTTGAACACGGGTAGACAACTACCCGTGACCACGGTCGATGCAACTCGGCCGAAACGTCGTAATTTTAGTGCGCGATTAGTCCCCTAGTATATAATAATAAAGTATGTATTAGGATTAATGAATTCTGCAATTAATTATGATTCATAAACTGAACAAAATAATCAAAATTGGCTGATCAAGTCCAGAGATATAAGTTTGTAAAAATTTCGATAGGGATAAAGAGGGGCCTCGTCTCTTTCCCACAAAGCATAACATAGTATGGTGAATGTACACCATACTATGTTACACTTACGGACAGTGACGTCATAGCCTGCTATAGTGCGCTCTTTGTCTAGCCAGAATATAAATATGTTTTATATCTTTATTACTGAGTTTATTTTATTCTTGTTTTCGGTAATCGGCTCTCAGTAAAAATTGGTCATAATGATGACTATAAGCGGAATCAAAACTTCTTGGCGGCTGTTATGTTCGCTATAAGCTGCGTATAACCCAATCCTAACTAAAGCTCATTGAACAGCTGCGAAATAATTGGGTTTCGCAGCGTATTGCTAACTTCACACCGAAAAGAAATCTGATTCGGCCTATGCAATGATATCCTAGAAAATATCAGTCGTTTAAAGTATATGTTAATGTTAAAAGTAAGCATGATATATTAAAAACAGTGTAATTATGCACACACGTCAATTTTGACTGGTTTTTTAACCAAATATGAGAAATGTGGATGAGCGACACGCGAGGAATAAATCTGTACAATATAAATGAATTCTTAGTCACGTTAAAATTCAAGAACAGCTGGACTGGCTTGGCTAATTTTGGTTTTGAATTATTATTTTGTAGAAGACGGAGAAATTTTTAAAGGTGAGAATGTATAAAAAAAGTAGCAAGTAGAAGAATATTTACAATTTAAATTAATGTTTTTATGTAAAATTACTTATATTATTACTATATACTACGGGACTAATCGCGCACTAAAATTACGAGATAAATGAATACCTCGCCTCATCTCCACGTTTCGGCCGAGTTGCATCGACCGTGGTCACGGGTAGACACGGTCGATGCAACTCGGCCGAAACGTCGGGATGATGAGGTATTTATTTCTCTCGTAATTTTAGTGCGCGATTAGTCCCGTAGTATATAATAATAATGTGTTCAAATCGCGAAAGTCTAAAAAAAACAATTACTTTTATTTCATGATGATGAAGGAAGTTCACCGACTCAGCTAATCCACCAATAAAATGACGTCACACCTGGCGAAGTGATCCCATTGGTGAATTTTTCTTCGCACACCGCTCTTTTAAATTTCTCATTTCTGGCGGATACGTAGAAACGACTTATATTTTACAGACATTGCATTTTTGCAACGCGCACGGAGACATAAAAGTTGCAAAACAGAATAATGGGGTACCCACTTAAAGTATTATGAGGAAGTACAATGAAATGAGAAAAATATTTTTCTCTAAAATGGAGTACATAATGTGCATATCATTGTGTTACAGTTGGAATCATTTCGTCTATTCGCCATTTTTGGTAAGTGGAAAAATATATAGGTAATAACTATTGAGATACTAGGATAAAATGATATATAACTTAGCTAGAATATACCAGTATTTAAAAAAAGAAAAACCCCATACATCATTCTCTTTACAAATTAAAAAAAAAACATGTTCAGTTGAAGAGAGACCACAATATCAATTTCAACATTTTTTTTACAAATTAACCGTTTTGTCATTACTTTGAAAATACGTGACAAAATATATTACTTAAACTTATAATCAAACGAAATAAACAGCGATTTGTCGGCTAAAACTAAAGCACACATATTTCTTAAACCAAGCTTATAATCAATGAAATTATTTTTATCGTGCTTCACACACTAGGTGTATAGAAACTTTCTTTTTGTAATAAATGATAAACACTCACTAATTCGGCACTTTCGCAGAAAGCGTTTTAGCTTAATTGAACAGAGCATCTGGGCCGGAGTCCCAGAGGATGCAGGTTCAAATCCTGCGAACGCGTCAATTTTTGAAATGTTTATCACAAAAAGAAAGTTTCAAGGTTATATTTATATCAAAAAAACTTAATATAAGCTTATTTTTCTATACAATATTAGCCTAGCAAATTAAAAAAAAAAAACTATCCCTTAGCTTAGGTCATCCGTGAATACAAAAGTTATAGGACGAATCATACAACTCGGCGGTTGTGAAGTTAGCTATAAAGAAGAAAGAAAATTTATTTACCAAAACGTGATTTTAATATAATTTGCCTAATACCAGTATTTTAATTAGTTATATACATAGTGAAATTAACAGTGGGTCCCAAACTCGGCCAGCCCCCCGACCGCCTAAGCAATAGCAATCGTAATAGCAATCGTTTATGACTTTATTTTAGTCATTTGGCACCGCCTAAGTATGTGACGTTAGCCATCAATTGCTTTGCGCGGATTGCGAAAGCAATCGTTGAATGAACAACTTTGATGGCTAACGCCACATAGGCGGTGCCAAATGACTAAAATGAAGTCATAAACGATTGCTATTACGATTGCTATTGCTTTAGGCGGCAGGGGCGCAGGCCGGTCTCTTGGGAGCTCTTACTGGTGGAGTTATCCTAAAAAAGGGTCTTTGAGAATTAGATAGTATTAATAACATAAAATCGAACTAGTTGCACAAAACCCGATCAACGCACAACTTTATATGAGCTTCATTCAGGATTGGATATCGAGCAGCTTGTAGCTAACTTCACATCCGCCAACTTGTATGATTCGACCTATAAGATAACTTATAAAAGCTTATGTGAATAAATTCAAGTAATAACTATTTATTCACTAAATACAAGAATATAAGCACTAGTAACTTTTTATAGTCTAACAATGTAACGTGTATGTCGAATCAAAATTATTGGCGGCTGTGAAATTAGCTACAAGGTCCGAGAAACCCAATCCTCGCGCAGTTGAAAAGTGAGCTTCAGTCGGGATTGGGTTTTGCGCAGCTTGTGGCTAACTTCACCCCTCAGGGTGAGAACGACAACTTCCTAAAATGACAACTTCCGAAAACGATAATTTCAGAGAACGTCTATTCTAAACTCGTCAATTTCCTAAAATGACAAAATCCGAAAATGACAAATTCCGAAAATGACAACTTCCTACAATGACAACTTCCAAAAATGATACCTTCCGAAAATACTAAGGGGCTGACTAATTTCGGCTGACGATTTAAGATGTTGTCGTTTTTGAAAGTTGACATTCTAAAAAAGTTGTCGTTATCGGAAGTTGTCGTTTTTGAAAGTTGACATTCTAAAAAGTTGTCGTCTTCGGAAGTTGTCGTTTTCGAAAGTTGTCATTTTAGGAAGTTGTCGTTCTCACCCTGAGGGAACTTCACAACCGTCAATTTGATTCGACCTATACTATAAGTATTCAAATTTGATTATTTAAAGAGGTAAGAGCTAACCTTTGTTAATAACCCTCCCTTGGTAGTCGGTTAAGTGACAAAGTGACGTTTATTCATACGAATGAAAAATGAGAGTCATTCATTGGTCGATAATAAAAGTGGGCGTGGCAAATAAAAAATGCCATTCTCTCATTGGCTATTTATAAAAATATTAACTGATTTAACCACTGTAAATGAACACACCTCTCTAAATAATCATATTTTTCAGTTTTTCTGGAAAATATACATAAAATGTTCGATTACACGAAAAACCACTTAGTTGTTACTTACATACATAGTTACTGTTAATTTAGGTAAGTTAATACAACTAAATATGCATTTAGCTAGGATCTTCGAATAACATCAAATGTAAAATAAATGTATTGCATTATTATAATATTCTGCTTGATAACATTTAGGACATGTGTTAAAATACTATATGTTATATACAGGGTTATTTCTAATCAATCAGCATCCTTTTAGAGGCTTATTCTCTACATCAAAACTAACAACTTTAATTCTGCTACTTTTGTCAAAACTAAAAAAAAAAAGTTGTTCCATAGAAAAATATTGTTCACCCGCGACGAAATATATGGAACAAGTGATTTTTTTTTTAGTATTGACAGAGTCGTAAAACAAAAGTAGGTAATTTTGATGTAGAGAATAAGTTCCTAAAAGGATGCTAATTGATTAAAAATAACCCTGTATAGGCTGAATCAAAAACTTGGCGGCTGTGGTATCCTGACTGAGGCTCACTGAACAACTGCGAGAAGATTTAGTTACTTGCAGCTTGTAGCTAACATAACAGTCGCCAAGTTGTCTGTATCGTCCTATATCATTTATTTACGACTAAAAAATTTACTAGTATACTGAGCGCCACGCAAGTCGGCGGATGAGAAGTTAGCCGCAGATGACACTTCGCCGTGATTCGCTAATTATTGCGCATGTGTGAACGGGCGTAGAGAGCGCGCGGGAGGCATGAGGTCGGCGGGCGGGTGTGCTCCGGCGTCTCGTCTCTCTGGTTCCCGCGCATACCTATATTTCGGCTTTTGCGCAAAACGCCGATTTGTGTGGCGCTTAGTATCCCTACATATATTTTCGTAGTTAAATTTATTTCAAGGAGACGTTAAGTCTACTGGCGGCGACCATCTTGTTATTGAATTTCCTTTTGAAGGTTTCGGCGGCCGTCGTCGTTTTGAAGGTTATTTTCGCGCTGCGCTCTTCTTTATCCAAAACCAAACTCTGGAACATTCCCATTGATGTCAAAATATCTATTTTTTTAATTAATCGATGGACTTAATTTTACGAATTTAGACTAAGTTAGTGTCTTAGGATTTAGGGTAAGCATTATAACTAAGTTATTGAAATAAATCAACTTATATATACAACTTGCATCATCAACATTGAAATATACAACAGGAAGCCATGTATTCACTGAGCAACAGTGTTTCAGATCCACAGTTTCTGAAACATCACTCATGTTTACCGGAACATACCGATAATCACGTATGGCCTTACCACAAAAAAAAAAAAATGCTTTAAACACTGTTTAACCATGCAATTTGTACTATTAAACATTGTCTAAAGCATGCGTAAAACGTTTACAGATACAAAATAATTGGCTCTGAAACATTATTTTTTGTTTCAGAAACACGTAAATTTCGTTATCTTTCTTTTGTTTTTCTTTTTCTGATACAGCGTTTATAAAACAATTGTTACTTAGTGAATACATGTCTTGAAGGTACAATTGCGTAGCCAATTGTGGCAGCAGACTACAGTGTCGACGCGACACTGTGTCTGCTGCTTAAGGCATATTTTACATCATAGCCCAGTGGCCAGCCCTCATGTCAGTTTCAGGTCGCATATCGGCTTATGACATGGCTGATGAAATAGAACACGCAGTACAAACTTATATTTATACTTATACATGGACATATTAGAAATACAAGATGTTTAGCATCTCTTATGAAACTTTGAAAATAAAATGGGCAAATAGAATGTAATATGGATAAAATACAGGGTAGTTCACAGTGTGTAAAAACCGAAAAGGGATGGTTAAGATCATAATGAAAAGTTTTTACATGAGGTCAACCCAGAAATTCGAAAAAAAAATTAAATAGGTCAATATATCGATTTAAAGTTGCAATTTTGTATTAGCAGATGAACAAATTTTGAGTTGGCCACGTAGTAAAATTCGTTAAAAATGATAATAATCTGAATCACCCTTTTATACACCTTACCTTGTTTTAGGAATTTTCTTATTAGGGTTTCTCGACTTCAGTGTGATAGATATATTTATTTAGTTTAAACAAAAAAACGCTAAACATCCCACATTGAATATTTCATACAACCTCAACATGACAGATACATAAGATAAAATCAATTTACAATAACATTTAACGACAACATAAAATAACAATCAAATAGAGTTATCACTTCATTAAAACTACCGTGAGTATTCATCATAACTATAACAGAATACGGCTAAAACTCACGTTATAATTATACGGTCGATCCGCAAGGAATCCGACCAGTTTCGGAGTATTTAGTACTCCATCCTCAGGGATCCCCTTAGTACTCCATCCTCAGGAACCCGCACTGACTGCGCAGTCGACGGGGGTGCGCGTATTCCCTGAGGATGGAGTACTAAATACTCCGAAACTGGTCGGATTCCTTGCGGATCGACCGTATAATTATAACGTGAGTTTTAGCCGTATTCTGTTATAGTTATGATCAAATAGTTATTTTGCAAAATACACATTTAAACGTTTACATAAATATAACAACTACGTACAATATCACATTGAAATTGCATGATTACGTTATTAAATACAATATTATACATGCATGCATATAAAATAATCGTTTTTCAATAAATATTCGATGACTTTTAAAGCACTTTTTACTTCATAGTAATTGCTATCATTATCACTTATATTATGAAATTTAGTGACAAATTGTTATCCTTTCCATAAAATCATTTTGAACATATTTTACGAAACAACACTTAGTTCATAATAAACAAAGCAGTCCACAACTACATATAGGTTCATAACACACCACATCAATTCAACACCGTTGCACTATAATATCATCACCTAAAATTTAAGAGAAATTACAGCAAAAATATTAGTATTTTACAAACATTTGACGTTTGATATACATATATAGTCATACATATAATACAGTCTTCTTAACAAAACTGTGACCAGCACTTTAGTCTTAAAAACTATATTTTTTTTACAAGAAAATTGAACCTTGTATATTAGTTAATTTGAGAACCAAGTTAGTTTGTACGTATGCATTTTAAAGAGCGCACTTTTTTTCGCTATCGCGTATTCAAAATAAAAAGACATAAGTTATATCTCAATTAGCTCGAAAACATTAGAAGCTTGCATAATTCTATCTGAAACAAATTATAAAAACATCGAGTTCCTATTCTACTATTATAAATAAAATACTTAAGAAATCTACTATGGGTAACACAAGGTGCAAACTTATATAAGTAGCCTCTATTTTTGCCACTTACTCTGCTGTTTTCGGCCTCTAGTTTCTAGGGATAGAAAATACTGACAACGTTTCAATTCAGCCGGACCGGTGTCGAATTGACATAATGCGCTATGACCTCAATTCAGTATCGATAGTATACTTTAATTTTTAATTTATATCTCATACTAAATAAAGACAGCAATGTATAATAAACAATAAAACACGTGTACTATCAAAATGTGTAAAATTAAAGCTCGCAAGATAAAACTCTAAGATTAACAAAATAATAAATAATTTTGTGTAGATATCACAGCAATAACAGTCTATAAATATTTGAGTTATCAAATACACAAGATATTTTTTAACATTTTTTTACGTCTTTTTATTTAATTTGAAGTTCATGTAGGCTGGGTGACTACTGACTAGACCGAGTGTCAGTTTCAAAGCTACCGGAAATCCTCTGACGTGGTTAAATAGTTAAAACAACCAGCGAGGCAATTCTGTTAATAGATCTCGTTACTCAGGTGATACGCTCTTGAACCTCTCGCGTTTTTTAGACAGTTTTTAGATGTCAGAACTGTTAGAAAAACCGTACAAATGCGAGTCAGCCTCGCAAATCGAGGGTTCCGTACAAATCCAAAAAATTCACAAAATTAGGATGTAAGTTGTTAAAATCTCTATAATATAACCATCGACAAAAAGATTTTTTTTTACTTTTCTCGTCATACATCGAAAATTACACATTGTTAAAATTATTAAAAATTAAAAGTTTTAGCATGTGCTAATAAAGCTCTTTTATATGATACCTTACATGATACGATTTACTCACTTTAAATTTTAAACACATATTTTGTGAATTTAAGGCCCTATTTTTTGTGATTTAAATAAAAATGTACAGTTTTCAGTTTTATTCCTATATGTGTACTCTGAAACAATGCTTCTCGCCAAATTTCATGTCAACGGGAAGTACCCTGTAAGTTTTGACTTTTGTGAGTGTCGAAATATGCGGTTTTTTACAACATAAACGGCTCTAACTTTTTTAAACGATAACTGAGAAGTTTTTCTTTTACATAACTACAAGAGACCATAGATATACGTATACAGTTTAAAATTTCAACTCGATATCTTTACGCGTTTCCGATATAAAGAGTCTTAACCTACACACAGACGGACAACAAAGTTATCCTATAAGGGTTCCGTTTTTTCCGTTTGAGGTACGGAACCCTAAAAAATAGTAAAGATCTAGAGATGCACCCGGGATTGCTGGTAAATAAGAGAGGATTATAGGTGCCAAGTTTAAATAAATAAATAATACATAAATAATAATCCCTGTTTTTAGTTCCAAAATAAATAAGCCTGGCTTTTAGTTCCAAAATAAATAAGCCGATTTTAAAGAAATTTTTTCGTCATCAAGAAGTTTCTTGGATGTTTTTTCTACAAATCCATGGTCCCGTAAGTGTTTTAAGGCATTGATAAACTATTGTTTCATAAACCGAGTATCCTTCTTAAGGCGCGCCCTCCACTCGGACAAATTTTATATTTTTCAAGATTTTCCCTTATATATGATTTTTTTTTTTAAATTTGAATCAATATCATTCGTCCTCTCACATCGCGCATTCAACAGTACTCGTTTTCGTGTTTCTTGGCCCGATGCCTCCATCTTAAAATGTTTAGTTAAATTTTCAAAATGTTCAGTTTTACACTTTTTCAGTTTTTGAAACTTTGAGGATCGTCCGCATTGACATTTTTTTTTAAATATGAAAGTAAAAGATCCTACTTTTTGATCGAGCATGAAATTCAAGCAGACAAGTTAACTGAGATCAATGAATACGTTTCTGGTTGTTACCGCGGGGTCGTTAAATTGAAAAATAAAATATTAAATTAAAAAAAATGTTGTTAAATAATACCTTGTGTAACAAAATGCAGACATTGCTAAAGATTTTCAGTCGTTTCTAAAATAGTATGACAACTATAAAAACCTTTGAAGTTTATTATAGAAATACACTGACTTTATATTAAAGTTTAATTAATTAATTCGATTAATCTTTAGCAACGTATAGTAATAATATAACTTACAACTATATTCGTGTAGTGAATGTATATAAAAATATATTTACATAAATATATATATCACAGTTTCTTATCACACTATTTGAAAATAGTTTAGCTTTGGTGGCTCGGATTTGTTTCATTTATTTATTTATTTGATAAATTACAATGATTGATATATCGTAAATACATTGTCTTAAAACCAAACTAGGTTGGTTGGACATCTTTGTTCCTTGTTGTAAGTTATTAGAAAGCCTAGAGCGGCATATTTTAAAGGGGCGGCAAATTAGTGAATTAAATTAACTTAGGAGTGTAGTTAACTATTATTAATATTTAATTATTTCTTATTTAGCTTCCTAGTGTAATAATGTCATCACTAAAATTTATTACGATTTTTCAATCAAATAATAGTGGATGAGGTTTTTGGCGGCAAATATATCTTCCACTGATCATCATCATCAACAGCCTTCTTTGTCTCACTGCTGGATATATGCCTCTCCCTTACTGTGCCATTTGCCTCGGTCTTGTGCCAATCGTGTCCAGATTCGGCGCGATACTTCGATCATACCAATTTACAATTCAAATTATATTATGAGAGATTCATTTAATTAATTACATTACTCTACATAACTGTAATACATATTCTGAATTTGTGTCATTACTTTTCAATTGAAAATATATTATTAAGTCAAGGACTTCTTAGTTAAGGATATTTCTTTCCTCTATATATTGTAAAATAAGTTCTCAATAAATCCACAAAAAACTGGTAGTCCGATTTTATACGAAACAAGAAACTACTAGAGACTAGTCAAGAATCTCCTTTTTGGAAGTTGATTCATTGTTATAAGATTGACTAACGGCTGCTCGATCTTTAACAATGTTAAATACTCATCTAATACTTAAAATTTCAACAAAACCCACGCAAATACATAGCCCGTTGCAACGTTACATTTTTTGGCCTTGGCGTGCATTGTTAAACGCCATCCTTTTCAAAGATGGCGGCCGCCGTTTTCAAAGATGGCCGTTTTGAATTAAAATATACATTAACCCCTAGTCATCTAAAGAATAAAACTGCGTCCTCAGAGAAATGCAACTCCAAATAACTTCACTCGATCTTTAACAATACTAATACAAATACTTACAAAAACCACTCGAAATCTCTTTAAAAAACCATAAAACTGATTTAAATTGAAACCAACCCGAGCCACCAAACGCTTCCAACCGAAATATTACCTGTACGTCATTTCCCGCCAAAGTTCTGAGCCTCGTGTCCGTCATCCCGTGGGGCAAGTTATCCACGACGGCCATATTGCCTATCTCTTCATTCAACAGCCGATCCTCATCCAGATCCGAATCGGAATCGTATTCGATCTGGGGTTCGGGTTCCTTTTTGGTAATCTTATCGTTGATAGCGATGCGGACCGCGCGGCTGAAGATGCCGGCGCTGGGTTGCGACCGGTCCGAGTCTATGCGAGAAAAGATGGACTTTTCTTTTGTTGCAGTCGGTTTGCGTTGGAGAATGACGCGGCGGTTGCTGAATGGGGGCGTTTTGTCCGCTTTGTCTTTTTCTTTCTCAGTCTGTGGGGGGAAAAGAAATAGTTTATAATAAAATTAGAAATTCCATAGTCAATTTCTGTTCACGTAATATTATATCAATTATACTGCACAAAGATTTTAACAAAAACATATAAAGACATTTTTATTTACTCGGTCGAAACGACGGGGTAGTGAAATACAGTGTAAACTCCACGTAACGTCCCTCGATTTAACGACAAACTCCCTAAAGCGTCGAAATCAATTGGCTTTGGTTGGTTTAGCTTGTCTTCCATACAATAATACACTCTACATAGCATTACATCCACTCTTCATAACGACCACAATTGAACAATAAAAAGTACCTTTTAAGTTGCTAAAATTAGTAAAAACTGCGCAGCTGTGTACGTTCTTTTGTCGCTTTACTATCCTAGCCTGCAATAAATTCGACTGTCGGCATCATGTATACCGAACTTTCTAAGAAATTCGTTCTTTTGTTTACAAATTGGGATTGCATGCACGTGTAGATTGTTATTCACCATGACTAATAAGTAGGAGTTTTTTTTATATACGCAACTACTAGATAACTACTAACACTATTTTGAAATAAACTTTTCTTTTTCTAATTCTGATTTTTCTTATCTCCATTTAACGACAACTCTCTATAACGCCATAAAATGGACAGTCCCTTCAGTGTCGTTATACAGAGTTTACGCTGTATTTATTAATCTAGTATTTTCAGTGCGCGATTAGTCCCGTAGTTTAAGAATAACGTAAATGTAGCGTCTAGATCCGAGTCAGAATCTACTGTTCCGTTTCTTTTTAAGATTTTGTAGAAAAACGAGGAACCCTATAACTTTGTAATGTCCGGCCGTCCGTCCCAATGTCATATAATTTCTCTTTGGTTGTAATCGGTTTACGTTGGGTAAGGACGCGGCGGTTGCTGAATGGGGGCATTTTTCCAGCTTTGTCTTTTTCTTTCTCAGTCTGTGGGTGTAACATTCCGCAGTTTTACTAGATAATTAATTTCGCCATGATACCTACTCATATTATATCAATTATACTGCTATACTAAGCGCCACAGAAATCGAAGGATGGGAAGTTAGCCGCAGATGACACTTTGCCGTGATTCGCTAATTATTGCGCATGTGTGCACAATGCCTATACAAATGGCGAAGTAGTGAGCTCGGGCGTAGGGCGCGCGCGGGAGGCACGAGGTCGGCGGGCGTTTGTGCCCCGGCGTTTCGTCTCTATGTCTCCCGCGCGTACCCATATTTCTGCTTTTGCGCAAAACGCTGCGCATAACTTCCCATCCTTCAATTTGAGTGGCGCTCAGTATACAAGGTTTCCGCAAAAAAAAATGGTTTCTGTAAAATTGGTTTACTGACGATAATTTTACGTGATAACGTCTTATAAAAACATTGTCGAATCGACAACTGCAACAAGCCGAACGCTTAAGCCGACGGTGCCTCTCTATCGCATGTTCCGCGCTCTCGCTTGCACGCTCGGTTCAGGCGTGTCGTGATACTTTTTCGCAGTCTTTAAAGTTTGGTTATGGAAACTAGCGAGGTTTTTGACTGCCTCGGTGGCTCAGTGGTTAGTGACCCTAACTTCTGGATCAAAGAGGCGTGAGTTCGATCCCCATCCAGGGCAAATATTTATGTGATGAACATAAGTGTTTGCTCTGTGTCTGGGTGTTACTTAGTTACTATCTATATAAGTATGTATTTAAAAATAAGTATAATATGTAGTATATCAGTCTCAGGCAGCCATATCACAAACTTTGCTTAGTTTGGGGTCAGAGGCCGTGTGTAAGATGTCCCCAAATATTTATTTATTTACTTTGCACATTTTAGTAAAGGTGTAGCACAGGTGTTACTCACATTTTATTTTAGTAGATTACTGCTACTATAGTTTCGATCGCATTTGGCGATCTTTTTCAAGGGTATACCAGTACGCGTGGTAGTAGGTACTCCAAAATTAGTAGACTAATAAACTAATCTAAATGGGACTCGTGACGTGTACTATTAACATCTTAAAATACTAGAAAAAATAATAACTCCGCGCTAGCTACACACGCGTTTTATTAAAATATACTCTCAGTATAGTTTGGGTCTATACCTAGTCTACTTTGTTCATACTTGCTTTCTAATTACTAAATCCAAAAAAATGTCATGCAGTCTCGCTGCGCTCGCGCATATAAACGTGATGCTTTGTTCAGGCCTATTTTAAAAAAACTGGAAAAAAAATTGAGGCTTACTGCGGTCGCGCATGATAGCAGTTAGGTTAGGTTAGCTGCTTTGATCATATCCGTTATGAAATTATTGAAAAAAAAAACGAATTTTTTAATGCATAATAGCAAAAAGTTAATAGCAAAATCTGCTTTGCTCATTTTAGTTATAAAATTATTGAATAAGCCGAAAAAAATTCGAGCTCGCTTCGCTCGCGCTTATTTTATGACGTGTTCTTTAGGCAGCGTGAATCTAAAACAACGCGTGCTAGTGTATCGTAATTTCATCAGTGTGGAACTTACTGTAATACTTCACACTGTCCTATATGGTCCTTGACCAAAAAAGTGTGACGACCACTGAACTAAAGTATACGCAATTGCAGACAGTAAACCCTGTAAATGAAGAATATGCTGAGAAAAGTAATTTCGCTCTGAAACTCCGCTGGTAACATTGCCCTTCACCTCGAAAACGCTTGCATGCGCTATTACAGTTCACACTGAAACTAAAAATAAGCATAAGTTACCTCTTTCCCTTTGTTGTCGAAAGTTATCCTCGGCCGGGACTTCATCGTGGAAAGCTCAGGTTTGGGCTCCGACTTCTTAGCCTGGAACAAATTCATTATTATTATAGAAACTATAGTCCGCGCCACACAAGTCGGCGGATGGGAAGTTGGGCTCAGAACGCTGCGCAAAAGGCAAAATATGCCTCCCGCGCGCTCGCTACGCCCGTGCTCACCACTACGCCACGAGGGGTGGGCAATAATCAGCGAATCACGGCGAAGTGTCATCTGCGGCTAACTTCTCATCCACCGACTTGCGTTGCGCGGATACACACACCTACACAGTTTTACTACATTTTACTTTAATAGGCATGAAGATTAAAAAAATATAATTAGTCCGTCAGATAGACCATCAAAAAATATTAGAAACATATTTTTTCTTTTGTCAATAAAACAAACATTGATGAAGATATAACCCGTTAAAGTTCCACGTGACGTCACAAGTGCCATTCAAATGTATAGACTTCTGTAAAACAGTAGTGACGTCACGACCCCCACTCCCAAACATTGACAAAGTTTATCTTTGTCATTTGTTACACGCGCGCCAGTCGACGGGGGCGCGCGTATTCCCTGAGGATGGAGTACTAAATACTCCGAAACTGGTCGGATTCCTTGCGGATCGACCGTATAATTATAACGTGAGTTTTTGCCATATTCTGTTATAGTTATGATGAATACTCAAGGTAGTTTTAAAAACAATTGTCATTTGTTGTTTGATTAACAAAGGAAAAAATACGTGTCCGATATTTTTTTGATAATCTAACCCATGGAATAATTATAATAATGATTTTTTTTTCCAATCATCATATTATACAGTACTGTACTGTACTAGCTTTATTTTAATACTACACTGCACCGGGTTTTTTTCATTTGGGCCCATAGTGAATGGGATAAAATGAATGTAGACTAACCTTGACAGTTTTCTTGGCGCTAACTTCGTCCCCTCTGGTGGAGCTCACGACAGCGCGGCGGGGCGGACTTTTCTCTGCACAAAACGTTATAAAAATAAATATTTATCCTATACAGGGTTATCCAGAACAGCACCCCTAGCATGGCAAAGAGATAATAGTAAATTGTACACCGAGGGGAGAAAACGATCTATTTCTGTTCGAGAGTATGTTTAAACCCAACGCGCAGCGGAGGACTTAAAGGAAACTCGAGAACAGAAATAGAACAACTTTTCCCGCCGCACATTTTTAAGGGAGAAATTACGAACTTTGTAACCCGTTTATGAACGAGTAATAAAACACTTTCCGAGTGGGTGTGGTATACAACTATTTTATTATTATTATATACTACGGGACTAATCGCGCACTAAACTCAGTCTACCCGTGACCACGGTCGACGCCACTCGGCCGAAACGCTCGGGATGATGAGGTATTTATTTATCTCGTAATTTTAGTGCGCGATTAGTTATATAATAATAATGTGTTCAAATCGCGAAAGTTTAAAAACTATTTTATCCATTTTAATGTATAATATTCTCGCAAATATTAAAACTCCCGACAGTACCAAACAAAACTTCCATAAACCATATTTTAAAAGCTTGAAATTATGTCCCTGGTGAGTATCTATACAGGGTTACTAGTAATAAGTTTGCATACTTTTAGGGACTTATTCTATGTATCAAAACTTACAACTTTTGTTTGACTTTTGTCAAATCTCAAAAAAATGCTGCAACGTTAAAGAAAGAGACAGATGTAACGTGTTGGTTATCTCACCTTTTCTCTTAGGTTCAACTCTGTCTTCGAAGACGATCTTCTGTCGCGCGGGCTTGTCGTTCTTCGGGGGCAACTTGGCGCGCAGGTCCGCCACCGGCTTGGACTTGGCGGGCTCCACTCTGAAACCACGCGCAAAATTAACTAAGAAATATATAAACGTAGTAAGTATTCCTCATTATATTCATTGTATAATATTGATAGTGACAAATCTATACTATTCCTTAATGGCATCTTTTATTTTGTATTCATCACATTTTTATAAATGAATTTACGAATACCTAATTTGATAATATATCAATTAAATGGAAAAACATTTGCACGTCAGAAGTGACAAGACGTAAGGAAATTTGTAAATTATTATAACACCTATACTACATTCTTGCAAATAAATTAATTAATGGAACATTTTGCCTAGGTCTGTCGTCCCGCTGAAGTACAACGTGGGTGTATTCAAATCCCGAGTAAGTAGGTACGACTATCTTCTAGGTAAGCGTGCTACACCCTAGACCGCATATGTGCTTGTCTATGGGATGTTTCGGCGAAACCGCTTTTCACAGAATTGGGTATACTAACGGTGCCGTCTATACTCATCTACCAGGTCAGTGTATTCGTTCACACGAACCAACACAAGTTCCAAAAGATACGTGTAAATCGCGATGGTTCGCCCCGTAGTATGTACATAAATAAGTTCAAACAAACAAAGCACAAGCTCACTAAAGCAGGAAAGTCGGTGTACGTGAAGGGTCCCGATATTTATAACAAACTGCCCGACGACATAAATGCGGCTTCTATCTCGATTTTCAAAATCAGGCTTAAAAGGTTTCTGATCAGTAAAGAGTACTATTCTTTGAAAGAATATGATAACACAAATACAATTACAACCAACATAAATTAAGTATATTAAATGTACAATGTATCGTACAGAAATTAATTATTATTCTTAAGACTTGTGTTTTATGTAATTTAGCACCAATAAAGATCTGTATCTGTATCTGCTTATCATCAGGCAGTATGTAGTCAAATGCAAACCTATACGAAAGGAGTTGTACCTGATTTACAAGGAACTCAGTATTAAAATTCTAACAAAGATCATTCAATTTTTCTAGGAATGTACTTAAAGTTTAAAGCTTCGTGGAGTAATAAAAAATAACATATAGCCCTGCATTTTTTTTTAAATTGTTATTTTAAAAAAATATATTGGAAATGCAAAATCATATTTTCTAAGAAAATAAATAGGGCAAATAAGCGCTAGATAGCCCTTTCCGGACTAAATCATTACACATCAGGTTCACCTACAGTAAACAGTCTTAAATCTAGCTCCAAAAGGGCTAAGGTGGCAACTCTGATTGAAAATCAAATTAATCAATCAATTTCTTTTGACATTGACATTAATATTATACTTTTTTTTTAAAATTAGCTTTGAGATTTTTCATATTAACGTGTTTCTTTACGAGATATCCGTTCCGTTTCACGTTACATACCCTAAATATATATTATCGATTTTCTAAATATCGCAGGGCTTTAAAAATATGTTTTTATTAGATAATAATTACATTTTGAATGCTCTTTATAAAACAGCAATCATTGATCTGGTTAGTTTTATTTTAATACCGGTAACGGAACAAATCCTTTAAAATAAAAACAAACTACCAAACTTGGCAAGTCTAAACAATGATGATGTTACCATCGATATCACCGAGGGTCATGTCGACGTCATCTCTACCAACCTTAATTATACAAAGGCCTTAAGTGACTGACCTTAATAGCGACTATTCTATACAAAGGTCATTGACCTTAATATCGACCTTATTACTCCACTATTTAAAGTAATTACGCTCACTTGGCAGGTTTATCCTTGAACCATCCCAATGAAGTAGGAATCAAATGGAATTGCCCTAACGACGAAAAAAATCTGCATACCCACCACACACAAATGACAGATTAGTGTTGTTACTACCACACTACACTTATCGATTTCCCCGTACCAATCGATAAAACTATAGACATAAAATTAATATAGGCGGAATCAAACTTAATAGCAAACTTTTAGTTTAAAAAATGACAGATGTCATGGTGGCAGCTGTCATATTCAACAATCCACACTAGAATGGCAGGACAGGTGTAAAAGTAACAACTATCTTATTCTAAAATCCATCCTGAAATGGTATGACAAATGTCAAAGTGACAGCTGTCAAACTTAAGAGTCTATTATTTCCCTTATTTTAATACATACATTTGACAGAGACGCCTATAAATTTATTATTTCGGTTTTTAAACTTTTTCATGTCAGAGTATCTAAATGTCATTCATTACACCATTTCCATTTGATTCCTACTTCATTAAACCATCCACTATTTTCATTTTCAGACAATATAATTGTCGTCTAATAAAATTAAGTAACATGTCCACACTACTTAAATACTACACACTACTATATAAAATCCTTTCTCAAGGTCTTTTTTTATTCGGGCAAGAGTGCCTTTATTAACTACAATAATATACAATACTATTTTATATGCTAAAACTACCAACACTACTACAACATAGAAAGCAATTAGATTATCCACAGACCCTTGAAGGTCTAAAAATAATCCAAATGCTCAAGCCCACTGCCAGTTAGCAGCATTGCCGCGCTGAATGGCAATGCTTATACGTTGAGCCAAATAAACACCAGCATTTTGGTCAAGGTCACTGACCTTGTTAGCGAACTTTATTAACATTTTCCATCATTTTATCTATTTATAAAACTAGTTTTCCTCACTTGGCAGGTTTGTCCTTGAACTATCCGCTGGCCTCGTCATCAGACAAGATACCGTCGATTTCTCCGAGGATCATGTCGAGGTCATCGTTCTCATTAACGACTTATACCATACAATATCAATACATTTCTAAAGTCAGTGACCTTACTTGGTAGGTTTTTTTTTGAACCGTAAGGATCATACTCATTGTCCTCACAAAGCAACTTATACTTTACAAATGCCTCGTCGAGGTCACTGACCTCGTGAGCGACCCTCAGCTAATTTTAAAAGATACTCACTTGGCAGGTTTGTCCTTGAACCGTCCGCTGTCCTCGTCGTCAGACAGGATGCCATCGATGTCCCCGAGGATCATGTCGAGGTCATCGTCCTCGCTGGCGGGCCACGGCGGGGTGCGCCCCGGGGATGGGGGAGGGGGAGTCAGAGCTTCTGTGGGGGGGAAATATGGCGTTTTACTTTGTGAGATGTACAGAAATACACTGTTGTCACTTGAGGCAATTTTCAACCACAAAAATCACAGATACCAGAAGGATAATATGGTCAATCGAGAAAATAAAGAAAGAGATGCAATGATTTAATATGACATGAGTTAGAAAGAGATATGAAAAATATCTCGATTCAGTGATTATCTCTCATCATCATCATTTTAGCCATAGGACGTCCACTGCTGGACATAGGCCTCCCCTAATGATTTCCAATAAGACTGGTTGATAGCGGTTTGCATCCAGCGCGATCCTGCGGTCCTAATAAGGTCATCCGTCCACCTTGTGGGTGGACGTCCTACGTTGCGCTTGCCGGTACGTGGTCTCCACTCGAGAACTTTTCGACCCCATCGGTCATCAGTTCTCCGCGCTATGTGCCCTGCCCATTGCCACTTCAACTTGCCAATCCGCTGGGCTATGTCGGTAACCTTGGTTCTTCTACGGATCTCCTCATTCCTGATTCGATCTCGCAGAGAAATAGAGCATAGCCCTCTCCATGGCTCGTTGGTATACTTGGAGCTTACTAATAAGGCCCATAGTGAGAGACCGTGGGGTGTCGGCAGAGTAGAATAGCACCCCCCTCTTGTACCAGGTGTCGTAAGAGCCGACTGAGGTACTACGGAACCCATCCAGAACAGCGTAGCTCAAGTGCAACAGGGCGGGGATGGGTAGCAGCATCCCCGTCGCGAGAGCTACGCCCTGCGATTGCCAACACGCTTGCCCAGCGCGGCAATTATGGGCAAAATCCCCCTTGTATGATAATAAAAATGAAAATAAAACCAGGATTTTCTCTCAGTAGTGTCAAATTCCAATTCATATTTGACAGTTTTGACAGCCATTTTCCATACATTAATGCGGTTGAGAATTGCCTCAATCGACAGCAGCGCTATCTCTCTTGTTGTAATAGCTCTGCGACAAAAATATACGAAAAATTTGTCCGCGAGTTGTCAAAACAGTCAAATACGAGTATGTATTGGAAATTGAAAAGGATTTGACGTTCCGTGCCTAAAAAATACAAAAATAGCCACCGAATCGAGATATTTTTATGTCTAACTCGTGCCATGTTAATTCAATGCATCTCTTTCAGATGTCGATCGATGCTAATATGACTTATTCGATTTTTGTACAATTAAGGAGGGTTAATTATTTTCGATAGGGTCGTGTTCAAAGACATTTTTTATTCATAATTATTCAATTGCAAGTAAAAAACATTATTAAAAGTATGACAACTTAGTTCTAGAATGGTTATACTGGTGAAGTGTAGTGTTATGATAAGAATACATGGGAAGTTCTACTTCGAATTAATTATCATATTACTAACAAACCAAATATGGTGGATGCTTGTTGAACTGTCAAACTTTCTAATGGTGACATTACATATTATATTATATATCAAAGGGATAATGTTGGGATAATGCTGTTGTCACTTGCAGCAATAGGCATGACTTGAAAATATATAACGGGACAATAGCTTTAAGTTTATTTTGAAATAGTGCCACTTAGTATAATTTCGAAGGACTAGGAATGGTAGTGGCAACATTCCTGGAGTAACGCTTGTAACAAACGCTGCTGATTGGTTCCAAGGAGGTTTTCAAGTGATATCGCATGATCGGCCGATGGGCGGGAAAATGCGATGATGACTTGACAGATGTCACTTGAGAGTGGTAAGGAGAGCTGGTTCGGGGAGGTTATGTTGAAAATGTGGTTGAGAACAGCTCGAGTTGTGATTCTTGATAAAATGGTCGCAGCGTGAGTTACGCTGCGGAACGCCATGTCCTTCGCTTAAAGTTTTCTCTATAATTGTAATCATACGTAATCTTCTGGGAAATAATTAAAATAATAAACTGATTGTTCGTGACGTCGCAATTTATCTCCTCGCCCGCTTAACCCACGCCACGCCACACTGAAGTATTGTTGGGTCAGATGGTATAAAATCATTACCATATTGATTCACCATAACTGATGCGGATCCTTTTATGGATTTGACATACCTATACATATAATTAGTCCGTCAGATAGATTTTCAAAAAATATTAGACACGTATTTTTTATTTTGTCAATTAAACAAAAAAATATGAAGATATTATAGTCCGTCAAAGTTCCGCGTGACGTCACAAGTGCCATTCAAATGTATATACTTCTGTAAGATAAGTGGCGTCACGACCCCCACTCCCAAACTTTAACAAGTTATATTTTTGTCATTTGTTGTTTGATTAACAAAAGAAAAAATACGTGTTCAATATTTTTTGATAATCTAACTCGTGCATTAATTTTTTTTGGAACATCTTACATGCGGTCTCTGACCCCAAACTAAGCAAAGCTTGTGATATGGCTGCCAGAGACTGATATACTACATATTATATTTATTTTTAAATACATACTTATATATATCGTACCTAAATAACATCCAGACACAGAGCAAACACTTATGTTCATCACATAAATATTTGCCCTGGGTGGGAATCGAACCCACGCCTCTTTGGTTCAGAAGTATCTGACGTTCAAAAGTGTACTTTTGTGTACCTATTTGATTGATAAATGATTGAATTGAATTGAATTGAATTAGGGTCACTAACCACTGAGCCACCGAGGCAGTAAAATTATGTTTTTTTTTACCCAGTAATCATGCCTATTCTTAACCACAAAATAAAAATTATTAGTACTTACCGCAGGTAGAGTTGATTTCGTCGTCTTTAGATTTTATCGGCGACCGTTCTTTCTTCTCTTTTTCTTTAACTTCTTTGGTTATTCTCGGTTTTTCTGGCGTCTCTTTCACTGGTGATTTCCTGAAACAGAACATTAGTACTTGTAAAAATTGCTTTTTACAGTGAATAAAAAGCCGAAGAGGGGTGATTAAGACCATCATTAAGAACAACATTTTCTATGAAAGCAACCCGCCCCCCGACCGCCTAAGCAATAGCAATCGTTTATGACTTCATTTTAGTCATTTGGCACCGCCTATGTGACGTTAGCCATCAATTTCTTTGCGCGGATTGCGAAAGCAATCGTTGAATGAACAACTTTGATGGCTAACGTCACATAGGCGGTGCCAAATGACTAAAATAAAGTCATAAACGATTGCTATTACGAATGCTATTGCTTAAGCGGTCGAGGGGCCGGAATCCAACAAAAAAAAACAACTAATTTCATACATGTTAATTCAGTTGTGTAAATGTAAAACTGTTTTTGTTCTCTCTCTGCACTCGAGCCCCAAGACACAAGCATAGCTGAGTTTGGGGCTCACAGATAATCTAATAATAAAATCTAATTTTTGAAATAGCATGTCTAACAAAACTTCGTTCGTTGTACTAAATCAAATTGTAGACTTCATTTTTCAGTTGTTTCTCTTAGTATAGTTATGTATTTCTACATTTGGTTAGTAAATTTATTTGTATTTGTTCTTTTTAGTAAATAACAAACAATTTTTAAACAATTTTAAAAATTATGTTAAGTATTTTTTTACCAATTCATTCATTCATACCTTTCGGGAGTTTTCCTCGTGGTGTCAGGTTTGATTTCCTCAGTAAGTTTATCCTGGGTTCTCTCCGGCAGACGGGTCGGCTCGGGCCTCTCCAGAGGCTCCCGACTCGCGATGGATTCCTCTCTATCTTTCGGGGCCTTATCCAGAGTTTCTCGCTCCCTGATGGACAAACATTTCAATTATATTATTATGGACAAGACACGATGCTGTGGTGGTCTAGAGGTTGTGACACCCGCCTTACAATCGTAAGGTCGTGGGTTCAAATCCCGGTCCCGTACCAATGAGTTCTTTGGAATTTATGTACGGATTATTACACCAATGGCTTTTCGGTGAAAGAAAACATCGTGAGGCACCTGCAGTCCGTATAAGAAAATAAATATAGATGGCGTACGTGAATCCATCAACCCTCACTGGGCCAGGGTGGTGGATATAGTCCAATCACCTTCGTGGGTAGGCCTAACTATTATAACTATTAAAAAGGCTAGTACAGTACACATAGTCAACTGACCCAAAACTAAGCAAAAATTGCAATGTGGCTGCCAGAGATAATATACTACACATATACCTATACAAGCCAGAAGTCGCATAAATACCATCCATACATAGTCTAGGTACCACCTGCTCGTACTAAGCGATCTTCTTCCTTCATAATGCGGACGGCCAGGGATTGGAATGCCCTGCCTCCGTCACTGTTTCCTGACAATAGGCTATTTGACTACATTTAAAATATACCATTGATTGTGGTAACCCTTAAAGATAATAGCCTGAAAAAGACATATTTCACTTTATTTAAACTAAAATATGTCTAAATTTTCGTAAATAGCACTAAATAAGATACGATCAATAAGTAGCCCTCACCGGTCCTGCATCTGTTTGTGTAGCGCGACAGCGTTCTTCCTCCGCCGGAACTCTTTGGCTCGGAGCACTCTCTCCCGCAGGCTCTCCTGCTCGCGCAAGCGGCGCTTGTACTCACTCTCCTGCTGTTAAATACATACAATATTGAATACAACACGAAAATATAACGTTATTATTGATATTATGATATGGAAGCCGTGGTGGTCCAGTGGTAGTAATACCCGACCTGTAATAATAGATAGATATTTGGGACATCTTACACACGGCCTCTGACCCCAAACTAAGCAAAGCTTGTGATATGGCTGCCAGACACTGATATACTACATATACATATTTTTAAATACATACTTATATAGATAGTAACTAAATAACACCCAGACACAGAGCAAACACTTATATTCATCACATAAATATTTGCCCTGGGTGGGGATCGAACCCACGCCTCTTTGATCCAGAAGTTAGGGTCACTAACCACTGAGCCATCGAGGCAGTCAATCGTGAGATCGTGGGTTCAAATCCCGATCCCGTACCAATGAGTTTCTTTGGAACCTATGTACGAAATTTGTCATCATTGGCTTTTCGGTGAAGGAAAACATCGTGAGGCAACCTGCATACATCCGTAGAAGAAATTCGATGGCGAATGTGAATCCACCAACCCGCACTGGGCCAGCGTGGTGGATATGGCCCAATCACCCTTCGTGGGTAGGCCTACGTCCTGCAGTGGACTATTAAAAAAGGCTGGTACAGTACAGTACAGATAATGTCCAATGTAGTATACTAAGCGCCACACAAATCGGCGGATGAGAAGTTAGCCGCAGATGACACTTCAACGTGATTGGCTAACTATTGCGCATGTGTGCACAATTCCGACGCCGCATGCCGTAGTGCGTAGGGAGCGCGCAGGAGGCATGAGTTTGGCAGTCGGGTGTGCCCCGGCATCTCGTCTCTCTGGCTCCCGCGTGTACCTATATTTCGACTTTTGCGCAGCGTTCTGAGCATAACTTCCCATCCGCCGATTCGTAAGGCGCTTAGTATACACTCTTTTATGGTGGAGATCCCACGCGTTAGAACCAAGCGTTTCGAGTCCACATTCCTCATACAAACTGCCAGAATGTGGAACGCTTTGCCCAAGTCTGTCTCTCCGTTAAAGTACAATGTAGGTGTCTTCACACCCCAAGTAAGGTATCTTCTAGGTAAGCGTGCTACAGACCGCATATCTGTTTAACATCAGGCAGTGTGTAGTCAAACGCAAACCTATATGAAATATATCGGATTATTTTGGATCTTCGGGCGGATATTTTGATCGTGTTTCATAGTCAATAGTTGACTGAGTGGCTTGTTTACATCACGCGACGCAAAATGAGCTACGTGGCCACCATGGTTGCCACGTGCAAGTTGCCTTGTGGCATTGCAAGGCCACGGTAGAAACTAGAATCGCTTTTGGGTTGCATGACGCTGCTATTGTTTTGTCATCAGCATCTACAGCGTCATCCTCATCGCCATCTGGTATACCATCCAAGCCATACTGGAGCAGTTATGCCAGCGGCCCAGAGCCACGCTCCGTTATTTTAAGGAGCTGGTCTGGCTCGGGTAGACGCTGGAGGGGGAAACGCACAAAACACCCCATGCGGGACGTCAGTGCAGGACTCATCGCCCCTACTTCAAATGAGAATGAAAATGAGAAGTTGCCGAACGCCGCGCTGGAAACTACAGTGGCCAGCGTCACTTGAGCGGTTCTCGTACGAACATACCTCGTCGCGGTGCGTGCGCGGCGGCTCGGCGCGCTTGCGACGCGGCGCGGGCGACGGCGAGCGGCGCGGCGCCGGGCTGGCGGGCGACGGCGACCGCATCCTGGAACACATTCATATTTACCTCGTCGTGGTGCGTGCGCGGCGGCTCGGCGCGCGGGCGACGCGGCGCGGGCGACGGCGAGCGGCGCGGCGCCGGGCTGGCGGGCGACGGCGACCGCATCCTGGAACACATTCATATTTACCTCGTCGTGGTGCGTGCGCGGCGGCTCGGCGCGCGGGCGACGCGGCGCGGGCGACGGCGAGCGGCGCGGCGCCGGGCTGGCGGGCGACGGCGACCGCATCCTGGAACACATTCATATTGCATTATTGCATAATATGGGTTTACATGGTACTCACAGCATAATAGCATAAATACAAGTATTCATTCGGCTAGGCGACGCTTGAGCAGAGAGATTTTTCAGAACTAATTAGATACTAATATCACCTACTGTATACATTGCGCTGTACAACATTCATCACAGCTGCACTCAAGTAGGCTGATGCACACATACCTACCTACCACACGGTCAACTCTAACCTAGTGTTGACACTCACACTATAGTATTTCCACGATACTCATATTCTCATACATTTTTACATTGTGGAAGTGCTAACTTTACACTCATACTTTAATAATGACATACCTTACACATAGATAGGTATACATTTAAAACACGTAGGTATGTACGTAATATTGCGAGTTTTGTCTTTCTGCTCCAGCGATAACCCTCATAATAAATAAGCAAGAAGTATAACCCTCTTTTGCTTTTTTATGTAAATAATAACTATATTTTCACAATTAATTAGCTTACTAAGTACTTAAATAATATTTTATCTTCATTTTAGTAACCTAACTTTTAAATTTAGTCGCTTTTGTTGTGTATCTATAATTATTCCTTCAATAGTTAGCTAATAATAATTACTTTTCTAGTATTGTAATTTTAGATAACATATTAATAAGGAAGAGCCTAGGTCCCACGACACAGGTCACCCTAGTGTGAGAACTAGTGCACAACTTGTTTTTGTTAATTTTTTTATGGAACAATAAACGTTTTTATTTTATTTTTTTATTTATACTAACCTCTCATTTTCAAAATTATATAGCATATTACTTTGTGTTTTATAGGCTTAGAAAGCCCGATTACAGAACGCGCCAGCGTAACTACGAGGGTCATTCAATAAATACTTAGCCTACAAAAAGTAAACGAAAATTTTGGAAAAGTGGCAATTTATTTTTCAACATAGTCTCCTTTCAGTTCGATACACTTAGCCCAGCGATGCTCCAACTTTTTTAACCCGTCCGAAAAATAGTTTTTGTCAAACTCTGCAAAATAGGCCTCCGTGGCGGCGATGACCTCCTCATTTGATCCATATCTATTCCCGGCGAGAGATTTTTTCAGATTAGGAAACAGAAAGAAGTCACAAGGGGCCAAATCTGGAGAATACGGTGGATGGGGCAGCAATTCGTAGCGTAATTCGACCAATTTGGCCATGGCAACGGCAGACGTGTGAACCGGTGCGTTGTCGTGGTGAAACACCACTTTTTTCTTCGCCAGATGGGGTCGTTTTTTCTTTAATTCGGCGTCGAATCGGCCCAATAAATCAGCATAGTAAAGCCCTGTAATTGTTTTACCCTTCTCGAGGTAATCGATGTAGATCACACCTTGTGAATCCCAGAAAACGGTGGCCATAACTTTTCCGGCCGATTTTACAGTTTTCGCCTTCTTTGGAGCACGTTCCCCGGTCTGGATCCATTGTTTTGATTGCTCCTTGGTCTCTGGTGTGTACCAGTGGATCCAGGTTTCATCGACGGTCACAAAACGACGCAAAAACTCCGCTGGATTCCGCTTAAACAGCGCCAAACACGTCTCCGATGTGGTCTCACGGTTGCACTTGTTTTCCGGTGTGAGTAAACGCGGCACCCATCGCGCCGACAGCTTTCTCATGCCGAGTTCCTCGTGAAGAATATGATACACTGTTCCTTCTGAAATGCCTACAGTCTCAGCTAGCTCCCGAACCTTCAATCGGCGATCTGCCAATACGAGATCATGGATTTTTTTAATGTTTTCCTCCGTAGCAGCTGTTTTCGGTGCACCTGGACGTGGTTCATCAAAAACCGACGTACGGCCACGTGCAAACCATTGAAGTATAATACACGAGAACTGAAGATTGTTGTCTATGACGACGTCAGCCAACTGCCGGCGTACGCCGGCGAAGCGCGCCGACCGGCCTTAGTCGCGATTAAACAAAATGGTTGAATATATCAGACGTCAAAATATTATTTAAAAAATTAAAAATAGGGAAATGTGTAGTCAAAACCTCTTAATCCCGTTCTCAATTTCTTCATAAAGCTTCTGGAATTTATTTCCACAAGTAAATACGGTTTACACTATTCGTATTAATTGAAACTATCACATATAATATCATGATTTTAAAAGTAAATAATTTTACAGTTGGTGATGCCAGGTGAAACATAATTTTGTTTCCCCATAATTATGGGAGATTACGACTAATCGATAATTACTTTTTTGATACTATAGGATATCCGCAGACAAAATACCTACGTAAAGATAACGATAAATAATGGATAAAAGCCATTAGAATATTACGAAAAGAAACTGACTGGATAATAATAGTAAATAGTGAAATAGTAAAATTACAATAGATTACAATATAACTTCAATAAATATTAAAAATGCAAGGGTACAAAGATAATAACAAATCCAGTACCTAGATTAATGGGCGGCATTAACGTCTACAGCGATTTTAAATAATACATTAATCATTACTATTTTCATAATTATTGATAGTTATGAATCAAGCAGCAGAATCAGGCTTAAATAGGTTACGTTTTGTAATTATTAGTTTAATCAAATAGCTCGACGGCAACAGGTATCTATGTCCGGAGATTGAAGTACAGGTATAGTATAACATATTAGGCTACAATTTTCAAAGAAGTTTTACGCGATACAGAGATACTGAAAAAGCGCGCGCTGCGTGGTATAGGTATGTATGAGTGACACAGACTGCACGCGGGCCGTGCGGGGTGCGTGGTAACTAGTGGTAAGAGCTTACGAACTCGGGCGCGGGTGGCGGTGTGGCTATGCTAGCTGTTAGTCTGCTATATTTATTATTGTTTATTATAATTGTTTACTCCCAACGGTTCCAGAATAAAAAAACATCACTGCAATTTTCAAAACAATATATTGTAGATTCTTCATGCAATGCTTTCGAATTTTCTTAAGGAATATCCTGTCCTACAATATGACACGTTTTTGATAATTAAGTATTATTATGGCGATAATTATTTTAATTATCAAGAACGAATAACTATTGGTCGGATAAATGAATAAAATATTCTTTGTATTATAACTTTATTCATAATTACATCATATTATATTTGATTTTGATTAATGACTCAAATTCAAAATGTTGATTATTAAAAATATCGGTTTGTATCACTGACATTGAGAAGATATCGTAACATTTTGGGGAAATTACAATCTAATGAACTGGCACCCTAAGTAGGCATTGTCCGACTAAATTTAAAAATATTGCTATTTCTGTCATTTTCAACGTCTTACCGTACTTTAGCAACTAGTGTAACAGGGATAGAGATATGATTCTTTGATTACCTACCAACGATATTCGGGCGGTTAATGTGTCGCCATGCCTAGCAACGCAGTTGTTTGAGTCTGCTTATCTAGACATTAAACATCATTGGTGCAAACTCGTTGAACCAATTCTCGACAGTGGCCATCGATGGAGAAGAGTCACCGTACACAGCATCTAAGCGCTCTTTGATTTCGATGCGCGTTTTCCCTTCCAAAAATAGGAATCTAATCACCGAACGATATTGCTCTTTTTCCATTTTTGTAAAACCGATAGATACGTTCGCTTCCATAAGTTGTCAAATTAAAACAAATGAAGGGATTGGAATGAAAATTTGAAAAAAGAATTAAAAAAGAATGTGCTACACTGTGGTAAAACTCTTTTGAAACTACAGCGCCCTCTGGCGATGAGGCTAGGTACTTATTGAATGCACCTCGTATATTAGCTAAATAGCATAGTTCTGTTTCCTTTTCACTTTATATTTCGTGAGTTTATTCTATGTTTTCTAAGTTTATTTTAGGTTTATTTTATACTTTGTAAGTCTATTCACGTTTCGTAAGTTTATTTAATGTTTAGTTGTTAACGTGTTAGAAGCTATCATGAAAACACTATGAAAACAACAATCCTACTAATATTACTGACTTATATTACTGACTTCCAGGCACCTCGCAAGCCTAAGCACGTCCAGCGCCGGGTCATAACTCGCTCACGCATTCATGACTTTACTTTGGCGATAAGTAATATAAACTGGATTAATATCCTTGAAACAAATTACGACTGCAATTTACTTGCTGAAAAAATTATTAATAATATAATAGGGCATTTCGAAATATTTTTCCCAATAAAGTTTATGCCTGTACGAAAACCCGACTCCCATTGGATTACGGACGATTTGATTGACTTAAAATATTTAATTGGTGACATTAATAAATTAAAAATACAATTTCCATTCAATAATGACATTAAAATATTTCATGATAAAATCAATATGACATATAACAATAAAATTATTTCGACCAAAAAACAATTTTATGAGCATCAAATCAACCACAGCACGAACAAATGTAGAACCATGTGGTCTATTGTTAATAAAGAGTCTGGCCGTGCTGTATACGACAGGATGGACTTTACAGCATTGGTGCGACGAGATGACGGAGAATCTTTCGCAAACAAAAGTGAAGTTGCAAATTTTTTAAATAATATCTTTCTGACAGCTGGAGCACAAGCGGGCGCCCCCGCTGTATCGATGACTACGAGTATGGCAGCGCTATCCAGTGCTATAGAATATAACAATCGATCTTTATATCTCAAACCATTTTCCTATGAGGAAATATTAAAAATTATAAATGTATATATATCGCCCAAAAAAACGGCTGACCTATATGGCCTATCCATGCCTCTCATTCGCCAAGTGTCGCATGTGTTGGCTTTTCCATTAGTTGAACTTTTTAACCGATGTCTAAAGAGTGGCTGCTACCCACGGGCACTTAAAAAAGTAAAAATCATACCTATTTATAAAGGCAAAGGTGACAAAGCGCAGGCAAAAAACTATCGCCCTATCTCTATCCCTGTCGTGGCAAAAATATTCGAGGTGGGTATAAATAAAAGACTTATCCAGTTTTTGGATAAGTCTGATATTTTATCTGATCGCCAGTATGCTTATCGTACTGGTAGATCTACGACTGGATTACTTCGCGAGTTCGTTAGAACGGTTCTACAGGCGCGCGAAAAGAAACATCAGGTTGCGGCGATTTGCTGTGACTTATCACGTGCATTTGATACAGCTGACCGCAACTTGATGAGAGCAAAATTCCAGCACTATGGTGCTAGAGGGCCTGCCGAAAACTTGATGACGGATTTCGTCACAGAAAGATGCCAAACAGTTGTCGGAGACTCAGATAAAGCTAGATCTCAACCTGGAGTCCCAGACTTGGGTGTCCCCCAAGGATCCTGCTTATCAAACACCGCATTTGCACTCCTAATGAATGACTTACCTGGATCGGTGGAAGACGCTGAGGTGTACATGTTTGCTGACGATGTCGCAGCTCTAGTCACGGCTCCCAGTCTGTCTGCACTGATCCAGAAAGTCACGAGAGTCACAGACAAGTTACAGGACTGGTTCGCGGCAAATGGTTTTGCACTCAATATGGAAAAAACCTCCTGTATCCACTTTAACCTCGCGAATAGACCACAACAAGCCCTAGCAGTATCTGTTCGAGATGTTGCTTTGAAGCAGGTGTCGTCCGTAAAGTTGCTCGGGTTCCATGTGGATCGCGCTTTAAAGTGGGACACTCATATCGAGGCAGTGTGCGCGCGCCTGAGCCAAGCCTGTTTCGCGCTCGGAAAAGTGGCCGCAACAGCTCCGAGGCGAGCCGTACTCAGTTGCTACTTCGCCACGGTTCATTCCTTACTCACGTACGGAACTGAGCTGTGGGGTAATGCAGCGGAGTCGGAGCGACCGCTCATTCTCCAAAAGCGAGCTATTCGCGCGATTGCCGGAGTCAAATGGGACGTATCTGCCAAGCCGCACTTTATCAAACTGAATATACTAACAGTCCCGTCGATATTCATTTACCAAGTTTGCGTGTTTGTACGACTAAATCTCAACATATTTGAGGAATTCGGAGCCACGCGCGACCCTGATACGACCAGATTCAAAGGGAGATTAAAAACGCCAGCTCACTCACTCGCAAAATCAGACAAGTCGGTGTATGTGCGCGGCCCGCAAATATACAACCGTCTGCCGGAATGCGTCAGAAATGCAACTTCCAATAATATATTTAAATCTAAATTAAAACTATTGCTTCTGAGCAAAGCATACTATTCTATTAACGAATTCGTAAACGACAAATTGTAGACAGATATGATTATTATTATGTACAATAATTGTACCCATTATTATTAATTATCATTGTTTTGACTTGTAAATATTTTCTTTTACCAATAAACTATCTGTATCTGTATTATAAACGCGAAAGTTTGTGAGGATGGATGGATGGATGTTTGTTACTCTTTCACGCAAAAACTACTGAACGGATTGAGATGAAATTTTGCAATAATATAGCTTATATATCAGAATAACTATAAATTATAATGATATTGGATTAAAAAATCAAAATATCATGCGGGCGAAGCCGCGGGTAAAAACTAGTATTAAATAAGTCAAGGCAAATTACGTTACTACTTACTACTTCAGTCGATTTGCAGGAATAAGAAATATACGTAACATTGGGAGTGGAGCCATTTTTTTCTATACAATCTTTATGGCATTCAGATTACAAAATCACCATAGTTGATTTTGTAACCTTCTATATCCTTTCCTTTCGGACCAACTATGGTCAACCTTCATATTTATATCGTTTGTGCTCTTTTTAAAATAGTACTAGCATTAGCCCGCGGCTTCGCCCGCGCTTATTTTATAGCCTATGACACTCACAGATAATGTTGCTTTCTATTGGTAAAATAATTATCAGAATCGGTTGTTAACTTGTTTTTAAAATAAAACCAATTAGATTCAGTTATGTATTAGGCAATGCAATTTCTTTCGAGTGTCTCGGCGAACTAACTTCTAAACATTTTACTGTACTAATGACTACCGAAACCTTCGTCTTAAGTTTACGTCTAGGCGCACATACTAACTATGACACAAGCTGCGGCTATTTGTTTACGACGCTATTGTATCCGATGTATTTTGTTTAATTTTTTCAATTGAAGAACAACTAACAAAGTATTCAATAACTTTTATGATGTTTACTTTGTCAACGCACTAGCGACAAGCATTCGCTCCGGGAAATAGTCTCGATTAATCTAGAGAATTTTTCTTCTTAGTTTTGGCGTCGCATTATTGTGCATTTGCCAGTGTCAAGTATTAAGTTTTAATAATTTTTGATAATATTTTATCAAAATAGTCACTGTCGTAGTCTCGTCATAGTCCAATAAAGTCGCGGTCAAGTCCAATCATAGTCCAAGTCATACCTCGGTAAAGCAGTGGAAACCTTACTAGAGACGTCTATGGAGTTTTGGTAACAACACGGAACAACATGATACGTCACATTATATCACTTGCCTACACTCATGCACGTAAATCAGCTCATAATCAACGAAATTCCACCATTTTTCACTAATTATCACTGATAAAAACACAAGTTTAACAAAATAATACGCGCATGAGGCGACATGATTTTTCGCGTTCCCGCCAAAACTCATCTAGAGAATTCGAGGCGACTTTGATTCTAGAATAAATAGATCGGCCACTTTTTGGCCAAAGACAGTGTTTCGTTTACTTTCGAAGTGAAATCATCACAAGTGTTCAGTGAACTAATGTCAAGTGGTAAAGTGCAGTGTTCAGTAACAATAGTGAGTGAATATGAGTGCAAGTTTTTAGTGCAAATATGTGGTGTCGTGTGTTTTTAAAGTGATTGTGTGCAATGAAGTGTAAAGAGTGTGTCTAAACTGTTCCTATAGAATATTTTATATATGTTAAAAAGTTGTCACATAAGTGAACTAGATGGCGTGTGCGTCGAGTTAGCTCGCGGTGGCGTTTTGTTTGGGATGCACACGACGAGGTTTTGTATGTTATTTAATAAACGGTTTTCTCTGAAAGCACCGCAAGGTTGTTTCGCTATCCTCTCCTGAAGGTACCTCCGTAAACAGAGTGAATAATCGGCATTTTAATTGATTATCTAAAAACTCATCTCGCAACAGTGTTCTCTATATGCTAAGGAATAAGGTTGATATTCCCACCTCCTCCTGAGGCCAGCTCTGTTAGCGTTGATGAACTCCTCCTGGCGCCTCAGCAGGTCGTCATCATCGGCAGTCCGCGGCGGTCGCCCGGCTAGCTCGTTCTCTATCTCTATCGTCGTGTTCTCTATATACCTGGGAACAAGGTTTCCAATTACGTTCAATTATTACTAGTAGTTCTCCAAAGATAAAAGGGAGGAGTCATGTTACGAAAAGAACCCTCAACGAGATGGTAAGCGGCAGAAATGGTCCTCAATTTTGTTCATCCTCGCAAATATTGTTAGGATATAGATACTAAATATTATGGAAATCGATTCATACATAGCGCTGCAGCAAATTTCCCTCGTCTTTGATCGTCTTTGAAAAATCAGCAATAATCAAATATGGAATCATACATTTGTTTCGGCCAGGGGGTTGTGTCTGCGCCGTTATGCAGTCGGCGCTATGGACGAATAAAAATACCCACACTGACTTCGACTCTCCAATGAAGTTCGATGGGCATCGCCGTCTTCCCCTGCTAATGGGGGGAGGATCCAGTTTTCCCAATGAACAACCACAACACCAAAAGACACAAATCACAATCGACACTCTCCAGATTATTCACAATAATTCACAACACGTAGATATGGTTCAAGGAATGTTTTTCACTCGATTCACATGCACCATCAGCCGTAAAGACGGACTGATGGCCGCGCGACGTGCGTGCGTGCGCGCTCGCTGCTAGTCGGAGAATAATCGCCTGCGCCGATTGCGATGTGTCAGCGAAAAATAATAGATCGCGGCGCCTTTAATTAGCGGTACGATGCAGCCGCCAAAGGCTGTGCGGCATGGGTCAAACGGTGAGCCGAAATCAAGTATAGGCATTCCACTCGAACCACACAGTCTAAACATAGCTAGGCGCAAACACATTAGTTCCGGCGAACTATTTTTTTTTTTTTTGTTTTTCCTCTTGTACTTCCTCCAACATAAGTCGGAGACATTGTCAAGCTGAACATTTGCTTACGCAGTTTTTTGTTTTATTAATGAACGGCCAATTTAATTGCCTCATGCAGTTTTGTGTGAGCATAAATATGACATGCATTATATAATTATACATTTGTTACACAATAGAATAGGTACATATAATATGTTACAAGAAATAATAACTTACGTTAGTTTAATTCAAATTAAAATTTTAAAGCACTAAGCCTAAAGTTAAACACTTACTGTTGTTACCACTACTAATTATACCTAGCATACAATATCTCTACAAATTTCTATTAATTTTTTTTTTATTATTTTTTTCACGTAAATATTCATATCAGATACTTATAACTAGTACAGTATAATATATTAGTTAACTAAGCTCGTAATATATATTATACTGTACAGGCGAACTATTCGAATTCTGTACGTAGATTGGAAGTTGCAACGATTGAAGTCGACTATGTAATTTTTGGTGAAAATAATTGAGAAAAAGAAATACAAGTGTCCTACATTAATGATTAAAACTGATAGATAAATCATATTTTTTGTCATCTACCCAATATATGTATTTACCTCTGCGGCGATCTTCGAGGCGGGAATTTCCTTCCGGCAGCTCTGGCTAGAGCATTCCGCTGTTCCGCTATAAATCTCTCCGCTGCATCGTCTATGTCTTTGATCGGTCCTGTACAACAAACATTGGCTGAATATTGTTTGAGAAATAAATCTGAATATCATGTGAGAAAATAACAGTTCAAATGTTAATTAAAATATTCAAATACACCTAGCATGGCAAAGGGATTGAACTATTTTCTCCCCTTTTCAACCGACTTCAAACTAGGAGGTTCTCAATTTGAATGTATGTTTTTTCTATGTACGTAAGGCAATTACTCTACCAATGAGGCGTTTTCCAAAAAAAAAATTGTTTGACAAACAAAACTTACTAGATGGCGTAACAGTCAAATAAATTGATCTGTCATTGTCAACTGGAATAGGGTGAGAGAGAGAAGCCTATGGTAAAGTCTCCAATGCTTTACTGAGGTATGACTTGGACTATGTTTGGACTTGACCGTGACTTTATTGGACTATGACGTGACTACGACATCGACTATTTTGATAAAATATTATCAAAAATTATTCAAACTTAATACTTGACACTGGCAAATGCACAACAATGCGACGCCAAAACAAAAAAGAAGAAGACATCTTGACAATGACAGTACGTTATTATTATAAACTACGGGACTAATCGCGCACTAAAATTTCGAGATAAATAAATACCTCATCATCCCAACTCATTACATCATTACTCATGACATCATTAGTCCCGTAGTCTATATATATAAAAATGAATCCCGTTTTCCGTTGTCACGACATAACATGAAAACGGCTTGACCGATTTGGCTTATTTTTTTTTTGTAGTTTTCTAATATTCTGTACAAGGTTCTTACGGAAAGCGAAACGAAGTTCGCCGGGTCCGCTAGTTTATAATAAAAATGTGTGCAAATCGCGATAGTTTAAAAACAACAATGACAGTACGATTTCCATAGTCAACGGATCGACGATTTCAAACTATTGTCGCCATCTATTGGATACTTGCATTACTAAGATTCATTTTTTTTTTAGAAAACGCCTCATTATGAGCCATTTCAATGATTCTTCCTTTGTTTTTGAGATCATACTTCAAAGGTCAAATTGGTCAGGTGGTTTTTGTAAAAAAATACAATAATCCAAAAATTACATTCATCGATTCGAACGAACTATTCGAATTCTGTACGATTGAAATCGATTGTGCAATTTTTAGCGAATATTAATTATAATGTCAATGTCAATCTATACTATGTCATAGGTCAAATCATACAAGTTGGCGGATGTAAGGTAAGGTATACTGAGCGCCACACAAATCGACGGATGGGAAGTTATGCGCAGAGAACTGCGCAAAAGCCGAAATATAAGCATTCGCGGGAGCCAGAGAGACGAGACGCCGGGCACACCCGCCCGCCAACCTCATACCTCCCGCGCGCTCCCTACTCACTACGACAGTCAGCGTTGGAATTGTGCACACATGCGCAATAATTAGCCAATCACAGCGAAGTGTCATCTGCGGCTAACTTCTCATCTGTCAATATGTGTGGCGCTCAGTATACAAGCTACTCAATATTCAATCCTGACTGAAGCTTACTTCACATGGCTAACTTCACATCCGCTGACTTGTTTGATTTGGCTTATACGTTACCATTACATTTGCCATGATAGGAGTGCAGAAAAAGGAAGGTCAGAAAATAGAAGAGATAATACCATTAGTGACGGGTGCCAAGGTCGGTATTAAATATATGTAGTACCAATTCGTGGCGAATAAATAAGACAAAAAATGGTTTTGACTTGAGCTTGAATTTTAAAGAGTTTTTTGCGATAAACGACTCAGTAATTTGTCACAAATAGGATGGAAGCCCGTTAATCAGTTAATGCAGGTTCAAATCTTGCAATGGAAAGGAGTTGGTAAACTTTTTATATGGGAGGCGGTCTTTGAAAACCGGCAGCGATGCGAGCTGTATTAATGTTTAGTGCCATATTTAAGAATATTATTTCACGCAAAAACATATTTTTGTGTATCGCCGTTTTATTATAATATCTCTTTTTTATTTCACTAAGTAGAAAATATTAGACTGAACTGGTAATACTAAGAGGAGGTCTACGTAGTCTACGTATCAGACAGGAATCTTTAAACAACCAATAGCGGGCTGGTATTTTAGAGTTTGACATTTATTTATTTTAAAAACATGGCGACCAGCCCTCTATTGGTTGTTCAATATTGACAATGTCATTTCCTTTTGCTGTTTCATAATGTCACTGTCAGGTTTTTTTTGCAGTTATTTGGTGTAGCACATAGTTCATTTTTCTAATGTTTTTAGAACCCATTTGAAAATTAAAAGGCGATGAAAAAAATTCTAAAAAATATGTGTTTGAAAAGTTAATTATATAAGCTTTCTATTGGTATATATTTTGTTTCTGCAAGATTTCAAAAACCGCATCTTTTCCATATCCTTTTTTTTTGAGTGATTTATCCCAAAACTAACTCTGAGATAAACTACTACCCACACTAATGGGAATGGGAAGCACTACAAATAAAACAGTTCCTCGAAACATAAAATCGCATTATTTCTAGAATTTCTTGGTTTCTAACTCTACACACATAGGCTGAAGCAAACTTGTTGGCAGTTGTGAAGTTAGGTACAAGCTACAGCTGCCAAGATGTTTAATTCGGCCTAGAGTACTCGTTGTTGTCAAAGTGCAGACATTTAAAGTATTAGCTACACAAATAAAACGCATACATAAATAATTATTACGTAAATATGCATAGTAACAACGTGCTAGATAGATATACTAGATACAAGCGAGTAATACACACTCGTACCGAATTTATTCGTAGGGCTGGGCGGAGGCGATTTTTGTATCCGAGTCGGAATGTAGGCTGGCAACCCTGAGACATTCACAGAATATTAAAAATGCACAATATTTAAGACTTTTTTAATAAAATGACACGAGAGACTTCACTATGGGCCTTATTAGTAAGCTCCAAGTAGCCCAACGAGCCATGGAGAGGGCTATGCTCGGAGTCTCTCTGCGAGATCGAATCAGGAATGAGGAGATCCGTATAAGAACCAAGGTTACCGACATAGCCCAGCGAATTGGCAAGTTGAAGTGGCAATGGGCAGGGCACATAGCGCGGAGAACTGATGACCGATGGGGTCGAAAAGTTCTCGAGTGGAGACCACGTACCGGCAAGCGCAGCGTAGGACGTCCACCCACAAGGTGGACGGATGACCTTATTAGGACCGCAGGATCGCGCTGGATGCAAACCGCTATCAACCGGTATTATTGGAAATCATTGGGGGAGGCCAGTGGACGTCCTATGGCTGAAATGATGATGATGATGATGAGAGACTTCTGAATGATACAGTCAGCGCATCTATAGTACATGGCAAAGAGCGGGTGACGAACTCAGTACTTACTCACTACTTCTAAAAAATCTTCCCAGTTTCTAAGGAGACTCGCAAAAATCGCAATTTCAGGGTTGGTCACATAGTAAAAAGTGGTCCTTAAAATGTGTCTATTGACATCCCGGAAAATGTCCGTCAGATGTCAAAACATCGACATTATGTGGCCTATAGTTACCTAGATATAATAAGACTTACCCTCAACAGGGGGTTGGAAGTTCCCCTTAAAATGTGGGTTGATGAGCACCTTCTTCCCGGCGAGCCCGGCGGGGGGGATGTGCGGCGGGAGCGGGACGGGGACGGGCAACATGCGCACCTCCTGCTCCTTCCCGCCCTTGTCGGGCGCTTGGCGGATTGTCACTTGCGGCATGTGCCCGCTGTTCGCTGTTCATTTCAACAAAAATATTAATTATATCAACATTTTGGAAAACCTCCGAAGTCCACAACACAATAGAAACTTCTCAAACTTATAATACTCCTATAGTCCGTTCCATAACCGCTGAGAATTAGGGCCGACCTTTGACGAAAATTTGTAATTACCCATTAGGTTTGCTTTAAAAATATCATTGTATTTTGGTAGTATTTAAAAGATGTGTGCTGAAAATGGTTAATAATTATGTATTATTTTCACGAAATTATTTTTTACGTGCTCCACACACTAAGTGTTTAGAAATTTTCTTTTTGTGATAAACATTTCAAAAATTGACGCGTTCGCAGGATTTGAACCTGCATCTCTCTGGGATTCCAGCCCAAATGCTTTGTCCAAATTAAGCTAAAACGCTGTCTGCGAAAACGTCGAATTATTGAAAATGTTTTATCATTTTTAGCAACTACTACATTGTTGGAAGCGCCATCTGTGAGAACTGCTTTAAACCATTTAGTCACTTAATGTGAAATTATTATATACAAAATATGGGAATTAAACAAGTATAAGTCAATTCTGAATGTCCCTCAACCAATAAAATTAATATAAAGCTAAGAACCATATATATCTGCTTACAAACAAATAGCAATGAAATGAATATAAAATATGTCATACAGGAGGTACCTTTGGGTTCAGAATATCAGCTAATGCAATATGAAAGCTTACCTATTTCTCTCATGGGCGGTCCAAAGCGAGGATTATATTGCCGCGGGTACGGATACATAGGCCGCTCGAAGTTAGGCCTCACGGGACCGAACATAGGCCTCTCCTCCGGCCGAAACTGAAACCGCGGGAACGGCGCAAACGGCGGCCTCTCCAAATGTGGCCGGAACGACATGTCCGGCAAGATTGGCCGCTCCGGAGAAATCTCCGGACCCATCTGAGGTATATCCGGCCGAATTTCCGGCCGGTGCATCTCTGGCCGAATTTCCGGATGCTGCATTTCCGGCCGAATTTCCGGTCTGTGCATATCTGGACGAATTTCCGGTCTGTGTAAATCAGGGCGCAATTCCGGCCGATGAATATCCGGGCGAATTTCTTGCGGATGCAATTCGGGCCTGATTTCAGGACGATGCATGTCAGGACGAATCTCTTGTCGATGTATGTCAGGCCGAATATCTTGTCGGTGTATATCTGGCCGAATTTCCGGCCGGTGCATTTCCGGTCTAATTTCTCTCATTTCCGGTGGTGGTATCATATCTTGTCTCATATCTGGAGGTACGTCGGGTCTGATCATTTCTGGTCGAATTTCCGGTCTAACCATTTCCGGTCGGATCATTTCCGGCCGGATGTCCGGTCGGACCATTTCCGGCCGAATCTCTTGCCGTATGATCTGTTGGGGGATGTTGGGGCGGGAGACTTGTTGTGGGGGTGGGAATGAGTTTCTTTGATTGAAGTTACCCTGAAACCAAGATTTTAAAATTACAAAAGCAAAGTTAAGTAGTAGTGGTTTGGATATTATTTCGATCTTGCCCAATATTATCGAAATTGGCTGGTATTCATACAATTTTATTGATATCAAAATATAAGATACAAGTCAATCTATATCAATTACATTTGTTATTTTAAAATTATGAGATAAATAGCTCTACAGCTGATTTACCCCTCTTATGAGCGAAATAATGAAAATTACCGACGACAAAAAATGCAAAAATATAGAGAATCTGTGTACAGTTTCGTCAAGCTTCATTGAAAAATGCGACCTATAGAAGAGGAGTTGAATCAACGTCTGTCGGTAGAAAATAAGAAACCAACATGGGGACAGATGATAGAAAATTTGAACCAACATTTGTTTAGATGAAAGAAAATATGAACCAACATTCATTTAAATGAAAGAAAATTTGAACCAACATTCGTTTATATGAAAGAAAATTTTAACCAACATTCGTTTAGATGAAAGAAAATTTGAACCAACATTTGTTTAGATGAAAGAAAATTTGAACCAACATTCGTTTAGATGAAAGAAAATTTGAACCAACATTCGTTTAGATGAAAGAAAATTTGAACCAACATTCGTTTAGATGAAAGAAAATTTTAACCAACATTCGGTCAGTCAACCAATGTCTGAAACGTTCTTCGAATGAATATTGTAATGAAATAAAATCATCTTCCTAAATAAATAAAGTAATTCATCTTCGACCACAACGTCTCTTCCATCAGGCGGGGGTCAATTCGTGATTGAAAAAAATTGAATGCTGTACATCTTTTGAACCAACGTCCAGACAGAAGAAAGAAAGTTTTGCCATGAAGTGTCTCCATTTCGAGATAGACCAAATATTCTTTCATCACTCAATCGATCGCTCGGTCAATAAATACGAATAGAATAACTCACCCGGTGCATGTTGTTCCGTCTGTAGGGATGTGAGAAGCGCGGGTTGAAGTGCGGCGCGCGCCACGACGTGCGCCCGCGGGGGAACCCGCGCGGGATCACTACCTTGTCTGCAACAATACATATTTTCTCATATATGCTTAAAAATGTGAGCATTTCTTAGACAACCTTCTTCTTAAATCAACATTGCAATGGTGGCAAAATACATGCGAGCAGCGGCCGGCAAATATGTATGTAATTATATTGCTGTCGTGTTGTTTAAAAATATAATGATGTTTTAGTCCATCAACAACCGACTTCCATCGCGTACAGAATTCGAATAGTTCGCTGGAATTGGTGAACACAATTTTTGATTATTGTTGACTTTCGATGAATTTAAATTGAAGTACACCTTTACACCTTTGAAGTTCGACCATTCAACAAAAAAGTAAAAATCAAAGGTGACGTCTACAAGTGGTATATTATTCAGAGAAAAATCGAACCAAGATGATATATACATCATTTGAAAGCTTGTTTTATGGGCTTCCCAAAATTATTTAATTTAGATTTTTTCGCTCCTCCAATTTTTTTTTTAATGTGAAAAATAAATTGTATGAAAAATAACAATACAGCTTATTACTTTTTCTAGTTCAGCAATGAGAAAGTGCTTATATCGTTATTTAACTTGTATTCGTAGTTGATTCTTTCACATTTATCACTTAATTTGCTAAAATTAAAAATTATAACCTACCAGTGTGACCAGTTAGTAGGTACAATGTGACAAAAAACCACTTTAAAAGTGTGTCTAATTGGTAAAAATGCTTCTATTTAACAATTTGAAGGTTATTTAATCAGGGTTGATAGAGATAAACTACCTATTAAGCCAAATATATTATTTAATCCTAATAAATTTAAAATTAATTTTTAAAAAATCGGAGGGCTCTTTTTTGGTTTTAATTAATGTAATAGACTCAGAAAAATATGACCTTTATTGAAATGTAACTAGTGGTGTGGTTCGAATTTTTGATTATTATTATACCAGCCTTCATACATTTTGTGGACATGTCCTTTATTTAATCAAGCACTCAAAATAAAATCATAACATTGATTTAGCAGTGCGTCATCTCTCGTCAATCTTTAGAAGTTCTAATAACTTCTAGTTGAGTGATAACCTGTCTAATACGGGTATCACAGGTGGCGCCGCCAACGCTATAAGTTGGTGTAATATAAGCACTTCAAAGATTTGAAGCTTGCGTGGGAGGCGGGATGGCTCAGTTGGTTAGAGCGTCGGGCTAGTGATCCGAAGGCGCAGGTTCAAACCCTGTGTTCGCTTCAGATTTTTGAAATGCTTATCACAAAGATAACTCTTTGAAAATCAAATTTATTCGAAATAGGCTTAAAAAGTAGTTTGCAGAGTTTAACTAAGTGGTTTTTTATGTAAGAGCCTTGGTTACTTGAAATAAACGTTTTATTATATTATTAGTGATAGTTACCCAAGCTGTCGGGTATATCCCGGACTTGCGGCATCCTGTGCGCACCCACGGGGCGCTCCGCCACGAACCGCTCGCGCCCTTCTCCGCCTATAGACCAAATTATACATAAATACAACTGAGAACTAGTATAGGTCGAATCGGACAATTTGGAGGCTGCGATATTAGCCACAAGCTGCGCGAAGCCCAATCCTTTCACAGCTGTTAAGTGAGCTGCAATCAAGATTGGGTTTTGTGCAGCCTGAAGCTAACATCACAGCAGCCAAGTCGTATCATTCGCCCTATAGTTCTCCGAACAGTAGACCTCACGACACATTCCTATATCTCGATTGGAGAGATTTACTTCTTAATAGAAATATTGTTAGAATTTAGATACTAAACGATCTTGCCAAATGTTATCGAAATTTTTCAGCAAATTTTCCCTCTTTTTGGAGGGAAATAAAAAAATCGTAAATCTCTATTCAAAAATCGCCGACGACAAAGATCCAACACACCTTGCTCAAAAGTGGCACTAATTTCACCACAATCAAGCCGGTAACATACTATCAAGTGAGTTATAGAGATAATTATTATATACTACGGGACTAATAGCGCACTAAAACACTTTTTAGTGCGCGATTAGTCCCGTAGTATATAATAATTATGTGTTCAAATCGCGAAAGTTTAAAAACAACATGAGTTATAGAGTTTTTTATTTTAATGGTTCATTTTCACGTCTTCGATCGTCCTTTGTTTTTCTCTTCTACCTCCATTCCCACCAAAAGGTATGCAACCTACTTCTTTTATGTTTTAGCGTCGCATGGTTAAGCATTTGCCAGTGTAAATATTCAATGTTCATTCTCTTTATTTTTTTTAAAATAACCTATACGATCTAACTTGTCCCGTGAATCTATTTTACTAAAGAGGTTTCTATGTGCCAAAAGATCTTAATACACCAATAGACTAATACAGTGCTGTGTTAGCGGGACAAGTTACATCGAATAATTCACAGCTGGTTCGATCCTTTAGTATTATTTTATTCACAAGTGTGTTGAAAAATGTTGTATGCTCGTGTGTATTGATTAATACCGTCCTCGGCTCTCTTAAGACCCTAGCCTACGGCTCGGGTTTCAATGACGCCTCAGCGGTATTCACCAACATTGTACACATGTATCATAATGTACTATTATAGAACCTGAGATTCGTTGAAAAATTCAGCAAAAAATCCTGCAGAAAAGAATGAAAATCCTGATGAAGATGAAAGCAAAATCAATTAACAAAATAGTCAGTTCTACCATTAATGTATTGACATAGGTAGCTGGAGATTTTCTCTAGAGCCTAGGGGGATAGGCAGCTGCCTACTTTTGTTCACTCCAGAAAATAAAACAAGCAAAATGTTCAATGTTCTCTGGAGTGAACCAAGCAGTTTTACCCACTAAATACTACTGAGTACTTACTTGGCATAATGATAGCTTCTGAAGGCACTATTTGTGGTGACTCTATTGGTCTGGCGGGCTGAAACAAATACAAACATTATAAACAACAAATAATAATTATTATAACATTATAAATATTTTATGCAGCATGGGTATACTGAGCGCCACACAAATTGAAAGATGTGAAGTTAGCCGCAGATGACACTTCGCCATGATTCGTTAATTATTGCGCATGTGTGCACAATGCCTATACAAATGGCGAAGTAGTGAGCTCGGGCGTAGGGAGCGCGCGGGAGGCACGAGGTTGGCGGGCGGGTGTGCGCCGGCGTCTCGTCTCACTGGCCCCGGCCTATGTCTATATTTTGGCGTTTGCGCAGCTCTCAGCAGCTAACTTCCCATCTTTCAATTTATGTGGCGCTCAGTATACAGGTGAATATTATGTAGTTGAGTTTTACAGAATGTCATGGATGTAAAAGAGAGGATTGAGCAAGTTCCATTGGTTAACTCTGCCTTATGGTTCACACAAAAGTCCCAATACTAGAAGTTTTGTGCGGATTAATACACTGCTAGTAAAGAGAAAAACATTAAGGGGCAAGCTATACATATACAATTAAGCCCATAAAATATACTCAACTAGTTATTACCTGCGGCTTGGCCCGCATGATATTTTGATTTTTGTGCTATCCCATGGGAACCCTTTATTTATCCGGGATAAAATCTGTCTTTCAAACCCGAGGCCCTACCTTACCACCCTTAATAAAGGAGGTGGAAAATAAAAAATAAAAAAAACAATTTGATGGTTGTTCGATTTGATAGTTGTTTTTTTTTACATATCTTAAAGCACACTCTAGAATAACTTGCAGGTAGCAGAATTTTGTCTACTTACTTAACACTTTTTACTAAACATTTACGCAATATCATTATAATTTATAGCCTATGTGTTATTCTGATATATAAGCTTTATTATTGCAAAGTTTCATCTCAATCCGTTCAGTAGTTTTTGCGTGAGAAAGTAACATCGATCCATCCATCTGCACTAACTCACAAACTTTCACGTTTATAATATTAGTAGGATGTTTTTGCATATTAACCCACACTGGGCCAGCATGCTGGATATGGCCTAATTGGTTCATCATTTCTAACTTTCTTGTATTTCTATCATTATATTTGGGTACTACAGGTATTAGAGGGCCAGTGGCCCAGGCTCGGGTAGATGCTGGAGACGAAAATCCACACCCCAGGACTTATTGCCTCCACACTGAATAAGATACTGTATGGTACATTGGCATGAATGTTGTTTTTAAACTTTTGCAATTTGAACACATTATTATCATATACTACCCGTATACTCTACCCGTGACCACAGTCGATGCAACTTAGCCGAAACGTTGGGATGTTGAGGTATTTATTTATCTCGTAATTTTAGTGCACAAATAGTCACTACAGAAATAATGATAACTCACCATAGCAGGGGGTACAGCATGCTCAGGCTCATAATGCCTGGTCTCCACGGCGTAGCTGCGAGGAGGGAGGTTGGGCACCTCCACGGTGATGTTGGGGACTACACACTCCGACTCTACCAAGGGTTGGTATTGCATTGGCTGGAAATGCAGGTACATTTGTAAAATAACAAGGTCTTGAGAGTTCCTCTAGTACATAATATGTAGCTATAGACCAAATCAAACATCTTTGAGCCTGTGATGTTAGCTATAAGATGTGGATAACCCAAGCATCGCGGAACTGTAAAGTAAGCTTCTATCAGGATTGGGTCATGAATATGAAACTTGTAGTCAACATCACAGCCACAAAGATTGAATTGATTTGATTCAGTCTAATTGTCTCTACTCGTACGTCACTCTTAAAGAAATAGTTGTGAAACTTCTCCTCCACAAACATTTCATACAGTATAAATAAATATTAATAGAACAAATAACTGTACTTCATAGGTACTTCGATGACAGAAAACCTATAAATTCATTAGAAAGAAGCTGAAACTTTCACTTTAGTGCCCCATTTTATCAATTAGCTGGAAAATGGGAGCAAGATGAAACTAGTACAGGTCGAACAAGCGGTGAAGAAAACCTCATATGAGCTTACCGGAGGCGCGTACTCCATGCCATGACTAGCATAATCATTGGGAAGCATTTCAACGCCAGGGTAATCATCGCCTAGCGACACGGGAACATTTTGAGGACCACCAGTTTCGTAATCGTCTGCCAACAGCTGCTCCTCTTCCTCATTGCCAAGGTTGTAATCTGCAAGGCTTTGGTCTCCTAAATCGTCTCCGAGCAAGTCTTCACTGAAAAATAAACATTAATTCTGAAAAACTGTGTGGAACGCGTGTTTGAGCGTCCTTTACGTACAGCTTCTGAAAGAGTTTTGAGGCAGATATTTTTATTTCTGCAATTGATACAAATAGCACAGGACGTTTTGGTCAAATTTTGTATAATTTCACAAGAGGTATCTAATAATATAATGCAAAAATACGAAAATACGAACTTGTCCGACATGTTGTTAATTTTTCTTTGTTTTTTTTTTTAAATCTAGAGTTGCCACTTTACCAGTACTAATTTCCCAAAATATTCCGTTCGTACCTACTGCCCAGAGAGAATTCTGTCAAATAGCTAAATAAGAATGTCAATGTCATGTATTCTGTAAGTAAAAATGTCACTGTCAAGTTGAATAGATGGCGATGTTGCATGCTAGTGAAATTTTGCTTTATTTTGGGGTAAAATTAGCTAGCTATTTTTTTGCTGATGGTTTGTTTTTTCGAGTATGACATGACATTATAAATTCATATTATTGTTCAACAAGCTTGATATATATTTGTATAGATTTGAAAGGAATTTTTCCCTACGGGCTACACGAGGTAAAAAATATAAAAATTACTTATAGTCCTGTTATACTGAGCGCCACACAAATCGACGGAATGATGGGAAGTTATGCGCAGAGCTCTGCGCAAAAGCCGAAATATAGACATTCGCAGGAGCTAGAGAAACGAGACGCCGGGCACACCCGTCCGCCAACCTTATGCCTCCCGCGCGCTCCCTACGCTCTACCACAAGCGGCGTCTGAATTGTGCACACATGCGCAATAATTAGCCTATCCCGGCGAAGTGTCATCTGCGGCTAACATCTCATCTGCCGATTTGTGTGGCGCTCAGTATACCTGCAATACCATTGATTTGTAAAACTTTTTTAGTTTTTTATGGCATTTTGGGAGTTTTAGATCATTGTTATTGGAACCCGCTGAGGCCGCATCCCGCATCACGCATCGGAAAGAGTCCCTATATTGTACGGCACGTATTTGATGACACCAAATTGTACGGGCTGGAAAGCACGGCCCGTATTTCATGTCCCATGCCACCAATTATCAGGCTGTACAATACGTGTCGTACAATACTGGCCGTACATTATCACCTCGTGCCAATAATGTACAGCCCGTATTTTGCGACCCAATAATGTACAGCCTGATAAAACGTGTCCCAAAGAAAAGGACACAAAATAACATGCTGTACATTATTGTGTCGCAAAATACGGGCTGTACATTATTGGCATGAAGAATATTTGCTCCTATGGGTTGGTTTGTCTGTAACTTCTGACTGTTCCAAATAGATATAATATGCGCCACGTAAGTTGGCGGATGAGAAATTGGCCGCAGATGACACTTTGCCGTGATTCGCTAATTGTTGCGCATGTGTACACAATGCCGATGCCGCGTGGCGTAGTGGTGAGCACGGGTGAAGGGAGCACGCGGGGGCACCAGGTTGGCGGGCGGGTGTGCTAACGTTTCGTTTCTCTGGCTCCCGCGCATACTTTTAAAGTATCCTTAACTCGTAAAAAGGACAGGTTGTTTCTGGCGCTTCGCCGGCCGCTGCCGCGGCACGCTCGCTTCGCTCGCTCGGCTCGCGCATTATTGTCACTGTTCACCTAACATAACCTAACCAACAGAATCAAATTACCTATGACAACTCATACCTTGCTATAAAATAACCAAGGTCCAGGGACACAAAATAACAGGTCGTACAATATCGGGCCGTGCAATACTGTGCCGGACATTATCGACACAGGCTGATAATGTACGGCCTGTATTTCATAGCCCAATATTGCACAGCCTGATATTCCATGGCCAGTGACACAAATTATCATGCCGTACAATATCAGGCTGTACAATATCATGTCGTGAATTACTGGGTCGTACATTATTGGCTCCCATCGGAAATATTTATTTGATGAACTTTAATTTATTTTGACTTTTAACTTCAGCGTTATCGATTCGTATAGGTATTAAGTTAAATAACTTATTAACTCAGAAAAATCGGCTTTTAGAGCTCGATTCACATATTAAGTTTAATAACTTATTAACTCAGAAAAATCGGTTTTTAGAGCTCCAATGGCTGACTCAGAAGGCGAAATAGAATACTTGGATGAAGATGAAGAAATTGTTCAACAATGCGTTCGGTCCTTGCCTGCTCCCTCAGTTTCCAAGATGCCTGAATATATCCAGCCCCGACCTTCATTGATGGTCGAGCGCCGGGCCCCTCAGAAGCGGCCGCGACCAAAAAGGAAAGAGGAAGACGATTCGGAATATGAGCCGAGTGACGAGCCACCGCCGAGTCCTCCCAGCCCCCCGATAGTCAGAAAAAGACCCACGAAGCCCGTAAAACAACAAAGAAACTACCAACCATCCCCTAATGACTTCCCGTACTTAAAAATCAACAAATACCCACACCTATACCAACCAACAGTGCAAGAACTGCTTTTGAAACGTAAAACATTGAATATACACATTCCTGACTATGATGATCCATTATGTCTCCCTGTAAGAGCTATAAGAGCTGAGGATAGTGATAGGAAAAGGTTGACAAATTGGAATAATGTGTGTTTGGAACATTTTAAGCACTGTGACACTCTTTTGAAACCTGAGGAAGGAACTATCAAGAGTTCTGTGAGAACAGCTTTGTTCAAAAATGCTGTTAACAAACAGACAGGTATGATAATGTAGATTGGTTGTTGTAGTAGTCCAAAAGATAAATTTTTGCATTCTATTTATTTTTATAAGTGCGTTTGTTTTAGGCGCAATGGCGTTTGCAAAATAGCATTAATGTAAGCCGTTCGATTTGGGAAATTTCACCATTTTGCCAATAATGCAACTTTTGCCCACTACCCAAAACAAACACTAAACATCAAACTCTATATGACAGAAAACAATTACAAAGAACCCACCTCCGCAGGTGGGTCAAAATTAACACATAAGCTATTCGAACAGAATGAATGAAAACAGTTTAAAATGCAACTTTTGCTCACACATTCCCATAACAAACGCTGAATATGATTGTTATTGGCATTTTTAACTGTTGATTTTGCCAACAGTAGGCTATCTGAACACACCTTATGCTGATATGATGTGACAGTACAGGTCCTGCTATAAGTATTTCACTTGCTTCCTTAATTTTTGACATCGATGAATGCTGGTTGCACACATAATAATAGATGACTCATTGTCCCGTTAGCGAGTGCACTACATGAGCGAGTGAAAGGCACAATTGGTTTGAGCGTTTAGTGCATTAATTCCCTCAATGTTTTGTTGTGACATTGTCATGTTTCACTATTATCTGTAAACCAACTTTACAGACATCCAATTTTTCAGGGAAAGATTTTTTTGGATTAAACATAGCCTATAACATTCCAAACTTTAAACCTTACGCATTTGAACAATCAAGTTAATCTTTTGCTCCATGAAAGTGTAATAAACACATTTACAGATTAATATTATTATCTACTAGAGGCCCGGCTTCGCACAGGTGTATTATACACATAAACCTTCTTCTTGAATAATTGTATCTATTAAAAAAAACTACTTAAAAATCTGTAGCGTTGTTTTAAAGATATAAGCATACATGGGAAGAGACAGCGGGATGCGACTTTGTTTTATACTATGTAGTGATAGTGAAGGCAGGGTTTTCAAGAACTACGGGTTTTTGACCCACTAGTGGGTCGGTATCAAATATTGATTGGGCACTGCCTGTAGAATAACACTAAACAATTCTAGTTCTAGTAGTGTCTGCAATTTCATATTGTAACGGTTAAATCTTGTTAGCAGTGGGTCCCGTGTTCATAAAATGTATTAGATGGGTCAGAGCCCAAACAACTTTGGGAACTATTGATCTAAGGATTTAATTTGACATTTTCAGGGCAGATTGAAACCTCAATATGGAGCAAAGTGTGTGTAGAAAACAAGGATGCAGACAAGAAGTCGGAGATATTCCAGTGCGTGTTGCCGCGCTACCGGGAGAAGAGAGCCTTGCCTGCCTTCCCGCTCACACCCTACAAGCCCAAGCTGAGCAAGAGGACTGTCACTGAAGTTGTATTGAGCAAGGTACAAGTTCTTAGTACTTATCCTTTCAAGTGTCTAAAACAAATTACTTTAATAATAATGTTGTTTGTGGCTTACAACTTCCTACTAGTATTCCCAGAGACACTTGTTTTGCAATTTATGTTTTAATTAACACAGTTTTTACTGTGTCAGTAGCATTAACTGATACTAGAGCTTTGTTGCCTGCTACAGTGCATTCTTTTTAAATTTAATATTATACAGGGAGTTAGTCTTAACAGCGTCATAAGAAAAACTGTGGTTATTATTACATAGTGCTTTCGTTGTTGCGCGCGCCATCTTTTTTAAATTTGTAGGACATTTTCCAAAATTATTACGAAAATTAACCCTATTTTTTTACATCGTTTTTAGCATCTATAAATGATGCTGAACAACCTATTATAAGGATAACGCTCTTATACCTAACACCCTGTATATCCAAATGTGTACTTGTAGTGTATCAGTCTCTGGTAGCCATATCACAAGCTTGGCTAGTTAGGGATTAGGCATAGGTAGAGACAGTTAGATGTCCCCTAATATTTATTAATTTATCTTGCAATGTGATTTGAAATTAAACTTTATGTTTGGAGTCAGAAGGTTGCTTACCTGCTAGTCAAGCATGCGACCACGAAAAGCCTCAAAAAGAACTCATTATGAAAAGTGACAGATATATTCTTTGCCATAACGCTGTCTCATTCAGCCCCCCGACCGCCTAGAGCAATAGCAATCGTAATAGCAATCGTTTATGACTTCATTTTAGTCATTTGGCACCGCCTATGTGACGTTAGCCATCAAAGTTGTTCATTCAACGATTGCTTTCGCAATCCGCACAAAGCAATTGATGGCTAATGTCACATAGGCGGTGCCAAATGACTAAAATGAAGTCATAAACGATTGCTATTACGATTGCTATTGCTTTAGGCGGTAGGGGGCTGCTGACACTACGAAAGAAATATTTCGTGGCGCGCATACTAGCCCGGCAGGTCATGTGGAGATATATACATTGCTTATCATAACAAGTAACAAGGGTTGTATATGACATTGTTGCTGGTTGTATTCAGGAGAACCACAGCGACGGTGAGGCGCTCGTGGTGTACAAGCCTCAGGACTCGGTGTCGGCTGTCTATGCCCTCATTGATAAACGGTATGTTTGCTATATTATGACTACTATTTAACTCCTATAGTCTAGTTGCAAGTCTGATAAAAAACCGGACAAGTTCGAGTCAGGCTCGAACATCGAGGGTTCCGTACAAACACATTGTTAAAATAATTAAAAACCTGATTTAGCAGATTAGATGTGCTAATGAAGTTCTTTTATATGACACCTTACATGATACGATTTTTACTCACTTTGAATTTTGAACCCATATTTTGTGAATTTTGAGGCCCTATTTTTTTGTGATGTAAATAAAAATGTACAGTACTCAGATTTATTCCTATATGTGTACTCTAGGACAATGTTTCTCGCCAAATTTCATAGTTCTATGTCAACGGGTACCCTGTAGGTTTTGATTTTTGTGAGTGTCGAAATATGCGGTTTTTTACGACATGAATGGCTCTAACTTTTTAAACAACAACTGAGAAGTTTTGCTTTTACACAACAGCAAGAGTTCATCGATATATGTATACAGTTTAAATTTTAACTCAATATCTTTACGCGTTCTCGAGATAAAGAGTCTTGACATACACACAGACGGACAGACGGACAACAATGTGATCCTAACTTAAGTATAATCCTCATGCAGCTTTTAAGTGAGCTTATTGGGTTTAGCACCCTTTCACGCTGCAACAGAGAGACGGATCATCTTGAGTTTCAACAACCATTCAAAAATCGTCGACAACAAGAATAGTAGATTATGTACCAAGAGAAACAAGCGGTGTCTTACGTGGTGGTGATGTAAGACACCACTTGGTGTCCTAACTATAGATTCCCGAGCGCAACGAGGTTGTGTAAGTTTATACCCGAGAGGAGCGAGGGTTTCATACAATATTATTGACCTGCCACAACCCTCTAGATTGTGTTAAAATAATAATGACTCATTTTACATAGAGATTGTACAACATATAATGACAATGAGTCATTTTTGAGCAGGTGGTATGAAACATCCCTTAATATATTGAAGCTGTGTACCTAGTTTCGTTGAGATTCATTGAAAAATGCGACCTGTAGAGATGAAGACTTCTTTCACTTCGTTCATTCGGTTAATAATATTTTTAAATAGAGGACAATTTAAATGCTGACCAAAATGAATAATTTCCTGGCCCTAATAATAAGTATCAAACAAAATATAATGCTAGCCGAAATCGATGGATGCTTACCAAATATTGTTTCATGGTAATCTGGGGCACTACCGTACCCCTGCCAAGTAATTATGTTACAATTTCGTTTTTGTGTTTTTGATTCTGACGAGGTTGTTGATTTTTTTTTATAAATCTTAGACAATTTTTCATTCATAGAAAACACTATATTGCCTTGCCACAAAAGATTTAAACACGCTTTGAACACTGTTTAATCATGCAATTTGTACTGTTAAACATTGTCTAAGACGTGCGTAAAACTTTTGTGGTAAGACGGTATATTTTCGGTAGGTTGTTAGGTTAGGTTGGGTATTAAAAGCTTGAAATTCTTTATACTTGTCCTGATAAAAAAAAAAATAGGTCGAAAATTATGATATTTGATTAGTTAGGTAAAACATTAAGCAGTAAAATAGTTGTAACAGTAAAAATGTTGGTCTGAAATTAACTTTAAAGTTTTATTTAGGAGAAGCCACTGGCTCCTGAGACACAGTCTTAGACTAGTTCAGGAGCCTATGGATCATGTATCGCTGTAACACATTTACTATGTCAAAATAAATGATTTGTTTGTTTGTTTGTTGTATTTGATGTGATGAAAATAGCTTCATTTCTTTAATACTTTTGTAAATACAATTTGGTGAGCATTTATCCATCCAAAGATTTAGAATTTGTTGTAAGCAAAATAAGAGCATTTCTGGTAGACATTTAAACACAAGCCCTATATGCCTACCCATCACGTTGTAAAATGTTGTTACAGTAAGAAACTGGAAGAGTCCGAGGAGCCGGCCCGTCCCGACGATGACACCAAGCTGTTCCTGAAGGAACTTACAGCTTGCCGCCTGTGCGCCGCCTGCTACCAAACCTCGTGGAGGGGGCTCGGGAAAATCAAAACCAGTAAGACCTTACTCCATAGGTGTATTACTTCACACCTACACCTTATACAGGGTTTCTGGTTAATAAACCTATTCCTTCTAGTGGGTTGTAGGGGGGGTTATTATCAACAAAAGACATGTCCACAAAATGTATGGAGGCTGGTATAATAATAATCAAAAATTCTAACCACAACACTCGTTACATTTCGAGAAAGTTCATATTTTTCTGAGTCTATTACAACAAAGAGCCCTTCGATTTTTTTTAAAATTAATTTTGATTTTATTAGGATAAATAAATATATTTGGTTCAATAGGTAGTTTGTCTCTAGCAACTCTGATTAATTAACATCCAAATTGTTAAATAAAAGCATTTTTACCAATTAGACATTTTTACCAATTTAAAGTGTTTTTTGTCACATTGTACCTACTAACTGGTCACACTGGTAGGTTATAATTTTAGCAAATTAAGTTATGAATGTGGAAGTATCAGCTACGAATGCAAGTAAAATAACGATAGAAGCACTTTATCATCGTGAAACTAGAAAAAGTAATAAGCTATATTGTTATTTTTCATACCATTTATTTTTCACATTTAACAAAAATGGAAGGGTGACAAAATTTAGATTAAATATTTTTGGGAAGCCCGTAAAACAAGCTTTTAAATGATGTATATATCATCTTGGTTCGATTTTTCTCCGGATAATATACCACTTGTGGACGTCACCTTTGACCGCGTAAACCTCTATGCAAAAGTCAACCATTTCCGAGAAAAATTGAACTAAAGTTTATTCCATTTATCGATGCAAGGCGACTTAACATTAAAACAAAAGTTTGATGTTTTTGCACAATCAATTTTTTTTACTTAACAGAAACATCTGGCTATCATTATGAGTAAAAAAATAGTTAGACTCGGTGCCCAAATTAAATAATTTTCACATGAAAACATAAAATAAATGAAATTATCATCTGTACTGTACTGTACCAGCCTTTTTAATAGTCCACTGCAGGACGTAGGCCTACCCACGAAGGGTGATTGGGCCATATCCACCACGCTGGCCCAGTGCGGGTTGGTGGATTCACATACGCCATCGAATTTCTTCTACGGACGTATGCAGGTTGCCTCACGATGTTTTCCTTCACCGAAAAGCCAGTGGTGTGAAATTTTTAAATTCCAAGGAATTCATTGGTATGGGACCGGGTTTTGAACCCACGACCTCACGATTGTAAGGCGGGTGTCCGGTGACCTCTAGACCACCACGGCTTGTTAAATCTTAAAAATTATCGTTTATTAATTATAAAAAAATTGCCAACACATTTGGCGTGCAGATTATTTTAAAAACAACTGCATACTTTAAGCTTTCTAATAAAGATTAAAGTCTAACATTGGTTACAGGGTTTAAGAAAGAACGAGTCACAAAGAGGTCCAGGTTTCAACCTCCTATAACTCACTATACGTTGTAAAATATAGCTTGATACGCGAGACATTGACATTGACATACGCGTAATGACACACGCACATCAAGTACCTTCATTTTTATAGTCAAAATGTTCGGTACACAATGTTGTACTTCATGCTCATTGCTCGTGCATCTCGACCATGAAGTACAGCATTGTGTACCGAACATTTTGACTATACAAAATATGGTACTTGATGTGCGTAAGTCATTACATGTATGTCAATGTCAATGTCTCGCGTATCAAGCTATATTTTACATGGTATAAAAATGACGAATTTTTTTTATTTTTTATTTCAAATAGGTTTGCGTTTGACTACACACTGCCTGATGTTAAGCAGATATGCGGTCTAGGATGTAGCACGCTTACCTAGAAGATTATTTACTCGAGATTTGAAGACACCTACATTGTACTTTAACGGAAAGACAGATCCAGGCACAGCGTTCCACATTCTGGCAGTTTGTATGAGGAATGTGGACTCAAAACGCTTGGTTCTAACGCGCGGAATGTCCACCATAAAAGGGTGGCGCTTTGGTCGCGTCCGTCTAGCCGTACGATAGAAGAAAGGGGCAGGGGGGACCAGATCGTGCAACTCCTGGGCGCACTCTCCGAAGTGTATCCGATACAGAGATATACGTGATGTTACAGAGTGCGTGGTGTGTCCGGTGTGCGCGCGCGCGTGCGTGTCGGCCTACAACCTGCTGGCGCACTTCAAGTCCCACCCCGCGCGGGAGCTACAGCGGTACCGGAAGATTATAGCCGCCCTACTGGCCGAGGTAACTACACATTACTGCACAACACAACTACACTACATATCTGCCTCGATTGACTGCCTCGGTGGTTCAGTGGTTAGTGAACCTGACTTCTGGATCAAAGAGGCGTGGGTTCGATCCCCACCCAGGGCAAGCATTTTTGTGATGAACATAGGTGTTTGCTCTGTGTCTGGGTGTTATTTAGGTACTATCTATATAAGTATGTATTTAAAATATGTATATGTAGTATATCAGTCTCTGGCAGACATATCACAAGCTTTGCTTAGTTTGGGGTCAGAGACCGTATGTGAGATGTCCCCAAATATTTAAAAAAAAAAAACAAAATCTGCCTTTAGAATTATTTTATTGACCTTGTAACTACGTATGTTACAATAGGTACATCAAATTTACAATCAAAAGATATAATCCAAAACTGATAATTAACCAATAATAATGTCAACCTATTTGAAACCTATTTGAAATAAAAAAAAACGTTAAAAAAGTATAAAATTATGTAATAAAAAAATAAGTTGAAAATTAAGTGGTGATTGAGTTAATAATAAAAGCGATCAGTCAAATTAGGTATCAGGTCAATGTTTTATCAGGTAAGGAATAGAGAATACAATTCCAAACATGTTTTTCAATACCGGGATTGCGGGATTTTTGATGCGTAATTCCGGGGTCCCGGGGATATCCCGGGATTAGACCACATGAATTCTAATTGGGCTCAAATAAAAATAGACAAAGCAATTTAAAAAAAAACTAATCTGTTTTTTTACTGATTTGTGATAAATCTAGAAGACAGGTACCTAAATAAAAAATCTTTTTAGAATTTTGAAAACAAAAGAAAGAAATATTAGAGCATCCAATGTTTGACTTCCAAGCCTGCTTCGTAGTTTATTGCCAATATTAAGCAACAACTGAAAACGCTCGCTCAGGTTCTACGCCGGTTGGAGGAATAGACAATAGTTACTGATATGCTGATATGAAAGCCGGAAACATACTATCGGGCGCGGCTGACGGACGCGACTGACAGCCGCGACTTAGCAATGTGCACAGTCTTATAACATCCGGCGCGCCAGATGCTCTCGGACGTCCGAACGCTCAAGGTCGTCCGAAGGTGACGTTCGCGACTTATGTCCGATAGTGTGCACGGCTCAGTATACTTTCATAGTCTAGGTCGCGGCTATCAGTCCCGTCCGTAAGCCGCGTCCGATAGTATGTTTCGAGCTTTAGTGATATCTACGAACTCCTGTGTAGTACGTATCGTAGGCGTATCGAAGGGTTGTTTTTGTTGATACATATAGACCGGGTGGCTAGCCCTGCCCCCCGATCGCCTAAGCAATAGCAATCGTAATAGCAATCGTTTATGACTTCATTTTAGTCATTTGGCACCGCCTATGTGACGTTAGCCATCAAAGTTGTTCATTCAACGATTGCTTTCGCAATCCGTGCAAAGCAATTGATGGCTAACGTCACATAGGCGGTACTAAATGACTAAAATGAAGTCATAAACGATTGCTATTACAATTGCTATTGCTTAGGCGGTCGGGGGGCTGGTGTCGAGAGTTTTTAGGCCGCCTGAAGGCCTCTGACATGGCTAAACGGTTAAAACAACCGGGACCTACATTTTGTCGTGTTATCCGAGTCACGGTAGCGTTCAGTTGGAAAATGCCACCCGCGGTCACCCATCCAATACTGACCGTGCTGAACGTTGCTTAATTTCGGTGATCGCTGACAATCATCTAGTCAAACTGTTAGAAAGAAAATATTGCTATTGTCTATGCGCTATGCCTTACACCGGATATGTCTATGTCAAGTGTCATGATGACAATCTGTCATCTGTCGTTCGCTCTCTCTCTAATTCAGCTCGCCCCTGTTAATGCGTGTTTGTGTCGTCCAATTTTTATTTTATCCATTCAGCTCTTAATTTATACAAATGGAATTATGGTAAAAATTACAACAAACAATATTGTTATACTTTGTGAATAAAGTACAAGTGATATTGAAGCAACTTGTTTAATTCCTGTGAGACCACGCTACTGTACATGTATACGATCTCCTCTGCAAATTTAATAAATGCTTTTAATATGATTTATGCAAGGTTATTGTAAAGACACAACAGACTACGGAATGCAAAGTAGATCTGTTGGTGGGAATCCCGAAAATCCCGAGATTAGCTAAGTACAGTCCCGGAATTTTCGGGGCTAGAAAATGGTCGGGTCCCGAGATCCCGGGATTGTATTCTCTACTTAGGAATCATCCATTAATAAGTTTTTTGGTGGGAATCCCGAAAATCCCGAGAATAGCTAAGTACAGTCCCGGAATTTTCGGGGCCAGAAAATGGTCGGTTCCCGAGATCCCGGGATTGTATTCTCTACTTAGGAATCATCCATTAATGAGTTTTTGTTTCAGAAACTTTCCAGCACTTTCCTTCTATATCTATATCTAAAGGGGACTTATTATCTAAAATTTTATACATCCATAACGTCATCAACCCATTTATACTATTTTTCCTTGTATGGAAATGTGTAAATGATATATTATAACAATAAATAATGTTATTTCTCTCATTCTTTTCCAGATAGTGGGGTACCACTACAGATGCCGCGTGTGTGGCCGCAAGTTCGACTCCATACGAGCTCTCAGAACCCACGTCAACGAACACCAGGGTATGCACACTACTACTCTATAATCAGCGCCACACAAGTTGGCAGATGGGAAGTTATGCGCAAGAGGCAAAATATAGGTATGCGCGGGAACCGGAGAGACGACAAGCATACACTTCAGGGCACACGCGCCCGCCAACCTCTTGCCTCCCGCGCGCTCTCTATGCCCGTGCTCACTGCTTCGCCACTTGCGTAGGCATTAACATTAACATTACATTAACATTAATAACTTAAATGAACTTATTTATTAGCTACTATATTTGTGAGCTATGGATTGCCGAACTAAGCTTTAAGCTTGTGTCTCGGAAAATCCGTGCCCCCTTATAAAGTTGGCTTTACATTATTACAATCGATTTACGTCATTGTGAGAAAAGGAAATTACCTAATTTACTATACTTGCGTAGGCATTGTGCACACATGCTCATTAATTACCGAATCACGTGGAAGTGTCATCTGCGGCTAACTTCTCATCCGCCGACTTGCGTGGCGCTACCTATATTAACTAACCGGTCATAATGGCGAAAGGGTCTAGTTGGGTACTGAAAAAAAGTTCGCACAGTTATCGATAAATAATAATTTAAAAAAAGCCTTGGTGGTCTAGTTGTAGTAACACCCGATGAGACACTGCAATCGTGAGGTCGTGGGTTCAAATCCTGATCCCGTACCAATGAGTTTCTTTGGAACTTATGTACGGAATTTCACATTATTGGCTTTTCAGTGAAGGAAAACATCGTGAGGCATCCTGCGTACGTCCGTAGAAAAAATTCGATGGCGTATGTGAATCCACCAACCCGCACTGGGTCAGCGTGGTGGATATGGCCCAATCACCCTTCGTGGGTAGGCCTAAGTCCTGCAGTGGACTATAAAAAAAAGGCTGGTACAGTACAGTACAGTACAATAATTTAAAAATAGTTAAAAACACGTTTAGGAGTCTTAGTCTTTTTTTTATAAATGCATTATCGTCGGTCTTTGACAGGTGTGCAAAGTTTGAAGAAAGTCTGATCGCTCAAAGTAGGTCAAAATCGAGCTCAAAGGGGTTGGTTACAAGCAAGCAAGCGAACATACAGGTGAAACTAGTAAAAGCGTGTTAAAAACGTTATGATTCTCAGCAAAAAAGTGATACAATTCTCAATACCAAATCCAATGTACAATGTAATTAATTGTATAATGTATTTACCGTAATCTGACTTGTAAATTTTTATTTATTAATAAGAATCTGAATCAATATAATTATTTTTTGCAAAAAATAGCATGACCTACTTCACCCGTGTACAGAATTCGATAATATTTCGCCCGGATCGATGTATATATCTTTTACACATTATTATGATATGATGTATATATCTTTGATATGATGTATATATTGATATGATGTATATATCTTTTACATATTTTTCACATTATTATTGATTTATCAAAAATGACTCAGCCAATTTCGGTAAAATTTTAATGGGACCAATTTCGAGGTATACTCTTTCCAGTAAAAATAATTATTGAAATCTGACTACTATGAAAAAAGTTATGCGTGGTTATACATAAAAAAAATATACAGGGTTATTTCTAATCAATCAGCATCCTTTCGGGGGCTTATTCTGTACATCAAAACTAACAACTTTTTAATGCGACTTTTTTCAAATGTCAAAAAACAATCAGCTGTTCCATACATTTTGTCGCGGATGAACGATATTTTTCTATGGAACAAATGATTTTCTTACAGAACAGAATAAGCCCCTAAAATTATGCTAATTGATTAGAAATAACCCTGTATACGCGTCGAATTAAAATCCACCAACCCGCACTGGGCCAGCATGGTGGATATGGCCTAATCACCCTTCGTGGGTAGGCCTACGTCGCAGTGGACTGTTGAAAAGGCTGTTACAGTACAGTAAGCGTCGAATTGAGTACCTCCTCCGGTGGTTCGTCGGTCAATAATGGTAAAAATACGAGCTGGAAGTCATATATTTTTTCAAAATAATTGTATATCTATAAATCTAGTTTATCAATATTATCTCTCCTTGTGCTAGTTATAATTGGTATGAATTATGTATTTATATATATGTATGTATTTATGCATTTTATATGTATTTTTACACGTTATTAGTATATTTATAAGATATATAAGTATAATATTTGTCACAGTATGTATACACCGCCGACCGTATTTCTATTATTTAATTTTTCTCCAGTCCATCCAAAGGTTGCCTGGTAGAAATCGCCAAAGGCGATAAGGCCGCCATTGTACAACATCTGAAAAAATCTACATTAATGTATCTGTTATATGGTGTACAATAAAGATATTGTTTGTTTGTTTGTTTGTTTGTATATTGAAGGAAAAATTAGTTAGCTCATAGGAGTCCCCGCTATGAGCTTTGGGTTATCCGCAGCGTGTATCTAACATCATAGCCGCCAAGTTGTGTGTTTCGGCAAAGAAGATATAATAATACTACGTATAGAACGGCCACTCGTTACCCCCCACCCGTTTGAGTCTTCCTCACTTCCGCCCCGCGTCAGGACACGATTGACTACTCTGCGCGCGGGCTGCACAGGCCGCTGCAAATACCCGTGTAGCGTTCGTGCGTATGTGTAGTGTCTGTGAATAAATATAGTGTTGTGTGCGTAAGACAGCAGATTTTGTATGAAGAAACGCGGAGTGTCCGGGCTGTGGTTTCGGCCTATACCTATGACCCAATCGTCATTTATGGATAACTAGTTTTTACCCGCGGCTTCGCCCGCATGGTATTTTGATTTTTGACGCAATATCATTATAATAAGCCCGCCAGAGTAACTATATTAGCTAAATAGCATAGTTCTGTTTCTTTTTACTTTAGGCACTCGATAGAGAGAACGCTTTTTACGCTGCTATTTAATTTACGCTGGCGCCTCTGTAATCGGGCTTAATTTATAGCCTATGTGTTATTCTGATATATAAGCTATATTATTGCAAAGTTTCATCTCAATCCGTTCAGTAGTTTTTGCGTGAAAGAGTAACAAACATCCATCCATCCATCCATCCATCCATCCTCACAAACTTTCGCGTTTATAATATTAGTAGGATAATAATGATATGGTGAGAAGTACTAGATTTAATGTTCCTATTTATTATTTGTTTCAGGTAAAGAAAGATTTACGTGTAGTGTGTGTAACCATTTAGTGAACGGAGATTAAATGTGGATACAGTGGACTTTATTCCTTAGCTCTAAATATTATTAGTTTGAATAAATAATTTTATACGTAATTATGTTTTCATTGATATTGGTTCTTACACAGAAATTAACTTTAAAATCCTTACCATCTTTTTAATATACAGGGTTATTTCTAATCAATTAGCATCCTCTTATACTCCATAAAATTTAACTTGATCTCTGCGACAGCTGTCAAAAAAATCACGCCTATGAAGTCCTGAATTTCTTTATAGTACTGACAGTACCTGTCAATGTCATACTTTATGGGCATGCCAATTAGTGATGGGCGACGAATAATCGTGACCACAGAGTTTTAGATAGAATATCGTTAGTATAAACTATCGATATTTTAAATAAAACTTAATTTATCATTAATTTTATTGTATATTTTAATATCATAACATGTTTTACATGTGTAATTAAATTAAACCCAATTATATGTTACATTAGCATCGATAATAGTGAAAAACGTCGATAAATACTACCGTTACATTATTATGAGTATTTAATTAATATCATAACATTATTTACATGTGTACATACTTGATCTTAAATAAAAGTAAATAAAATCCAATTTCTCACCTTCAACTACTCATTCGATTTCATTACAACATTGTTTGAAAATCGATTTTTTCCACCACTATCTCAACTCTAAAAATGTCAATCTTCTATGTCAATGTCACTGTCGCAGAGATCAAGTTAAATTTTATAGAGTATAGGGGCTTATTATGTACATCAAAACTAACAACTTTTGTTCTGGGACTTATGTCAAAACTAAAAAAAATGTCGCGGGTGAACGATATTTTTCTACGGAACACCAATATTTTTTTTTAGTTTTGATCAAAGTCGCAGAACAAAAGTTGTTAGTTTGATGTACATAATAAGCCCTTTTTTACCAGGGGAAATCTTTTAAAGACTGCACCTCGGGACATGCTGGTGGTTATGTGGGAGTCCCCGCCCATTGCTGGACGGTATACCCACCAAAACCCCTGGGTGTTCCACCACTGCGCCTGGTGTCGGGGCTACGGGCACGCTTTCGCACTCCTCCGCGGCACCCGACAGCGCTGGCCCAAACCGCCCGGTTCGGGCCAGCGCTGCCCACCTCTAAGCGTAGGCTCCCTCCAGAATGACGATGTGCCGAACACCAGACACATCGTCATCTCCCACCTGGGACCAACCAGCACTGGGCGTCGGACAGCACCCTTGTCCGACAGCCTTGGTCCCAATGCAACGGATCAATTAAAGTGGCCCCGCGCCTGCCACTACGTCTGCAGAGGATAAAGAGAACGGCCGACGACATACCGACACTCCTCTTCTTCTGCAGCCCCACCGCCCTGCCAACACGTTGGCGGCACCCGTTAGGGCCGCTGGCAGGATGCATAGGCAACGGCACACTCGCCGCCCGTCCACCCCGTTGCCGCCCCCGCCTCGATGGGCTCGATAGGCTTTTTTACATGATTGTGACTCCATAGATATTTACTCGAAGGGAACATCCGTATCAGTGAACAGAACATCCTTATGTAATACGATTTAAAAATTTTCAGCGCGTATTTTTTTGTGACTTTCGATGTGGTCTTTGTTTATTTTTTCTACTATCATAGACTTTGTTTAATATTTAAAGTTGTAGTCCTGTCTCTAATCAGTGTTATACGCTAGTTTAATGGATCGAGGTATGATTATTGTACTCTCAGTGATGGTTCTCGTCAATTGTGCCCGTCGACATTGACCTTCTAATATAAAATCAATGCTATGCGCCCCATATAAAATTCCGATAAAAAATTGATATCCTATAAGATTTGAAAAAGGCGCGGCATTGCTATAAGTTAAATACGAAAAATATTTTGTTAATGTTTAGCTGGCAGGAAGCACCGCGCTAGATAGGTACCCTATAATTTGGCTAAACGACAAAAACGCCTTGTAGACCCTTAAGTTCTCGTCACACAGAAGCGGGAAGTGCGAGAAAGCGATCGCGCTCCGGGACGGGAAGTTTTTTTAATTGAATTTGTATGTAACCTGACACATCACAAGCGGGCGCACGCGCTTTGCACTGGACCGCTATCGGATCGCTTTCTCGCGGCTCTCGTCTCTGTGTGACCCGAGTTTTAAAGCAGAGTATGAGAGAGAGCTGCTGGCTTTCCCAGAGGCGCCATTAAATACAACGATGTACAGATGACATACGTAATATTATATATAATAATAAATAGGTCATAGAGGTTTTACTTCGTTAATGAGATTCTATACTTTATAAAATTTAACTTGATCTCTGCGACAGCTGTCAGAAATATCACGCCTATGAAGTCCTGAATTTCTTAATAGTACAGACAGTACCTGTCAATGTCATACTTTATGGGCATGCCGATTAGTGATGGGCGACGAATGATCGTGACCACAGAGTTTTAGATAGAGTTTTAATTAAAATATCGATAGTTTATACTGACGACATTTTAAATAAAACTTAATTTATTATTAATTTTATGGTATATTTTAATATCATAACATTTTTTACATGTGTAATTAAATTAAACCTAATTAAATGTTACATTAGCATCGATAATAGTGAAAAACGTCAATACATACTATCGTTACATTATTATGAGTATTTAATTAATATCATAACATTATTTACATGTGTACATACTTGATCTTAAATAATAGTAAGTAAATAAAATCCAATTTCTCACCTTCAACTACTCATTCGATTTCATTACAACATTGTTTGAAAATCGATTTATTCCACCACTATCTCAACTCTAAATATGTCAATATGTAACTGTCGCAGAGATCAAGTTAAATTTTATACTTAGAGTAGGTATAAGAACTTTCAGTTTGACCCTCGTAACATACAAACGTACCAATATGGTACCATTACGAGAAATATACATTATTTTCGTTCGCAAAATCGTTCCCTTACCCCAAGACAATTCGGACCCCATATCAAACGGGGAAAAGAAATTTCATCAAACGAAAAAACATCCCTCAAAATTGGAGGTCGTCCACCCCGGGTCAACGACCGCACCCCTGCTGACGTCACCGTCACGGGTCGCGTTTTGGGGGTGAGTGGTTCATAACTTGAATGGGTCCCATTGGTAAGTAATAGGACCATGTGTGCGAAGTCACGAATTTCTCATATTAATGTACCTACATACACTATCTGTTGCATAGGGTAGACTTGTATTGAATTAAGTAAAAGCATTAAGATTGCTGAATTTTGAAATTAATTATGATTCGTAAACTAAAAAAATAACTAAAATTGGCTAATCCAGTTCAGAGATATAAACTTTTATTATTATTTTATGATTAAGAGGGGATGCTTTGTCCCTTTCCAACAAAGCATAACATAAGGTGCGTTCGGTTTGGGCTCGATGGCGTTTTTGGCATTTGCAAAATTATCGTTGATGTAAACCGTTCGGTTTGGGAATTTCACCCATTTCGCCAATAATGCTACTTTTGCTTACTTCCCAAAACGAACGCTGAAACGTCAAACTCAAACGATCACAAAGAACCCACCTCCGCCGCTGGGTCAAAAGTGGCAGTTCACGATGGCATTTTTAAATGTTTTTAAGCTATCCGAACGGTGAATGAAAACATATAAAAATGCAACTTGCTCACACATTCTCAAACCGAACGCTGAATGTGATCGTTCTTAGCGTTTTTAACTGTTATTTTTGCTACCAGTAGGCTATCCGAACGCACCTATAGTATAGCGAATGACACTTACGGATCATGACGTCATATTCTGCCATAGTGCGCTCTTTGTAGCTAACTTAACATCCGCCGACTTATATAATTGGGCATATTCTGTATTGTATTGTACCGGCCTTTTTTAGGGTTCCGTACACAAAGGGTAAAAACGGGACCCTAAGACTCCGCTGTCCGTCCGTCTGTCTGTCTCTGATCTCATGAACCGTGTAGTAAGGGTAAGGATTACCTACATCGGATTTTTTCTTGTTATAACTAAATCAATTTCTATGCATTTTTAAAGATATTTTACGGTGAACGTGCCGTAGATTTACCTATTTCCTTCTTTTATATATATATATACTCATATACTCATATACTTTTTATTCATAACAGATAAATGTTACATGTCAACTTAATTAATCTTTCAGTACAGTTCACAATTATATCAATTAAATAAAATTTAAAAAATATTTATAAAATAGTCTACGTTATGAAAAATTATAAAAAAATAACAATTTAATTCAAAAAATAATTACAAACAATGAAATTAAAAACAAACATCACATACATACATTTAATTACTACTCAATTACTCAATTTCAATTCAATTTGAAAAATTGATTCAATGTGAAATTGAATTGAACTACCTACTCTACTACATGCATGAAAGTCTGCAGCCACATGTTAGACATCGATATGGATAAAATCTCTGTGGATAAAATGGTAAGCTAATAAAATAGTAGATTGTACTGTAACGCAGTAGGCACCCATTGTAGGTATGCAGTAACTATGATGTAATCTGCGGTGTATACGCTTCTGGGAAGCTCTATTGTTTTGCGTTTTTTTATTGGTGCCTTTTGTATTCGGTTTTATGGCTTTATGACTCGAGCGGGATGAGATCATTGGGTGTTTACGTAAATGAAAAACAATAGGGGATTCTCGAACTTTCAAGTTGTTTACTTGTTAACACAATAGCTTTTATTAAGATCGAGTAATGTTGCGAAATATCTCGTAGGTTTGAGACTGTAGGAAATAACGGGTATAAATACGCCGGTCGACCTGTGGGGATTAGTTTTTATTCGTTTACCGTCGAAGCGATAACTACTCGGGTTAGAGTGCGATACCGGCGATTGTGAAGTGACTAGCTTGTGTGAATATCAGTGCCAGTGTAAAGTGTTTGTGCGAACCAGTTGTGTCGTGTGTTTTTGTGATTTTTGTGAAGTGATTGTGTGCAATAAAGTGCAAAGTGAATAATCGGCGTTTTAACTGACTATCCAAGAACCCATCTCGTAACAGTACCATATATATGGGAGCAAAATAATATTTTTACGGCGAGGGCGCTTTTTTTAATCCAGAGCGAAGTGAGGGATTCTTTAGTAGAATCCTGATCCGGATTCAAAGTACGTCGCCCGAGCCAAAAATATATTTTGCGTCCATATGATACAATCTACTATTTTATTAGCTTACCATTTTATCCACAAAACAAAACAAGAAAATAAAAGGCGCCTCATATTTTATTGTAATATTATTATTTAATAAAACTGAGAGTAGCAACTAAATTGAATTTAAATGGTATCTAATAATAAAACAAATAAAAACTTATATTTGCATTATTTTCATTAATTTTCCTTGGCGCTGAACACTAACATTACAAATACTTCCAAATGCAAAAAGTGCGGGGCAAAGATAATTCCGGCGCGCTTATAAAGTTCCTTATAGAAAACACAACCTTTGAGCGCACTTAAAGGCGAACCAAGTAGTCTTTTTGATATATTGAATAGATGTGATGAAAAAGTGTTTTGCCTATCTTACAGGAACCACGACTCGAGATAAAAAGTAGCATATAGGTAATAGGTATGTCACTTACCGTTTTTCAAACTATGTCCATACCAACAATCAAGTCAGTCCGCTGCTCCGTTGCTGCGTGTAAGAGGAAAAAGGAAGAACCAATATCGCATTTTCATACCAAAGCACTTTCGGATTTATACTGTTAATAATAATTTGGCAATTTTCGGCAAATTTGTTTGGTACGAGTACTTATATGAATCCAAACAAGTTTTTTGAGTGAACAATTCGGTTCAGAGCGAGGAAGATTCAGCCAAAGAGGTGTGTCACGAATTCTTTTGGGTACCTAATTACTCTTAAATGTTGCAACGCAAGGTTGCCTGGAAGAAATCGCCAAGGGTGATAAGGCCGCACTTTATAATCATTTTGTTATGTATGTGCTAATAGTGTTTATTTTTAAATTATGGTTGTAAATAAAGAGTTTTGTATGTCTGTCTTAAAATAACCAGGGTCTACAGCTTGAGCCAGTTGTGCCAAATGCCACCAACGGTCGAACACCCATCCAAATTTAAGGCTATGGTCGTGTAGGTGGTGGCTCGCCCTAGTGTCAGTTTTTAAACTGCCTGAAGACCTCAGACATAGATAAATGGTTAAAACAAACCTACATTTTAAACTGTCATCTGTGTCACGGCAGCGCTCAGTTGTACTTACAAATGCTACTCGCGGTGACCCATCCGATTCCGTTGCTTAAATTCGGTAAATACCTAAGTTCGTATAGACCGGGTTGCTAGCCCTGGTGTCAGAGTTTTTAAGCCGCCTGAAGGCTGCTGACATGGCTAATCGGTTATAACTAGCGGGACCTACAAGAGGCACGATGACAAAAAAAAATTAGTTCGTCAGATAGACTACCAAAATTATAATACACTAGTTTTTACCCGCGGCTGGCTTCGCCCGCATTGTAATTTTGATTTTTGACGCAATATCATTATAATTTATAGCTTATGTGTTATTCTGATATATAAGCTATATTATTGCAAAGTTTCATCTCAATCCGTTCAGTAGTTTTTGCGTTAAAGAGTAACAAACATCCATCAATCCATCCTCACAAACTTTCGCGTTTATATTATTAGTAGGATAGGATGTATTTTTTCGTCAATTAAACAAAAATTGATGAATAACCCGTAAAAGTTCCGCGTGACGTCACAAGTGCCATACAAATGTATAGACTTCTGTGAGAGAGATGACGTCACGACCCCCACTCCCAAACTTTGACAAGGTTTATCTTTGTCGTTTGTTGTTTGATTGACACACAGATATCTGTAAAATACAGATCTGTAATGCTGTTGTCGAATCAATATTTCACTATGTATTGCCTTTGTTGTAAACTCCCGATAATTAGGGAAATTGTGTGATTGACATCGTTACCTTATTTCATAGTTGTACAATAGATGCCAAATCAAATATTGTACAATTTAGTTGACGTGAAAGTAATAAAACTTTAAATTGCCAAGGTTTTTTTTATGGGTAACGCCCATTAGTAAATATTTAAATTTATAAGTATCCAAATTTAAGGGTAAATTAACTAGATATTTGATTTATTTATTCATTTACATTTTCAATAAATAACATTACAGTCTCAGTTATTAATTTTGTTATAAATTACTTAAAAAACAACTTAGGCAGGTTACGTTCGTACATCTTCATTAGTCAAACATTTTATTGGTAGGTATAGCGAATAGTATTGAACGCTTTACTGTTCCTGTACCCACTAATTGTATTTTCAACCGCGTCCGAAATATAATGAACATATTTGTGAGTACTTGGTATCCAATTCGCTTGCCCTGTGGTGTAGCAGCAGTCCATTTATCCCTCAACTCAACATGATCAGACGGAATCCTGCAGAATTTCAACAAGGGTTAGACTTAGATTTTTATAATTATAATACGGTTATATGAAAGACTACATAACTATTCAGAGGCGTTATGTTAATTTATGGCTTCTCCTAAAATAGAAAGAATTTATAATATTTTAATATTGTACGCTCGGCTCAGGCGGAATGTGACAATGAGTCATGCTTTTTTCGCGCTTGCCGCCGGCGTTAACAGATTTATAAGACGTTATAATGTCAAAATACCTTTTACCTTCAAAAAACTATCGAAAAATAATGATATTTTAATTTTTTTTTGTTTTACATGAGATTGATATTAATCATTTTTTTATCTGGTATAAAGGCATGGTTATCTACCAAATATGCGATTAATTTACCTACATACTCTGGATTTTTTAAAGCGTTGCTCAGTGTAATTATGCCAAAGCGTAAATGGGCAAATAATAATAATATTATAGGTAAATATGTACATTTCATTTTTATGGTATTCATGCCCGAAAAAGAAGAACTCCTTTATAAAACTTAAATTAAACGCGACGAATTAGGTAATTATATTTTAACATATTTCTCTATAATTTTACAGTTCATTACACAAAAACCTAAGTTTGATTTTATATTATCGAGAATAAAATTTCTGAATTAAAAAAATCTGTATCTCTTACCATTTTTACACAAGATAAAAGCTTTAATAGTAATCTTACATAATTTACGATATTTCATACTTTTCCAAAAATAATGACATAGCGACTGGTTTAAAATAATAGGGAAATTTTTGGGGAGATTTATTGGAATGGCACCACAGATGTTTTGAAATTCATAATATACATTAAAATTACAATAAAACTTGAAAAAATACAGCTTGGGAATCAGAATACCATTGTGTAGTGATTGATCTGAACAAAAAGATATAAAATGTGATATCTACAGTGTAATTCAATTGCGATTATGGTGAAAATGCGACTACTTACGAATGAAATGATATTGTTCATTGATCTCGTACGCCGTTGCTTTTTCAGCCAATTACGGTGCAGTAGTTCATCGTATATTGAACGCTTATCACGGTAAGAGTGAGTTTTTACGAGAACTTATGCTCAAAACTTTATTTTAAATAAATATGCTTATTTTCCAAGTGATCAAACAAAAACCGCAGCTGTTTGTTATTGAAGATACTGTCAAAAGTGACATGATCTTCAGAAAAAAACGCCAACCACCACCGAATCGAGATATCTCTTTCTAACTCATGCCGTCTTAAATCAACACATCTCTTTCTGGCTCCGCATTATCCCTCTGGTAGTAATAGCTCTATGGATTGACAAAAGAAAAAATACGTGTCAAATATTTTTTGATAATTTAACATACGGACTATTTATGTGTTTTTTTTTTTGTATTTCGAATAGGTTCGCTTTTGACTACACACTGCAGATGTGCGGTCTAGGGTGTAGCACGCTTACCTAGAAGATACCTATTTACTCGGGATTTGAAGACACCTACATTGTACTTTAACGGAAAGACAGACTCAGGCAAAGCGTTCCACATTCTGGCTGTTCGTATGAGGAATGTGGACTCAAAACGCTTGGTTCTAACGCGTGGGATGTCCACCATAAAAGGGTGGCGCTTTGGTCGCGTCTGTCTAGCCGTACGATAGAAGAAAGAGGCAGGTGGGACCAGATTGTGCAACTTCTGAGCGCACTCTCCGAAGTGTATAGGATAGTAGGCAGACAGACACGCCACCCTACGTCGATGCTCGAGACTTTGCAGCTTCGACTCAGTGAAGGTTTCGTTGCCTATCAGCCTCCTGGCTCGCCTTTCAATGGACTCCAAAGCCTTCAACTGGTATTTGACAGAGCCATCCCAAAGGTGAGAGCAGTATTCCATGCAAGACCTGCCTTGCGCTTTATAAAGACTAAGCAGTTGCTCAGGTGTGAAATACCGTCTCACCCTAGAGAAAACTCCAAGTACCCAGTTATCACGCCTATTTTAGTTAAGCAATGTTCGGCACGGTCAGTCTTCGGATGGGTGACCGCGGGTAACAACTAAGAGGTACCGCTCAGAGTGGCTGGTACACTTACTTAATTTCGGAGATAGCTAAGAAACACCTTGTCAAACGTTATGAGCTTTTTAGTAATTAACACCTAGTTAATCTATGCTATAAACGATAGAGCTATAATAAGCTATGAGCGCGACACTACACAGTGAGTAGTGTCTCTGACAGCTATCATTATACGCATAAAAGCTCCCTACGCACCCTTGTTTTTTCTACCAGGGGAGAGGGTGAGGGTGACTTGACACACTTGTTTCCGTGTTATATTTGCCACTTTTTTATTTTCGGTTCGAGAAACTTTAGAAAGTAGGTGAGATGCGACACGTTGTTTTTGCTGTTTCATTTTCAGATGACAAAAATGACTACGCCGTTGAGTTTTCGTCAACTGAAAATGATGAATGGCTCGTCAGATGTTTCTTTTGCGTAATTTTGATAATTTCATTTTTAGATAACGAAAACGACTACGCCGCTGAGTTTTCGTCAACTGAAAATAATGAACGGCTCGTCAGATGTGTGTTTTTCTGGCAATTTTGAGTCTCTTGACGATTAAAAATCACTGATTGGAAAATGATCATCATCATTATCATCGGCTTGTATCACAGAGATAGAAGAGGGATAATGTGGTCGATCGAGAAATTCATTGATATAATATGGCATGAGTTAGAAAGAGACATGAAAATCTGCACGGAACGTCAGTCTTGTCAAATTTCAATACATATAGTGTGTGGCAACCTCTGGGTGTCCATAGATTTTTGTGGTTGAAAATTGCCTCAATTGACAACAGTGTTATCAATCTTTTGTATGTTGGAAGGTAGACGAGAACCAGCCGGCGAATGATATAAAAGGCGGTGAGCAAACGCCGCGCCGTCACTTTGCCTCGAGCCACCGTCGTGGAAACATCGTCCGACATTTCATTTCTCTTTCGTTAAATTGTGTCGAATCGCTGTCCGATTGTTTAACTTTTGATTATTTTTGTTGAATTATAATTGTCAGAAGTAATTCGATGTTTTATTTTTGAAATAAAATCGGTCCAAGTATCCAAAATCAGAAGTGGGATAGAATCTACGTTTCACGCGTTGTTCTATCTCACTACTCTGCCCACATTATGTTGCAAAGAAATGTCGGACAATGTAATGGCCATCGAAATAGTAGTTTGCGCAAAATCTACATGAAGGTAGTTGCCTAAGAGCGAAACTAGTGGCGAGTTAACAGTGAAGTGAAGTTTTGGAGCAGTGCTTGATAGCTCATAGGGTTCGTCAGTTCCCGCAACTCGCAGGCCTCGCCACCTGACCGGTGGGCATGCCGCCCTCAGCAGGCTGCGCACCTGTTCGGTGGGCATTGCTACCTGCCACCTTTGCGATGTCGGCTACTCAGCGGGAATCACCGTCATCAGCAAGCCTCATCGCGCTCAGCGGCACTAAGCACCAAGAGAGGCTGGTAAACTGTTTGTGGCAGACAACGGTCAGGTACAAGTTCACGGTACCAGATTGCATTGTTGATGCAGTACACTTCTTCAGAATGTTGGTGAGAGCTATCCATTACTTTTACATTTTACGTTAATGCCCATGTTTACCAATGGCAAAATAGACCGTGCTAAGTACTAGACTACCGACTTTTTACGAATTGGGTTTTGTTTAATTATGATTCAGGCCCTTGTGTAAACATTTATGACGGGTGAGTGATCGTACATGGGGTTATTTTATTGCGAATACGAGCTATTTTATCTGTAGCTAGACATCGCGATTGTTTTGTTCAGAGTCAGGAACACAACTCGAACAAAACTACCCTACTGGTCTTTTTTTTTGCTGTGTAGGTTACGCATTAAACATTTTGTGAAAAATAATAATGGAAGCCATGTGCCTTTAAATAGATGTTGTGAAGTTCAACTCATAAGGCAGGCATTGTTTTTTCGTGGTGAATTTGTCCGCCTTTCTGCGAAAGTCAACTGACATTATTTGACACTCATTTAAATCCTAAACGTGCTTATAGCCGGGATTCTAATGTAAAAATTGTTTTGGTGAAAAAAAGATAACGCGTAGCATAAGCAACGTTGAACTTCGATGCAAAACGATCAGCGTCGCAATGCCTTTGAAGTGGATTTGGAATTTCGTAGTCTTATGAAATATGAAAACTTGTGAATTGTTTTAGTAAAGAAAGAGCTGGTTTCGATAGATTGTTTTTAGATTTTGAATATGACTTGAGATAGGTACGGGGTTAGTCCCCTCATGTTTGTTGGGAAACTGTAAATTCTACTTTGTGTGATTTCGGAATGATTATTTTCTAGTGAAAGAAACTGATCCTTTTATTAAAAGTCAAGGTCAGGTGTGACCGAGCTCTAAGTTCTAAGTTCTGATAAGATCTAAGTTCTACTTATGTAATTTTTCACATGTAGTCAAAGACAAAAGTAGCAGGCAAGTAAGGCAATCATTAAAGCCGGCAGCTTTGCAGCTGCAGTTGGTGCGTTCTGATGGGTTTTATTTGAAAGTATGTACTTAGGGTTGTTTTTATCAAAGTATTATCTGTGTAGTTGCCGTGACAAACTTATTAAACGCTTCTTCTCTGCTTGTAGTTGTGACGCTGCAGCGTTTGCGATAAAACGCGGGAGTGCGTCTCATCGAGGTCACTGAATGTGATGGAATGTGGCCCAGTTGTGAGTGCTTAAATGTTTGATTTTCCACTGGAAAAGGTAAAATGTTTGGTGACCTGTCGACTATAATAAGTCGTAGCCTTGAATGTTTTACACCATCGCCCGGCAGTCGTGAAAGTTTTGGTGACAAGTTGTGTTGTCGATAACTTGTCAGGACTACACCCGATAGACATGGGTAGTAGCTAGATTTCTGCGTAGCCAAACGTTTGACTTTCTTTTTGTGATAAACATTTCAAAAATTGACGCGTTCGCAGGATTTGAACCTGCATCCTCTGGGACACCGGCCCAGATGCTTTGTCCAATTAAGCTAAATCGCGCCCTGCGAATCCGCCAAATTAGTGAGTGTTTATCATTTTTACCAACTACTGCATTGTTGGAAGCGCCATTTGTGAGAACTGCTTTAAACCAGTCAGTCACTTAATGTGAAATTATTAGAACTTCTTACCATTAACGAGAAATGACGCATTGCTTAATCAATGAAATTATTTTTATCGTGCTTCACACACTAGGTGTATAGAAACTTTCTTTTTGTGATAAACATTTCAAAAATTGACGCGTTCGCAGGATTTGAACCTGCATCCTCTGGGACACCGGCCCAGATGCTTTGTCCAATTAAGCTAAATCGCGCCCTGCGAATCCGCCAAATTAGTGAGTGTTTATCATTTTTACCAACTACTGCATTGTTGGAAGCGCCATTTGTGAGAACTGCTTTAAACCAGTCAGTCACTTAATGTGAAATTATTAGAACTTCTTACCATTTATAATGACAATACTACACTACTACTACATAGAAAGCAATTGGATCATCCACAGACCCTTGAAGGTCTAAAGATAATCCAAGTGCTCAAGCCCACTGCCAGTTGGCAGCGTGCCCAGCATGCTGGCAGCATTGCCACGCTGAATGGCAATGCTTATACGTTGAGCCAAATAAACACCAGCATTTTGGTCACGCGTCGCGTCCACCAGACGCTCAGAAAGACTTTTGAAAACAAGATGAGCTCCCGGCCCCCACGGACCCAAAGTCTCAACTCCAAATGGCTCAAATATGTAACCACTCCCGAGGTTAGCATATTTACGCCGCTTGTGCTGCTCAGCCGAATTGGCCGCCGCTCCAGCGCTACTCTGAGTCTCAGGAAGATGTGACGGTGCCAAAGTATCGACGCAAGTTGCGTCCCATACTAAGGGCCGTCCACACTTCCATGGGACCAGCGTCATGCCGTCAGGCCTTTTGCCATCACCACGCGCCAACCCACTCGGTTCGAGTACGGCTGCGATATTGGCGGTGACAAAAGCCCTGCGTATGACATCGTTAAGGCTGGCGTGGCGTCCAATCCGACCAGCGCTTCTTGAGCAAGAGAGACCGTGGTGACCGAGCTGGTCAACTGCAGTACCACACTGACAGCGATGGGCTTCACAACACCTTGCACCCAAGCGTAAGCTGACAGCTAGACGAAATGCAGTTGGGTCTAAAAGGTTACCAGTATTGAAAGAGGGCAATGCTTGCAACCAAAGACCGGACTCCCATACAGAGACTGCAAGGATACGAGCGCGATCCGCGACGCTAGGACACGTGTCTAGAAGAGATTTCCGTGCTAGTTCGCAGATCGGCCGATCCCACAGTCTCTGCGACGATAAAGTCTTTGGAAGCTCGGCATTTGGGCAAGCGACCCTCCAAGCATTCGTTGCCTCATTCAAATGAGCTACATCTACGCCAGAATGGCCTAAAGAAGGTGCGAGGATTTTTTCAATCAAGTTCTGAGTACTATGAATGGAGGACAAGAAAGCTGGTAAAGCAACACTTGAAATTTGGCGGACCCCTAACCCTCCAAGCCTAACAGGCAAGGAGGCTTGTAGCCACGCCCTTTCACTCATGTCAATATTCAAAACCGATACTAGGGACTGCTTTACAACATCGTCTAAGCTCAAAAGGAGCTCATTGTGTTTCCACAATGGACTACATCGTAAAGCGTACATAAATTTTGGTACAAACAGACAACATCTTATAATGGTAAAAGCCATGTGGGCGTTAATTTTGAGTAGCCTATCAGAGGCACTCAAAAAATTTTGAATTTTTTCTTGAACGAAAGGCGGAAAAGACTCATCTAATATCGGCGAACCTAGAAGGCGAAGAGAACACTTGTCTACCGATTTGATGTTAGGTGCCAAATCATTAAATTTGTTAAATATCAAATCTTTATCCGGACATGAGTCGCAAACGAAAAGTTCGCATTTCGAAAAATTTAGCTCCAAACCAATTTGACGAAACTCGTCTATAAGAATTTCCAAATCACGTAGGACTGTGCTCGCATCGCCACCCAAAGTCCCATCATCCAGATACCAAACGTTGAGTTTGGATTGGAGACGTTGAACAATTGGATGAATGGCCAGGCTGAAAATGGCTGGTCCGAGAGGGTCACCTTGTTGACAGCCAACGGAAGATAGCAAAACATCATTTTTGTAAATTAATTTAGTGGGTTTGCCGTAGCATTGCCAAAGAAAATTGAAAAGATCGGGAATTTTGTCTTTGACCTGTGCCAACAAGGCGTCTCGATTAACCGAATTGAAAGCATTTTTGACATCCACCTTAAGCAACACCTCTCCACAATTTTGACCGAGAAAAGTACGAAGCGAATGAACAGCAGCCTCACATCCACCCCGCGAACCAAAGCCAAGCTGTATTGGTTGAAAAAGGCTACTCAAAAGAGCAACCTTTTTTCCACAACCGGCTTTGGCTGCGAGACGACGATATGTGGTGCCAACAGCAATAGGTCTGATGCCACCATCTTTTTTGACAAGCGCGCATAGGTTAGCGCCATACAAGACTTCGATAACGTCATCATTGACCTGCCCAGATAACATGAGATTTGCCAAACCCGTTAATTCTCTCAAGAGAGACTCAGCCACCTCACCAGAGCTAAAAGATAGAAGATCTTTTAGATGTTGAGGCGAGAGACCATCTAGGCCTCCGGCTGAGCCGCTCCGAAAAGAAAAAACGGCCGCTGCAATCTCCTGAGCTGACACTTCAATGACAACGTCATCAGGGTGTGGTGGCTCAGGCAGGTGGAGACATGCTGCCGGCGGATGCTTGTCACGGAGTGACTGGATCGTATCGGGTGTGTGGGGGGCAATAGTGTCGCTGGAGAACAGGACTCGTGCGGCGCCTTTGATATCGCCATCACTAATTTTGCTCTCTACTATTTTAATGGTAACCGAATCGTCTGTTTTTTTAGAATTTGGTTTATTCTGCCTTGTTGGCGGAATAATGCTTTCAAAATCTAAAGAGTTCTCTTCCAATGCGCTGTACTTTACGCAATGTTCCTTTACCCTAGTGGTAAGGGATTTTTTGTTTGTTGGGTCCGAATGTACGTAAAGCACAACGTAGGGAAAAGTCAAGAGGTGTTCCCAGGCGACTAAAGAATTTTTAGAAATAACATTCCGAATAGCAGCAGATAAACACTGCGCAACCGAAAAACGTGCACCACGCGGGATGCGTTTTAAAACAGGAAGAGAAGTTTTGAGTGAGCTAAGAACCTCCCAAAGCGGTTTGGAAGGAGCAGCAGCGCTCACGGGACTGCTTCTTGTTTTTCGTACCCCGTAAAGTTAGGGAGGCTATCGAGATTAGCAGACGCCCTAACTTCAATAGAGACGGGGGATGGATACTGCCACCGACGTGGAAACCGTGTCTTCAAGGAACCAAGAGACATAACCGTGGAACTGGTGGAGACATAGTGAGCTCAGTGTGCTGGAGTATCCCCGACGTATACCAGGATACCGACGAAGAGGATCTTCAGTGCGCGCCGACACAACAATCCTATCTACCCGCCCCCGCCCCACCACCGCAACCGCTGTCATCGCGAGCGCTACGCGCCGCAGCCCGCAGTGCATTGCGAGACGGCTCCGCGTGCTAGCACTCGCCAACTTGAGAAAGGTCGCCGAATGCGACCGAAACTATAGTCGTTACGACTATCCCTACACGTGAGTTTAGTCCCGTTATATATAGTTTGATAAGCAGTTGACTTGGAAACCACATTTAGAGTATATTAGAGGTAAACTTACATCCTTGACAGGTGCACTTCGCAGTATGGCCCGATGCCTCCCAAATCGAGTACGATATATAATATACAATGCTATGGTTAAACCTCACTTAGATTACTTGATTGAAGTTTGGGGAACGGCAGCTAAAACAAATCTGGAAATCTTACAAATCGGCCAAAATAAAATCATCAAATCACTATTTCAATATGATTACCTTACACCAACTATAAAGATTTATCAGGAAATTAAACTGATGAACATCCCTCAAATATACAAATATAATACGTGCATTCTCATTAGGAAAATTTTAACAAAAGACATACATACACAATTAACTTTTACAAAAAAAATAGACGCACAAAAAGTTCTAACGAGACAAGCGAATAATTTAACTTTAGCAAAAAATCCTAGAACAAACTATGGAATAAAAAATATAACCTTTGAGGGAGCTTATCTGTATAATAAATTACCGAAAGATATAAAACAAGCTAAAACATTTTCCACTTTCAAAAAGTTACTAAAAGTCCACGTGTTAAAAAATTCCTCGTACGTATAATGTGTACGTAAGTACCAAATGGTGTACTTACAATAATTTTAATTATTATAATATAGACATGTGTAATAAAAATCTAGATTAAATAATAAAATAATAATAATAATAAAAAAATATGTCGCATTGTGCCACAACCCTTATAGTACACTACAATAGGTAGTTAATATTAAAATAAGATCCTTCGTTCATATTTCATGCAAAAATCTAATTTAATCAATAAACTACAGTATGTCACGGGCTTTATATCGCAGTTCACTTATTTTGTACGAGTCGGCCGTCGTCGCCGCGCTGACAGAAATAAACAGTAAAACTACCTCACATGCATAAAACTAAATATTTTTATATTGCTGATTTTTAGGTACTTTGGTATATTTATAGTGTTGCCGAAATTCCACGAATGTTTTTATAGTTTGCTTTTTACTTTTTATTTTGGATAAGTCTGCACTTTGCGCTTTAAAACAAAAATGTACTTATGAAAAGTGTGTAATCTCAGTAAGCGAATTTTTGTAAATTCTTTAGAGATTATTAAATATTCTTAAACCAGAAAATGTGTGAAAACCACGTAAATTTTCATAGTAAAATAGTAAACCTCTACGGGGAGGTAAGACTAAATGATGTGAAGCGGTTTGCAAAATTAAGAATTAAACGTAATAAACTTGAGTGTGGTTTAACGTACATGAAAAAGTGCCGGTTGTCGAGTGTTGTGCCTAAATTCATGGAAATTAAACCTAAAAAGTGCATTCGGGGTTACGAATCTTTCTTTGAAAATGTAAACAGTGAATTGTTAAAGCGGGTAATCCGTGACTACCATCGGAAAATAAAAATCGTAACGAGTGAGTTATACGATTTACACCTACAGTTGTCTCAGCTGCTAGATTACGAATTATGGAGGATTTTGGATGCGATGACATTTAGCAGGGCTGATATCGCTAAACAGAAGACGGAAAAGGTACACGAGTCTAAGTTGAAGCGCCTGATACAAAAGAGTCAGCAAAATGCCATCGTACAAAAAAGCGACTTTACAGACAGGGCCGTGGTGAATTTATCTTCGCAGGACTTATCAGGTGAAACGATCACAGCTTTAGCTAGAGGTCTGAATTTTGCACCTACACCGAAGAAAATGCCGGTAGAATCTGTTATCACTGGTATTGAAGACACAATTGTGCGAAATAAAATAAATGCACGGGATGCTGAGTGTCTGAGGCAAGATGTAGCCGTGATACTAAGAAATAGTAAGTTGCCTAAACCCAATATCTCCAGGTCAGAATTGGATGCCTTGGACTCTTTACGTCGTAACCCGGACCTGCTAGTCTTGCCGGCAGACAAAGGTAATGCTGCCGTGATTGTAGATACTTCTGCCTATGAACAAAAGATGACAAAATTGGTAGAAGACGAGAACACGTATAAAAAGGTAAATTATAACCCTACAAATCGTGTTACAAACAATCTTAATAAAATCTTAAAGACTTTACCGGAGGATCTGTATGAAAGTTTAAGACCACTAAACCCGACTTCCCCAAAAATTTACGGTTTACCGAAAATCCACAAACCAGATTGGCCCCTTCGTCCTATTGTAAGCCAGATAGACTCGCCGACATATAAAACCGCGCGGTTTCTATCAGATATGCTCCTTCCGTTTACAGGCAAGACAACTAGTTATGTGAAAGATTCGTCACATTTTGTTCAGATGCTTGAAGGAGTACGACTGGATGAAGGTGAGGAGATGGTTAGTTTTGACGTCGTGTCTTTGTTTACGAATGTACCGATAGAGGATACAATAGACATAATAGCTGGTTTATTACAGCATGTCGACATACCTATTGAGTACCTGGTTTTAATAAGATTCGTTCTGTCAAGTGGATACTTGGTATGGAAGGGGGACTACTTTCTACAGATTGACGGAGTTGCGATGGGTTCTCCTTTGGCTCCAGTGGCAGCGAACATCTTTATGGAGTGGTTTGAAGAAGCTGCCTTGTTAACCACTTCATATAATCCGAGACACTGGTGGCGTTATGTGGACGATGTGTTTGCCATAGTACAGAAAGACGGAATAGATCCGCTACTGTCGCATCTGAACAGCGTACATGCGAACATTACTGTAACGGTAGAACGTGAACGCAACGGAGCTCTACTCTTTCTAGATGTGTTGGTGAAACGAGACTCTAACGGCCGACTTTCCCACACGGTATACCGTAAACCAACACACACGGATAGATACCTGAGCGCAGATTCGCACCACCATCCAGCGCACTTGACCTCGGTACCACGGACATTGATAAATAGAGCACTAAAATTGTGTAATTTTGAATACCTGGATACTGAGCTCGAACATATTAAAAGTGTGCTGAGCAGTAATGGTTACAAGTGGAAACAGAGCTGGCGGTTGGCAAACGCTTCTCCGAGGACACGTCCGTTATCGGTTGAGAGAGTAGCAACTTATTTGCCATATATTAGAGGAGTGACGGACAGAATTGGAAATTTATTACGCCGAAGGTATAGCATTAAAACCATCTTCCGTCCTCCGGGACAACTAAGACAATTGCTACGTTCTCCTAAGGATAGAGACCCTTTGGGTGTCCCCGGTGTCTACATGATCCCGTGCGATTGCGGGAAGTGTTACGTCGGAGAGACAAGAAGAAATGTTTCTACCAGGCTCACGGAGCATATACGTTCCATGAAGAACATGGATAGGAACGGTTCCGCGGTGGTAGAACACACACTCGATTCCGATGCGCAGCACTTCATCAGATTTGACAGAGCGAAGGTTCTAGCGCGAGAGAAGTTTTTCGTACCCCGTAAAGTTAGGGAGGCTATCGAGATTAGCAGACGCCCTAACTTCAATAGAGACGGGGGATGGATACTGCCACCGACGTGGAAACCGTGTCTTCAAGGAACCAAGAGACATAACCGTGGAACTGGTGGAGACATAGTGAGCTCAGTGTGCTGGAGTATCCCCGACGTATACCAGGATACCGACGAAGAGGATCTTCAGTGCGCGCCGACACAACAATCCTCTCTACCCGCCCCCGCCCCACCACCGCAACCGCTGTCATCGCGAGCGCTACGCGCCGCAGCCCGCAGTGCATTGCGAGACGGCTCCGCGTGCTAGCACTCGCCAACTTGAGAAAGGTCGCCGAATGCGACCGAAACTATAGTCGTTACGACTATCCCTACACGTGAGTTTAGTCCCGTTATATATAGTTTAAAATGTGTGAAAACCACGTAAATTTTCATAGTAAAGCCTTTCTGTCCTTTAAAAAATCGCACTTGGGAACACTCTAGGCACTGAATCATGTCCCCCTGCGACACATTAACGTATTGGGAAACTGCATTTGGCCCGGCCGGGGCGCAAAATGCCATGAATAACAAGAATTATACTACAAATATAAATAAAAATAAACTTAGGTTCTATAAGTGGAGACGTCAGGACGTCAGACCGTGACGTGGGCGGTCTGCGCAGACTCGGATGAAGCAATGCGTCATTTCTCGTTAATGGTAAGAAGTTCTAATAATTTCACATTAAGTGACTGACTGGTTTAAAGCAGTTCTCACAAATGGCGCTTCCAACAATGCAGTAGTTGGTAAAAATGATAAACACTCACTAATTTGGCGGATTCGCAGGGCGCGATTTAGCTTAATTGGACAAAGCATCTGGGCCGGTGTCCCAGAGGATGCAGGTTCAAATCCTGCGAACGCGTCAATTTTTGAAATGTTTATCACAAAAAGAAAGTTTCTATACACCTAGTGTGTGAAGCACGATAAAAATAATTTCATTAAACGTTTGACTTCTTTTGATTGAAAAGCCGATCGCAGAACTAGTTTTTCAAATTAACCGGTTACATTCTTCTTGCCAGGCAAAAATAAATCTTAAGTAGTCGAAATAACGGTGAAATTTAATTATCATTGCGCGATAACCAGAGAAAAACTGGTTTTCTTAGAGCAAGCTAAATTGAACCTTCTGTAAAGAAAACTAAAGTTGATTCTTCACTAACTGTGTATGTAGCCGTGATTAGTTCTGGACCGTCGCCACGTAGCCGTCGGTGTCGCGTGAGTTGCAACGAAACAGTTTGGTTTTTAGTAACCAGAAAAGCCACGACACGAGCGCGACGCGGCGTAGCTAGGTTATTTTGCGTAGCAGTTTTTCGACATTGCAAAGAGCAGTTTTTTTGGCTACGTAGCTAGAAACAGTTTTATAAAGCTGCTGCGATACGTAACGCCCAGTCGCCCACTGCTAACATCCGATAAGCGACAACTCTTTGGCGACAACAAAGAGATGCAAATAAAGATTTCTAATTGTTATATGATCTACTGTTCGTGCAATATTCATTTACTGGTACAATTTGTAGGGACTACTGTACACTGATAAACTTGTAATGATCAAGTTTGTGCCTGATCAATTGGAGAGTATGAACGTAACCTGCCAAGTGTTTTTGTTACGTCTCGGTCTCTAGTCTATAGAAGTACCTACGTTTAACAATGTATTGCTATGTGAAATGTTTACTTCCTGTAAAAAGATACCTCTGATCCTTATCATTTTCATCAGAATCTGTACTGTGCTAGCCTTTTGATGGTCCACTGCAGGTAGATGGGCATACCCACGAAGGTTGATTTAAGGGTGATGTTCATCTATTTGAATGGAAATGTGCCCCTGAACGATAAACTTAAAAGCTTTGCAATTGTTTCTGAGTTAGATGATTATTGGGACGTCATTTATACGTTTTGTGACCCTAGCAGTGGCTCAGTGGTGATGTTTTACGTTTCATAGTTCTAATTGTGTTTTTTTCTGGTTTGTCTCAGATCGATCGGGATACCGCTTCACGCAGTGCCTCTGTCCCTGGGAAACGAGTAATGCCTCACGCCGTGCCTCTTACTCTGTGCGGGATACCGCTTCACGTAGTGCCTCTGTCCCTGGGAAACGAGTAATGCCTCACGCCGTGCCTCTTACTCTGTGCGGGATACTGCTTCACGTAGTGCCTCTGTCCCTGGGAAACGAGTAATGCCTCACGCCGTGCCTCTTACTCTGTGCGGGATACTGCTTCACGTAGTGCCTCTGTCCCTGGGAAACGAGTAATGCCTCACGCCGTGCCTCTTACTCTGTGCGGGATACTGCTTCACGTAGTGCCTCTGTCCCTGGGAAACGAGTAATGCCTCACGCCGTGCCTCTTACTCTGTGCGGGATACTGCTTCACGTAGTGCCTCTGTCCCTGGGAAACGAGTAATGCCTCACGCCGTGCCTCTTACTCTGTGCGGGATACTGCTTCACGTAGTGCCTCTGTCCCTGGGAAACGAGTAATGCTTCACGTCGTGCCTCTTACTCGGTGCGGGATACTGCTTCACGTAGTGCCTCTGTCCCTGGGAAAACGAGTATTGTCTCACGTCGTGCTTCTTACTCAGATACTGCTTCACTCCGTGTTTCTGCCTCTGAGAGCGAGTAAAGCATCCATTCGTGCTTTTGCTTGCTCGGTACAGGCTCTGCGCCAAGCATCTGTCTCTGTGAGCGAGTAAAGCATCCAATCGTGCTGCTTACTTGCTCAGGATAGATAGATTTCACGCCGCCGCGCCGTAGCTCACTAGTTAAGTATACGCCTCTTGACATTTTTGCTGTCTTTTGGCTAAGTAACGATTGTTTATGTTTCTTTTTTAGTCATAACACAGGATACACTTCAAGCGTGTTTTTTTCTTGGTTGTTTAGTCATAATCATAGTCAAGGTTACAAAGTGCCTTTGATGAAATTTTACTTTGCTGCCCTGATCACCCGGTTGATCCACGAGTGAATTTTAATAAGATTTGACGAATCTGAACTGAACTTTATTCGTGACCATTACAAGAAATGATTCTTGACAGCCTTTACAAGGCGATACTTGTAGATTTCAATTTTTTTCAGTTCAGTTTCATGTTTAATGATTGAATCTTTTTGAGCAAGAAGAACTTTATGTCTGGAGCTATTAACTTGCCTTCAAGCTTTTTCTATGATTTCGTACATACGCAAATCGTTTTCACGTTCTGTACAGATGCTGACCTAGAAAAGGAAGAAACTACTTCAGCTGCGGCTGAGCTACAGCCACAAATTGAAGTCTAGCTGTTTCCGGTACCAGAGCTGTGAAAAGAAAATGAACAGGTTCCATCTGGGTCTGCACGTCTGGGTTGCATAGAACTACCAAGAGACTTCTACTCAAGCGTGGCATATGAACTCTCCGAGCCTGAGCACCATCTAAGCTTTGATGTCAATGCTTGAGACTGGCCTGCAGAGCTAAGAGAGACCGAGGACGGTCTCATTTATCAAGAAAGGCCGTGTTGGAAGGTAGACGAGAACCAGCCGGCGAATGATATAAAAGGCGGTGAGCAAACGCCGCGCCGTCACTTTGCCTCGAGCCACCGTCGTGGAAACATCGTCCGACATTTCATTTCTCTTTCGTTAAATTGTGTCGAATCGCTGTCCGATTGTTTAACTTTTGATTATTTTTGTTGAATTATAATTGTCAGAAGTAATTCGATGTTTTATTTTTGAAATAAAATCGGTTCAAGTATCCAAAACAGGGTTATTTCTAATCAATTAGCATCATTTTTTATTAACTCTCAAAAAAAGTTGTGTTCGATAGAAAAATATCGTTCACCCTGGACAAAATGTGTACCTATACATGGAACAGCAAATTTTTTTTTGAGTTTGACAAAAGTCGCAGAACAAAAGTTATTAGTTTTGATGTACCTACAGAATAAGAAAATAATCCCCTAAAAGGATGCTAATTGATTAGAAATAACCCTGTATAGATATATGTGGCTCATATCGACCACCTGTTCTTCAAGTGCATCTCAAACTACCACAGCCTAGGTTCGAGATGCTTAGGAAAAAATTGTATACCTACAACTACATGGCTGCTGTAATCTTTAATTTTCTTCCTAAAGAGTTGGTTGACCTTACATGATATTTTGGTTCCAGTTGAAGAAGTGGTCGGTGACAGTGCTTTATGAAGCTAACATTTTTCTTAATAAAAGCCCAACCAACAATTTAACGTCGTTCAAAAGTTTAGTAAACGTTATCTTAATTCCATTGATCGTATACCTAAATCGCACTAACGTTATAATAACGTTTACTAAACGCGAAAATGGCCCCAGTTATACGACCAACATTGTCGTATAATGGACATACAAAAGTCACAAGCTGACTTCGTTAACGTCATTCAAAAGTCGTATGAACGTTATGGAATTACCACTTTCGTCGTGTAGAAGTCGCATGATAACTTTACAACGGCTCATTTGTTGTATTGTCGTCATCCAGGTGTTTTTGAATGACTAAAACGTTTAATTTGAGTCAAGCAACAACACCTAAAAGACTTATTCATTTTTCTTGTTAGTGACACGTGTTTGTGGTTTTGTTTCAAGATTTGAGTGCAAAATAAATAATTACAAGGAAATAAAAGGTGAATGTTATTTAACTTATATTTATATATCTCGCTAATAACTGTATCTGTCTCTCATGCCGTTTAGTTCGACTGGGTATTAAAGTTATATGATAATATACCCGTGTGTTTTTATTTCAAATTTTCATGCCCCCTCGCAATTTTGTGTTTAAATGATTATATTTTTATTAATAAATATATGTATATTTCTAAAAATGTAGGACATGTTGCTTTTGTCACACACTTATCTCTTTATGACGTTGTAAAGACATAAAGTCGTATTAAGGTTATTTCAAGACCATGCAATACGCCATGACAGCTAGTTATTAGGGTTCCTCATAAATTTAAAACCTTTTTCATATTGTTCACAGTAAAAGTGCAGTGTAGATTTCAAAACATTTTAACATTCAAGTAAATTTTATCTGAAAATATGATCATTCAATATTCGGATATAGATAAATTTCTAGCGAAAGCAGATTTTAGACTACTTAATAGATTAATTTGGCCATGGGAAATCACTCATTTTATACTATCGGATAAGTGCTATGGTTGCCACAGTATCATTGACTTTTTTATACTGCGGCCATTTCATTTCATTATATCAAATAAAAACAAAATTGGAGATTTATTGCATTTTAAGGATTTTTGATGCCACAACTGCTTAAATTTTACCGTGTACAATCATTTTTTGCAAGATGTTAGTCGTTAGGAACAATTTTAGGAAGTCATTTGTTCACGAGTGCGCTTAAACTTTTGAGGGCACGATGAGAAATGTTAGATTCAAGAGCCCATTTTTTCAAATCCTCTCGAAACGTATTGTCTTTGTCATTATATGTATCAGAAGATTCAATTATTGATTGACAACTCTGAATTATCGCTATTATAGGCGCCTGAAAATCAAAAACTATTTTTTTTTACAACCTGTACAGATTAATCATTTTAAAATTTATTGATTAAAAATGAATCAATCAACACACCATTTACTGATAAATAACGAATCCAATATCGGAAAAAATCACACATAATATTTTTAAACAAATAAAATAATTATTAATACTGAACCTTTTTGTTGTTCATGTGATGTACACTTTTCTTCTTCAACATTTGTTATTAATGCCACAGTTGTTGGCGTTGTATTTTTTAATAAATGGAAATCTCGATTATCTTTCCTTTTGAAACTTCCACTACGTTTAAGTCTTCTCCACGAATTTTTTGCTTCCATTTTTTGTAGTAAATTTAGTTAAACGTTCCGTAAATATGGCGGCCTAGACGTTTTAAAGTCAAAACCTGACTTAAATGCGACTATAAGTTTGATTAAAGTCAGGACATGACATTAAACGGACATCATGTAATATATGGGTTATATTTGAGTATTAAATAAATAACCAAGTCATTTAAGAGTCTCTAATTGACCGCTGTAAAACAGGATAGTGATCGTTATATAAACGTCACTGTGAAAACGTCTATACGTCTGCTACATTACATAGATGTCATATAAAGGTTTTTCAAAGACCTAATTTGGTCAGTTCAAAACGTTTAATGGACTATAACGTTAGTATGACTTTTGCGTTGTCGTACAAACGTTTTAGCTAAGACTGTAATATAACGTCGTTTAGTTTAGTCTTACCAACGTTGCTAAGACCAACTTATTATGACATATTCGTCGCACGACTAATAAGTTAAATCAAAGACGTCTGAAGGACCTAGTAGTCATCTCACTATCATTATAAAACTGCTATCCAACTTTATGTCGTATAAGTCAAGACTTATATGACGTTTTTGTTTGTTGGGAGGTCATGTCGATTACATACTTACAATACAGCTTATAATTATTATTTTTATAGAATAACTAGCTGACCCGGTGAACTTCGTTTCACGCAATATCTTTTTAAATTATAGTCGACTAGCTGACCCGGCCACGCGTTGCTGTGGCTAAATAAATTAAAATTGCGACTATAATTTGAGATTTAAACTATCCTATCTCTCAAGTTGGATCGAACTGCACATGGTGTGCGAATTTTATTATATTCGGTTAAGTGGTTTAGGAGTCCATTGAAGACAAACATTGTGACACGAGATTTATATATATTAAGAAGAAGATGTGTTATTATATGTTGTTCTCGTGTCACAATGTTTGTCCTCAATGGACTCCTAAACCACTTAACCGATTATAATAAAATTCGCACACCATGTGCAGTTTGATCCAAATTGAGAGATAGGATAGTTTAAACTCAAATTATAGTCGCAATTTTAATTTATTTAGCCACAGCAACGCGTGGCCGGGTCAGCTTGCTTTTATATATACTAAGATATATATATTAAGATGTGTTATTCTGATGTATAATAATTACTATTGCAAAGTTTCATCTCAATCCGTTCCGTAGTTTTTGCGTGAAAGAGGAACAAACATATACATACATACAAACATACTACTACACTAAGTATACATATAAACTTTCGCGTTTATAATATTATTCGTAGGATAATAATTGCTTAGTAGAACTTCCCAGTGATCATTTTGAATGTAATTCAATTTTTAATTACGATTTTTTTGTTCACCTATATAGTTGTTAGTGGATGGATATATTTGTATAATTTTAAGATATTTGGTAGCTATCATGCAAATAAATACTTTGATATTGAACTGCTAGGTTATAGGCCTTCTCTTCCTTGCGTCATTGTTCCTGTCTCGAGCTAATCTCATCTACGAATGATCGATCTGATGTCGAATATATCATGGACTTTGCATTTTTTTGACTTGAATAAACAGATTTGTTCCCAATACGAATGTAACAAAATGTGATGCTATCATGTGTTTTGATATGAGAGGAAGGAAAAACTGTAAAAATACTTTGATTTTGCTTCCAAAGTGGCTGTCTTCTATTTAAGTTCGTATTTGAAACAGACTGTCTACTTGCATTTGTATTTACTTGTACATTTAGTGATTTAGTTTCCACAAAAGAAAATCATATCCCCAATTAGAGTTAATGGTTATAAATTTTGTGTTAGATTTCATCCAAATCAGTTAAGCCATATTGTGTGAGAGTAACAAACCTCAAACTATACAAAATTTCACAATCAGAATATTAAAATTTAGAGTAGCATTCGTTTCCTACGGCTCGTTTTTCATACCTGTTCTTGTCTGCTGTGCATATTTTTCTTGACAGAGCCAAGTTGTTGGTATAATACTGGGTTTAATACTAAATAACTCAATAGTTGCTTATATTCATAAGGTTTTTCTATAAAATTTATACTGGAAAGTGATCGGGAAAAATTTAGGATAAGTGCGGGTCAATAAAGAAACTAAAACTCGGGTTTTAATATATTTAGAACAAGAAATGTATAGTTACAACCATTGAGATATTATATATCATATTGTAAAAACTATTGTATAAGTGAAGAAAGGTTTTAAATTTTCATCTTTTTTTATTATTTCAATTATAATTAATTCCAATAAATTAAGTTAATTATAGACACATAAATTACGTGAAAATATTAATGAATAAATTACTTAAAAACAGCCAAGTAACCACTACAGGTGTAAATATTTGGTTATAATTGCCTTAAACTTTAGGAAAGAGTATTTTTTAAATTTCTATACGAACAAAAATGGCGCGATGAAACTTTTCAAAACTCCCGCCCCCTCGCGGCGGCCTCTTAATGCTTCAGTTTTGAAAAATTTGACATAAACCACGATCTTACAAATTATCGGGAACAACATTTAAGTCTACAGACGACACTAAAAATGTATTAAATAGCCGCAGATGAGAACTATACCAAAACTGTCAGAGAAAACAGTATTTTCAAACATGAAAAATACGCCGTATTTTTCTTATTTCATCTGACATTTGATATAATTTCTTCAATGGAGCGTAGCGAGTCTTCTATTTTTCAAATTTAATTCTAAAGTTTCTCCCGTTTTTGGATAGTTTTAGCTAAATTTGAAACACGGAAAAATCGAATGATCTCCGAATCAAATAACGCGACCTTATTTCACTACTATTTCTTGTGCAACCCAAAAATTTCTCACAAAAGCTATAGAGGTAATTAATTATTTAATCCACAATAAGTATAATATAGAAATACCTAACTTTTAGGTACAATATCAACTAAATCGGTTACGATCAACACAGACAACTACTCTTAATTTTATTACAATAATTCATAAAAAGACAAAAATGAAATTTATTTCAACATTGATTTTTTTTAATTATTTTAAACCGGAAGATCTTAATTGTTTTTTAAACTTTTTTTGAGATTTTTTCAATTTTATAAAATACGTATTTCGTATCAAATTGGAGTCAGCTAGTACGAACAAGGAAATTGGCTGACCGAATCTCATATCCTCGTTTTATTATCATTATAAATATCATTGCTTTCATTGTCTAAGTACATCTTAACTTTGAAGTTGGTAAAATACTTATTCAATACTTTACTTTGAGACGTTATCTTACGATGCATTGTCTAAATTATTTTCTAGCCTTACATTCGAATATTCGGAAGTTATATGTTGATTTATAATTTTCGATTTAGGAGTTACGACGGAGAGTTTCATCTCCCGCGGCGTGGAAACGTGTAAGTATATGATTGGAATTAACAGATGTTCAAATGAGTTTTCCTGACAAAGAATCCTTTCCTTAGTTGAATCTAAAAGATTTTTTTTGAGATTTTATATGTGAATTTAATATTTTTAGAAAGAAACAGTGCGAGCCAACTGAGCTGTATTTTGTGACATTTGATTATTATTTATTTTATGAACAAACTGTTAAAAATAAAATAAAATATTTGAATCGTTCAACACTTCGATATTTTTAAATTTTCCCGTTTCTATAAATCTCAGACACAAAAATGTTCTGTTTTTCCTGTCAGACGGCTGACATCTTTCTTGACGTTTTAAATTTTCCTGTTTTCCTTATCAGAGAGAAACATCTCGGATGTGTCAAGAAAACTCGTCATCTGGCAACCCCACGATTGACTAACAGTTACTAGGAGTATCACATTCTACTCTGCGCATAGTTCGTCCCCACTGCGCTCCGCACCTCACCAGACCAACAATTTGCTTATTCGATACTATTGACGATTGAAAAAGTTATTGCTTAAGTAATAATTAATAAAAATAGTTACAAAACGTAGCGTCCTATTTTGTATGAACCGCGTCATTCGGAACTTCGAAATTGGTTTCTAATGATATCTATAGGTAGACGAAATGGGAACAAACCTTCAAGCAGTAAAGGCGGGCACACACCGGGAGCGTTTCGTGCTTGTAAATTTAACAGTGCATTTTTGAGCACTGTGATTTATTCGTGACAGAGCATTCGAGTTCATTGAAGTTATGAATTTTGATGTCGAGACTTTTCACGAATACATTATTTCAAAACCGATGTAATTGAATCTGTCGTGTTACTTTGATGTTACAAATGGCATGACGGGCGTGCTTCACTTTAACACTCCCGTTTTCTACACTCGTTTCTGTAATTTTACAAATAGTATTGTTACAGATTGCGCACTATAGACCGGTTCTTTTCATTCGCACCTCATTCACTCACGAATGCTAGAAACTGAACTGTAACGTTACAAGCGAATGCTCCAGGCGTATGACTGCCCAAAGAGGAATCAACACCGAAAACGAATACTAATAAATAGACAGTGAAATTGATATTATATGATATTACTTTATTTAATTTTTTAAATTCGAAACTATTGGTATAATATATTTTCTTTAATAATCGCTTATCCGAAGCTGGACCGATGCCTTTGTTTATTTACATATTTATTGCAATCTGTTGTTTACCCGACGAGTAAGTCAAGCCATTTGTTGGTACGTGTTTGAATCCGTTAAGTCGGGATTAGATTTTGTTCAAAGTCTGCTTCAGTTACTTTCACTGTCTATGATTTGGAGACTTCACTATACGATGCTTTACAATCGGCTGCTTTAAAGCTAATGCTCTCAGAAATTACAACATAAACAGTGTTTCTTCAAGAAATTACATCGCAATGAGCATCGTAAATGAAATCCGTGACGATGATCGCGTACAGAAAAGCGACGACGAGTCGCCGGAAAGACTGGCTGTACATATCATAAAACTCAGAAATATACAATTTTAGGCTAAGTTCTAAATATGAAAGGATTCCAAAAGTAGAAGAGGAAGTACTGAATGAGCAAATGCATTGAGTCTTTAAAGAATTTTATAACAGTACAGCCTTAGAAGAAAAGGTATCTGTGCAGTGTTCTCACTAGGTATTCGACTTTATGAAGTAATAGTAACACATTTAGTCGATGTCTCGAGTTTTCCGCCGCGTGGAAACTAATTCAACCCTTGAAGTGATGCTTCTCCGTGTGCTGCATTAGACGCTTAAATAATTGAGCATTTGACTAGCCGCGTAATGCAGCGGGACCATTGAAAAAATTCCACGCGGCGGAAGTTTTAAACTTACGTATTTTATTTCCTATGGAAGATTTAATTTCTTCTTTGTGTCTTATCTAGGGGAATTGCGGATGTCCCGGCCACGGGTTTGCTTTGTGCGGTAGCCGAGCAAGGCCATTCCAAGCTAAAAAGTCACTCATCGAAAGCGTTTGCATGTAACGTATTCTAGATTTTACTTTGACCATTGGTAGTGTTATAATACTACTCTAGCCTGAAGCGATGACTTAAGAGCTTTTGACATTACAAACTGAACATTCGTTCCTATAACTGTCACTAAATTTGCAGAGACCTCTAGATGATTGCGTTACAATTTGTTGGTATTGTAATGTTACACAATATTTCAATACAATACCACAAGAACTGTTCAAATTGTAATGCACGCAGTAGTACTTACTGCTGTCACGCTCGAGTCTAAACTGTTACATTACATGCAAATGCTCTCGATGTGTAACCACCTTTACGTGACATTCAGTTTAGACTGTAGGTACGGTAGGTACATGCATTCCTTCATACAACTATTTATCACCGTTTTCTGGACACCACTCATTTTTTGAAGCTTCAAGAACATTTCAAATTTGATTTAACTGGATCAAGAACGTTTGTACGTATGAGTGCATGATTCAAACCCTAGAACAGAGAAACGGTACATTGTTTGACGCATTTTTGCCGTGGCCATTTTGGTTTTGTATCATATATGATGCACGAATTATGAATTCATGGATAGGTACGCGTTTTTTGATATTTTATTGTTGTCTTATTTAATCAAATCATTTTAGGGCGTTTCTCTGTTCTGTGATTCAACTTAATCATTAATTTATTAATTTAAATCATATAACGCCACAGTGAGTGACATTTTATTTTGCTAATTTTCACAGCCACATTGTCAATTAGCCTATGCGTATTTAGAGTATTGTTTGTGAGTTGCCAATTAATTTTATTTAGTTATTTTATATTTTTTTAAATATTTATTTTTATTTTCATAAAAAATGCGTCAAAACACCGTTCAAAAAGTAGCCGTATGTTATTGATAATAGGTCTGAAATCCCTTGCCACTTACTGGGGTTCGTTTTCGTGACCGTTGTATCCACAACCTTATTTTTAACAAGCTTGCTGATACAAGTCAACTTGATTAAACTTTTATTAGCTTTTAATTAAAGGTTAATTTCGATAATATTAAATTGATTAAACCTATATTTAAATTGATTAAATGAAGCGAAGTTGTAATTTTAGCCAGTTTAAAAAATAGCCGCTGTATCAAAGGAGACGAAATCGAAATATTATTTAAATATTAGAAAGCTATTAAAAATTTAACCGCTTCATTCTAAGTACAACATTTTGCGCGCCGTCCGCTTACAACTATTAAGATATGAATTACAGTATACTTTTAAAATACATATAAAAATATTAAGATGGGTAATTGAGATTACCCGCGAGTTAATGGAATATTTTAAAAATTCACAATTCTTTATTATTGCTTGTCCCGTTACGATTCTAAGGTTGGGCGAGGGCCCACTACACTATTGAGCACTATTATTAAATTTATTATTTTTAATAATTATTACCGAAAGAAGGGGGTAACGCGCAAAACGTCCTACCAAAATGTAAGTGACATTACTCTATCTAACGACGAACTAACTTCCACTCCAAAATATCTTTTTGCATTTAATATTATTTATTATCTAAAAAGTCGATGAGTTAATATTATTTGGTGTTTTTGTTTCGATTCAAACGACGTTTTTTTCATTCCACACGAACATATTATCCAACTCAACGTTTGAAACGAATCGAAACGAATGGATCGGGTTTACTTTAGTATACAAAATAATGTCAGCCAATGACGTTACGCCGAAAATGTAGCTCATGCGGTGAACGGTGAACCATTCAATATGTTCATTCACACTGGGAAAATACAGATTTGAATTCGGAACTCTCGGTAAAATCGTGTTCTCTTACGTTCTTACACTGTCTAAAATGAACCGTCCATTTTCAACTTCAACTTCAATCTGTTCATTTGCATCATGAATATTACAAATTGGAACTAGGAATGAACTGGGTTTTGTAGTTCATAAAATGAACGGTGAACATCCGTTCATTTTATGAACGACTATAAACTACCGATGTGCCTACACGATGAAAGTTACATAGAACTAAGGGAGACCCATGTCTTAGAATTAGTTCATGGTACGAACGATGAACCATATCACTAAGCTCACTTAATAAATAGATTTTAGTAACAGTTATTTAATTGATTTATTTCTGTTAAGCATATGAGCATGTAAAAATACTCGTTCATTTATTGTGTTATTTTGTATATTTTATATAACTAGTTCATAAAATAACCAATGTACAATTCTTTTACTGCAGTCATGGTCTCCTGTCGTGTTATTGGTATCTATCTAGTATATTATCTCAATGATTGAGACAAGTCAGTACTGTAAAATATATTGTTTTATTTTCAATATATTTTATATAAGTTCTGTAGTTCTATGACTTTTTTAGGCGTTTATATTTATTACTTTGACAATTAGTACCATTCAATTTTTTTTCCAGTGTAAGATATATTGAATCATCCAGATCACGCATGAATCAAATTTTCTTCAATATTTATTATATTATTGCTTATTTAAGGCGGAATCAGTGAGAGTATTTTCAGCAATATCTGCATCTCTTTCTTCCCCCATCTGCTATATTCAATTCGGTTGTATTTTTTTTTGGCCCGTTTCGTTCTAAAATATCAGTTGTGTAGGAAAGCCAAATTTCATGAATAGTTATAGCAATTTTATCAAATTTCAGATATATATTTTACTGACCTTATTTATGATACTATATATATAGTCATTTGAACTGAATGTATTGAAAAATCCGTTCTGTAGATGGCGTCGCTGTCCAATAATTTTCCTAGTAAATAAACGAGTGAGTTGTTTACACCTAATCAAATTACAAATTAAATACATTAATGATAATTAAATAAGTTAAATCACACCTATAAATAGACATTAAATTATATAATTAATTGCACGTACACTAAATTAATGATAGTAATTCTAACACATAATGCATGAAAATTATCAATCGTAGAGTTATAATTATTTTTAGTTTATACTAGAAATATCCATCGATTAATTGATTAAGATATAATTCCGTTGGTACGGACCACGACTATATTGAAATTTTCATGCCTAATGAAAACAACACAACACAACAACTATATTAACCTAACATACTACAATAGTATATAGAATAAAACTTAGCATTGTGCTTCATCTCCTCGCCCCTCTTAATTACAATTATTGTAATTACATTTATTAAAATTAAATTAAATTTACATTTAGCACGTAAACGGCACGTCGAATGACGTTTACGTGCGAAACAGGGTAACTCACGAATTTGACTAAATTAATACACCTAATAATTACTAAAATGGAACGTGTAGCATATTTTAGCGTTTCAATAAAGCAAAAATGTTTTTTTTTGTAATTTTTGTTGTTTAAAAGAAGAAAACACGTGATGATCGCGCGGATAAACGAAGTTCACAATAAATATGGTAAAGAAAGTCGGCGCCCTACGTACCGATCTCATTCTACGGTGACATTGTGTCACGAATCGTCTCTTCGAGCCTTTTTATTTAATATATTTCTATTAAATTAATCAACTATTAGTTATTGCACGTTTTACATTTATAATAAATATATAAATACTTGTAAATTTAATTTTTTTCCCATCTTTGGTAAGTATGAGCTCCTATTAATATTTGAAATGTTACAAAACTGTTTTTACATATAAGTATATATTTATTTACAAAACTCGTTATGGGTCGTTAGGACGGCACAATATTATATCTATTCAAGTTCGATGTTTATAGTAGGTCATGTTCGATCATTCGGTACGTGATATAATGTGGCGGAGGTGGTGCTCGAACGCGGCAATATTTATATTATTAAAATTAATCAACTTTTCTATATACAAATTTCCATTTAGACTAAGACAATTAAAGCCTAGTTCGAATAGACGCAGGTTCGCATCCATACATAATAATATTTAGCAGGTACCGATCATATGTTTCAATCGCGACAGGACAGGATCCGTAACTCTAGGCATGCACCAGCGAGCGCCGGGCGCGCGCGCGGCCCGGCCCGGCTGCATCGATCGACGCCTCCTCCCTCCCTACCGACCCTCCCACCCCTCTCTCGCGTCCCAGATCGCGACTCAATGAGTTATCATTAAGCGTATTACATCTTCAAAATGTATCTCAAAAATTCTAACCTAAGTACCATTCCGTCGGCGCGAAGCCACCGTGACGCGCTGTTTCGCCTTTTTTAAAATTTTATCAAAACCTATCACAGTTTTTGACTAGTTTTCATCCTTAAGTTTAATATAATGATTAAAATATACGTATAGATAATATATATCTTCGAATCTTTAACAATATAACACTATTTTACTTCGGATGTGAAGCCAGCGCGGGGCGCCGGCCCGAGCTAAACGTGTGAGCGATTCTGTCAATACTTCCGTATGTTTGGCATTATATAGATCGATCCGTACATCGGCCCTTACCGTTAACGTTAACGTACGTACGAAATAGTACTTATACGATATGATCGCATACAAAATTGGAGCATAGCATTTAGGCTATTATTGCTAATATTATTTTTTTATTATATTCGAAAACTATTTCTCGATAACCACAACCGTTCATAAGCGAAGTTTAATATCATTATTTTGTTATTGACTATACCAATATGTATGGTTCAAGTCTGGCCTGTGTAAGCATTAGATGCTCTTAAAGTATTTATTGCACGGTCGAGCGGCGGGCGGCAGCGGCGGCGGCGGCGGCGGCGGCGGCGGCGGCGGCGGCTGCGCGGTGCGCCGCCATCTTGTCCCTCCACTTAACCCAGTTCCGCGTCGATTCCGCCCGCCGGGAAGATGGCGGCCGGAACTAAGGCCGCTCGAGCTCTCCCACAGTCTACAGTAGAGTACATTAATACAAAACGCCCGCCCGATTGGCGAGCCGCCGGGAAGACAGTCTGTCAGGTCCGAGAGTCACTTCACAGCCAAAACGGTCAAACGGTCACTACAATTTTGGTTGCGAAATCGCGGCTTCGACGGTCCGCGTTACGGTTGGCATGTATGGGTGCGCGCCTGCTGTGCCGTCCTAGCTACCAGCTAGGCCGATCCTCCGATCCCTTAGATAGTCTTGATCTTGTTGGTTTTGAAGCTGACTTGCAGCACTCGGTTGCCGAGCGTGTAGCCGTTGAGCGACTGGATGGCGACGACGGCCTCGTCGTAGTTGGTCATGGTGATGAAGCCGTAGCCCTTGCACTTGTTGGTCTGCAGGTCGCGGATCACCTTGACGCTCTGTACGGCGCCGAACGGGCCGAACAGCTGCCACAGCACGTTCTCCTCCGTCTCGGGGGCTAAGTTATACACGAAGATGCACCACTCGGAGCCCACAGCCCCGGGCAGCACGCCGCCCAGCAGCTCGCCCGCCAGCGGGCTGTAGCGCTGCAGCCCCTTGTTGATCGCTAGCAGAGACTTGCCTGAGCTGAAGCGGCCGAGCGGCGCCGGGAAGCGCAGCGCGGCCGGCAGGTACGCCGCCAGCGGCGCCAGCGCCTTCCCGTTGTTGCTCGGGTTGTTCGCGAACTTCACCGTGATCGGCTCCGTCGCACCCTTGGGCACCGTCCCGTTCAGCTCCTGGATCGCCCGCTCCGCCTCCACGCGCTGGTCGAAGCGAATAAATCCGACTCCTTTCGATAGCCCCTGTTCACCTCCGTTGAACGGCCGGCCGCCCGAATTCTCGCAGAGGATCCGCGACGTGATGATCCTACCGTACGGGCTGAAGAGTCGCTCCAGCTCCGCCTGGGCCATCGTTTTCGGCAATCCGGATACATATAAATTGGCGCCTTTGATGGCCTCGCTGCTGGGGCGCGCGTAAGAGACCTTGATGGTCTTGTTCTGGAGGCGGAGTCCGTTGAGCGTGGAGATAGCCTTCTCCGCATCCTCGGGGCGGTGGTAGTTGACGAAGGCGTAACCGAGGCTCTGGCCGCCGCCGTGCAGCGCGTGGTTGAGCGCGTCGGGGAAAGCCGCGCCCTTGTTCCGGATGAGCTTGCAGGACTCCACCTCACCGATGCTGGAGAAGAGGCTCCGTATCTCCTCCTGGGTCATGCTCTGCGGCAGGTAGTTGATGATGAGGTTGGTCTTGGACTCCTCGCCGGAGCCGTTCTGCTGTTCGCTGTCGCCCTTCGACATCGTGGCTTAAATCATAAACGGAAACGAACGAAAGGGAAACGAAAAACGCGGTAAAAGAAAACGCACGTCCGTACGTGAGGCGCGCGGGACCCGAATTGAGGGTTGGTCGGGGCGCGCGACCGGCGCATGCCTGCCGGTATCGACCGCGCTTACATAACTCGGTTCGTTCACCCCCCGGTGGTATAGTGTCCGAAAAAACCAGATCCACCCTCCATCGATCGCGCCCGCGACCGCCGCGTTACGGGGACAACGCTCGTGCGGATCCGGCTAAGGCCTTCTAATTGGGCTACTGAACGTCGCTGAACAGCTATTACGTTGTTGTGTCAACTTTTTCGATGTTTTTACAGCTCTTTCTTAACAATTTTTGGCTTACTTAGTAAGGATTCTCACTTTAAAGTACATTGAAAAGTACATCCTTATAAATTTAACTAATCATAAATATTTCATATTTTATCATGTAGTTTTTTATTTATTTAACTAACAATTTCACACAATTAGTTCCCTACAATTTATTCCGTAGCCAAAAAAGCCAACATTATATGAAATCCGGGAATGAAAGGGCGTCGTCCGGGCTGGGCCGCTGGGCCCAGTTTCCTTTGTCTCGCGCGGGGGAATTTCCATCAATATTTGATCGCGCCAGGTCCTTGGCAACGTTTGTAGGCTCCCATTTCTGGAAGGTCTATTTTTATTCCAAAATCGATAAATAGACGCTGTTTGTGAGAAACACGATAAGTTAGACTTGGAGAGATGAAAATGTTATATTTTAATCGTAGCGAGTTTAGGATTTCTGTACCTACACAAAAAATACATTTTAAGTAAATGATTATCACTACATAGTACAAAACAAAGCCGCTTCCCGCTGTCTGCCCCCATGTATGCTTATATCTTTAAAACTACGCAACAGATTTTGATGCGGTTTTTTTAATAAGTAGATAGAGTGATTCAAGAGGAAGGTTTATATGTGTGATACACCTGTGCGATGCCGGGGCGGGTTGCTAGTAATTGATAAGAAGCTTTAAAGAAAGTTTTAATGAACCTCTCAGATATTTTTTGGATTTTTGGTGGATAATTAATTGAGCTGTGAAATCTCAAAATATGAAATATATACTTTTGTGAACGTCTCTGTTCCATACAATAAGATCATTGACTCTAAAAACATGTTTGTTATTGATATATAATGTTGTTTTTGAATTTCCTAAATTGGTTCCATTGGTTCCAGAATCATGAGCATACATATATCTAAAAGTCCCTACACATTGCAAAACAACACTGTATTATCATAGTGTGTAAATGAAAATGAAAAAATGAAAATGAAAATGAAAATGAAAATGAAAATGAAATTTATTGGCTGTTACAAACATTTCTTATCAATAATTATCTTATTAACACTAGTCATGAAAACTTAGTAATTAATCAAGTTGAGACACATTGCCATCCAAGCTAGGAACTAACCTGTGTTTTGGAATAGCAAATGTTCAACCATTCACTATGTATTCTAACAATTGATAAGAATTATTAAAATTTATCTCGCTTGAACATTCTAAAAACATCAGCTGTTCTGCTTGTTCCAGATATGCAAAATCTGAATTGCAAACAGCTATCTCTCGGGACACAAAAAAGGGGTTTCAAATTGACTCTACGACGGGCGAACCCCTTTATTTTCACCCTCGCCAATACCACGTACTCACTGTTACCTAATCTGTCGAAATTTCACGTACAAACTCATAATTATTCTGCGCTTTTAACGTAGTTATTGTCATTTATTCTGTGACTATGTCCAGTTCAATTTAAGTAGAAACCCTTTGTGTTGGAGCCCTGTTGAATTTTTTAAAGTTTTTGTATCTATTATTAGATTTTTTCCGTCGTAATTATGAGTAATGGATTGCTGTTGCATTATGATAATTACAATTATTGTAATTACAATCTGGTATTGAATTGAAATTAACTAGAGTGCGATTTTTAATTTGTCATTATTAAAATTAAGTATAAAAACTAACAAAACAAACAAAAATAGAAAAAAAGTCCGATATCCAACCAGTAACAGACATTTCGCGACAGCTTTCGCGAAAATGCGGCTGTTTCACATTCTTTCTAGTTCCTTTTTATCTCATATTATATGAATTGGGCGGTAGTCGATTTAAAAACATTTAGTAAACAATTACATATTTTAATTGATAATTCTTACTAATATTATCAAACCGATAGCGCGTTCGTTTGTTACTCATTCACGCAACGACTTGATTTTTGGCATGGATATAGTTCGTAGCTGTGGATAGTGATAACATATTATGTTTCTTTTCATCTCATCTATTCGAAAAGAACTACTTGGTTCGCCTTTAAGTCCACCCAAAGGTGGTGTTTTCTATAAGGAACTTTATAAGTGCGCCGGAATGATCTTTGCCGCGCACTTTTTGAATTTGGAAGTACGAGTATTTGTAATGTTAGTGTCAGCGCCAAGAAAATGAATGGAAAGAATGAAAATATAAGTTTTAATTTGTATTATTATTAGATACCATTTAATTTCGATTTAGTTGTACGAACTACTTTTTATTAATTGATAATATTACAATAAAATATGAGGCGCCTTTTAATTTCTCATAGAGGTGATGAAAAGTAGAGTGTACCACTCGGGCGCAAAATATATTTTTGGCACGGGCGACGTAATTTGAATCCCTCGCTCCGTTCAGAATTCTACTAAAGAACTCCCTCACTTTGCTCTGGATTCAAAAAAGCGCCCTCGCCGTAAAAATATTATTTTGCTCCCATATGATAGGTACAATCTACTATTTTATTCCGAAAATTAAAAGATTCGTATGGGATAGCACAAAGATGAAAATATCACGCAAGCGAAGCCGTCAAGCTCCGAGGGAGTCAAGCTAATCAAAAAATATCAATCAATTTGGGCAGATGAAGTGCAAAAAGAATAAATGCCTGAACATAAAATGTTGCCAAATAGAAAATAATGGTTCGCACTGTCAAAAAGTTACTTAGCACAAGTCTCGGGTTTTAACCTCCTGAGACCCACGGTATCACCGGTGATACCTTGCGAAAAAAAATATTTCTGCTTTTTCAAAGGATTTAGGTCTAAACTATGGATCAATTTAGATACTTAATGATATTGTCTTTCATTTAAATACGGCAAAGAATTAATTTTTAACTATTTCCTACTAAGTTTCCTGTACTGAAAATTAAGTTTTTTGAAAACAATGACATACCCATGGACAATAGGAATTATTTTTTATTTTCGTTGGCTTTTGCCCGCTTTGTTGTTTTAATCGTATAGCTAAAAAGTTAATCATTCGTCATGTATAAAAAACGAATTAAAAAATTATCATTATTTAAGAAAAAAACCCGATTTATTTTTCATATCACCGGTGATACCTTGGGCACTTACGACTTTAAAATTGACGTTTTTAATATTTAGATTATGATCGAAATTTTAATTTTCTGGCAATCCTTATTATCTCCAAGAGTAGTAATTAGCAATAATACATCGAGAAGAAGTCTGCTACTGAGTCACGAAGGTCTAGCTGAAGGTTTGAGGGCTCAAGGCTGGCCATGTAGTATGAGGATTTGGTATAGAAGCTTCTAGGCGATTTTTCCCCCAAATCTTGTGGTAGGCAAAGGAATTATGAATTTTTAGCTTAGAAACGCTCTGGAAACTCTTTTACTACCACTTTGGGTCAAGGTTCCCTATTGGTATAATGATTTTTTAGTAAGACGACTACATAAATAATTTTCCCGAAAAAAATACTAATTATGTATTTTAGTACAACAGAATAAAAATAAATAGAAGATAGCATGTATTCTGTGAATAGTAAGAGCTTGACAAAGTAGTAGAAAAACAAAAAGCTTTACATAGCTCTGATAACACAGACATTTGCTAAATTAAAGGTGTCTGGGGATCAGTCAATTCAAGTAGCACCCATGAAGAATAATTCATGTCTAGGGAGTTTCCTGCAGCTGAAACCTAAGTAATCACTATATACTTGATGTTTCACAATCAGTAGTTGTCTACACTTTCATCTACAAATGCATAGAGTTGTATAATTCATACATTACGCTACTTACAAAATGTACCAAAATATGTACTAATTATGTGACAGTGACCACTTAGTGGCATCTAGCTAAGCTCCATCAGCTCTAATGTAATATATTTCCATATTTATATGTTATCTTGAACTGTTTCTATGGTTTTTATCCACTAGAAATACTATTGAGAAAAAAATTTTTTACCGATAGTGATCTGATTGAGACCCAAGGTATCACCGGTGATACCTCCTATTTTGGCGATTTGGGTGGGGAAGGATTTTTTTTACTATTTTTCCTATAATCCTGATACTCACAATAGCACCTAAACTAAAAATCAGATAAGTCATATGATTTTTTATTCTCTGGGTCTCAGGAGGTTAAAAGCTAATATATTGTGTAGCCGTGGTGATCTAGAATAGCCGTGGTGGTGTAGAGGTTGTGACACCCGCCTTACAATCGTGAGGTCGTGGGTTCAAATCCCCGGTCCCGTACCAATGACTTCTTTGGAATTTATGTAAGTACGGAATTTCACACCACTGGCTTTTCGGTTAAGGAAAACATCGTTAGGCAACATCAATGGCGTATGTTAATTCACCAACCTGCATTGGGCCAGCGTGGTGGATATGGCCAGTCACCCTTAGTGGGTAGGCCTACGTCCTGCAGTAGACTATTAAAAAGGCTGGTACGGTACGGATATTGTGTAGAGATAAACTCTATACGCCCTAACTTAGTAAATTCTACCTTGGTCAAAATATGTGGCGATTTTAAGATTTGACAAAATGAATCACAAGATTATCATAGTTATTGCGATTCAGGCAAAGAAAAGTCAAACTCAAAATATTTTGATATACGAGTAACATGTAGGTAGATGTAGACCCGTAGATTAATGTCATATTAGCAAATTGGACACCTGATATCTTATCTTCATTCTTAAGTAGTCTGGGTTCATCTAAAGGGGCGTTAATTTCTCTAATGTGCTGCGAAGAAAGCTCTATCGCTGAGCTTCAGTTATATGGAAACAATTTAAATGCTGGCTAAAGTACATTTTCCGACCCTAAGAACGTGTACCAAACAAAATGTAATGCTTCCCAATATGGTATAAATGCTCACCAAATATTGTTTCGCTGGAACAGTGACATTTCGGTAGGTTGTTAGTTATTATTTTAACAACCTGGGAAATCTCCCACTCACAGTATGACTACATTTTTTTTATGTAACCTTAGAAACCTTTCACTCATAGAAAACACTACCTTTTTGGTAGATTGTTAAGTTAGGTTTGATATTTTGGCAACCTGAAAAACTAAACAAACAAACAGACACTACAGAAGAAAAAAATACGTTTTAAATTAGTTGGGTAAAACAGTAACCAGTAAAATTTAACTTTGCCGGTGTTTAAACACTTTTATGGCATGCGATGAAAATAAACTTTTGGGAACACAATATGGTGAGGATTTATGTGATAGGTATTTAACATTTTTTGGAAGCAAAATAAGAGCTTTTTTGGTAGGCGTTTAAACACAAACCCAATTATATTAGGTACCTTTGCCTACACCTACACAAGGGGAGAATAAAGGTAACGTACACCTACGCTCGGTTGCCAAGTTACCATCACCAGACTCTAAATGAACTTGAGAATTTACTCGAATTACCTTACATTGTGCTTGGATATAAAATATCATTATTTTCTCGGAGATAAGTGAAGGCGAAGTCTGTCAATTTCTCAGAACAATAACTAAAGCCATTAGTTATTGTTCTAAGGTCCGCTTTTATCTGACGTGGTAAACGTGGTGTAAGTATATCCCTGTACTTTACAAAGCTACACCTTTTATGTACAACTACAGCTGGCAATTGGCCAGCGTGGTAGAGAGAAACCTAACCGCAAATCAAAGAAATAAGTTTGTGAGAATATAGATTCCTATAGAGCAAAACCTTTTTTCCGTGGGTTCTTCTGTCTCGTCACAGATCTGTTGTTTTTAAACTTTCGCGATTTGAACACATTATTTTTTGCATTCAAAAATCAATATAAAATTGGTCGCACCACTTTTTTCTGAATTTCATAGATGAGATGATTTCTTGGTTCTTAAAAACATGAATTTGTTATAAAAAAGCGGTATCTTCGCATTTATTTTCTATCGAGCGAAGTTTTTTGAATTGTGTTTCAAGTATTTGAATCCTCTACAGTATAGTTTTGATAATATTGTGTATTTTTTTCTATGCAAAAACTTCAAGGTTTGATGGAAAAAAGTCAGGTTAACTAGGGCTCTATACAGGTATTTTAAGATTGGATAGCGGCTTAACCACATTGTGGTCAAAGAAGAAGCACACAGACTTCGAAGATATCCACTCGCTCTGACTTTGAAAATCTTCAGATTACATCTCTCAAAAAACAGGGTTACACAGGCTGTGACCACCCCGAGCCCTAGATTTCCATCACTGTAAGAATAAGAACCCGAAAACATTCCAACTTTCATAAACCTTATCCACGGACCTATCTCGTTCGCCATTTCCCTTTGAGAACATTGCGCGCTAAAAAACGAAACGTTTTCGCAAAAAAGATATAACTGTTCTCGTATTTTGCGAAAGCCTGCCCTAGAGAGTAGGTTTATAGTGTATTTAACTCTAGCTACCCTAAAAACGACCTTAAAAGCTTAACCATTGAGTTTGGTTCAGGTAAAAGCAGTTGGCATCGAAATATTAGCAATTTATTCGACAATGGCAATCGAATTTCTACTCTATTGCTGAAAAGCTAAAGAGCATTTTTCGTGTAAGTGAAATGAAATGTATTCTGTAAAGGTTTTTGATTGCGGAGGCGGTATTGTAGACTCTATTGTGTAGGTTGTTGGGTGGGATTTAGGGTGCGGATAACTTTATTAGGGGGTAGTAGCGTTGTACATTTTCAGCCGCGGGTGAGGGTGGTGACGCGTTTCCATTCTTCGTGGTATAAATAGATCGAGCACTGGTTTTTCTTGATCGAGCCACGAACTTTAATTCGGCCGATAGAGCCTGGAGAAGTCTGAAACCTCCCCCCTGCTTTCTCAACAAAACGGTATCTTACCTACTAGCTACTGTTTTAGCACCTTGGAATCAGACGGCTTCACCGTCTGCATTCTACTCGAATCATTATATCCATTTAACTTAGAACTAACCAATCTTTGCATCGCCAGCTACATATTGGCACCGTCTACCTTACATTAAAAATCATACTGCGGTCAAAACATGAATTTTATTTAACTACCTTAGTTGATAAGTGTAGGTAGATCTATCCACACCCTTTCATAGGGAAGAAACCCTGTTACATATTGGCTATTTACTAGCGATGGCGCAAACTGAGAGAGACATTTGCTAAAAACATAAACCCGATGAAAAGAAAGCGCGAATTAAGCGATCGGAATCGGTGGTAGAGTTATATTTTAGAGCTCACGCTTGGGATATTATTAACTTTAATAAAATAAGCAGTGTTTCAGTGGGAGAACATGCGTAACAAAAAAACCTGAAAAATTCTATTGCACGAGACTAGGTTTCAAGTCACGACTTCACAAGTTCTCTAGACCTACCAGTATGACCTGTGTACTTTCCTAATATTGCCCTCAGACCAAATAAAAAAATCAAGACAGAATGTTGTGAACAAACAAGTGAGGCCGACCAAAACTACGCCTCGCCGTGTACATACAATTTACACACACATCAACGTACAAGTAAACTACGCCTTGGCTTGACAGTCGAACTATGGCGGAGCAACAGCGACGCACATGTATAAAAACCGGCTTCACTTGACTGTTCAACGACGTTCCCTCTTGATTTTTTTATTTGCTCTGAGATATTGCCCTAAATAATCTGCGTCTCATATAACTCATATGAGGCTCTAATAACCTTGCCCTAATTAAGGCATTATCTTCTACTAGGATAATACGCTTTCGGCCGCGTTCGCAACCAATGTTTGCAACTGGTTACGTACGAGGAATTTTTCCTCTTCGTATGCAACTAGTTGCCATGGAAGTATTTTTTCCTCATTCTCAAACAACTACTTTTTTAAATTATTTACTACTAAAACTACTAGCAACGGTGGTTTGTTTATCCCCCATGCCATGGCACTACTGAATTTAAGAATACAAAAACATTTTTTTAGTAAAATATATAGCCGTGGTGGTCAAGAGGTAGTGACACCCGCCTTACAATCGTGAGGTCGTGGGTTCAAATCCCCGTTCCAGTACCAATGAGTTCTTTGGAATTTGTGTACGGAATTTCACACCACTGGCTTTTCGGTGAAGGAAAACATCGTGAGGCAACCTGCATACGTCCGTAGATGAAATTCGATGGCGTATGTGAATCCACCAACCGCACTGGGGCAGCGTGGTGGATATGGCCCAATCACCCTTCCTGGGTAGACTCCTGCAGTGGACTATCAAAAAGGCTTGTACAGTACAGTACAGTAATATACCCCATGAATAACATTTTTTTTAGTAAAATATATAGCCGTGGTGGTCAACAGGTAGTGACACCCGCCTTATAATCGTGAGGTCGTGGGTTCAAATCCCCGGTCCCGTACCAATGAGTTCTTTGGAATTTATGTACGGAATTACACACCACTGGCTTTTTGGTGAATGTCAAAAAGGCTTGTACAGTACAGTACAGTAAAATATACAGCTTAATTGGTATATCTTATTAGGCTATCCGCTTTAATAGGTCTTTCCCAGTGGGCTACCACGGCTTATTTGGTCTCTCTCACTAGGCTATAGGGCAAATCAAACATATTGGCCGCTGAGGTGTTAGGTGAAAGCTGAATCCTCACAGAAGCTTATTTACAAGCTGCGCGAGGATTGGGTTATCAGCAGCTTCTGGCTAACATAACAACCGCCAAGATGTATGATTCGGTCTATACCTACTACGAAATGCTTATTAAAAAAATATAATTAGTGCGTCAAATAGATTGTCAACAAATATTTGACACGTATTTTTTTCTTTTCTAAATTTAACAAAAATGATGAAGATGTAGCGCGTTAAAGTTTCGCGTGACGTCATTAACCGGTATCAAATGTACCGGCTAGTGCCGTCACGAGTCCCACTCTCAAACTCTCTCTCAACTTTGGCAAGGTTTATCTTTGTCAGTAATCACTTCATTAAAACTACCGTGAGTATTCATCATAACTATAACAGAATACGGCGCAATGAGAGCGCGCGCGCCGGTCGACGGGGGTGCGCGTATTCCCTGAGGATGGAGTTCTAAATACTCTGAAACTGGTTGGATTCCTTGCGGATCGACCGTATAATTATAACGTGAGTTTTAGCCGTATTCTGTTATAGTTTTGTCAGTAATTGTTGGATTGATAAAAGAAAAAATACGTGTCCAATACTTTTTGACAACCTAACTGACAGACTAATTATAATAATGATTTTTATACCCAGGAAACATCCCTCTTGTCTCTTAGGAAAGCTCAATCTTTTCCACGAGGCTCCCCGGGTTTTGATCGTGTGACAATGCGAACAGCGGCCACGCAATCAGGGTACCGCACCACCCCTATCGAGCGCGGCATCCGGGTCGACAACCCGCGTAATGTTGTTTATCTAAGTCTACCTCTGCGAACATAGCCATTGGTTGTGTGGGATCACATAACCAGTCTTAGTGGGTATAAAATAGGTTTACTGTACTGTACTGTACCAGCCTTTTTAGTAGTCCACTGCAGGACGTAGGCCTACCCACGAAGGGTGATTGGGCCATATCCACCACGCGGGTCCAGTGCGGGTTGGTGGATTCACATACGCCATCGAATTTCTTCTACGGTTGTATGCAGGTTGCCTCACGATGTTTTCCTTCGCCGAAAAGCCTGTGTTGTGAAATTCCGTACATAAATTCCAAAGAACTAATTGGTACGGGACCGGGGATTCGAACCCACGACCTCATGATTGTAAGGCGGGTGTCACTACCTCTTGACCACCACGGCTTTAAAAATAGGTTTAAGAAACCGAAATTACTTACCTACAGTATCTACTTTTTGCGATTTTACTTACACAGACATCTCGTCCTACATACCTCAATACCTCAAGTCGATAGTATTCGAGCAGTGTGTGTTACCAGTGATGACTTAAATGGCAAGTAGTCACTCCAAGTAGCACAACGAGAGATGGCTATGGAGAGGGCTATCGGAGTCTCTCTGCAAAATCGAATCACAAATGAAGAGATTCGTAGAAGAACCAGGGTTACCGACATAGCCCAGTGGATTGGCAAGTTGAAATGGCAGTGGGCAGGGCACATAGCAAGAAAGATTGACGACCGATGGGGTTGAAAAGTTTTCAATTCAATTCAATCATATTTATTTCAATTAGGTACAAATATACACTTTTGAAACGTCATTAGCTAATAATCATGTAACGTCAATTACATACCTAATTATCACAAAAACAACAACAATAATAATTCGAAATAAATAAAAAATTAAAGAGACAAACAAATCAATTACAAAACAAACAGTCACCAGTGAAAATTAATAATTTGACAATATTCACAACACAATGTTGCCAGAATGAGTTTTGGAGATCTACCAGTCGGTTTGATTGGTAGGTTTACATAAGTCATAAATTATAAAAGTAAATATTTATATTTACTTGTATAGAAGTGAACCTACCTACCGGCAAGCGCAGCGGCGTCCACTTACAAGGTGGAAGGATGACTTCAAGATCACAGGATGGTGCTGGATGCAAGTCACTACCAACCGATTTTATAGGAGATCTATTGGGGAGGCCTATGTCCAGCAGTGGGCGCCTTATGGGTGATGGATGGACGGAGTACTTTCAGCGTAATCTCTCTTCCTAAATCCACAGCTGCATTTTATACAGGGTTATCTGCTTGCGCTGTACTAAGGTGAAAGAGGGTGATTGAGACCATCTTTATGAACTAATTTTACTATGGGGCCAAACCCGAATTCGACCAAAAAATCATCTGTCTCATACAAAATTGCAACTCGCAATCGACGAATTGTAAGAAATATCTGTTTTTTTTTTAATCTCCAATGCCGGGCTCGTCTAAATCACACCCCGTCGGCTTAGTAAGTATCTATACCTACTCCCGCTCTGAATAGGACGGTGTAATCAATTCAGGGAGTAATAGGTACCTGAATTGATTTTTGATTTTGACGCATGATTTTTATGCCAGACAGCAAGTCTACTATAATAGTTTGGACAGCATTTGGCGATTTTTATAAGATGGAGCACCTGCTAGCGCGCAGGTACGTTTCACAATATAAAGGGTTATTTCTAATCAATTAGCATCCTTCTAGGGGCTTATGCTGTACATCAATAATAAATAAATAATCCAAAATTGTTATCAGCGCTTTCAGACTCTGTAATCAGAAACCGTAGAGATCGTAACCGATTGCGTATCTGTCCTTCTAGACAACCCTCTTGAACAAAAGCATTACTTATGGGTATGGGTCCAGTAATATTTAATAAAATACCCAAGTCAATAAGAGATCAGAAATATGACAAATTTAAACAGCAATTAAAGAATTTTTGTTGACAAATGTTATTATAAGATACAAGACTTTTTAATTGACAAATTGTAATATTGACTGTATAGTATACACAGATATCTGTAAAATACAGATCTGTAATGCTGTCGTCGAATCAATATTTCACTATGTATTGCCTTTGTTGTAAACTCCCGATAATTAGGGAAATTGTGTGATTGACATCGTTACCTTATTTCATAGTTGTACAATAGATGCCAAATCAAATATTGTACAATTTAGTTGACGTGAAAGTAATAAAACTTTAAATTGCCAAGGTTCTTTTTATGGGTAACGCCCATTAGTAAATATTTAAATTTATAAGTATCCAAATTTAAGGGTAAATTAACTAGATATTTGATATTTTACATTTTCAATAAATAACATTACAGTCAGTTATTAATTTTGTTATAAATTACTTAAAAAAACAACTTAGGTAGGTTACGTTCGTACATCTTCATTATTCAAACATTTTATTGGTATAGCGAATATTATTGAATGCTTTACTGTTCCTGTACCCACTAATTGTATTTTCAACCGCGTCGAAATATAATGAACATATTTGTGAGTACTTGGTATCCAATTCGCTTGCCCTGTGGTGTAGCAGCAGTCCATTTATCCCTCAACTCAACATGATCAGACGGAATCCTGCAGAATTTCAACAAGGTTTAGACTTAGATTTTTATAATTATAATATTACGGTTATATGAAAGACTACATAACTATTCAGAGGCGTTATGTTAATTTATGGCTTCTCCTAAAATAGAAAGAATTTATAATATTTTAATATTGTACGCTCGGCTCAGGCGGCATGTGACAATGAGTCATGCTTTTTTCGCGCGTGCCGCCGGCGTTAACAGATTTATAAGACGTTATAATGTCAAAATACCTTTTACCTTCAAAAAACCATCGAAAAATAATGATATTTTAATTTTATAATTTTTTATCTGGTATAAAGGCATGGTTATCTACCAAATATGCGATTAATTTACCTACATATTTTGGATTTTTTAAAGCGTTGCTCAGTGTAATTATGCCAAAGCGTAAATGGGCAAATAATAATAAATATCATAGGTAAATATGTACATTTCATTTTTTTGGTATTCATGCCCGAAAAAGAAGAACTCCTTTATAAAACTTAAATTAAACGCGACGAATTAGGTAATTATATTTTAACATATTTCTCTATAATTTTACAGTTCATTACACAAAAACCTAAGTTTGATTTTATGTTATCGAGTATAAAATTTCTGAATTAAAAAAATCTGTATCTCTTAGCATTTTTACACAAGATAAAAGCTTTAATAGTAATCTTACATAATCGATATTTCATACTTTTCCAAAAATAATGACATAGCGACTGGTTTAAAAAAATAGGGAAATTTTTGGGGAGATTTATTGTAATGGCACCACAGATGTTTTGAAATTCATAATATACATATAATATAGCTGTATTTTTACAATAAAACTTGTAAAAATACAGCTTGGGAATCAGAATACCATTGTGTAGTGATTGATCTGAACAAAAACATATAAAATGTGATTATCTACAGTGTAATTCAATTGCGATTATGGTGAAAATGCGACTACTTACGAATGAAATGATATTGCTCATTTATCTCGTACGCCGTTGCTTTTGCAGCCAATTACGCTGCAGTAGTTCATCGTATATTGAACGCTTATCACGGTAAGAGTGAGTTTTTACGAGAACTTATGCTCAAAACTTTATTTTAAATAAATATGCTTATAAGAATAAGAATAAGAATAAGAATAAGAAAATGTTTATTGTTAAGCCGTGTAAAAAGATGTTACATAAAAATTGTTTCAACAGCCTGCCCATTTCGAGCGTACAATAGTTAGTATTATTATTAACAATTCCAACTTAAAAGTCCTAATTGATTACAGATTAAGCAAATTATATTTGGTTAATTTGTGGTCTTCGAAGAATTCTTTTGTGCTATAAAAAGCTTTCGAAATAAGCCATGTTTTTAATTGTCTCTTAAAGTTATATCCATCAAGTAATTTTATTTCTAGTGGCAAGCAGTTGTAAATTTTGATTGCCATGGCATAAGCACTGTTAGCAAACATACTATTATTATGTTGCGGTATATGTATGTTAATCTTATGTTTAGGTCTTCTAATATCGCCTCGAGTACATAATGTTTCACTGAAGTCATTTTTATTATTTTTCAAAAATGTACAAATCTCGTAAATATATATACCAGTCAAAGTCAGAAAGTTGCTTGTTTTAAATATATCACGTAATGTATCTGTACTATTTAATTTGTGTATGATTCTCAAACATCTTTTTTGCATGATGAAAGTTGAATTAAATTCCACAGAATTACCCCAAAATATCACACCATAAGTTAATCGAGGATAAACGTAACCATAATAAGCATTTGTAGCGATTTGCTTGGAGGATATATTTGTTAGTATGCTTAAAACGTAACAATACTGAGAGAGTTTATTATTTATTTTACTTATTTTCCAAGTGATCAAACAAAAACCGCAGCTGTTTGTTATTGAAGATACTGTCAAAAGTGACATGATCTTCAGAAAAAAACGCCAACCACCACCAAATCGAGATATCTCTTTCTAACTCATGCCGCCTTAAATCAACGCATCTCTTTCTGGCTCCGCGTTATCCCTCTGGTAGTAATAGCTCTATGATAGTATAGAAATGATAATTTAAAACAATTTGATAATAATAATATTGACTTTGATAACTATAATTTTACTTGACGTTATTTTTGACATTCATAATATTTTGTAATTGGATTTTGATCAGATGTTAAAACTTATGGAAGGATCCCTCTTAATAGACAATTAAAGAAGTGGTTACTTTTCAAAGGATTACATGAATTAAAAAGAGTATTTCAATTTTCAATGATATAAATGATACAGTTTTAGTTCATTTTTTGCATTGTTAATAATTACTTTTGATCCACATCTGTAAATTAATTATACTTATTATTTTTAAAAACTGTAACTGTACTACTAACCAAACATTGCACGCCCGTTAAGGGTCTACTATTGACACTAATCTAAGTATAATTAAATAAAATCTTTGTACATAGTATTGCAATAAATGATTCTTATTCTTATTCTATCAAAACTAACAACTTTAATTCTACGACTTTCGTCAAAACTAAAAAAATAATAATCAGCTGTTCCATACATTTTGTCGCGGGTGAACGATATTTTTCTATAGAATAACAAAAACATTTTTTTGAGTTTTTACGAAAGTCTTACAATAAAAGTTGTTAATTTTGATGTACAGAATAAGCCCCTAAAAGGATGCTAATTGATTAGAAATAACCTTGTATACCTACATACTTCATAAAGTAGGTATTTAAAAAAGCGAAATTACAAACATTTTTTGACATAGGTAAACAATGAAATGAATTTGTTCAATTTTTTCATCTTGATGTACCTACTGAAGTTGCTCTTGAGCAGTTGTATAACGTTTCTGGCGTAGGAACTTACACCTGAGTCTTATAAAATCAGATCTCTCCCAACCTCTAACCTATTCGCACCTAAAAAGGTCCGCTAACAAGGTTTATAAACTTTTTGAAACCTAAAAGCCCCTATTGTTTCAAAGGGGTGGAGGGGGAATCCCACCCCCTAAGCAGCTCCCCTATGCGAAGTTTTATTAAATACTGCTTGGAATTATTCAACAGGACATGAAATATTACGTTATGGACATTTGCATAGTCTGTGGGGTGTAGAGTAGTGCGTGAGAGAGAAGCTGTGTGTTTTTATAAAGTTTTTTTATTGTACCCTTTTATTAGTCCACTGCAGGACGTAAGCTTACCCACGAAGGGTGATTAGGCTATATTCACCACGCTGGCCCAGTGTGGGTGGGTAGATTCACATTTTCCATCGAATTTCTTCTACGGACGTATGCAAGTTGCCTCACGGCGTTTTCCTTCAATAAATAGCCAGTGGTGTGAAATTCCGTTTACGGGATTTGAACCCACGACCTGTCGATTGTAAGGCTGGTGCCACTACCACCAGACCAACTTAAAAAAAACAATTGTAAAGGTTTTTTTAATTGATACTGAGACAATTTGAACACAGAACTGAAATACAGAGTTCTGTTTTGCGAAAACAAATAATTAAAATATATATTCAATAAATAAATAAATAATTATTAATTAATTATATATTAAATTAAATATATATTTAAATCTTTTATCTGGTTGTTTGTTGTTTGTTTTGCATTTTAAAAGTTTTGTAATTCATTGTTTGAACAATTTTTACTTTGGGACCAAATCTGAAATGTAAATGAATTTCAGCTGTTCCAGACTTGATACCAAATTCATTGAAATTCCCTGCATTTCGGAGAGCAACAAGTAATAGAAAAATAAACATTTTGTCTATTCTGAGTTGCAATTTTGTCTGGAGGGTTGGTCCTATAGTAAACGTTCATTATGATGGACTTCACCTGTGGTTACTAACATTTAATAAACATCCTGTATAAAGTATTATATCTAATAGTTAATCCATAGCGGAGGCCTATGTCCAGCAGAGTGGAATTCCAGAAGAAGCAGATCTAACGTCGTCAATATCATCTGTAGCTTTTTTAACCGAGTTCAAAAAGGAGGTTCTTTATTCGACCCAATGTTTTTTTTTTGTGATCATGTACTCGGTCAATTATGAACCGATATTGATGATTCGCTTTTTTGATTGATTGATCATACTTCAGAAGAAAAGTTCTGTTCATTTATAAATCAGTTTAATTTCTATTTAAATTTCATAGAAATTAGCCCATTCTGTTTAAAAAATAACAATAATGTGAAAATTACTCTTTACTACTCTACATCGATGTTATATTGATTTTTGCAAACGAAATATTCGAATTCTGTAGTCTGTTAAAGTTGGTTATGCCATTTTTTGCGAAAAATTATTATCGTCCCACTGCTGAGTATAGGCCTCTCTCTAAGATCCAACATATCAGCTGCATTATCTGTATCCAGCTGCTCTACCCGAGTGTCGGCACGCGAGCGACACGGCATGTGTGGATTTGAAATCACATTTTTTAGACCAGGATTCTGATTTTATACCCTAAACTAGTTTTTGGCTTGCGTGTTTATTTGATTTTTGTGCTATCCTTTTATTCCGGGATAAAAAGTAGCCTACATATGTCAATCTCCGACCTTTGAAGTAGGCATATCTATCCATGTCAAAAATTAAGACTAACCATTGCTCTGTTTCTGCGTGAAAGAGTAACAAACCAACAAACACTTAATATTTACAATATTAAGTGAGATTTTGCAGCAAGCAAGCCGTGGTGGCCTAGAGGTAGTGACACCCGCCTTGCAATCGTGAGGTCGTGGGTTCAAATCCCGGTCCCGTGCCAATGAGTTCTTTGGAATTTATGTACAGAATTTCACACCACTGGCTTTTCGGTGAAGGAAAACATCGTGAGGCAACCTGCATACTTCTGTAGAAGAAATTCGATGGCGTATGCGAATCCACCAACCCGCACTGGACCAGCGTGGTGGATATGGCCCAATCACCCTTCGTGGGTAGGCCTACGTCCTGCAGTGGACTATTAGAAAAAGGCTGATACAGTACAGTACAAGACCAAAATGCTGGTGTTTATTTGGCTCAACGTATAAACATTGCCATTCAGCGTGGCAATGCTGCCAGCATGCTGAGCGCGCTGCCAACTTGCAATGGCCTTGAGCATTTGGATTATCTTTAGACCTTCAAGGGTCTGTGGATGATCCAATTGCTTTCTTTGTAGTAGTAGTGTAGGTAGTGTTAGCGTATAAAGTAGTATTGTATCTTATTGTAGTTATTAAAGGCATTTTTTGCCCGTTAAAAAAGTGAGATTAAGGGTAAAAGCTAGTAAACAATAGAATCAAAATCAGATACTTTTATTGACGTATCGAGTTTAATACTACAATTAAAAATACAAAATCTGTATAATAATACATAGTACCACCAACAATAGGTCTCGTAAGTGGTCTCAATACAATACTCCCCCAGGGTTGCCAGGGCACTGGTCTCAATAAGATTGTGCGTATGCTAACCGTGCAGGGTAGGTGTCTAATGGACAATATTTTAGCTGCATTCTCTACCTCCAGCTACTCTACCCGAGTGTGGGCACGCGAGCGACACGACATGTGCGGATTTGATATCACGCTCCGGCGCGCCAACCTACGCTGTTTTAGACGACAATTCTCATTTTATACCCTTAATTCATTTTGAAAACAAAGAGAAGGGATTTTAGAGCAGAATCGCAGTCATGTTTTACAATCGAATTTTTACAATCGAACGACGAGGTTACAGAGTTCTTAAAACGTCACCCAAAAGGTGGAGAGATGAACTCATTTAGGACGCAAGTTCGCGCTGGGTGCAAGCCTCTTCCAACCGGCGGTCTTAAGCCGGAAACATACTATCGGACGCGGCTTAGCAATGTGCACAGTCTTAAGACATCCGGTGTGCCAGATCGCTCTCGGACGTCCGAAGGTGACGTCCGCGACTTATGTCCGATAGTGTGCACGGCTCAGTGTACTTTCATAGTCTAGGTCGCGGCTGTCAGTCGCGTCCGATAGTATGTTTCGAGCTTTATTGCTGGTCGAGATCTGTGAGGGATGTCCAGCAAGGAGGACTCCTAATAGCTGAAAAGAAGATCTAACATAATTATTAGATATAACATAATTTTACATAATATTACGATATTACATAACATAATTAATTATTATTATTATTAGGTATTCATTTTGAAAACAAAGAGAAAAGATTTTAATGCACAATCCTTTTTTAGGGTACGGACCTCAAACGAAAAAAACGGAACCCTTATAGAATCACTTTGTTGTCCGTCTGTCCGTTTGTGTGTATGTCAAGACTCTTTATCTCGGGAACGCGTAAAGATATCGAGTTGAAATTTAAACTGTATACGTATGTCTATAATCTCTTGCAGTTGTGTAAAAGAAAAACTTCTCAGTTATCGTTTAAAAAAGTTAGAGCCGCTTATGTCGTAAAAAACCGCATATTTCGACACTCACAAAAATCAAAACCTACAGGGTACTTCTCGTTGACGTAGAACTTTGAAATTTGGCGAGAAGCATTGTCTTAGAGTACACATATAGAAATAAATCTGAAAACTACATTTTTAGTTAAGTAAATCACAAAAATAGGGCCCTCAAAAGTCACAAAATATGGGTTCAAAATTCAAAGTGCGTAAATCGTATCATGTAAGGTATCAAATAAAAGAACTTCATTAGGACATGCTAAAACAGGTTTTTAATTATTTTAACAATGTGTAATTTTCGATGTATGACGAGAAAAGTTAAAAAAAAAATACTTTTTTTGTCGATGGTTATAGTATAGAGATTTTAACAACTTACTTCCCAATTTTGTGATTTTTTTTTTGATTTGTACGGAACCCTCGATGTGCGAGCCTGACTCCCACTTGTCCGGTTTTTTGTACACGAGTGACGAGGATGTACCTAGGACGACGATTGCGTAAGACGTCATCCAAAAGGTGTAGAGATGACCTCAGGTTCGCTCTGAGCATCGTTTTCACCCGGTCTTATTTAAGATCTATAAGGGAGGTCTATGTCTAACAGTGGATAGTCTATGGCTAAAATGATGACGATGACTGACGAACCGAGAAATGCGCTCAGCTCATGTTAAGCGTTACGAAAATAAGTATGCAGAAAAATTAAAATTATTTTGGCCCTTGGAACATACCGAAAATAAATTTATGGCCCTAAGGCTTCAAAGTTTGTATAACCCTGGTCTAGAAGGTCTGAAGATTATGGTCTTAGGACTTTTACACTCCACTTATTTTAAATAGACGCAGAAAAGAGAAATGTTAAGCCATCGAGATGGAATTAATAAATCAATGGATTGCCCTAATATCTTTAGATGTCGTGGCAGACCGTATAAGTCCCATATGCTCCCCATGAGAGAGATAAAACACACGCGACCGCACCGAATCTCGCCGCGCGCCGCGTTATTACTCGTCTCTTTCATATTTATTCCTAATCCCTTTTGATGAAGAGGGGCTATCGAAGGTCAGTCTCTGGAAAATACTCTAACAGTTACAAGTCGCTTCCGAGCAGCCTTATTGGGAATCCATTGGGAAAGCTTATGTCCAGCTGTGGACGTCGTACGGCTGCTGGGTTAACGGATGGACTCTAAAAGCTAGTCAAACTTTCAGGGTCACTTGCGAGGCCTTGTGTCGAAGTTTTTAGACCTGAATAGGCCTTGACGTTAAATGAAACTACCGGCACGCAACGTAGTGTGCTTGAGATTTTTGAAAGTCTGCTGCTGAATATAGGCCTATCATGAAGGACGATTACTACGCGCTACCGTGGCTCGGATGACACGTTAAATTGTGGGTCCCGGTTGTTTTAACCGTTTCGCCATGTCAGAGGCCTTCAGGCGGCCTAAAAACTCTGACACCAGGGCTAGCCACCCGGCCTATACGAACTTACTTACTTATGAAGGACGATTGGGGCCGTACCCACCACGGTAGTCCAGTTCAGCCCAGAATGCTATTGAATTGCTTCTAATCACGATGTTTTCCTTCACCGAAAAATCAGTGGTGTGGAAATTCGTCGGTACATTAAATCCAAAGAACTTATGGTTTCGGTTCGGATCACTCACGTAACATGCCTTGGTAATTTTTAGACTTGGTGGTTTTCCTTTTATCCAAAGCCTACACATCAAAAGCCCTCATAACTCTTGGGTATTTAAGTATTAAGCATAAAACCCTATGTAGAAAACCGAAACGACAGACATGGTTGGGCAGTCGTGTAATTAGGTTGCACCCTTGCTGCAACCCTCGCCCACGCGCGGTGTGGTGGTCAGATTCATGATATTTATACTTTGCACTTGATGGAAAAAAACTAAGCTGTTTAGAATAATATTAAAATAATTTGATTTATATAGACTAAGACTTGAGTGGCTTGATTTGGTGACTTTTGCCATTTGAGCGCCCAAAGGCCTAGGTAGAATGATTTAAAAAACAATGAGTACCTACCTAAAACGGGGTACTTGCCCCCGTTCCGCACTTGCACGTATTTAATGTTAGATCATTGAATAATAGACTCCCCGAGCGAGTCGTCGTGCGTCGCTTGGTTTAAATCTTTCTTTTTCATAACCATTGGCTATTTAGATTATGAATTAGTAAGTCCTAAAGGGACAGACATGGTTAGGCAGTCGTGTAATTAGGTTGCACCCTATCTGCAACCCTCGCCCACGTGCGGTGCGGTGGTCAGATTCGCTGATATGCTCCTACTCTATACCTTGTACTGTACCTAATAGACGAAGAGCTGAACAAACTTAAAAAAAAATACTTATTTCTTTACTTAGCTTTTTAAACAAGAGAAAATATCTTCTTTTCAAGATTTATCAAATATCTTCTTTTCAAGATTTGTCTAGAAAGTGCTTTCGAGTAAATGATAAACCTTTTAAGATTATCTTGATATTTTGATAAGCAGTTTTAAAGCCCTTTGTTTGAAATACTTTATGTAGAACTAATAAAGATTGTTTTTCAAGCAAGCATATGAATACAATAAAATGAAAGAAACAAATGATTCTAAATTTTAATAGTTACATATTAATAGAACTAACTTCAGCCCAGCATTTATTTGGTGAACCATGTGACGTAGTTTATATACCGACATGCATAAACTATGTCACATGGTTCACCAAATAATTATCTTCAAATTAGGTAGCATAAGCCCAATAGCCCAAAGTAGGCAATCACTTCACAGTTTGTACAAAAAGAGAAGGTAAGTGAGGTCGCCCGTGTGCCATTTTACTAATTTTGCTACGTTGACAACACTGCTCTATCATTGATAGTACAACTAAAAAGTGTTTGATTTGATACTTGTTAAGGTGGATTTATATTTGTCTGACGTGTCGTGACGTGACGCGTCAGAACGGTATCGGTTGCATACATTTAGTATGGTAACGTTCACACTGGTAATGCGTAATGTGTTGTGATGGCTTCTGTCGTGTCGCATCAGAAACGATCCCGGTTGCGTCAGAGCGGCGGGGTGGGGGAACGGCGACGTCAGACAAATGTGCAAGGGCCAGTGTTGTGTTGTGACGCGTCAGAGTCCTCTGTTCCTATTCACTTATGGACTTCGACAATGGACGACTTAATTGAAATTGTGCGACAACATAATGTGATTTATGTTGTCGCACAATTTCAAAAAAGTTGCCAGTATCATAAATTTAATACTCGTATCTTCTTCATAATCTGAATCAGAATCGGATAACTCATGAGAGAACATTGAAAACGTGTCACCTTTCCTAGAGCTACGGCTGTATTGATTCAAAATATCGTCAGAAGGCGTCAAAACATGACATATAAATGTGAACACTAGCCATCACGTCACGACATGACACGTCAGGTCACGTCAGACAAATATAAATCCACCTTTAGACACCAATTTTCATCAGTACTCGCGTCTACCAAGTAGTCGGTACCTTGGCTGCTGATTAACATCTTATTGTTAGTTCACCGTAACGCCGCGACGGTTCTATTTTTGCACAAACTTTAGTAGTTTTATGAACTATTGTATTTAACCTAGCTGGCAACGTCATTATAATTTAACTGTTGAAAAAGACACTGCGTGTATGAGACGTCAAGGAATACTTTATTTTCCCCTATTTGACTTCACCACTTACTTCACCAAATAATAGTTTATATAAATTCACATTTAGAAACACAAAGTAAGCTGTACAGTCAAGTTTATCTCCAAAAGCTGTCACTCGTCGTTTAGATAAATCTCTTCCATTGTTAATCCGTGTTACAAAATGAAATTGAATAAATGACCTGATTCTAAATAAAATATGTGGCAGAAAAAAGCTTTTGAAAATAACAATACGCCGCCTCTCCGCCTAACATTTAGGGAGACCTACCCTTTGATTAACGGGTGCTGTTGGTATGGTCAGCTGCGACTGTACTCTGGTCAGCAAGTTGTCGGCTAAAAATAATTAAAAATCAATATCGCTGTCCTGTGCGGGCATTCAGTTTCTTTAACATATTTACGGCCAATGACGGCGCCATCCTAAATTTAATATCAATTTAGAGTATTGCTGTTTCTTTCTCACTATATGCATTGGAAAGAGAGAACAGTATCCTAAATTGCTATTAAATATATGGCGTCTTCATAACTGTCATCAATATGGAAGAAGTCGATGATAACTGGCCACATTATGCAATTTACTTCACGATGTTTTCTTTCACCGAAAATTCGCTAAAATTCAAATAACTTTATTATAATGATTTTTTTCGCCAAAAAGGTACAGCTGTCGTCAAACTGTTTTGGTGACGGAGCCCTTTTGGAAAGTAAAATATTTGATGGAGCCCTAAAATAAACAAATATTTATTTCTGTAGGTACTCTGTTCTTCAAACAATTCTCAAAAGAAGCGCGCATTAAGTGAAATTTCGGCCGAATTCTTCAAAAAAAAAAAAATTAAAAGTGAGAGGCGAGTTGTTCCTTAATTACAATCATAGACATTTATAAGTACATGTTTGGTATCAAATCAAAATTAAAATAGTGATGAAAAAAAAAACAAATAAAAAAATGAAATAAAGTCACAGTGGTGGAATACAGAGTGGAATAGATAGGAGTCATTTACAAATTATTACATACTAGCAATTTTTTGAGAATGGCTGGTGTACATAATTTTAATAGTTCGCAGATCGATGTGTCATCGACGTAGTAATTTTCACATTATTGTTGATTTTTCAAAAACGAAGACGAATTGAGAACCTCCTTATTGTAGTCGGTTAAAATTGAGTGATATCCGATAAGAAGAAAGTCCCGATAAGGGATTTGAACACAAATTCATGACCACACGATTACAAGGCGAGCGTTGCTCAGCTGGTAGGTAGATGCTTTGAGACATAAAAGAAATTCTACATCAATGTTAAAGCTAGAACTTTCTAGGGTTCAAAAATTTATTTTTTGAGTGCTTTATCTTCGACAACAACGTGGAGTCGATGGTCTAGCGATAAAAACTACTTAATTAGGTATTATGTGGCTGCGGAAAATGCGTATGCAAATAGATTTTGCTACCCAAAAATATTTCAAAGACGATCGAAATCTGACTTTCCTGCTTACGTGCTGACCTTTTGATTGAACCCTCACATTTAGGGAGACCAACCCTCTGGTTAACACTGTTAAACGCACCACTCTATTTCGAAACCAAAACTACTTGCGCTTATCCAGACTCAAATTAGACCTTATGAACTCTTCTATAAGACCTACATTCCGGTTACAAAAATGAATATTTTTCGGGATATCGTGTCCCTTTGATTTTGATATTTGGCAAATTTAAATTGCGTTTCAGCAACTTTTGGGTAGCTCTTATAATGTTGTGAATTAGGTTGTAAATCGTATTTTATACATATCAAGTGACACCTTTTTTCTAAATTGTAAACACCACTTTTTGACTGATCATAGGTCCGTATAAGATTTATATGTTTTGCCCGCTGAGTAGAGATTATTTATTCAAATTAGATATTTCGTACTGAATTATAATTTCTATAAGTAGTTTTGTCTCTATATTATTTTGTTTATTAACTCGGACAGATGTTTAATTTTATAACTACTTACATATCTAATCTACCTTTTGAAATTCTGAACAAAGTGCTACGTACACTAAATGTAACTAATTTGTGCGGATAACAATATTGATTATAATCAACTTTATACGCGCTTCTTTTCAGAATTGTTTGAAGAACAGAGTACCTACAGAAATAAATATTTGTTTATTTTAGGGCTCCGTCAAATATTTCACTTTCCAAAAGGGCCACCAAAACAGTTTGACGACCGCAGCTGTATACGGTTGAAGTCGGTTATGACATTTTTGGCGAAAAAAATCATTATCATCATTATAATAAAGTTATTTGATTTTTAGCGAATTTTCGGTGTTAAAAAACATCGTGAAGTAAATTACATAATGAGGCCAGTTATCGTCGACTTCTTCCATATTGATGACAGTTATGAAGGCGTCATCCTATATTTAATAGCAATTTAGAATCAATATTGTTATAAATAATTATTTGTCCACACATGATAAAAATAATTTTAAAGTCTTTCGCAAATAGATAAGGTATAAAAACAACAGCTTTATTTTTAAAAGTAACTTTAAACCTGTCCAGTAAATCCAAATTGAGCCCAATAATATAACCCATAACTTTTTTTTTATAATTTTGGTAGTTAAATTTTTTGGAGATACCTGCAGAGAATCGATAGGATTATTTATACTTAATTCGATTTTTGAATCCCGCTCAGTGCCGTAAATAGCCTTTTCTGCGCCCTGTGCGAGCTTCTATAACTGCGCCCTTGGTTTGCGCAATAAGGCCCTAGGTCTGGCCATTCTTGCGCCCTCCAGCAGGGTCTACGCCCTGTGCCTAAGCACCGGTGGCACCGCCCTATTTACGGCACTGATCCCGCTCTCACCTCTCGTTCCGTTGCAACCAATTAATTACTGTTCAATGTATATTTAGAAAGTCCACGCAACCATGCACTTTGGCAACGAGCTCTTCCTTATGTTCACAGGCGCTCTGAAACTGAGCCAAACTTCACGCCAAAACAATTTCTACCGTCCTAAATATAGAGTCTCAAATACCCCACACAACGAGCGGTGACATTTAGTAGTAATACTACACGGGAACGTTTTCAGCGAAGAATAATGCTGTTAGACACAAGTCGGTCAGACTTACTCTGAATTTAGATTTGGCCGGTCGTTAAACTGTAGTTAGTGAAATTGTGAAATAATGAACGCTAAAAAGAAAAATAAAAAAGCTAATAAGCCGCCCAATCCGAATCCCCCTCAAAATGTGGAGAGTGCGCCGAAAAAGGAGGAAAAAGTTGAAGAGTTGGCACCGAAATGTGAAGTGAAAGAAAAAAAATTACAGCCAGTATGTAGTGAGGTTACAGAAATGCCAGTGAGTGATGTGAAAGAAATTGAAAGTGAAAGTCCTAAAAAGCCCAAGAGGAATAAAGGTAAGAACAAGAAACAAGATAAGGAAGAGAAAATAGATGTTGAAGAGAAAAAGCCAGAAGTACAAGTTGAGCCGCTTCTTAAAGTCGACGAACTCAATGTAACAGTTGTTGTAGATGAGAAGAAATCTGAAGAAAAAACAGAACCCTTAGATGAAACCATTGTAGTACCAAGTGCTCGAAAAAAGAAAAATAAAAAGAAAACACAAGAACAACCAAAAGAAGAATTAAAAACACCTACCGAAGAATCAAAAATAGCCATCGATAATGATGATACTATATTACACAGTGAACTAGCAACAGAAATTATTGAGAAAGTTGATACCGAAATTCAGGAGTTGTTTTCTTCGAAACCAGAACCACCTAAACTAGAAGATAAAAAGAAAAAGAACAAAAAGAAAAATCGCACTGATTCTGAAAAATCTGATAATGTATCCTGCACTTCAGCTTTCCAAAATATATTAGTAGAAGATAGTTCTAAACTAGAAAAATCTGATTTAGGAGTTGAAGCAATAGAATCCGTATGTGACTTACATACTGGTACGAGTGAAAATGTTTTGATGTGTGCCATTGAAACTGACAAGAAGAAAAAGAATAAAAAGAAAAACCGTACAGAGTCTGAAAGGTCTGATAAATCAGATAATATGTTGTCTTGTACTTTAGCTGCTCAAAACATATCAGCAGAAGATACTTCGAAATTGGAAAAACCTAATATTGAAATCCTAGCAGTCGAACCCTTAATTGAGTTGGATACTGGCAAAAGTGATAATGCTATGATGTGTGCCATACAAACGGACAAAAAGAAAAAAAATAAGAAGAAAAATCGTACTGATTCTGAAAGATCTGATAAATCTGACTCTATCAAATGTAGTACTTCAGGTCTGAAAAATATGACACCAGAAGATGTATCTAAAATAGATGAAACTGACAGCGCCGCTGGGGACAAACAGCCTACCACTGAATTAGATCCTCATAAAAATGAAAATATCGTTCTGACTACCATTGAGTCTAAAGTAGTTCAAGAAGTAAGAGATGTCACCGCAGGTTCTCAAGAAGAAGCACCAAAAAGTGAAAACAAAAATAAAAAGAAAAATAAGAAAGACAAAAAGCAACAGCAAAAAGAACTAACTGAATCTACGAAGATTGAGATTTGTTTGCCAGTTCAAGACACACCAACTTCTATTTCGCTTCTAGACGAACCTAAGCAACAGATATCGGAATCGGCAGAGGCATCAATTGAATTGCAAAAAGAAAAAGAATCTAGTCCTAAGCCCAAAGCAAAAATTGCGAAACCAGTTGGAAAGAAACAAAAAGGTAAACTAGAAAGTGAGTCGTCAGAAAATTTGTCAAACATCGAAAGTTCAGAAAAACAAATTGAAAGTGTCGTAAAAGATGAACCTTCTAAAGATGTTGAACCTATGTTAACATATCCTTCCGTTGTTGAAATACATGTTGAAGATCAAACAAAACAGCAATCAACTTCTATTCCAAGTTCAATTGAAAATATAAATGTACCGTCTGATCACGCTATGGGTAAAAAACGGAAAAAATCACCAAAGCCTTTTATGAATAAAGAAACTAGTGTCAAACCAGAACTAGACGCAATGCTTAAAATAGAGACAAAAGAAGAATCTAAAGTAAAAGAACCTATCCAAACAATCACAAATTTGCAAGCTGAAATTCAGCCGGTTTCCAGTGCTTCATCAAAACTTCGATCAAAGACACCTGACTCTACTCATGAAAAAAAGTTGGAGCTAGAAATTAAGCCACATGAGAGACCCCTTACACCTGAAATTAAAAAAGACAATGACGGGTTTGAAACGAAAACTAGTAAGAAAAAAAAGAAAACACCAAAACTGCCACCTGAAATTACCATGGAAGTGAATAAACCAGTAGTTGAAACTATTGATCCAGGTGATCAAAAAATAACCAGTGAAGAATCTATTGTGAGTAGTGAAAGACAAGACAGTAGAACTCATCTTCCAGTACCAATTCCGACAGCTACACTAGAAACTCAAAATGTTGCTACAGAACCAGATGTTGTTAAATTTGATATCGCTCCAGATGTCTATATTGTTAGGTCTTCTAGTCAGCATCTTTTTGACAATAATAACAATACTGTAATACAAGAAGTGATTAATTTAGATGAATCAAAATCAAATGATCCACTAACAATTCCACTGATAGAAGGTTCAGGTTCTACTCCAGTATTGACACCAGAGCCAATTTCATTCGGCATAAGAATGACAGAAATTGAAATGAAAACACCCACTGAAGAAAAAACCGATATTAAATCTAAAATGATGGAAGTAAATCAAGATATGGAAGAATTGAGATTGTCAATTGAACGTTCACTTGCTGAATTTACAGCATTAGAAAAATGTAAGCCAGAACCTGAAGAAACATCAAAATTGTCATTAGACAAAGAAAATGTATTAAGTAAAGACACGCTAGAAAAAGGTCATGAAAGCAAACAAAAAGAAATTGAAAAAGTAAAAGAAAATACTCCAGAAATTTCAGAATTACAAAATATAGACAAAGTTGACTTACTTCTAACAGAAGAACGACCAAAATCTGCTGAAATTCCTCCAATTTGTCCTGCTAGAAAAGACAACAAAAGCAAAAACAAATCAAAAAAGAAAGCGAAACAGGAAAGTATTACTGCTGCCGCGACTGCCCCTGTACTGACTTCTACTGCTTCAACTGAATCATCAAAATCACAATCTAAAGATAGTAAAAAAGAAGAGCACAAAGAAAAATCAGAAAGCAAATCTGAACAAAAATCTGAACCATCCCAAGAAAAAGGTAAACAACAATCAAGCGCTGTAAATGATAGCGACGTTTCCGAAAATTCAAAAGATGACAAAGAAAAAAATACTTCAAAGTCAGAGCTAGTAGCTGGCTCAGCCGATCAAGTTGATTTTGAACCAATAGAAAATTTTGAAGATGCCCTAACATCGAGTATTGAAGATCGAGATGACGTAAATAAAACATTCGAAATGATTGCCAAAGATGCAGACAACGACAACATTGAATTCCAAAAGAAATTAGGTGCCAACAAACCCGAAATCAACATAACGACAGCAGAAGAAACAGAAAGAAATAGAAATGAAAAAATAAACCCTGTTTCGCAGCCAAAAAACTTGTTAGGCCACATCGATATTCCTGTACAATCGAATAAAACTGATTACAAAAAAGAAAAGAATAAAACACCAAACGCCCGTCAGGCTAGAGTTAAAATTAAAGATTCAGTGGACATAGAATCTAAGAAACAATCAAAGGAATCTCAGACTGAAAACAAAAGATCTCGGAAAATCGCAGATAAATCTGTAAAAGAATCATTTTCTAGAGTGAAAAATGATAATGAAGAATACGTATACAAGTACAGTTTTCGAAAAGTATACTTGCAAAGTGCTTGCCATATTTGTAATAAAGATTTGAGCCAAATTCGGGTGCCTTGTGGATACTGCAACTTGATTTTTTACTGCGGCGCAAAGCACAAGGACGAAGATTGGCCACAGCATCAGGCGTTGTGCTTTGCTGTTTCTACATTAGCCCACATGAAAGGTATCTACATATTTTGTTATACCATTTTTGTAGTTTAGAGCTGTCAAAAACTCTGTTGAAGTTCAAACCTCAAAGTTTCTTCAACTTTGAGATTTGAACTTTAGATACTTGAAGAGTTTTCGACAGGTCTGAACTGAAACACAATCGTAAGCGGAGTGCATGTGTTTTGTATCATCATGGTCGTTTAAGCCATAGAACGTCAACTGCTGGATATAGGCCTCCCCTATAGATCTCCAATAAGACTGGTTGGAAGCAGCTTGCAACCAGATTGATCCAGCGGTCTTATTAAGATCATCCGTCCACCTTGTGGGAGGATGTCCAACGCTGCGCTTGCCGGTACGTGGTCTCTACTCGAAAACTTTTGGACTCCATCGGTCATGAAGAGATCCGTAGAAGAACCAAAGTTACCCACATAGCCTGGCGGATCGGCAAGTTGAAATGGCAGTGGGCAGAGCACATAGCATGGAGGTGTTTTGTGTAAATATAAATATAAAACTATGAACTTATCTTGGTCTCAGATCAGAAGCACATATACGCGGATGCAGCGCACACAACTGGTCAGGACTATCGTCTACTCCGCATGCAAATGATAGTCTCCTGCGAGAAAGTCTTAAAGAGGAGACTGGTGCCGTGGGAGCAGGAGCTCATGCTGTACCCGAGGATGTGCGCCGAAGTGGCCTGCCGGGAGTGGAGGCAAGGGAAACTAAAGGACTGTGACGGGTGTGGACAGGTACGTCGCATCACCTTCCGATAAGGTTCAAAGAAGACTGCTTCTTAGATAGTATCGTGTGAGGTTCTGAAGAAGAGACTAATGCCGTGGGACCAAGAGCTCATGATATACCCGAGGATGGCTGCCGACATGGTTTGCCGGGTGTGGTTATAGGGGAAATTGAGGAATTGTGATATGTGTGGACAGGTAACTACGAGTACTTCAACTGTGACAAATTAAGTGAAGAAGAGACTGGTGCCGTGGGAGGAGCAGGTCATGTTCTATCCGAGGTGTGCTCAGCGGTGGCCTGCTGGGAGTGTGGGCAGGAAAGCTGAAGGACTATGATGGCTGTGAACAGATAGCTACATAAAAATAACAAATTAACTGAGTCTTTTCCAAGAAGATTTTATAGAGGACACTGAGTAGTTTGGCTGACTGACTGAAGGAAAGCTGAGGCATAATAATGGGTGTAGACAGGTACTGTACCAGCCTATTTAATAGTCCACTGCAGGACGTAGGGTGATCAGACAGGTACGCCCAGCTTATTTATTTGATTTTAGTACCCGACACTGTCAGGGTTAAAAATACACCCTGTAGTACAAACTTAATATGTTTCGTTCATAAGTAAAATGTAGTCGCGTCTGTTTTATACATTTTGCATCAATTTATGTATAAATTGCTAAAATCAATATATTTTGTTTTACAGATTCGTTAAAGTGGGACCTAAATATATAGGGAAAGTGGGATCTAAATATATAAATACTAGTTTTTACCCGCGGCTTCGCCCGCATGATATTTTGATTTTTGACACAATATCATTATAATTTATAGCCTATGTGTTATTCTGATATATATAAGCTATATTATTGCAAAGTTTCATCTCAATCCGTTCAGTAGTTTTTGCGTGAAAGAGTAACAAACATCCATCCATCCATCCTCACAAACCTTATGCGTTTATAATATTAGTAGGATATGGGATCCATAAAATATTTTTTGCCTTTGTACGAAGCTTCTTAAAGAGTTTCTGTTGACGGTTTAGGCCGAATCAAACAACTTGGCGGTTGTGATGTTAGCTACAAGCTGCGGATAACCTAATCCTGACTGAAGTTCACTTAGCACGCGAGGATTGGGTTATCCGCAAAGAGAAATCGCCGAGTTGAAGAGACCTTCCCTACGGTTAATATAACTGTTACATTTCAGCTATCATACTGCTCGGTCCACCCAGACCACCTCCCGAAGGCTCACTCCCGCTGGTGCAAGTCCTATTCCCTTTACCAGAAGCTGGTGACCTACCAGCAGACCAAGGGCCGGCTGGAACCGCGCCTGCCCACCAAAGTGATGGCCGAAGACAATATGCCCGCCAAGATGAACGAGGTTCTAGCGGCCATGTATGAGGAGAAGATTGGTAAGTCAACATTTTTACTCCAGCCGTAACACATTCTCATTTTTGTTTTGGACCGACGATATGGAGGAGGTACTCAATTCGACGCGTATCTATATTAATAATTTCGTCAAGGGGTACGGTAGACTCGATTGAAACTTTATCTGAATGATAAAACATAAAAAAATAATGATTTCGAGTCGACAACATATATCCGGAAAATTCGGATTATCGAGTATTTTAATAAATTATAACGGTGCTGACAAACAAAAACACGGTGTCCATATTGACACCGGATGACGGATGACATAAATTGAGAAGTGTTGCCAACACCACAAATAAAGAATCTGCTAAAATGGTGTTAAAATTGTGACAAAATAATGCTATATAAACATGCTAAAAATTGTGATAACATTTTTCAATATGAAATGAAACGTAACATAATTATAAAACTATTATTAATTAAAAAATATCTGTTTTAATCGACTATGACCTATTATTATGTTATCAAATAAAATGTAAGTATCTTGGTCTTGGATCTTGCCTACAGAGCGTAGTGCGTTCTCTGGAACTGCGTAAGACTAGCAGCATTTCCTTGCCCTTTTTAAGTCGAATCTTATAAGTATAAAAAAAATAGCATTTAAAGTTTTTACCGACAAACAATTGCGTAGCATAATTTTGGATACTGAATGTATTCAAAATATTTGCTTAGTTTGGGGTCAGAGGCCGTGTGTAAGATGTCCCAAAATATTATATTATTATTATTAAAACTAAAAGAAACCCGTTCAATTTCGTCATTTGAAAGTGGTAGCGTTAAAAACGATATTGCTGACATAAATCTGCAATTCTGCATGTAATTTTAATTGTAAAAAACTTATTGTACAATTATTTTACATGCTAAAAATATGACGTATGCTGAATTGCAAATAAATATGCTAAACAAGATGAAAATATGCTAAATTTAGCATAAAAATGCTAAATTGGCATCACTGATCCTGAGCAGTCAAGTTTTTTATGTTTTGGCGTCTCATTTTTTTGCATTTGCCCGTGTCAAGTATTAAGTTTTAATAATTTTTGATAATATTGTATCAAAATAGTCACTGTCGTAATCACGTTAAGGTCCAACCTTTGGTTAGTACCACAGATATCTAATATACTAGGTAGGTACCTAACCGAAGGTTAGGTTAGGTTACTTAATGTTTTCAATGATCCGAAACATAAAATAGGACAGGAGTGTAGGCTATTAATTTTGTATATGTAGTTATCAGACTCCAATGGAGAAGCAAAGGATACAGGCTACATAAAGTACATCATAATATATCACCAACCGGCCTTTTTGGAAATCTATTTATTTATTTATTTATTTTTATTCAAATGCTTTCTGCGCTTACAGTGAGCCATATGTCCAGCTGTGGACGTCCTACGGCTGATAGATAGATAGATAATCATAGAAAATATAATACTTGATCTAATCTTTAAAGTTGACGTTGCCTTTCTTTTCGTTTTATCAGAATGTACCTATAGATACATATTCAGTACTTATTCATTTAGTTTTGAGCAATTACTTTGGGATATTGTTTACACCCATCATTCTGAAATTACCTATTTTTTAATATATATCTTTCATAATTGTTTTGCTTGACCTTCATCATTTTGTTATCAGCCTAATCTCCTTGCCATAGATGAAGGATAAGTTTTCGCTCAGAGCAAAGCGATCCTTCCTTCATCTATGCTCCTTGCATTTGGTAATCATTGTCATGATTGTAAAAAATTGATGCAGCGAAGAGCTCTTCGTAAAGATGGTGATCAAGTAAAATTATGATGAGTGTGTGTGTATTATAAGTCATATTTCACCCGAGCGAAGCCGGGTTGTCATCTAGTACATAAATATTTTTGTATGTAGGTATAACCACGCGTAACTTTTTACAAAGTAGTCCGATTTTTGCTGGTAAAAGTATACTTCGAAGTTAGTCCCATTTAAATATTAAAAATCAAATATTTTAAAATTCAAATTCGGCTAAACCTTTTTTGATAAATCAACAATAATGTGAAAAATGCTACATCGATCCGTGCGAAATATTCGCGAATTCTGTATGCGGTTGAAGTAGGTCATGCCATTTCTTTTTTGCAAAAAATAATTATGCTTTATCGTTGGTTGTCGTCGTCATTTTAGTCATAAGACGTTCACTGCTGGACATATGCCTCCCTATAGATCTCCAATAAGACAAATTGTTTGAGTTTTCCTTGCCGGTACGTGGTACGTGGTAACCTACCCACTCGCAAAATGTCGCAAAAACCCCATCAATCATTAATTCTCCGTGCTATGTGCCTTGCCCTGCCATTTCAACTTGCCGATCCGCTGGGCTATATCGGTAACTTTGGTTTTTCTGCAATTGCATCCCTAGCATAGCAAAGAGACTGTTTTTCCGCCAATTTACCCCCTCGGAGTAGAAACATAGCATGAATAGGCATGATGCCTGGTTAAAAAATAATTATTACCTACCCACTCGCAAAATGTTTCGACCCCATCAATCATTAATTCTCCGTGCTATGTGCCTTGCCCTGCCATTTCAACTTGCCGATCCGCTGGGCTATATCGGTAACTTTGGTTTTTCTGCAATTGCATCCCTAGCATAGCAAAGAGACTGTTTTTCCGCCAATTTACCCCCTCGGAGTAGAAACATAGCATGAATAGGCATGATGCCTGGTTAAAAAATAATTATTATAATTAATCAGTGAGATTATCAATAAATATAGGTCACGTATTTTTTCTTTTTTCAATCAAACAACAAATGACAAAGATAAACCTTGTCAAAGTTTGGGAGTGGGGGTCGTGACGTCATCTCTCTCACATAAGTCTATACATTTGTATGGCACTTGTGACGTCACGCGGAACTTTAACAGGCTATATTTTCATCAATTTTTTGACCGACGAACCACCGGAGGAGGTATACAATTCGACGCGTAAATATTTTTTTTTGTGTATAACCACGCATAACTTTTTTCGTAGTAGTACGATTTCAATAATTATTTTTTTATTGGAATGAGTATACTTCGTAATTGGTCCCATTTTAATTTTATCGAAATCTGCTGAGCCATTTTTGATAAATCAACAATAATGTGAAAAATGTTCCATCGATCCGTGCATGATATGCGTTCTAGCGATGCACCCCGGCTTCGCACAGGTGTATTATACATATAAACATTTCTCTCAAATTACTCTATCTACTAAAACAAACTGCATCAAAATCCGTTGCGTAGTTTAAAGATATAAGCATACATGGGGACAGACAGCGGAAAGCGACTTTGTTTCATACTATGTAATGATTCTGTACACGGGTGAAGTTGGTCATGCTATTTTTTGCAAAAAGTAATTATGTTTAATTGACAAAAGAAAAAATACGCACCTATCCACTCTGTGTACCTATCTAATATTTTTTGACAGTCTATCTGACGGACAATATTGTTTAATCATCATATAAACATGATATGATGATTAAACAATATAAGCATTGACATTGACAACTGACAATAAAAGTAGATAAATGATATTATTATTTTGCCATGATGCTGGTGCTGTAGTATCAACCTGTACCTGAGTACCTTGTGAGTGAACGTACTGCGCTGCACATCGAGTATAGGTTAATAGTTTAAAATTAATCTCAAATTGCTTACTTATTTTAAATCATATTTAACAAGCTACCAAATAACATCAAACAAACAAAACAAAAACAAATAACTCTTTATTGTACACACAAAATAAATTAACAATAAATACATTAGTGAAATTCTTAAGATAGTGCAACACTAGGCGGCCTTATCGCTGGAAGCGATCTCTTCCAGGCAACCCATAACATCATAAACGAAACAAACGAAAAATTTTTTAAAAGAAAACTAAAAGTGATTCTCGTATCCAAAAGCTTTTACCTACTCAATATAAGACTTCCTAGACGAAAAACGTTTCGACACCGCAAACTAGTAAAAGTAAAATAAGACATAATATTTAGCCAAACTTAAGAGTTTAAGTTAATTGCAATACCCTAATACAGTATATAGTCCATAGGTATGTAACTCTAGGTTTATATAAATGATACATTTATAAATTAGACTAAGAGAATATGTATTTATGGTGCAATAAAAACGATTGAATTGAATCAATACGCCTCTAAGCACTCTAACCATTGGAGTGTGATTAGCAAGAATATGTCAATCCGCAAAAATTGGATTTTTTCCCAATAACTCCGAAAAAATCTTTCTTGTTAGAATTTTGTAGCTATTAGTTTCTTTCTTTTGCAGATATGAACGACATACAATACGCAGCACTGACACAACTCGCTACGGCGCCTCTGACAACAGCATACTGCCTACAACTTTGCCGAACTGCTACCGGCATCACCAACGGAGTTCATAGGGTATCCTCTTTTTTTAAACGTCGGAAAGTCTTCTACTAATCTGTCGTCTCTAATATTCCAGAACACTCGCTGAATCACGCCTGCCTCGGTGGCTCAGTGGTTAGTGACCCTAACTTCTGGATCAAAGAGGCGTGGGTTCGATCCCCACCCAGGGCAAATATATATGTGATGAACATAAGATGTTTGCTCTGTGTCTGGGTGTTATTTAGGTACTATCTATATAAGTATGTATTTAAAATAAGTATATGTAGTATATCAGTCTCTAGCAGCCATATCACAAGCTTTGCTTAGTTTGGGGTCAGAGACCGTGTGTGAGATGTCCCCAAATATTTATATTTATTTATTGATTTACGCTAGATGCAAGTCAATTTGCACCGACTCCATTAGAAATCTATAGACTCAGCTGTATAGAAATCTATAGTCTATGGTTAGCAGGGAAAGTTTTACTGCTGATAATGATGATTATCTCAGAGTACCATTAAAACACACATCGAGCGCTCATAGCATAGATTGACTAGATTTTTCATACTGATCACCGGAGTAAGTTTGTATAGACCGGGTGGCTAGCCCTGGTGTCAGAGTTCACCGAATTAAAGAAACGGTATTTTGAGGTTTCAGTCAGTATCTACAACTGTCCGTGGTTCAGGTTACATTGTATTGCAGGCTCCTCCGGTTGTTTGAACCACATCAGAAGTGTTTCAAGTTACACAAGACTTTGACACCAAGGCTAGCAACGCGGACTGTATAAACTTAATTTTCTGGAGACATTAACTTGACACTAATGTATTTTGAACGCGAAAACGTTAAAATATATTTGGTTCATAATTATGCATATTCCGGCGTTCTCATCAAATTTGATTCGACGCTTGACTTACATTTTCTTATTATTATCCTGCCTAGTATTTAACTAGGCAGGATAATAATAAGAAAATGTAAGTAACTAAGTTATTTAACTTTATCTTAGAAATGTAATAAATATTCATCTGCAAATTTCTTTATCCCACTGCTGGGTATAGGCTTCTCTCTTACGGTGTCATTTTTCTCGGTACCTACTATACTAACGTGTCAAAAAAAAGCTACTTAAAGATCTTGTAAAGTCGGCCGAGACTTTGTACAGTAGCTCAAAAACCCATTAGAATATGGTAAATAAACGTGAAGAGTAATTTTACTGTTTCATTTGAATACAATTTAATATTTTCTAATTTGATTTTCTGTTAAGGCCGTCATGACGCCGCTACATTTTAAAAGCAATGGCAAAAGATAATGTGATCCGAAAATGTGAAATTCCTTTAAATAAATATTGTTATGAAATAAAATAATAGGAAATTCATTTTTCAAAACAAATAATCCAAATAATATTTGAACAAGTAACTAAGCTTGATATATTTTTGCATTATATCTTTTGATTCGACTATTGATTGATCTTCATTTTCTTATTGTCCTGCCTAGACACTGGGCAGTATCTACTATTAGATCTTATTCTAGAAATTCACCATCATAATCCTCCGCAGGCTTCTTTATCTCACCGCTGCGCTGGGTATAGGCCTCTCTCTTAAGGTGCCATTTTCTCAGTCCTGTGCTAAACGTGTCGAAAAAATTAACGCTACTTAAATTTTCTCCCACGAAGCACCCTTTCACCATCCACGTGGTGGGCGCCGAGCTGCAGTTCGAAGCCGACGCCCTCAGCAAGTGGGAGACATTCTTCCTCCACCTCCAGCCCGACGTGGACGAGCTCCGAGTGGTGCTGGTCTCTCCGCAGCTCAACCCTGGACACCTGCCGCTCGACCTCCTCGGGAGGATCAAGTCAGTATAGCCACGCTAGCTATACTTACATCAGCCGTAGAACGTCCATTGTTGGACATATGCCTCCCCCATCGATTTCCAATAAGGCCGGTTGGAAGTGGCTTGCATCCAGCGCGTTCCTGCGATCTTTATTATATCGTAAGTCCACCTAGTTGGTGGACGTCCACACAACTATCGAAAACTCTCATCTTGAGGCACTGAGGTATTTCGGACGAAAAGACGTCATGTATTTTTCCGAACGCTGCCCATTCATCCATCCATCAGCCATAAGAAGTCAACTGCTGGATATAGGACTCCCTTATTTTTTTTTTTAGTAAATAAATAATTAAGTGAGCTTCAGAATTACTCACAATTGGGCAATTCACAGCTTGTAGCTAATATCACTTTCGCCAAGTTGTATGATTCAGCCTATACTACTTGTAACAGTAGCCTAATTGACAAACACGCTTTTACGATGGCAATGCAAAATAAATATCGTCATCTTAATGATCTTGGGAGTCGGAATGATTGGAAGTGAAAAATTACTTTTATGTACCGTGTCAGCCTTTTAATATAGTCCACTGTTTAAAATATGCCTGTATTTTAATATTTCACTGCAGGAGGTAGACCATAATCACGAAGAGTTATTTAGCTATATTCACCAACCTGGCGCAGTGCGAGTTGGTGAACTTACTTACACCATCGAATTTTTTCATCATAGTTCTTATGGTAACGATATTAATTTCGTGTTGCCATCGTAAGATGTTTATCAATCAATGCCAATAGTTTGGTTACACTGGTTTCGTCGCGTCAGTGTTGGATTCTTGGAAAGCGTTCGATACTGTCAATCACAGACGTAATCACATCTCGTTCCTCTATTCGATGCCGGAATCAATCAATCGTTTAGATTAATTGGCAATCAACAGAAACTGATCAAACAAGCATAAGTATGTATAGCTAATGTAGACTTATTTTTAGAGTAGAGCAAGGTACACGCTCAGGTCCGTCTTTCTTCAAATGATTTGACTACATTTTATGTAATGTATGTTGCCAAAAATATTACAATACACATGTTTAATTTTTATTTATTCAATTAAAATATACCTATTGTTTTCAACTCGTTAGAGGCCGAATCATAGGTACAACTTGGCGGCTGTAATGTTAGCTATAAGCTGCGGATGACCCAATCCTAGCGCAAAGGTGATGTCCACAAGTGGTATATTATTCAGAGAAAAATCTAACCAAGATGATATATACATCATTTGAAAGCTTGTTTTATGGGCTTCTGAAAAATATTTAATTTAGATTTTTTTATCCCTGCATTTTTTTTTAAAGTGAAAAATAAATTATCTGAAAAAAATATAATGCAGCTTTTTATTTTTTCTAGTTTAACAATAATAAAGTGCTTCTAGCGTTATTTTACTTGCATTCAAAGCTGATTCTTCCACATTTACCTCTTAATTTGCTAAAATTGAAAATTATAACCTACCAGTGTGACCACTTAGTAGGTACAATGTGACAAAAAATCACTTAAAGAGTGTGTCTAATTGGTAAAAATGCTTTTATTTAACAATTTGGAGGTTACTTAATCAGACTTCCTAGAGATAAACTACCTATTGAGCCAAATATATTTATTTATCCTAATAAAATCAAAATTAATTTTAAAAAAAATGCAAGGCTCTTTTTTGTTTTCAATTGATGTAATAGACTCAGAAAAATATGAACTTTCTCGAAATGTAACGAGTCTTGTGGTTAGATTTTTTTATTATTATTATACCAGCCTCCATACATTTTGTGAACATGTCCTTTTAAGTGAGCTTCAATCAGAATTGCGATCAGTAGCATCACAGCCGCCAAGTTGTATGATTCGGCCTATATTAAGCAGTATTGCCGCTTAAAATACATCCCTTCTCCCAAAGTATTTTTACTCCGATTTGTTGTTACAGATTATGTGACAATTGCCAGCAAAGCAAACGTCGAGTGATCTTCAAGTTCGAAGACAATAAGAATTACTTCGAATACAGAACCAGTGAAGATTTTATTAACCCCGATATTAGTAAGTGTTGTATTGTTTTGCTATTGTAAGGCGACTTGAAATCTGTCCCTAGAGTCTGTAAAGTTACTTACCTACTTTTAGATAAAGTGGTGAAGCGACGTGGCGTTCTATTATTATGGCCTTACCTACTTTTAGATAACGTGGTGAAGCGACGTGGCGTTCTATTATTATGGCTAAAAAAATAAAAAAACCTATATCTTTAGATTGTAAAATATCTGAAGATTTCTAATGGGCTTTGATTGTGTAATTGACACAATTATTTACATAAAACGAATATTAGTAATTTAACAGGTGTCAAAGTAATCGTAATTAAACGAAACTAATGAATAAAATATATATTCATCGAATATATAATATTGTATTACCTAGTAATATTGAAACGGGCTAAATATACTTGCTGTTGCCGTGACAACGCCAAAATAAGAAGCGATAAATGAATAAAAAGTAAGTTCGTATAGGCCGGGTGGCTAGCCCTTGTGTCAGAGTTTTTAGGCCGCCTGAAGGCCTCTGACATGGCTAAACGGTTAAAACAACAATTTAACGTGTCATCCGAGCCACGGTAGCGCTCAGTTGGAAAATGCCACCCGCGGTCACCCATCCAAATACTGACCGTGCGAAACGTTGCTTAATTTCGGTGATCGCTGACAAACACCTAGTCAAACTACGCTTAGTAAGTAAGTTCGTATAGGCCGGGTGGCTAGCCCTGGTGTCAGAGTTTTTAGGCCGCCTGAAGGCCTCTGACATGGCTATACTACGCTACGAGCGCTGCATAAATGAATAAACTTTTACTTCCAGTCTGCGCCTTCAACCCCAGCATACAACGCTCGTCAATCTACAACGGCAAAGACCCCTGGCCTGCTTCTATCAACGCGATCCTCAAGCTTAAAACCCCCTTCATTATCACCTCCTACACTTTAAACGAACTCCGCAAAGACGTTGCCAGAATCAAGCAAGTGTCCGAACTAGATTTCAAGCTCATTTCCGAACCTGGGTTCAATAACTTTGCCAGTGTGCGCCCAGATAGGAATTTTATTTCTGATGATGAGATGCCTTTGCTTTTTAAGAATTATTGTGTTTCTGTAATATTAGGCTGTTAAATTTTGTTTGGTTTGTTTGAATAAATGTTTTGAAATGTGTATTGTTGTTTTAATTTCTTTCCTGAAGGAATTTTAAAAATGTCTTCATCATGGTCAAACAACGTCAATCTCAAGACGTCGCCACAAGATCCCTAGTAAGACTAATTAGGATTACGTCTAGGGTTTCCCTGTAGAACACTTGAAACATCTTAAGAAGCTAGATCTCTCAATGTCTCAATTCCAAGAGAAATTCTGTGAATTCCTCAAAAAGATTGTAGAGCGTAACTAAAAATCTGTAGTTACTTAACTAATACATCTATGTAAACCTGTATTATAGATAAACCGGTAGACCGGTGGCGTGATTAAATCCAAAAGTTTTGCGACAACGCCTGGATGCGACTAGCACAGGACTGGGACAATTAGTGTAAGGAGGAAGAGGCTTATGCCCTGCAGTGGGCTAAAATAAGCTGATGATAGATAATATAATGAAAGAACACAACTTTCTGTACAGACATTTACACAAATTTTACTTAAATAATAAATTTTTACAATCGATAAATTTAAAATCAAATGTAATACTAAATATCTATATCACAGCTCATAGAGTTAGTCACCCAGTATCTACGGACACTGTCCCAATATTGAACAAAAACATTTTGACAAAGAAAAGAGAAAGAATATAAAACAGAATATATACGGCCGTTTGACTTGTGAAGATCCGGACACCTAGACAAACAAAACACCAGTTTAGAAATACCGTCAAAAATGAGAAAGTTTATGATAGTTTATTTTTGGCGGCATTCAAAGTTAGTCACAAGATATTGAAGAATAACGTTACCAAGGCACATAGAAGAAACAATAGTAATATTAGATTTTTACACAGACATAAATTAGTAGTAATAAATAATATACAAAAGAAAATAAAATAAGTAGATTAATGCAAGCAACAAACAATGCTTAATTCAGATTTGATAGTGGTACAATTTTTTCAAATGTTTATTGAGGCTAAAACAACCTATCCTACTAATATTATAAACGTGAAAGTTTGTGAGGATGGATGGATGTACGGATGTTTGTTACTCTTTCACGAAAAAACTACTGAACGGATTGAGATGAAACTTTGCAATAATATAGCTTATATATCAGAATAACACATAGGCTATAAATTATAATGATATATTGCGTACGCGGGTAAAAACTAGTTACATATATTTTTCAAGAAGGTTAAATGATAAATTGGTACCTTTTGGTATTATTGTACGAGTACATTCTGATTATTTTAACAAATTGTTAAGTTGGCTATTTCTTTGAGGTATTTATTTTAGACTCTTAAAAGCTATTTAAAGATTTTTTTAAGTTTATTTAGTTTTGAATAAGAACAAGTAAAATTTAATGCCTCAAAAATTGTTTATAACATTGCCCCTATTTTATCCATGGGACTAACCCAGCAGAGCATTATTTTTATACTAGCTGCGCCCCACGGTTTCACCCGCGCAGCTCACGATTGTGTACTAAGTAATACTTAGTAAAATGTCTCAGTGGAAATTTAACGAATAGGTATATACTATATCTCACACCCGTTATTTTTATATGTATATGTACCTAATTTGTATTGAATGTACTCACTATTGACTTTTTCGGTTTCAGAGTTGGTCCGAAAGTAAAAAGGGGTTGTGAATTAAATTTGTTAAAACTTTACATTCGAAAGGGGAAATTTGAAAACGCAAACAAAATGAAAGATAATTTTTAAAAAGTTCACATGCTTCAAACAAATGTTTTATGGAAAACGTTAACAGAATCACATAGAGACAAGCGCAAGCAAACAGACAATAGTGCAACAGTCAAAATTAATAATAGAAATCCACCTGCTCCGTAGAAGGCACTATAGATGTAGTCAGTTCTGTATCTTCAGTGTCTATAAACTCTGACGTTTCTGTGACTTCTGAAGTCTTTGTCTCTTCTGTAATTTTAAGCTCTGTAGCTTTAGATGTATCTAATTTTTCAATAAATTCGTCATTTTTGGTATCAATTGGTATATTAAAAACGTCTGTTACTATTGGATTCATAGGTGTGGTGGTCAGAATAGAACTATGAGATCCGTAATTGTTTGTTTGCTCGGTATAGTATTGCTCATTGTCTTGTGTACTTAGTTCTGATTTTTTTTCTTTCGCCGTAGTTATGATAGAATATAGCCTAAATGTTGATGGTGTAGATTCTTCAATAGGGACGTATGTTGTCAAATTTGAAGATTCAAAGTTATTTGTTTCAGTAAAATATTGTTTTGTGTCCTTAACTTCATTAGATATACCGGCATGCTCAGTAGATAATTCTACGTCAACAAATTCTAGTAATAATCTATCAAAGTCATCGCTTTCATCAGTGCTTAGATTATCAGTTGCTTTCACAGTACTTGTTTCTGTATGTTTGGTATCAAACCATTCGTCTATATAAGTTTGATGTTTTTTTTCGTCCTTAGTAAAATCGTCATTTGAAGCATCAGTGCTTGACGGGATTTCTGTTGACTGCGTTTTTTCTTCTTTAGAAATATATTTTGTTGTATTTATCAGATCAGAATCAGTTTTTGAATCGGTAAAAAATTCATCTCCATTTGTGGATTCACTGTATGTATTATTTATTTCAGTAAATGATTCTGATTCTATGTCTTCTGTAGACCATTCTTCAAAAATATCACTGTCATCAGTAGTTATCTCTTCAGTTATATTACCAGTACTTATTTTCGAAGTTTCGGTTCCAAACGACTCTTCTGTGTTTGTTTGAAGCTTCTTTTCGTTCTTTGTAAAATCAGTGTTTATTGCACCAGTACTCGAAAATTGATCGTTGGTAGATATCGTTGATATATTGTTAGAAAATAAGTTTAATGCATCAGTATTGTAAAAATCATCATTGTCATCGTAATTTGTCTCAGTCGTTTGATCTATATCGTCTGTGTATGTTTCTTCAGTGGTCGTCGATTCATTTGGTAAATTTATTTTTTCTGTTTTTAAACCGAAATTTGCATCTGTTTCATCACTTTCAGAGATTATTTTTTCTGTTGTTGAGATTTCATTGAGTGTCGTAGTTTCTGAATAAGCGTTAATAATTTGTGGGTAGAGTTTTGAAGAACTGTCATCGGTTTCATTAAGCAAAGGATTATTTGTGACTTTACTACTTGTGTCTTGACTAGTTTCTGTACTCGATTTAATATTTACATCACTTGTATTTACTATGTATTTGTTTTGTATTTCACTAATTTTGTCATACTTATTCTTTGGATTATCAGTGGTTGTCGTTGTATTATCTAGATTAAGTACCGCATTAAGTATCAAATCTATAAGTACACTATTATTTTGTAATACTGAAAATGTGTCATCTTTTGTATCATTTTGCCTAAACCTGTTATTAATTTCTTCTTCTATATTATCTTTTAGATCTTGAGTGTAGTTCTCGGGTGGCATCCAGTGGAATTCTGGGTCGTAGGCTATATCTGCATTTAAGACTAATTGCGACGTAGGTTTTCCTGTACCTAAACTAAGTATTATATTTTCTTCGTTGTCATCGTTGTCTCTCATGTTTGACTTAGTGTATTTAGCTATGGCTGGTCCTAGGACATGTTGGACGTAGTTTTTGAGCTTGGTGCATTTTTCTACAGTGTTGACGTCATTAGAGCTGCCCCATATTACAATGCCTGATGCTGCTGACTTGTACAGCATAGATAGTGCTGTGTTCAGATCAGTCTGTAAAAGAATAAAACACTTTATTAGTTTAGCGCTAAAATATTCAAATAATTCATTGTATTCATATTTCTATGAATAATACCTATAGTGAAGAATAATAAAATACGGTAAAAAATCCACATACGTTTTTAATTCGTCGGTCTTCCTATCACAAATAATTATAAGTCAATGCGTCAATGCTTGTATGTATGACTAATTATATAATACGAAGTTAATTTTGATGACAAATTGGGTAAATACTACAAAATATCAATTTAATTAGGAACTGACTCAAATAAGGAAACATTCGTCCAGCTTCACGTCATCGATAAAGAACGAGGCGATAGTACAAATTACCTACTACTTAGAATTAGATTAATAAGCGGAGCTAGACCAATAATTAATTTAAGACCTACTATATTTTTTCGGTGTCCCTAGTAACTGTTAAACTTTCGGTTATATTTTTTTTCCATTTTCACAGCAGGCTTATAGACCGAAGCGAAGCAAAAGTAATTGAAGTGATTCAATTCGATTTTACTTTTGTCTATCCATATGTTGATTTATCTAAAGGTAGCATTTTTCTACGAATTTCGACGAAACTTAGTACACAGGTTTTAAACATTAGATAATGGAGATTTTTCGTCGTCGGCAATTTTTGTTTGGCTTTCTGATTTTGTGTTTCCCTCAAATAGGGGGAAATATGCTGTCGCGCTATTTATCAGACGATTGTGATAATATTTGGCAAGATTGTTTGATTCGGGCGGTGGGGACCCGTCGCCCTCACCTGTCTCACTCCCCCTTTGTCGTCTACCCCCGCGCCCCTGTACCCGCGCAGGCGAGGACTGAGTGAAGCGGTCGGACTATCGGTCATCAATATGAAAACAAAAACGTCCAAGTCGGTCAAGAACCAGGCTTATGAAAATTCAGTTACAGAGATGTGTCGCGAGGTCTACTGTTCGAAGCATTACTAGTTACTGGTACATTATTACACCATTATCCACGTTTCAGCAATAGCGTCGGTTGTGTTAGGTTTTGTTGAGTGATATGTTGATGTGTGATGTAGCTATTTCGAGACTGTCTCAGGTGGTAACGAGGCGTTTTCTCACTGTCATTTTGTTATTTTTACACTGATGTGATTTTTACGTGCTCTTAGTCGATACGGAAAAAGAAACAGAAGTTTATACAATTTGTAGTTATACGTAGCTTAAGACATTTTCATACCGAAACTTCAGACCGGTAGTATTTTGGTTAAGAAACATATTATCGTAAGGAAATCTACGTAATATTGCATGTGTAGAAAAAAAATTGATCGCGTATCTACCAACCCACAGAGTCCTGTAATTGTAATCTTTTATATGGTTGCATTTCCTTCTTGGTGGAAACAGCTCAGCCAAAAGCTTTTATCATCGTAAGATTAACAAAAATAGGTACAAATAGCAACGCGCCTCGATACCGGAACCAGAAGTAAGGCAGGATCTGAAGCTGCTTGTTGTTTTGAGCACAGCGCCCCGCTTCCCGCATTCTTCCGTGGATGAGAGAAGCGATCTGCGACGTGCTGAGCAATGAGCGTACCGACGTAATGAGCTGTACACTGACGGGTAAAGAGCTGTGGAGTCTTGCCACAGCCAAATCCATCCATATTATCCATGGTTTTACCTAGGTACCCGGCGTCTTCCTGGATCAGAGTTGCGATGTACTGAGCTGAAATGAGCTGTACTTACGACAGGTACAGAGCTGCGGAGTCTTGCCACAACCAGTTCCATCCCTATTATCCGTAGTTTTAAATACCTCGATCAAAAACCCGGCGTCTTCCTGGATCAGAGAAGCGAGCTGCGACCTACTGAGCTAAACTGAGCTGTATACTGATGGTTATCGAGCCGTCATGTCACGTGATGAACAGGCAGAAAACCATTAAAGTTCTAATTTCGATTTCATTTTAAGTAGTATTATATTTTCCACAGTTTTACCTCAGTCAAAAATCCAGCATCTCGATACCGGAACCAGAAGTAAGGCAGAATCTGAAGCTGCTTATTGCTTTGAGCACAGCGCCCCGCCTCGCGCATCCTCCCGCGGATCAGGGAGGCGAGCTGAGACGTGCTGAGCTGGACTGAGCTGTACACTGACGGGTACAGAGCCGTGGAGTCTTGCCACAGCCAGCGGATTCTGGAAGTCGGAAACATATCTACTTAGAAAAATTAATAAGTTGTAGTACTTGTAGTTTAAGTCAGAGTTTCTAAGCCGTCAGCATACAGTTGTAAATGCCACCTTTCCGAAAACTCACTGTATTAGTGGCGTCCTGCTATTGCTGCATTCAGTGACAGGTAAGGAACACCAACACGTCTTTACGCACGTAGGAGAGGACGTAGACGCAAGAGCTTCTTAGAGGACAAACAATCATACCAATAGTTACGGCACTGACTGGCTGACATTTTTCTTAGGCGTATCATCCAAGCAAGGCTTATGTACACGTATCATTGCTGATGAAAAAGTGACTGTATGGTGAGAGCATTTACTGATCATATTTCTTGGGCCAACTACGCATGGCTTATCTATGGGTGCTGCGAACCGAAACTTTTGGAGCAAAATCAACCTTTTGCTTAGGGTGTGTCGAAGGAAAATTTTACCACTATGTATAGTAGTAAAATTTTCCTTCGACACACCATCTGCACACGTAGACGCAGCAGCTTGTTGGGGAAAAAGCAACTATATGCTTAGGTTATTTACTGGTCATTATCCTTGGGCACGCCGTCAGCACACCGTTCCACCAAGTTATTGCTGGCCATGTTGAAGCAGTATTGGAAACCGTAGAAGCCCCACCGCGCGCCGTGGCGTAGTTTTTGAAGGAAAACCAACCGTATAGTTAGAGTACTCACTGGTCATTTTCCTTGGGCACGCCGTCAGCACACCGCTCCACCAGGTTATTGCTGGCCATGTTGAAGCAGTATGGGAACCCGTAGAAGCCCCACCGCGCGCCGGGGCGGAGTTTCTTGGCCACCGCCAGGGTGCTCTCCATGTAAGTCCGGGCAGCTGCTTCGAAACGACGCTGGGCCTGGAATTACAGGTAATTTCTTAGGTAAAAAAGGTCGAATTTCATGATCAGTTTATTTTATTCCAGTGCAAGATAAATATTTCCTCTTTTGCCATTTTAAAAACTTTTTTTAGCAAATTGTATCGAACATTAGAGCAACAAAATTAGCTCTTTCATACAAAGTTCATTGGCTCACGACAAAATGTATGCAGCAGTAGAGCTTTTCATGATTTAGGGGTTGGTCACTTATATAGCAGACGTTGTTCTGCTGTTGGAGCTAAAGCTACCTATAGACCTCTTATAAGACCAACTGTAAATTTACAAGTGGCTTGCATTCAGGGCAATTGTAAGGTCTTAATAAGGTTATACTGGATTATCAGCTTACCCTGTACCAAGTAGAAAGGGAATGATAAGGCTATCATCACGAACAACTTTAACTATGGGACCAACCCGAAAGTCGAGAAAAAAATCTGTTCCATACAAAATTGCAACTCGGAATCGACAAAATGTATGAAAGAGCTGATTTTTTTCTCGAATTCTGAGTTAGCTCTGTTGTTCATAATGTCTTAATCACCCCCTTTCGGCTTAGTACACCAGTTCTGGATAACCCTGTATATCCACATAGTGAGCCGTCGCCTTGCTAGTTGCTATATGCTCGTAAGTCGTATGCTAAAAATAAATGAACTGTAATAATTTATAACAACGGAACAATAAACCAATAACAAACACTCAAGAAAACCACATGCGACCAATCTCTGCACGCAGACAATATTATAATTACAAATAATACAATAAATTAAAACTAATATTGACACGAGGCATAAACAACAAACCACTGGAACGTGTTCCATCTGTGTGTATTTGCAGTGTTTGTTTTACTAGATTGCAACGCCACTGTTAAGGCGGTGATTTCCCCAGCCTTATCTTCAGCATTTTATAGCATAGTTTCAGCATATTTAGCATTTATCAACGTTTATATACGCCGAATCGGCTGTGATATTAGCTACAAGCTGCGGATAACCCATTCCTGACTGAAATTCGCTTTACTGCTGTGCAAGAATTGGGTTATATGCAGCTTGTAGCTAACATCACAGTGTTGGCGATCTCTTTATTGTATTTTAATGTAAATACTTTTCCGTAAACTTTGTTTTTTTATGCTATTTTTGAACAAGTAGAATGTTTTAGTTTTCTTTTGTTCTTCCTGTCTTCACTTCTGCTTTACATTCAATAGGGTAAAACTATACAATACGCCCCACTTTTTTTTAAATATCGATAAAACCTTATTAATAAAGCATTTGCTAAATTTTGTGACGTTAAATTAAAAAGCAATAATTTATGAATGATTTGACATAATTATTTGGCGTTTTTGAATGATCAGTTAAATACAATGATGGTATTTTGAAAACCTTGAGTGGGGCGTTTTGTATTGACATTGCTTGACAAGATGCCTCACTTGTATTACAAAATGCCCCAGTGTAACAGAACAAATAAATCTTGAATAATAACATATTTTATTGTTCATTTATATATTTTATTTTATAGTTTAGCTAAATATCCACTTTATAATTTATTATTAATCTATTATAAATAAATTATTAATATTTCAGAAGTTAGTTTAACAGAGATCAACTTGAAAATCACACATTTCTAACTTATCTTATTCTATAAATCTACTCTATTTCTTCTTTAATTTTTTTTCTCTTTTAGCTTTTTTTCCACAGCTATTACATAGCGGTTTATACATTCTACAGAAATCGTGCAGCCAAAAAGTGCACGAAGAGTACTTTATCCTCTCTTGATGTTGTTTTAAAATATTTTTCCGTGCATTTTACACATTTATTCTCTTCGCCCTCTGCAGATATCTTTTTATCAGAACTCTTTTGCTTCTTTTCTTCTTCACTATTGCCATCCGATGATAAAAAATTAGGTTTTTTTTGTTTAGTTTTTTATTTGCTGGCTTTTTTCTTTTCACATCTTGTTAAACTTTTTTTCTTTTTATATTTTTTTTGAAAGGTTTACTTTTTTGTTGGTTTTTTTATTTTTTCTATTAGTTTTCGTTTTTGAATATTTTATGGTGATGTCAGCATCACCACTTTTAGTTCTTTTTTTAAATTCATTTCTGGGTAGTTTTGACACAGGATGGATTTTGGCCAAAACTTTTGTTATTATCTGTTCAGGGGTCTTAGAAATAGATAGTTGTGTCCACGTTTTTGAGGTGATGCTTGTGTTGGCGGTGCCGGAAGAGACAATAGCTAATCTGATGATTTTTCCAAAATATCTATCAATGTTACCACCACAACAATCATATATTGTTGCTATTAACTATTTTTTAACGTGTCTAAAGGTCTGACAAAATGGGAGCTCTTATTTTATTTATTTCCTAAGTTTCTTCTATGAGTCTGATAGTTTCTACGTTTTGTTTATCCGAAAAAAGGAAGAAATACGTATTAATTTTAGACACCAAAATTGAGGCGTATTACCCCTTGATAACTGGGGCATCTTGCCAATATCTAATCACAAAATGCCCCACCTCAAAAACTGGCACCATTAAACGTAAATAGTTGTAGCGTGTTAGCCAATTCGTAGGATATTTATCAGAGATTTTGTATTTTTCATTATAATTTTGAAAATAAAAACAGCAAATTAGATTTGAAAATTTGTATGGTACTCGCCACAATATGGTTCAAGGACTGATTTACTGATTTTATCACTATTTCAAAAATAAATGCAAAAATCACATGCTTTCATCAGAAAAGTTGAACAAGTACTGGCGGCCATGCATGTGTGCCTTTGTGTGTCGCCTATCTGGATCTGTGTGAGTGTGAGAGCGGTGGGGCGTCTTGTCCGCTGGGGCGTATTGTATAGTTTTACCCTACAGTGATGGTGTCTTAAATTTGTGCGCTCTTTTAATTTTATTAGCTTCAGTTATTGTCCTCTACAACAGACGTCAAGAAGTTCGATTTGTTCTATACGAAAAACCATTATACGTGTAGTGTTGATGAAGCGTTTATTTTTTAAAGATAATAGTTACATACATTGGGTCGATGAAGCGTTTATTTTCAATTTAGCGAAAAGTTGTTTCTCTGTGATAAATAAATGGTATAATAGGACGCAGTAGTCGCATAAAAATTGTTTCTTTGTTTTGAGCATATCTAAAAAACTTTTAGTAGGTACGTAATAAGGGAATATGGGAATAGTTTATTTTCCAAAAGAAAATATTGAGTTTAAACTAATACTTACACGAAATAAATTAAAAGAAGCCACAGAAAGTAGTACTTCTACTACGAGTAGTTCTAAGACGTTTTTTTCTAGGGAAAGTCATTTGTGGATACCACTGCGCCTAGAAGGCTGACATTGGGTGGGAATTGGGCCAAAATATATATTTATATAAAAATAAATCGCTATTTCAAAAGAAATACCTAGTAAAATTTCGAAAAAAATCGAAAGAAAAAAAATAAGAAAATTATGTGAAAAATAATAAATAAGTACATCAATTTCATTTTCCCATACAAAATGTTCCTATGTGTAAAAGTTGCCGTTTCTTGTCGTTGGTGGCGCTCAACGCCATTGAAATTAGTGTAACAGATGAAGGTGATAAGAAGTTCACCGGGTCAGCTGGTATAAAATAAATATCTAGGAAACATATTGCTTTTTCCGGCGCTACTATATTCTTTAAGAAATAATTTTCCAGTGGCGCTTAATTTATTTCATTTAATTTGTTTTTTATTTCGAATACATTGTGACACAAGTATTTGGCATGTGTTCGCCTTAAATCGGCCACAGTATGCGGAACAGTTTGCCCCACATAACTAGATTGCAGCGACTGATTGCACTTGTTACTATCTTCATTAAGATGTCTATTCGTATTTTAGGACTGATGACTATTACATCATACTAGTCTATTAGGGTAGGTATAGTTAGGAATTCGGTCGCGGCAAAGGTTGAGATAGTCTTGCAGGGAATATTATATAATATTTCAATCGTTTTCTATTGACGCATTAAATCTTTCATCATGATCATTATCATGACATGCACTGCTGAATATAGGCTTCCCATATGGATTTCCAATAAGCTCGGTTGGCAGCGGCCTGTGTCCAGCGCGTGCCTGCGGTCTTAATTATATCGTAGGTCCATCTTATCGGTGGACGTCCTACGCTGCGCTTACCGGTGCGCGATCTCCATTCGAAAACTTTTATAGCCATCTGTTCTCCGAACTATGTGCCCAGACTGCTGCCATTTCAACTTGCTAATACGCTGGGCTAAGTGTTGATAAGTCATTTATTGAAAGTAGTTTGTAGGTTTGCTATTTACTCGTAGGTAGGTAGGCCTTTTGTTTCTTTCAGTTTTTTAGGGGGCTTTCATACTGTACGGAACCCTTCGTGCGCGAGTCCGGCTCGCACTTGGCCGTTTATTTGCAAATGCCTGAAGGCCTTTGACATTGTTAAATAGTTTGATCAACTCTAGTCTAAAATGTAACGTGCCAATGGGGCCACGGTAGAGCTTTCGTAATTTTGTATTATGTTGTACACATACGAGTACACTTAGTGGCAATAAATAAATCATGAAATTATGATCTTTTGAGTTTAGTGACTTAGTGCCAAGTTATGAAATAGATGTGAAATTGTCAAGTCATTGTATTTTAAAATCAATAGCGTTATTTGACCTTTCCTATTTTTGCTCGTAACGTTATTTGAAGACTATAACTATCGGTCTGGGGATAGTTTTTAGGTACCTCAAAGGAAAAAATAAACGGAACCCTTATAGAATCACTTTGTTGTCCGTCTGCCCGTACGAGTATGTCAAGACTCTTTGATGATTTGATCTGGAACGCATAAGGATATCGAGTTGAAATTTAAACTATATACGTATACCTATGGTCTGTTGCAGTTGTGTAAAAGAAAAACTTCTCAGTTATCGTATAAAAAGGTTAGAGTCGTTTTTTACCGTCGTTATAAACGATTACAGACATACGATCTGGTGACTGCAGCCGAACTCCCCAGACAGCTGTAAAAGCTTAATCACTGCTTTTCAGTCTTTGTTTATAGCAAATGAGTGGTGACGGTGGTGGGTGACGTCACTCCATCCGCGGCGGTTGCCCAACGCTATCTGCCCTTATCTGTCGCAAGTAGGCCGCCGCCCCACTTGGCTGCTCTGCTTTATGGCGAGATGGCAAACAGATGCTCAAGCTTGGGTACTTTGACGCTTCCATAACGAAACTAATCGAGCTAGGCTAGTGGGAGAACGCTAGAATTAGAATTTAGAGGTGGGTTCTAATCGCATTCCCTTACTATAAAATTATACATATGTTTTGCCATCGGCGTCCTACAAGGGAGCATTCTAGCTCCTACTCAGTTTACTATTTATATGGATGAAATCTTTGGGCTTAAAATTCCAAACTGTGAGCTCGTCTGCTACGCCGATGACACTGCAGCCATTTTCCATGGAAAATGGGTCTCTGCAACTAGAAACGCAGAAAAGGGTATTTCAGTCCTGTCCCGATGGTTTGACATAAATATCGTTACCTTGAATGTCAAAAAGTCAAACTTTATTGACTTTCACAAGAGCTTTCACATCACAACAGCTACGTTATAGTTAACTACACCGGGTTGTGTACAGACTTTCATACCTTTTCGAAATTAAGGATCGTTCAAGGAAGTTTTTGGATGGGTGACCGCGGGAGTCATTTACAATCAAACGCTACCATGGCTCGGATGACGCTTTAAGTTGTAGGCCCCGGTTGTATTAACCGTTTAGCTATGTCAGAGGCCTTCAGGCGGCTTAAGAACTCTGACCCGGTCACTCAGCCTATACGAACTTACTTTTACTTAATACCTTTGATTATGAAATCGTCAATATGGTAGTGTGCTAGACAAAATGCACTGGTTTGATGAAGGAAAATCACCATGAGGCAAACTGAATACGTCCGGAGAAGAAATTTTACTGTTGGTGTTAGTATTCTACCTTCAGGCCCATGGACTAAGGAGATGGATGTGGTCCGATCGTTCATTAAGTAAGTTCGTATAGGCCAGGTGGCTAGCCCTGGTTAAAAGATAAATTACCTTTTCACCACTGTGACCCATTGAAAAGGAAATAATAGTATGGATTGACATTGGTAGCTGATATTATAAAACGAATTTATTCTTTTGCCTTGCTAGAGGTGCAAGAAATTAAGATATAAGTACCTACTTTTGAGCTTGCAGATCTTCTGGACTCAATGAGTGCGTTAAGAGCATTTTTTTAAAATAATCTATTCTCACCTCCTCCTTGATCCAGGCTTCCTTCCACCACCAGTGCAGCTTGATCTCGAAGGGCACATCCTTGTAAAGCTGCAGACAAAGTAATCTAGAACTGTTCTGTTCCACCTTTCCACCTGTATCCTGCTGTTCCACTTATGCTCCTAGATCTATATTTCTACCATCAGTGTAGTTTTCTCTATATCCTGAAGTCTGTTAGAATACTCGAACTGTTCTGTTCAACTGTGATACTAAATCTTTACCTTCTCTTTGATTTCTCATCTTCTCCTCTTCCTTTCATTGACAGCGAAGCTTCCTCTCTATTCTGAAGTCTGTTGGAATACTCGTTCAAAAATACCTAAGTCTGTATTTGTTCTACGTTCTCTCACCTCCTCCTTGATCCAGGCTTCCTTCCACCACCAGTGCAGCTTGCGCTCGATCTCAAAGGACACGTCCTTGTATGGCTGGAGCACGCCGAAGTTCTGCCGGAACTGCGGCCGCCATGACTCGAAGTCTATTATCCCTACACCTGGAACCACACAGGATAACTACTCAGATTTCAAGTGTAGCTGTAGCTTTACACAAAATCTGAATATCGTTCTTTCTGTTGATGTAGAGTGGGCAAAAGTACCTACGCAAAAAATCATTATACAGGGTTATTTGTAATCAATTAGCATCCTTTTAGGGGCTTATCCTGTAGGTACATCAAAACTAACAAGTTTTGTTCTACGGCTTATGTCAAAATTAAAAAAAAAAAGCTGTTCCATACATTTTGTTGAGGGTAAACGACATTTTTCTATGGAAAAGCAAATTTTTTTGAGAATTAATAAAAGTCGTAGAACAAAAGTTGTTAGTTTTGATGTACAGAATAAGCCCCTAAAAGGATGCTAATTGATTAGAAATAACCTTGTATACTCGTATTCTGTGTGTGTGGGTGTGTGTTTTCTATTTGTGGTCTGATTTACGTGCATCTTTTTCCAATGAAGTATGAGTAGAATTGTATAACAGTTCATTAGGATCTGAAACTGGGCAGCTTTACCTTTTGTTATGTAGAGAGCTATCAAACATATTGATGAATGATGGAGTTTATTTATTGCGCCAACTTTTGTATAGCAGAAAATCTTTACTCATAAATCAGCTCGATTCAAACAATTAAGCTCTGCGGTAATGTAAACATTACCGCAGATTTGAAATGGGAAGAGCATTTATATCTATGATAGACAAACGGGCTAACTCATTTGTTTATGTAATACGCAAATCCTTTCAGACAGTCACAATGGATGTTTTATAGAAATTTACAAAACCTATATAAGGCCTCTGCTAGAGTATGGGTTCCAGAAGTGGAGTCTTCACTTTAAGAAAGATATTGATTTGCTTGAAAGTGCACAAAGAAAAGCCACTAGGATTCCATATGCTCTGCGCCGCAAAACCTATGAAGAAAGGTTAAAAGTTATTCGTCTCACGACCCTCGAAAAATGATGATTGCGTGGAGACCTGATTAGACCTTCAAAATTCTAAATGGCTTCTATAATCTTCCGAATATTCACAACATGTACTTGTACCTACACCTTGAAGGAAACTATGCGCGATAGCAGACGCCATAAATTTCTTTTACAGCCTACGCCATCACAAAACAACACTGCACACCACATCCTCTGTAATAGAGTTGTCTGCAATTGGAATAGGTTGCCTGAGGATGTCATCTCAGCAAGAACTATAAACACATTTAAGAATAGACTGGACCTTTGGATAGAGAAGGAAAAATATTACTTGACAGATAAATACTAATTTTATTCGACTCTGCTTGATATAGGCACATCAATATACACTGCTCGCCACATAAATAAATAAACTAAAATAACTTGATTTTAGTCTGAGTTTAAGTCGGTTAGTATTCAAAGTCAAATTCATCTAAATCTCTTTTTTTTAAATCCATGATAACTAAAATTTTACAAAGTGAACCGATGACTTCACTAAGACTGCAGGATTACGCTGAATGCAAGCCTTGCGGCTTATTAGAGATCCATACAGGAGGCGTACCTATGTCCAGCAGTGGACGTCTTATTCCTAATGGATGGATGAATGGAAACTTGTATTTCGATTTGGTTTTGATAAACACAAACAAATTGCAGTAGGCTATTTCTGAAATCTGAGTCATAAAAACAACTAAACACTTCACGCTTGGAGGTACTTTTTAAGATGCAATCTGCAACCCATCAAATTGTTGTATGATAACAGTATCTCATTTTATTTTATTACAATTGGTTCGGTAACAGACATTAAGCTTATAACTATGTTACAATTTAAATTTTAGCCAAACTTTCTAAACCTAATGTCCAATGATAACCGTACACAGCTTATATTTAGTGGACAAGTGAATAAAAGAAAAAAAAAAGTTACATAAACAATAATAGATTAATACATAAACAAAAAGAGTAGTACAAAAACAAAACTAAAATCATAAATTATTTGATTGAATTAACAATTGACAATTTATAGGCATAAAAACTACGTGAGAAAATGTCTACAGGGACACTCAAATGGTTGTAAGCGCGGCACATCCTACTCACAGGGCTGTTTCGAGACACATTATTTAGGGCCGCTGGTACATTAAACAACTGGAATTTACGAACAGAACGAGAGGGAACTTTAAAATCGACTTTCTTAAGCAATTCTCTCATAAAGTCAGACTTTCTATCTCTCTTTGTTCGATCAAGTCGATCACCTCCAGATCGTTTTCTTCTGAAGGTGTCCGGTTCTTAGCCCTGTTTTGAAGCTGTTTTCAATGAATCACTGAATTTACTAAGCAGTGATGCATGTGGTTCTGGGTAAACACATAAATCGATTAGGATCCAGGATCTCTTTGTGCCGAAGACTGTTTGAAATATTAAATCTGCATTGTAAATCGAAATGGTTTAAAGGTCAAAATATTTAGACTGTGATAATAGAGAAAATATATATTTCAGGGCGTCGTTCGTTCTTTGTGTCCTGTGTTTATGGGAATAAATCTGAGACCAAGCGCTGTGGTGGAACATTTCATGGTTTTTAGTGGTTATACCAACCGGCGGAAACTCCCACATACCCAATGCCTGCCCGGAGGCACGGTGGTGCCCATAAAGGATTTTCCCTGGTCAGAAAAGGGAAGGGAATAAATATGACAGGAATTAATCAACAAATGAAATCATTCGATTTCGGTAATTCGATAAATTGTTATGGATTTAAACCACCTAGATTTTAGATTAGATCTAGGTCTATTGACTAGTCTAGTAAGTCTAGTCCTCTAGTCTTACGTGTCTAAAGATTCAGTGTCCTAGACTTTCAGATTTCTTATTTGGATGTCCTGTTTAGGTATTATCCTCCAAAGCTTCGCTCCTCTCTTAGTAATGATTTAGAGAGAGTAGCTTTAATTTTATCTTTTGTCTTTAGTATTACGATCAACATTTACTATGAGAACAAATCTGAAATTTTTAATAAGATCTGCAGGTTTTTTATGTTTTGTTAGAGTCAATGACATGTATCTGAAATTTTGAGTTTTGCTAAGAAAATATTATAATAACTGTTTGGCCATGGTAAATTTGTTCATATGGGAGTAAAATCTTGTCCTTGAATATTTCCGTCCCGACAAACACCATAGACACGGTATTTACCTGTGTAATTGTTTGTGTAAATAAAACAAATGGTAATAAATTTTGCAACATTCCTTAGCTACTATGTACAAAATGCGGGCGGCCCTGTCCTACTGATATTGAACTAGGCTGTCTGTCTAGATTATTTATTTGTTTACGCTATGTGGGATGTTAGCCTCCTATCTAGTGCGTAGATTGAGAGTAAATTCAGTAAAAATATTCTAGAGTTTTATTTTTTAACACGCTTTTATTAGGTCGACGTTTAAGCTATGTAATGGAATCTAAGGTAACTAATTTAACCATCTTCCAAGGGTCGTAGCGTAATGAGAATTGGTCGTTGTATGTAGTTCTGATGACGATACAATAATATGGTACTGTCGAACTGATCTGATGATGGAGCCGGAAGATATGAACTGGAACTTCATGATGGAAAATCGTATCATAGCTGTTTTGGATTTCTTAGAAATGTCTTGTAATGAACTTTGACTACGATTAGGTTTCAAGGTCAGATGATAAAGCCGGAAGATAGGCACTGGCATTCCATGATGGAATGTCGTATCATAGTCGTGTTTGCTCTAGTGAGAAAGGCCAGGTAAAGCGTGTTATTCTAGTGTTTTTTTAAACTAATAATAAACAATTGAATGACTAAATGAACATGTCATGGACCTTCTCAGTTCTCACCTCTGGTCAGTCTTATTACTCTACAGTCTTCTGAGGTGTGCGGCAAATTAGAGCGATGAAATTATCACCCTGAAGACGTGGTTGGCGATAAGTGATTTACCATAAATCTCTAATGGTGCCTAAAGCATACTTAGCTCTAATCTGCTGGCCATAGGTATTGCCCGGTTGTGCATGGGTGCAAATAAATTTAAATTTTATCGACATTTACAGATTTCCTTCACCAAAAAGCAAGTCGTAAAAAATCGTAGAGTAAATTTTGTAAAAGTAAGTCATTGATAACAGACTGATATTTTAACGCTTTTTAACGGGCAAAAGTGCCTTTATTAAATACAATAAGATACAATACTACTTTATATGCTAAAACTACCTACACTACTAGGTACTACATAGAAAGCAATTGGATCATCCACAGACCCTTGAAGGTCTAAAGATAAACCAAATGCTCAAGCCCACTGCCAGTTGGCAGCGTGCCCAGCATGCTGGCAGCATTGCCACGCTGAATGGCAATGCTTATACGTTGGGCCAAATAAACACCAGCATTTTGGTCACGCGTCGCGTCCACCAGACGCTCAGAAAGAATTTTGAAAACAAGACGAGCTCCCGGCCCCCACGGACCCAAAGTCTCAACTCCAAATGGCTCAAATATGTAACCACTACCGACCGAGGTTAGCATATTTGCGCCGCTTGATATTTTCACAATTCTAAGTCGATCGATCTACCGTACTAAGTGATCAAGTATATTTGTTTTTTTTTTTATTAAATCATGTTATAGTATCATCCTAACAATAAATTGTCCCTGACGCTTTGTTCTAATTGTATCGCATAATAAACTAATTACTGTCTATGAAAGAGCATCACATGGGTGTAATATGTTCGATAGCCTCACTCCTGGATTTTTATAAAAAAAATACTATTGTAGGTATTGGTATTTTTATTAATCCACTACTCACAAAGGGCGATTTGACCATATACATCACGCAGACCCAGTGCGGGTGTGTGTGTTTGTTATATGTGTATATTCATCATTTTGTTTTTTTTTTCACTAATATTTTACAATTTAGAAGTCAAAGAGTGTCCAGGCCATATACTCGTATAGGCTACTTTCTTTGATTATTTACTTGTAAATAATCAAAGGCTACTTTATATGACTGCCTCGGTGGCTCAGTGGTTAGTGACCCTAACTTCTGGATCAAAGAGGCGTGGGTTCGATCCCCACCCAGGGCAAATATTTATGTGATGAACACAAATGTTTGCTCTGTGTCTGGGTGTTATTTAGTTACTATCTATATAAGTATGTATTTAAAAATATGTATATGTAGTATATCAGTCTCTGGCAGCCATATCACCAGCTTTGCTTAGTTTAGGGTCAGAGACCGTGTGTAAGATGTCCCAAAAATATTTATATTTATATATCCCGGAAAAAATAAGAATTTTTTTGGGAAACCGCGGGTTAAGCGAGAACCTAATTTATATTTATTTTCTTTACGGCTTGAGTTTTACCTGATCTATTCTAAGTGCAAGACTAATTGATGATACAAATTTGATTAGAGAGGTAACGCATACGCAATAATGCGGTACTAACGCTTAACCAGTAGTTAGAACTGATTAAACACCTCGTAGCGATAATTAAAACAACGTAATCGTGCAAATATTACACGAGTATTAGCAATATTAAGAGCGGTTTTGCTTCACTGCAGTCCGACATACGTTCCAAATAACTTACTAGTAGTTCTCCGAACAGTAGACATCGCGGCCGAGACACCTCTTTAACTGAAACTTTATAAGTCTATATCACGACTCGCTTTTGACCGGTTTAGTTCGTAATTACAAATCTTGTTGGGATTTAGACAGGTACTCAACTTTGCCAAATATTATAGAAATCGGATGATAAAAAATAGCACGACAACAAATTTCCCCCATTTTTGAGCTTAATCAAAAATCGCTGACCAAAAAATTCCGTTAAAATAGGTATAGAACCTGTGTACCTTTAAAGTTTAAAGGTACACAGGTTTAAAGTTTAAACTTTCGCTATTTGAACACATTGTTATATCTCTTCGAAACTTGGTAGGTACACAGGTTGTTATTTTATACTACGGGACTAATCGCGCACTAAAATTACGAGATAAATAAATACCTCCTCATCCCGACGTTTCGGCCGAGTTGCATCGACCGTGGTCACGGGGACGACGGGTGTCTACCCGTGACCACGGTCGATGCAACTCAGCCGAAACGTCGGGATGAGGAGGTATTTATTTATCTCGTAATTTTAGTGCGCGATTAGTCCCGTAGTATTAAAAAATAACAACCTGTGTACCTACCAAGTTTCGAAGAGATTCGTTAAAAATGCGACCTGTAGAGAAAAATCAACTTCCGGACAGAAGAAAGCAAAATCGTCGAGTTAAAACGACCTCTGTCGCTTCGTTTGCTTCGGTCAATTATTACGGAAGCTGGGTTTTTTTTTTTTTTTTAATTCTATTTTTCCCCTGACGTCACTGTGAAGTTATGATTTAGCCTTATGCTTTTAAATTATCAGCGTGTTTTCTTTGAATGAGTATACTTATGAGTCATTCGACTCATACGGGAGCTGGGATTTGAACCAACGACCACAGGATTCTAGTTCAAATTCAATTCAAAGTTATCTGTTTTTTTGTTAGCTGCGGTAGGAATCTTGTGCTGGAAATTTTAATTTTTTTAATTTAATCATGTTTAATATATTTTAGTTCAACAAATTACCGAGTTGCCGCTTCTATGAAGTCTTATTGGTTATCATGTATTAGAAAAAAATATATTATTACTTATACGTCTGATAGAATGATGATACGTAACAACAAGAAACACAAAACAAAAATACGTACCATTAAATTTTTTATCAGGAATACTGTGGTCTAACTCCTTTTCAAATGCTTCCAAATGCTTATCCAAGTTTCCCTCTTGCGGCACCCCGCCATTTCTAAATCTAATTTTCCCGCCAGATTCGTTTTTAAAAAGCGCGGGAAACAGCCCTGGATCATAGAGTATTGTGACTTTTTCTCCTTTAAAATGGTCCTTGTCGTTTTGTATTATTCCAAAGTCTTCGTATAGGTTTTCAAAGTGGACCTTTTTTGAAGCGCACTGTATGGTAGGGACGTTCCAATATACGGTGAAAGGCTTCTTCGTGTGTGCTTTTGGGGTGGTTTCCATCGGTGGGACATCTTGCATTTCTACTACGTAGTAACTGGAACAAAAAAAAACAACTTTTTAGCTATCCCAGTTCATGAGATATAATAGACAGACAGACGGATACACAGACGGACAGACGGACAGACGGACGGACAGTAGAGGCTTAGTAATAGGATCCTGTTTTTACCCTTTAGGTATGGAACACTAAAAAACAATGGGTTACTCTCCGTGAGTGCCGGCGGAAGTGAAAACTTGCTCCCTCCGTCTTACGAATTTTTGATCAGCTCACGTGTCCTGACTTCTGAGGCGGGCTTTATATTTTTCCCCCATCTTACAAAGTGCACAATGCCGCTAAATTTTTAAATTAAAAAATATAAAAAAAATTTTTACTTCAAAAATAGACAGGTAAATATTACTACTCCAAGTAACCAAACGCTATGGAGAGGGCTATACTCGGAGTCTCTTTGCGAGATAGAATCGGAAATACCTACGGATATTCATAAATGAACCAAAGTCGATATAGCCTAGGAAGTTAAAATGGCAATGGGTAAGTCGTTGAAGGTTACGGGTGCTTTGTTGTACCCAGTTTGGGGTATAGTGTATAAATGTAGAAGTTGTATAATTTGTATCTTGTGACAATAAATTATTTTGATTTTTTTTTGAAAGTATGGTCAATGGGATAAAGTATGTAGAGTGCTCGAATGGAGACCTCATACCAGCAGGCCACCGATTTAATGAAGGTTGCAGGAACAACCTGGATGGAATCTGTTTTCAACCGGTCTTATTGAAAATCCACTGATTATGCCTATGTCCAGCTGTGCACGTCTTACAGCTGATGAATGGGTGAATAATTGTTTTATCTTTATTACGTAATCTGGGATTGCCTATACAAGGTTACTAGTAACAAATTAGAATCATTTTAAGGGCATATTCTGTACATCAACACAAACAACTTTTGTGCTACGACTTCTGAAAATTCGTTTTTATTTTATTCCATCCAAAATTATTAAAAATGAACATGACTGGTCTAAACATTATTAACTCTATGTAAAAAGCGCGCCGCCACCCGCGGGACTTGGACCTCAGAGGAAATACTGGTTAAATATGCAAACATGTGTAAATATTAGTTTTTTTTTTTTATTTAGTTTTTTTTTAGTTAGTTTAATTTTTTTTTTGGGATATTTATTGAGATTTGGGAAAAGTTATAGAACAAAAGTTATTTCGATGCCCTTTAAAAATTGCTAATTGATTGAGTACCAATAACCCTGTATTTACAGTGTTCCACTCCACGTTGTATTCAGCTCGTAAGTATGAGTAGCTACGTGTAGATATTTACATACCTATATCTGTATGTCCGTCTGATTTCCTAGATGTAAGATAGCGTTAGAGCGGTAATGACCACGTACTTATGTTTAATGTATGATAATAAACGTGATAGGTACTCCAAGGTCAGCTTTGTTTGGTTATTCAAGTATTTAGCGAGATTTTTTTAAATGCTAGCTCTACGATCTATTACTCGTTCAATAAGTATAATTTGCTACAAAATAAATTTTGGCTTACGAACTTATCCTTATAATAATATTAAAAATCCGAAAGCATATTTGTTGGTTTATTGGTACCTGTTCCTCTTTCACGCAGCAACGGAGCAACGGATTGACTTGATTTTGATTTGTGACTTGGCATGTGGACATAGTGTGAAAGATGGAAAGTGACATAGGTTACTTTTTATCCCGAATAAATAAATGGTTGCCATTGGATAGCAAAAATATCAGAAAATCATGAGGGCGAAGCCGCGGGCAAAAACTAGTTTACAAATAATTTAAAATTAAATTAGTATGGAAATGAGATTAAATAATTACTAAATGAAATATGTATTTTTAATATGAAAATATTTACTAACATAACTTAACTAACATAAAAATTCAATTCTTAACTTTTTATACCTATATAAATACACATATATCCTACCTATATTACTAAATAGGTAAGTGGTACTTAGTGCTAAGACTAGTATTTAATTTGGTTCAACTCCATACAAAATGTTTGGAAAACATAAAACATTTTGTTTTCTTATCATCAGCGACGCTCCCATTAGTAAAACTGATTCAAAATGTTGAATACCCACCACACCCAAGACAATCATACCTAGGGTATGATTGTAGTTATCACTAAGCACTAAGTAAGTATATAGGGTTACCCAGAACTGGCATATTAAGCTAAAAGGAGATGATTTAGACCATCATTTTATACTATAATAACGGGACCAAACTCATGTGTAGGGATAGTCGTAACGACTATTGTTTCAGTCGCATTCGGCGACCTTTCTCAAGTTGGCGAGTGCTAGCACGCGGAGCCGTCTCGCAATGCACTGAATGCGACCGAAACTATAGTCGTTACGACTATCCCCACACGTGAGTTTAGTCCCGTTATACTCGTATACCTATAGTATAAAATGTGTAAAAATAACGTAAATTTCCATAGTAAAATAGACCATCATTATCAATAACTTTTACTATAGGTCCAAGCCAAAAATCGAGAAAAAAAATCAGATGTATTTTATATTTATTTATTCTTTGTTTCAGACGGTCAAGTCCATATTACAAAAATATGAAACGTCTGATTTTTTATCATCATACATTTTGTCGGTTCCGAGTTGCATTTTGTATCCATGGAACAGCTGATTTCTTTTTCTCGAAATCCTGATTGACCCCATAGTAAAATTTGGTCGTAATGGTCTTAATCACCCCTTTACGGTTTAGTAGAGGGCAAGCAGATAACTCTGTATAAGCACATAATATTATAAGTTGTAGTGTAGCAAGCCTAGAGTTATTAGATAGGTAATTATAATACTTAAAATAATTTTACTATAATATTTACCTAACAACTTTTTATAAGTAAGTTCTTGGGTAGATGACATCAGACCCTTTGCTGGTCAGGCGTGGATGAGATTGGCCCAGGATAGGGAAGATTGGCTCATAAGAGAGGAGGCCTATATCCAGCAGTGGGTCGACACAGGCTGATGATGATGATGAAGTTCTTATATAGGCTTGGTCTGTCACATTTTTAATTTGTCAATCAATTATTTATTTATGTTGTTTTGTATTTTATTCAAATAGATATAAAATAGATATGTATTTTATTTATCGGTTTAAAATAAATATGGTTCGTGTATTATACCGAAGTTGGAAGCATAGGTGTTAGTGCTATCTAGTAAAGCTTAATCAGAATGGTAAGGAATTTATCAAATAACTGGGTCATGCATTGAAGCTGTATAATCATAAACATGAAGCATGTGGGTATAGTATAAAACATAGTATAAAACAAAGTCACTTCCCTATCTGTCTGTCCCTATGTATGCTTATATCTTTAAAACTACGCAACGGATTTTGATGCGATTTATTAAATAGATAGAGTGGTTCAAGAGGAAGGTTTATATGTATAATACATCTGTGCCAAGCGACCCGCCCTAGTTTTAATATAAGTTAACACCCAGAAGTAACGAAACATACTTCTTTACTTAAGTTACAGTGACATTTAGATTACTTTTTGTATTACATACCGAAGGTAGAAGTTGAAATATTTTCCCCTAACAACAAAGATAACAATTATTATTTTATATTACAAATAGGAATATTTAATTATTTACTTTCCACCCACATCTGACATTGACATTGTTATTACCCACTACCATCGTAACTCGACGGCGGTCAACGAACCGTGATGTAATCTTCAGAAGTGGGACGTAATCTGCGTGACAGGCAAAAAGTGCTCACTCAATATGCTCATACGTAGAGTTTTTTCAGTCACATAAGTTATAGTTTTGATAATCAATAGGCCTCATTCCCCATCACGCCAAATGGATGACATCCATTCGATGTTACGAGTTTGCGACTTCGTCGTTAGAAATGGCGACTTTTCTTTGGTATAGCGAGTGCTTTAGCGTCAAAAATAGTTTAGCAACTTATCTGATTACCTTCAAACTAAATCATTTGTGGATTTATCTCTATGTACATAGTACATTCTGGCCACCTATATCTTCAAACTATGTTTCTGTAAAAAAAAACTGGATATGTACGCACAGGCTCGCACATCGAGGGTTCCGTACAAATACATTGTTAAAATAATTAAAAACCTGTTTTAGGATGTGCTAATGAAGTTCTTTTATATGATACCTTACATGATACGATTTACTCACTTTGAATTTTGAACCCATATTTTGTGTATTTTGAGGCCCTATTTTTTTGATTTAAATAAAAATGTACGGTTTTCAAATTTATTCCTATATGTGTACTCTTACACAATGCTTCTCGCTAAATTTCATAGTTCTATGTCAACGGGAAGTACCCTGTAGGTTTTGATTTTTGTGAGTGTCGAAATATGCGGTTTTTTGCGACATAAATGGCTCTAACTTTTTTATACGATCACTGAGAAGTTTTTCTTTTACGCAACTGCAAGAGACTATAGATATACGTATACAGTTTAAATTTTAAGTCGATATCTTTACGCGTTCCCGAGATAAAAAGTCTTGACATGGTTCCGTTTTTTCCGTTTGAGTTACGGAACCCTCATGAAGTCTAAACTTAAATACCTACATGAAATTGGCAACATTAGCCACTTTCATTTGGATGTCATCCATTTGGCCTTATGGTGAATGGGGCCTGTAACGATAGCTGTACACGTAGGCTTATTGTAGATACCCAGTTCGTGCTACTCGCACTTTAGTTTTCTGTAAAGTCGGCTTACAAACGATAATTTTACGTCATAAGAAAACATTTCTGAATCCACAACTAAAACAAGCCAAACACTTAGGCCGATGGTGCCTCGCTATCGCTTGTTGCTCTCGCTTGCACGCTCGTCACAAGCGGAACTTGACTCTTTTTCGTGCATGCAGCCGGTGTTCTACGATTTATAAGACGTTATCACGGCAAAACTGTGGCGAGCATGTGCAATCTTCAAATCAGAAGTTGCGTCGTAAAATTCATACATTCATTCGAAAGTACTCAATAGTACGGGCATAGGGTTACAACCCACATGCTTCGTGTTTATATGGGGAGCGTTATCGGCAAGAGCAGTGTAGTGTAGACGTCCACCCACAAGGACGGATTACTTCATCAAGACTGGAAGAAAACGCCATGGGTGATAAGGCCGCCACTTTATAATCATATTTTTTGGCGTATATGTGTACTGTACTGTACCAACCTTTTTAATAGTCCACTGCAGGACGTAGGCCTACCCACGAAGGGTGATTGGGCCATATCCACCACGCTGACCCAGTGCGGGTTGGTGGATTCACATACGCCATCGAGATTCCTCTCAGGACGTACGCAGGTTGCCTCACGATGTTTTACTTCACCGAAAAGTTAGTAATGTGAAATTCCGTAAATAAATTCCAAAGAACTCATTGGTACGGGACCAGGGATTCGAACCCACGACCTCACGATTGTAAGGCGGGTGTCACTACCTCGACCACCACGGCTATTGTACAGACTAAGTAATTTACGGATAAAGTAGCTAATTTAAGTATATGTGTAATTATTGTTTATTTTCCATATTATGGTTGTAAATAAAAAGTTTTGTCTGTCTGTCTGGCTGCAGGATCGCGCTGGATGCAAGCAGCTATCAACCGGTCTTATTGGAGATCTATAGAGGAGTCCTATGTCCAGCAGTGGACGACCCATAGCTGAAACGACGACCGTATATTCTTTAGAGTGCAGTAACCTGACCCAATATTGGGATCGATACCAATATTATCAGGAATGTAAATATTTACAGTGAAGTCGCGCCGCGCCGCGGCGACGTTTTATGTTTATGTTACGAATTACATTTTATCTTGAACTCTTCGATACCAAGAACTGTTATTTCATTAGAATACCTATTCTTTTGAAGGTTCTGTGTATTTTAAAATAAAAGCCCTGTGGTTTTATACTCGGAGAACCTCGTACTTCAACTTTAGCAAAAATCATTTCAAGGACTTTGTAGATGAATACCGGGTGTTTCTCTCGTGATGGCCAAACGTTAGATATCTACTATTGGGTAAAACAAGAAATTAAAAAAAAAAATAAAACAATCGTCCCATACAAAATGTATGGGAATAGAGATTTTTGTGTCGAGAGTAAATTTTTTTTTGCTAGAAAACGTTGCTGTTTTAGTAAAAGTTATTCATAATGATATGATCACTAATACCTCTGAAAGCTCCTGCACTTTTGAAAGGAACAACTTGCAGGAATGACTTTGGATATTTTTTCAAAATTTCCTATCAGGCATTGAGTAGGTAAGTTCGTATGTGCCTGGTGACAATGTGTAGGATTATGACCTAGCTAAACGATTAACATAGCCCAGATCTACTTGCAACAATTTAACGTGTCACCACGGTATCGCATGCCACTCGCGGCCACCCATTCGAAGACTGACCAGGTCAAACATTGCTTGAACTTTGATGATTAATGAAATTATTTTTATCGTGCTTCACACACTAGGTGTATAGAAACTTTCTTTTTGTGATAAACATTTCAAAAATTGACACGTTCGCAGGATTTGAACCTGCATCCTCTGGGACTCCGGCCCAGATGCTTTGTCCAATTTAGCTAAAACGCTCTCTGCGAAGGCGCCGAATTAGTGAGTGTTTATCATTTTTACCAACTACTACATTGTTGGAAGCGCCATTTGTGAGAACTGCTTTGAACTCTTCATTCGGCTAACTTCACTAATTCGGTGTCTTTGCAGAGAGCGTTTTAGCTTAATTGGACAAAGCATCTGGGCCGGAGTCCCAGAGGATGCAGGTTCAAATCCTGCGAACGCGTCAATTTTTGAAATGTTTATCACAAAAAGAAACTTTGATGATCGCTAATCCGCTGGGCTATGTAACTTTGGTTCATCTGCAGATCTCTTCATTTCTGATTCGTTCTCTGATACGGCACACTGGGTGGCATGGGGTTAAAGTGGCAGTGAGAAGGGCACATAGGTCGAAGAACGGATGGCCGATGGGGCCGTAAATTTCTCGAATGGACCACGGACCAGCAAGCGCAGCGTAGGACGTTCACCGACTAGGTGGACTGACGATATAACAAAGATCGCTGGAACGCGTTGGGTGTAGGCTGCTTCAAATCGGCCTTATTGGAAATCTATGGGGGAGGCCTATGTCCAGCAGTTGACGTCCTACGGCTGATGAATGGATGGACGTAAGTAAGCTAAGATAGGTAGGCATTTAAGTAAGTAAAATCTTCACGGTCTCCCGAACTATACTTATAGGTCAGTGGTCACTCCGTCTGCTGGCCGCGATATAACTTTGATGATCGTTTAGATATATAGGTATTTATTATTTAAGTAGGCAAAGTTTCCACGGTCTCCCGAACTATATAGGTCAGTAGCTGTATAGTACATGGTATAGAGGTGCGGCACTCCGTCTGCCGACGCGGCCTTGGCCATGTTTGTAGGACAATAAAAACGAACACTGCTGATTTATCATGTTTTTGTTGGCCATGCGAGTCTTTTAGCGACTTCAGAAAAAAGGATATTTTTAACTGGGTTGTTTTTTCATAATGTGTTATTTATGTTTGTTACATCAGAACTTTGTTATTTGTAGACCTTGAAAGAAGAATTTAAAAAAATCCGAAATTTGTTAACACTGTATATGCTGAGGATATAAGTACAGTGTTATCTGCTTTCCCTATACATACTAAGCCGAAAGCGAGTGATTAAGACCATCACGAACTACTTTTACTATGGGCCTATAGGTCAACACGAAATTCAAGAAAAAATCAGCTGTTTCATACAATACTGCAAGTCGGAATGGACAAAATGTATGAGCCGTTTTTTTCTTCTCGAATTTCGTGTTGGCCCATAGTAAAATTTGTTCATAATGATGGTCTTAATCACCCCCTTTCGGTTTAGTTCAGGGCACGCAGATAACCCTGTATGAACGTATCCACAAAGGATGATTGAAACGAAAGGACTATAATAACCAGCGGGGCAATTCCGTTAGCCCATCTCTTTACTGAAGTGAAACGTTATGTTAGCCGATCTCGTTTTTCTGACAGTTCCGACAGCTCAAAACTGTCAGAAAAACGAGACAGGTTCAAGAACGGTTCACCTTAGTAACGAGATCGGTTGACAGAATTGCCCCGCAGGTGGTTATGGTGGGTAGGTGGCCAGCGAGGTCGCTGGCTTAGTGCAGGTTGGCAGATTCACATATATACACATACTTACTCCATTAAATTATATCTTTTAGATTTTGTGCAAAAAGAGAAGCGTCGTAAGCGAGGTCGCCCGTGTGCCATTTTACTAATTTTGTTACGTTGACAACACTGCGCTGTCTTTACTAGTACAACTAAAAGTGTTTCATACTTGGTTGATACTAATTCGGTTTTCATCACTACTCGCGTCTACCAAGTATAGTCGGTATTATGGCGTCTTATACTGTATAAAATTTAACTTAATCTCTGCGACAGCTGTCAGAAAAATCACGGCTATGAAGTCCTGAATTTCTTAATAGTACAGACAGTACCTGTCAATGTCTTACTTTATGGGCATGCCGATTAGTAATGGGTGACGAATAATCGTGACCACAGAGTTTTAGATAGAGTTTTATTTAAAATATCGATAGTTTATACTGACGACATTTTAAATAAAACTTAATTTATCATTAATTTTATTGAATATTTTAATATCATAACATTTTTTACATGTGTAATTAAATCAGACCCAATTATATGTTACATTAGCATCGATAATCGTGAAAAACGTCGATAAATACTGTCGTAACATTATTATGAGTATTTAATTAATATCACAACATTATTTACATGTGTACATTCTTGATCTTAAATAATAGTAAGTAAATAAAATCAAATTTCTCACCTACAACTACTCATTCGATTTCATTACAACATTGTTTGAAAATCTTTTTTTTCCACCACTATCCCAACTCTAAAAATGACAATCTTCTATGTCAATGTCACTGTCGCAGAGATCAAGTTAAATTTTATAGAGTATAGTTCACCGTTATGCCACGACTGTTCTCTTTTTGCACATGCTCTACAATCGCTACAAACAGCCTCTGTTATTTGTACATAATATCTTGTATTTCTTCACCAAGAAGTCAATGGTGTGTGAATAATAATTTTCAAAGATCTTACGAACAGGTTTGAGCTTAGCCATATAAGAGACCTTCAAGCGGCTTAAAAACTCTGACACCAGCCTATACGAACTGCTTATACGAACGCACATTCCTTAGGTATGCTTGTAAGGGTATTCTATCGCTCTTCATCTACATCAGCACGGTTCATGGCAATTGCTCCATTTCTTCGAAATCGATCATCGGAGATCTCGCCAGAATTCGATTGTATTATTTTACAGGTCGATTCTATAGACGACAGACGTATTCTAGGATATCACTGCATTCATCATTATGAGCAACTTTTGCTGTGGGTCATACACCAAAATCTCAAAAAAGAAACAGCTGTTTCGTATTTTTATCTAGAGTCGATAAAATTTTGGTATGAGCGGCGGAGTTTTTTAGTACTTGGACAACTTTGTTACTTTGTCTGTTGTACAAAACATTGTCCCATCTTTACACCCGTGGTAAAGTAATTTAATTTTTTGGTCGTAATAATAAATCATTACTATAATATTACCGCTCAGTACTAGCTTCTGCCCCGCCCCGCCCGCGTGATATTTTGATTTTTGTGCTAACCCATGTAATAGGAACCCTTTTATTTCAGCCAAAATAATTATTATGTCAAAATTTTGATTAATCAACCAAATACACTAAAAAGTTTAAATTCCGACGTCGAAATCATTCGTCCCGAAAATAACTTATTTCCCTTTTTAAACAAGATATGCGATACGATTCGAAAAAATACGAAACACGTGTTCAATCAATCTTGTTTAAGAATGTCTATGCCAAATTTCAAGTCAGTTGGTCCAAGGAATCGCGCTCTCCCATACAATCTTTGCCATGTAATTTCACCCACTTAGGGCTTGAATTTCGAAAAATCCGTTCTTAGTGAGCACTGAGCACCTATATCCTAAAAGGATCCCCCATGTAAATTTTGAGCCTCCTAGCACATGTAGTTTTTGAGATTTTGTGATAGGTGAGTCAGTGAATCACGATTTTATATATATAGATTAAGGATACTTTATTTATTTTCCTTTCCGATGCACAACAGGGATATCTATCATTTTATATGTCCAATAACGTTAATAACCGAATGCATCGCGTCATCGATTTAAAAATATACGAGCGATGTGCCGGGGAAGTAGAGTTAGTGATATGACCTTTACTAATTTATGGTGTCATATTTGTGGTTGAATAATTATAATTTTAGTACCTAGGTAATTCCCAATTCATCTAATTAGGGACGAAACATAGGTAACTTAGTAAGTTTCCTATTTTATGATTACAAATAATATAGTAGAATAAATATATTGATCTAAATATTGAGAAATGCGAAACGAAAGTTTTTTTTCTAAAGCATTTTTTGTGATTTTTTTTCCAAAATACCAGATAATTTTTGCAATATTATTATAAAAGTCTCTTTTGTAAACTATTATTGTGTGCTCTGTATTTTTTCCAAGTTTGTATCAGTAACAGTTACGCCTAACTGTGCGACGAAAAACATGACGTTTTACGGATTTTCGTCTTTGGGCAGCGCCTTAAGTTATTTAAAAATAATTATTGCTAAAAAAATATTTTTAAAAAACTTAAGGCGACTGACCGACTTCAACCGTGTACAGAATTCGCGAATATTTGCACCGATCGATGTAGCATTTTTCACATTATTGTTGATTTATCAAAAATGGCTCAGCCGATTTCGATAAAATTTAAATGGGACCAACTTAGAAGTAACAAAACACCTTTCTGAAAAGAAAACGCGCAAAAGCTACAACGAAATGTAAGGGAGACTTATTATTTTCAGCCTGCATTCTCCCACTGATAGGCCTAAGTCGAGCAGTGGCGAAGTATAGCTGAAATGGTTATGATGATTACCTACATTACGTACCTAATACATAGGTACCAATACCGAAACGACCTAGGATTACCGTGACCTAGGTTGATCTATACCTACGAGTAATATGCACAGCTGTAATGTACTCGTACATACCTAAATAATAGCTCTGATGAATGTCTTAACACTAAGTAGTGTAGCTATGCCAACGACTTTCAGATGATCGTTTTGACTCTTTCTAATTAGTTATTATTGATACAACTTATTATAGTAACCATTTATCACAAAATTATAATATTTCTGACAAAAATTGCAGTTTTCTTTTGTAATATTTAACATCATTATTATTGAACAATGGAACATAGACGAGTCTTTCAAATCTTTCGTCATCATCATTTCAGCCATAGATGTCCACTGCTGGACATAGGCCTCCCCTAATGATTTCCAATAAGACCGGTTGGTAGCGGCTTGCATCCAGCGCGATCCTGCGGTCCTAATAAAGTCATCCGTCCACCTTGTGGGTGGACGTCCTACGCTGCGCTTGCCGGTACGTGGTTTCCACTCGATAAATTTTCGACCCAATCGGTCATCAGTACTCTGCGCTATGTGCCCTGCCCATTGCCACTTCAACCTGTCAATCCGCTGGGCTATGTCGGTAACCTTGGTTCTTCTACGGATCCCCTCATTCCTGATTCGATCTCGCAGAGAGACTCCGAGCATAGCCCTCTCCATGGCTCGTTGGACTACTAGGAGCTTACTAATAACGCCCATAGTGAGAGACCACGTTTCTATGCCATAAATAGTAGTCATAAAAATTAAATATGAAAACATCCTAAATAATCGTTAAAATCGGTTCGTCTAGAAAAAAATCTTCTGTACCTACCTACATAAAATAATATCTGCAATCAAAATGAGAATAATCTTTCTTTTTGGAAGGCGGTTGAAAAGAGCGCGTTTAGACTAGTTATTCAAAGTCAGAATGAATGAAGTCTGCGTTCTTCATCTTCTACCACTCGCCTACCGGCGAGTTAATGGTCACGCGCGGACATATTCGCGATAAAAAAAGGAAACCCCTAAAAATAACACGTAAATAAAAACCAATAAAAAATAATAACTGGTCTCAACTATTCGTACAGGGCAAGCTATAGGTAATTGAGTTGTATAGCTTTACTATACTGCTGTTTGTAGAAGTCTGAAACCACAAAATACCTATCAGTCGAATTTATGCCACAATCTGAATACAAACTAGGTTTTGACACGCGAGTCGGTCTGTCTACCCTGAGCCAATCTAAACTATCTATCTCCATTTATATAATGAATTGTCTATTTGAATGAAGTAATTTGTGGTTCTAAAGGTTTCTATAGGTCGAATCACACTACTTGGCGGTTGTGATGTTAGGCTCCATCAAACCTTGAAGTTGTCGAATAAAATATTATACACAATATTCTCAAAACTATACGGTAGGGGATTCAATAACTCGAAACACAATTCAAAAAACTTCGCTCGATAGAAATTAAATGCGAAGATACCGCTTTTTAGAACATATTCATGATTTTTATAAAGTTTATTGCATTTTTGGGCACTTTTCTATACTTTTATTTATTTGCATCTGTTATTTATGCACAACAATTAAACTATAGCATTCATCCATAAGCCGTGGTGGTCTAGAGGTAGTGACACCCGCCTTACAATCGTGAGGTCGTGAGTTCAAATCCCCGGTCCCGTACCAATGAGTTCTTTGGAATTTATGTACGGAAATTCACACCACTGGCTTTTCGGTGAAGGAAAACATCGTGAGGCAACCTGCATACGTCCGTAGAAGAAATTCGATGGCGTATGTGAATCCACCAACCCGCACTGGGCCAGCGTGGTGGATATGGCCCAATCACCCTTCGTGGGTAGGCCTAAGTCCTGCAGTGGACTATTAAAAAGGCTGGTACAGTACAGTATTCATCCATAAAATTTAGGAAAAAGTGGTAATATCAATTTTATATTGATTTTTGAATGCAAAAATCGGGCGTAACCGGGGCCGTATTGGTCTTGTGCTCATATGAAATATTGTGCTGATATTGTGGCGCCTCGTCTCGGTCAGACTAAATGAGTATTTGTGAACTTACGATAAGCAGTTTATCTGTAAATTCTAAAAAGAAATAAAAATATTTAAATTTCGCGCGCGACTCAGCGAAGCCACGTCAAAACGTCTAAAGAGTTCACGTCGTTTAAAGAGTCTTGATATACACACAGACGGACAACAAAGTGATCCTATAAGCGTTCCATTTTTTCCGTTTGAGGTACGGAACCCTAAAAAGAACATATTCCACAATGTTTTATCCGTCTCAATCTTCTGTCTATAAATAAAGCTCAATCAAAACAGATCCAGTTCCGATGCGATGAACTTTCTGTTTTGTTTAACTTTTTCTTGCATGCAATTAATAATAACATAAAGGAAAATAAACTTTTCATCGTTGATATAGAGGATATATTGCAGTGTGAGAGGTTGGTCCAGTTTTGCAAGGCTGTTTTTTCGTTGCCTAGCAACGGTTTACTATGAAAACTGATCGATACACCCTGTATAACTGCTTTATAGTATACTATAATAGTTGAATGGACTTAGATTTTAGGTAGGTATCCTTATCCTATCATCCCCTTATTCCATCCATCCATCAGCCATAAGCAGTCCACTGCTGGATATAGATCTCCAATAAGACCGGTTGCGATCTTAATGAGGTCGTCCGTCCACCTTGTGGGTGGACATCCTACGTTGCGTGTGGGTGGATGTCTTACGTTGCGCTTGCTGGTACGTGGTCTCCACTCGCTCGTACGTGCCAAAAAACTCCTTGGTACGGGACCGGGATTTGAACCCACGACCACGGCCAACACTACCACTAGGCCACGACCATTATGTTTAAAAATCTCATTCTTAATTCGATCTCGTAGTGAGATTCTGAACATAGCCCTCTCCATAACACGTTGGGCTACTTTGAACTCAGTTAAAAATCTCATAGTAACAAAGTTAATAAGTAGTTAATAGCAATATTAAATTAATATGTATAGTTTCATAGTGGTACAATTATGAAATCTACAGTTATCTATTCGACGTAGAGATTGTTTGTCGGAGTTATTTTCCAGTCCGCTTTGCCTGAAATACCTAATCTAAACTTGGCGGAAATAACACAATATGTTTTTGTTTACACTCTTTTATCTGAATCAGCGGTAATTCGAGCATATCAATTTTTTTATAATTTTGGCACAGCACATTTTAATATTTGCTAATTTACATAGTCAGCATTTTTTTTACAAAAAAGGCATCGGCCTTTTTGCAATAGTACTCTAAAGTACTTAAGTAAAGGTTGGATTACTTATTAATGTCAGGGTTCTAAGGCCTTGGACTTGGCCTTAAACAGTTAAATAACAACCGGGATCCGTTTAGCGTGTCATCCCAGTCACGATAGCGCTTAGTTGTAAAGGCCACCCGGGGATACCCATCTGAATGATCCTTGCGTGACTTCGTTGATCGATAGGAAAAAACTAGAGAAGTTTCGATATGAGAGCTATTACTAAGATATTTGAATTCGGTTAAATTATTATTACAAAATAATTAGCTGTAGATACTAATATTATTTTAAGGGTTCAGAAAGTCTGCAGGTATAGTTGTAAAGGGCTCATTCCGATCTATTACGAACATTTCTGTGGAAGTAATTAAAAAAAATCTGCAGTTTCATATGTTTTGCCGAATCAAAGTTGCAATTTTCTTTGAGACAACTTTTTTTTTTATCTAATTCTGGATTCACCTCATAGTAAAAATTGTTCATAATGACGATCCAAAATAAGGAAAATCCTGCTTTCAACTTGGTACACCGTCACTAAGTAACTCTGCTTATCAAATGTGCGTATGGTAGATTACTTACAAAAAAAATAATAAAGTTTCGTAATTTAAACTAAGCAGGTTAAGAATAATATCTAAAAGAATAGGTATAGGTACCTATTAATATTTTAAAATTGTTAAAATTAGTCATAATAAATTGCCTACAATTTGAGTATTACGTAGTTTTTGACAATGAACTTAGTAAAGTCATTGACACCGTTTTACAATATGATTAAGTAGGTATTTAAAAATATTTCTGTGGAATTGCCAAGAAAAGACAAAGGAAACGGTACTCAGATCTAATAATAGAAATTGGTATATTACGTTTGTTTACGGCAACATTAAAAATAACAACAAAGAACAGTATCTGAGGGCACGGAAGAGTTTGTGTAAAAAGAGAAGCGTCGTAGCTGAGGTCGCCCGTGTGCCATTTTACTAATTTTGTTACTTATTTATTTATTTATTTACAGGCCAACAGCACAAAAAATTACATTAAACTTAATTATACAGATAAGTATATATAGCCAATAACAGGCCTATTCCTAAAATAAGATACATAAAGGAAAGAAAAAACAAGCCGGTTCAACCACTAAATACGAGTACGTACTTAAAGTTTACAAATATGTATGCAGGTATATATAACAGCAATATAAATTTTATAAATTACACTAAACAACTTAAATCGGCTTTGAGAATTAATATTTATACAAACAGAGTGCAAAAAAAAAGAACAATGCATATGAGAAGAAAAAAAATATACATAGATGAAAATATGTGTACCTACTGGATATAAAAATCAGTTAAAAATTAATTATAGTACTTACTTAAAAATAATCTATCAGTATGTTGTACCCTTTTACAATACCTAGTTTAATTCTAACTTTATTTTATTAATATATTAAAACATTACGATAAAAACTTACAATCAACTGACCTATACTTAGATAAAAGATTACAATGCCCAAAAATCAAATCGTGTTTACCTACTAGCAAAATAAAACTTACAGATTGATTACGTTGACAACACTGCTCTGTCTTTACTAGTACAACTAAAAGTGTCTGATACTTGGTAGACACCAATTCGGTTTTCATCAGTACTCTCGTCTACCAAGTAGTCTGTACCTTGGCTGCTTATTGAAATATTTTTGTTGTTGAGTACAACCTGCAGATGGCCATCAGAGATCGGAACGAGGCGGTAATGGAGGCTCTGGGCCGGGAGGAGGCAACAGAGTTGTTATAGAAGGACATGGGAGTGATCACAAGCAGAGTTGAAACCACCGAGTAACACAGAGTCGTAGCCTCGGACTCTGCGAATGATCGCTTTCACAAAATAAATCATAGCAAGTGTGTAATATCTAGAGTTTAGCATTGCGTGCATGCCTTGAGCATTCATTCTCTCCATCGATGGCTCCTTCTTGCGGCGGCGTCGTGTATCGGGTCGTTCTCTTCCCTAAAATATGGTCGAGGAGAACGATGGCTGGCACATGCGCCACACTCGTGATCGGGTGCTGCATGCGGGTCGCCGGTCTGCTTGTGGCATTCACGCAATGCACCGAAACTACTAACTTAGGCTAAAATTTAAACTAACCCATCTCTATTGTACTAACTCTTTTTGTACAGTAAAATCGAATAATTGAATATTTTAGTAAACAATTCCCAAGTCCCAATAAAAAAAAAAAAAAATTTTTGTTAGAGTAACGCTATGGCTCCTTATTAAACTATTATTGTTAGTTCACCGTATCGCCACCCGCCAAGACGAGTCAAACGAAGCGAAGCGCAAATAGGGTTATTCACAAAAGAACTTGACCTATAAGGAGGGGTTTCAGACCATCATAAAATACAACGTTTATACAGGGTTATTCTTAATCAATTAGCATCCTTTAAGCATGCTTATTACACCTTTTTGAATAACTCTGGAAGTGTACGAAAACTAAGCCTTTTAAAAAACCATAAGCAGCTACGTAACAAAGTGTGAAAAAAATACACTAAGATTCTAGCAAACCTAAGGTTTCTTGGTATTGATTAAGTACTTTTAAATATAAGACTGTCAATTAGTATTTTTATTAATATTAACCATTTTTGACCGACGAACCACCGGAGGAAGTATACAATTTGACGCGTATATATATATTTATGTATAACCACGCATAACTTTTTTCATAGTAGTCCGATTTCAATAATTCTTTTTTTATTGGAAAGAGTATACTTCGACATTAGCCACATTAAAATTTTATCGAAATCGGCTAAGCCATTTTTGATAAATCAACAATAATGTGAAAAATGCTACATCGATCCGTGCGAAATATTCGCGAATTCTGTACACGGGTGAAGTCGGTCATGCTAATTTTTGCAAAAAATAATCTTGTTATTTCTATGTAATATAATATTATATACAGGGTTATTTCTAAGCAATCAGCATTCTTTTAAGGGCTTATTCTGTACATCAAAACTAACAACTTTTGTTTTACGACTTTTATTAACTCTCAAAAAAAAAGTTGTTGTTCCATAGAAAAATGTCGTTTCGACAAAATGTATGAAACAGCTGATTTTTGCGCCCTGTATAGGTACATTATGTCATAACGTCTGATGTGAATCAGTGAAGAATTTATCTATCTAGGTATCAACTTTTTTGTAACAAATGACTTTAATTATTACTTATGTAGGTCAAATAAAAGTGATTCTTTATCTACACCTTCTTAGATAAAATATTCAATTTTATTAATTACACTGCCTAGTAAGACTCATAAATAAAAGTAACACTCAGTTTGATGTTAAAATAAAATTTCTGTGGTTGTATATTTAAGTACTTAATTAATTTAATTTATTTGGTTAGGTAAATTATTTCCTTGCAATATTAATTTTATTTTAACTTACACACATATATCTGCGTATGTAGTATTATTTGATAGAGCTAAACTATATAAATATCGAAAAAAAAGTTTTTAATAAGGTAAATAAGCACACAACTTACTTATTTTCACTGCTTCTCACCGCACATCCGGCCAACAAAATAATAAACAAATACTTCATATTAACTAACAATAAAAACTATTTTAAACAACAAAATAATACTGTCCACAAACTTTTACTTTTAAAACTAAATTTTGACATTTGACTGACAGGTAAAAGCGCGGGAGTTTTGGCGCGAATTTTTCTTTCTCGCGAAGCGCGTGCGTACTCTTTGGTTGCGAGTTTTATACTATCAATGGCCAGTCATACTCACTATAGAGGTTTTATTGTATACGGGAAGTTTAATGATAAAGCTAATAAACGTATACTGTACGTATCAAAGTATAAGAAACACGTAAACAAGTTATTGGGTTTTCAGTAGCTTGATTAAGACATTTTTAGAATTAAGTTGTTTTGTGAATAGGATTTTACGTTAGCGGGGTGATTTATGTACCCAACGGTTTTACCGTTGCGCAATGAATTAAAATTAATTACAGTTGTACTATGAATTAGATAAGCTAAGAGTAAGACGGCTTATGGTAAGAGACAAGGTAGGTAGGTTGGTAACTAGGTCCCTACTTATACCTAATAGGTAACTACCTACCTATATTAATTACTAGCGTCCCGTCCTGACATTGACCGGTACGGTTGAGTTATAGCTATTAACCTTCCAAAAGAAATATTCTAAACGCATTGAAATCTATTGTCTAGTTTGAAAGATTTAAGATGTGTCTGTACACAGACAGACACACAAAAATAGCGGTTTTGTAACACAAAAATACTATGTAGTGATTCAATGATGTTTAATATCGATACTTCAATGTAGTGATTACCGACGTACCTAACTACTTATAACCCTTATTTGGAAAATATAAAGTGATAAGCTGGAAACATACTATCGAACGCGGCTTAAGGACGCGACTGACAGCCGCGACCTAGATTATGAAAGTACACTGAGCCGTGCACACTATCGGACATAAGTCGCGGACGTCACCTTCGGGCGTCTGAGAGCGTTCTGACGTCCGAGAGCGATCTGGCACACCGGATGTTTTAAGACTGTGCACATTCCTAAGTCGCGGCTGTCAGCCGCGTCCGATAGTATGTTTCCGGCTTTAGTTTGCAAAGTGCGCAAACTTTCAGAGGTTATAATTATAACTTACACCATAATAAAATGAAAGCACGCGCAAAAGAAGTACTATTTTAAAAACAATGAAGTAGGCTACATGCTCTCATTTCGTCATTGTATTACAGAAGTTAAGACATGGCATATTTCTATTGAATTTCAATATACTAGTTATTTCTGGCAAAAAATCCCAACACCGACTTCCACCGTCGTGCAGAATTCGAATATTTTGCACAAATTGATGTGACATTTATGTACATTATTGTTGATTTATCAAAAATGACTTAGCCGATTTCAATAAAAGTTAAATGAAACAACCTCGTGTGTATACCCTTTTGAAATAAAAAAGATTTTTTTAAATCGGTTCTGAATTGGCGAAAATATCGATGAACACAAAAAATATATACATACGAACATAGTATCTCCTCTCTTTTAGAAATCGGTAAAAAACAACACAAATCTACAAATATTTTTGAATTGACAACATTTCAAATTTTTAACATAGTTATATTTATTTATTATCTGAAAGAATATTGCAAAATAACATATACGTATTTTTTATTTTTCCAATTTGACTTATATTTTCTGTAAAATTAAGTTTTGAAAAGTAGCTTATTCTAAAAGGACGTAACTGCAAAACTTAGGACTCATAAACAATTTTACTGAAGCCACATTAGAAAAAAATAGGTGCTAGCGTTGCTGTCACTGTCAATGCCAATCAATCCGTCACAATCCACAACAAATAGGCCAGGTCAGCGCAAAAAGTCCACTATGTATCGCGGTATACCATGGGAAGAAAAATATAAAAAATGTTTAACAACTGCCAATCACCTGAAATATGTAACAGGGTCTGCCATACAGGCTTTAAATTAGCACCACTTAAAAGAAGAAGAATAAGTAGTACTAGTTCCAAGATACTTTTAAAATTCAAACGGATTCTTCCACCAAATGCTAGGGAACCTAGCTGACTGACTCCAGGGTATTGATGTACATCATTTTGATAACTATGTAACAATAATTCAGCTTTTGGAAAGTATTTGCATTTTTTGCGTTTACCTCTCCTCGGGCTAAAGCAAAATAAGTAATTTGAAAATGACACTGACATTTTATTTTTAAATTACATTTTACGTGTCAACACTGTCAGTGTTAACTGTCATTTTATGTTGCTAGTATTTTTTTTATCATTGGCAACTGCACTTTTAGTATAAATCCCGAAACGGCTTGAGTGAGAGTTTTTATCTAATATCTTAGCAGTTACTGCACTAAAAATTTTGGAAATATAAACATAATGATCAGCATCCCGATATCTCGAAATGGTTTTGGAATTTCATAGCCTTGTGAAATATGAAAACTTGTCAATTGTGTCCTGCGTCCTTAAACTTTCCAGTACCCCAGCTACCTACAAGTTTATTTCATTCAATCATACAAAAGTTGGTCAATAGTCATTCAGTTGACGTAAATTTACAAAAATACGTATTTCCTAAATGTCGTAATAGTATAATTATTATTGTGGTAATTGATTTATCTAAATAAATAAGTACATTATGCGTAATCTTAGAGTACTTATTTATTCTCGAAGTGCGTAATACTCTGTGGTTTTTCCTGGATTATTTGTTTACACCAACAAAGGGGGTTAGTAGTTAGCCACCTAACAGAAAATAAATGATTAATTAGGTATATGGTAGAGCTGAATAAAATATAGATGGAAAGCAATATTGGCTACAAACTGTTCTTCATTTTATTTATTCTTCATTGCACTAATAATTGTACAAAAGAAGGACATAAGTAATTCTAATTCATTTTGTACCAGTCGTTCCTGAGCCTTATTCCGATGGTAACTGCATGGTTTTTAATGTCGGTGATGAAAATCGCGTTGAAATAACTGTTTCATTGTTTTAAATCACTATATTACAGGGATCGGTACAATAATCACCGTTATGACCAACTTTTACTATGGGACCAAGTACACCGATGTCCTAAGAATATAATAATATGTCCATCCTGCACACTGCACATAATAATTATTTTTATTATACGAACTTAATTACTTTTACTATTATTATAATTTATTGTGTTGGAAATGGTGTTATAAATAAATATTATAACACCATTTCCAGCCTCTGCCTGACAATCTATGATCTGGGGTGTAGTACCTAGGGCCTAGGTACTACACCCACCTAGCCCAAACGGCCTAGGCCCTAGGCCGTTCTCCCTTTCAGTATCATATTCAGTTGGTAGGTCCGAGGTGGTGGATGACGATGTGTGGTGTTCGATACATCGTCATTCTGGAGGGAGCGCAAGCTCCGTGGTGGAGCCCGAGTTGGGCCAGCGCTGTCGGGTGCCGCGGAGGAGTGCAGAAGCGTGCCTTTAGCCCCGAGACCAGGTTGTGGCAGTGGTGGAACACCCAGGGGTACCGTCCAGTCGGCGGGACTCCCACATAACCACCCGCCTGCCCTCGAGGCGTGGTGGTATCCAAAGGTGTAGGTAGTACCTACATTGTGAATAATAATGCAAGATAGCATCGTGTATAATGATACAGTAAGAACGGTGTAGGGCTGTGATGATGATTATTTTCTCCGTTCTCAGCCTAACCGACAATCACAAATGTAAATGCAGACGTGTCTCAGAGAAAATGTGAGTCCAGTCCACTGATGTAAGAAAAAAGAGGATCGGACCTCATGCCAATCGATAAATTACAACTTTTTTGTTATTTGTCAGCCGTTTTGAGAAAAGACGATATAGAAATTATTTGGTTCAGTTTTTAAAATTAAATGGTCCATTAATTTATCTATTGGATATAATATATGCCCTCTTTTCAAGGGTGTTAGATTAGGTTAGGTATCTTAGTCACCAAGCTGGCTCAGTGTGAGTTAGCTAATACACGGTAAATCATTACCATGGCTAATACATTAATGCACTTCAATAACTTTTTAAGGACGTATGCAGGTTTTATCTCAATAATTTTTATTCCACCGAAAAACCAGTGGCCAGTCAGCTAGTAAACGGAGTTAGTACACTAATTTAAAAAAACACATTAAGTAAGGGGTATTTCTTCGAAATTTCATTCTTTGACTGATTCATCTGGCCAAAATTTTATTTCACTTTCAGCTCTGTCGCACATGTTCATATGTAAAAAAGGTAACTAAAGAACATATATTTCAATGAGGGACTTGTTTTTATTAAGTAGTTTTTAAGATATCTACGTTCAAATATTTTGTGCCCAGATGAATCAGAATTGATTACAGATGAATCAGAACAGAACTGAAAATGAAAAACTATGTAATTTGGCTGTGTAATAGGGAAATCTAATCATATTTTACATACGTACATAAAATTTTAACACTATAGCACGAAAAAAAGTTGACGAATGAACAATATTTCTTGTATTATTACATTTTAGAAATCTAAAAATTGTAATACTTAATTATAATTCTTATATTACCTGGGTAAACGAAAACATTTTAAATTACATAAATGAACTATTACTAATTTTTGTTACTGATAAATAGGTAGGTACATGAAAGTTAATAATAAGAAAAATGAAACAATGTTTGAAAATATCATCAAAGATTTTCTTATACAAAAAGCATACTATAGTGTAAAAAAAGATTTTATGTGTGACAAAAATTCATTGCGTAACCTGACATGTGACAGTATTTGTAAATGAAAATGTATTCATTCTGTTAGTTTTATTGTTTTATGTTAATTTATATTTATTGTTTACTTTTGACATTCATAAGTGTGCATTATTGTACTTATGTGAGAATAAATGAACTGAACTGAACTAATAGTAAGTATAGTAATTGGTACATTATATTATTCTCTCTGTTTATTTTTTTCCATGTACAATTCACGAATCCTGTTTATTATATAATGAAAAAAATAAGATTAAAATAAGATTAAAGTAAGAATCATGAGATCAACTTCAATTAAATAGAATTTTTGACAGTAATCTTCCTTGGTAACACAGAAACATAATTTTTCTTAGTATCGTTAACTATAAATAATGAAGTCACATTTAAGTACTACAAGAAATAAATCGTTAGCTTTTTGCAAGGGCCCGAGCTACTTTCAATGTCATCTTTAAAACCTTTTTCTTGTTGACGAGATCTTGATTTTTAATGGAAAATTGAGTAATCATACCTTCACCAGCAGTGTGAGACTCTTTTGTAAGTTTATTTTACTGAAGCTTTTTAAACACAAAAATGCCCTCATCGTTTGAATCTGAACAATCATCCACGTTTTTCTGGAGAAGGGTCGATAAGACATCACTAGTGAATTTTGGAGTAATTATTTTTTTCATCGATTGACGAAGTTTCTATCCAAAAACTGTCGTCATCGAGGTCTTGTTGGGCTATATAAGCTATATTCAAAGCTTTTCCAGTATGAATTTTATGATTTATATGGCGTTTTGACCATATGAATCAGGCCAGATGAATCAGGATTTTGCCGTAATACATGCATAACTCATCATACATACTGAATTCAGTGTTGTCATTTTTCTACTTGAATCTATAACCCAAAAGCATTACACGAAATACAGATTGAAGTTGTAAAACCATAAAATAAATTTTATAAAACAGGCATTGTAATCATAATGCCACCTGAACTAAGCACAGATGAATCAGACATTTATCATTATAACTCCGGGATCCAAGCGAACCAGCCGTATATCCACCTTCTGGCTCGTCTGTTGCACGACTGGCTTCCCCCTGCGCAAGAAGTCAGGCTCTCATCATCATCACACGACCAATCACGGTCAAGCGCAGCATACGCCACATTAATCAGTATTATATGCCGGACACTTCTTATTAGCCTATTTATAAACATACTAAGGTAGTTATAACTAATACACATTTTTTTTTGTAAAAGTGCAATTCATTTCCTTTTGATATAATTATAATTTATAATGATTTACCAAAGGGAAAATGCGATATCGACCATTTTCTTTCGAAAAATGGCAAGCGAACGCGGTATATGAATCAGGAGAACAAACTTCAAATATTTTTAATTTATACTTGGACTGCAATGATTTGAAAAATATCACTTGTGCCAGGTAGAGTTAAAGATAAACTGTATAGAAAAAAAATTACACACTGTTTTGTTTGTTGGTTTCAGAAAAAAAACCATAGACGTCCAAAATTTTGTCCTCGAAGAAGTACCCTAAGGCCGCCCATTGTTCTTGTTTTTTTTTCTAGTTTAAGCTTGTTCTGTAATGTATGGTGTGAAAATAAAGTAATTTTGTATTGTAAGGACAATGGAAACAAAATTTAAATTTCTTGATTCCTTTATAAGCTATTTCCAGCGCCGTCGCTATTCGAAAAATTTAATTTTTTATTTTCTATTGCTTGTGTGTTCGGAGTCGCCTAGCTAACGCCATTTTAGGAAAATCTTACTTTCTGGTCCTAATGCCCTATCGCCTCATAATCTCACATCCGTGGTTCACTCCCATGCTAATTTGACATAAGAATCACTAATGAAACTCGTTTGGACGTCTCTCGCATTCGTTGAATAAATGTGTGACTTCGCATACTAATCTTACTTTCTTTTGTGAATATTTATCTGACACTCGATTACTTTTTCGTACAACAAAAATCACAAAAAAACTAGGTCATCCATCCATACAAAAGCCGCAGGACGTCCACTGCTGGACATAGGCCTCCCCCATGGATTTCCATTAAGGGCGGTTGGAAGCGGTCTGCATCCAGCGCGTTCCTGCGATTTTTATTACATCGTCAGTCCACCTAGTCGATGGACGCCTCCGTTGCGCTTGCTGGTCCGTGGTCTCCATTCAAGAACTTTGCGGCCCCATCGGCCATCCGTACTTCGAGTTAGGTGTTCTGCCCATTGTCACTTTAATTTGCTAATCCACTGGGCTATGTCGGTAACTTTGGTTTGTCTGCGGATCTCTTCATTACTGATTGCATCTCGTAGAGATAAACCGAGTATAGCCATCTCCATAGCACGTTGGGCATCTTGAGCTTATTCATAAGGCCCACTCATAGCGGAGCGAGACCCATAATTAATCTATGGGCCCACTGTAAAAGACAATTAAAAAACTAGGTGTTGCTTTGTAAAGCAGGACGGATGGCCGATGGGGTCAAAAAGATCTCGGGTGAAGCTGATGACCACACACGTTGTACTTGCCGATGCAAGTGCAGCGTAGGACTGCCGTCCACAAGGTACACGGATGGCCTCATCAAGACCGTAGGCGCTGTTTGCAAGTCCAATGCAAAAGATTCCCATCGGTTTTATTGGAGATCTATCGGGAAGGCCTATGTCTACCAGAGGACGTCCTATGGCTGAAACGACGACAAACGACGATGACAACGAAAGAAATTCTATTACCTATACTTAAATAATTTAAGCTTATACTTAAATAAATAAATAAATATTTTGGGACATCTTACACACGGCCTCTGACCCCAAGCTAAGCAAAGCTTGTGATATGGCTGCCAGAGACTGATATACTACATATACTACACTGCATTACTTATATAGACAGTAACTAAATAACACCCAGACACAGAGCAAACACTTATGTTCATCACACAAATATTTGCCCTGGTGGGGATCGAACTCACGCCTCTTTGATCCCGAAGTTAGGGTCACTAACCACCGAGCCACCGAGGCAGTCAAAACCTAAATCAGTTGTGTGTCTATCTATCGAACGCTTCAACATGTACTTGACAAACTCATAACATATGCATAAGGAGTACATGAGTACAGGCTGAATTAAACTTCTTGGCAGCTAGGCCGTGTTGTTAGCTACAAGTTGCAGGTAACCCGATCCGCGCACAGCTGTTAGCTGTGCTGTGAGCTTCAGTCAAGATTGGGATATCTGCAGCTTGTAGCTAACATCACAACCGCCAACAAGTTTGATTTGCGTTATACATGAGCAGTAGACTAGTAGATCAGCTTCAATTCAATTCTTGTGTGTGGCTTCTGTGAGGGTGTTTCACAATTTTGCTAGACTAGTAGATCAGCTTCAATTCTTGTGTGTGGCTTCTGTGAGGGTGTTTCACAATTTTGCTAGACTAGTAGATCAGCTTCAATTCAATTCTTGTGTGTGGCTTCTGTGAGGGTGTTTCACAATTTTGCTAGACTAGTAGATCAGCTTCAATTCAATTCTTGTGTGTGGCTTCTGTGAGGGTGTTTCACAATTTTGCTAGACTAGTAGATCAGCTTCAATTCAATTCTTGTGTGTGGCTTCTGTGAGGGTGTTTCACAATTTTGCCAATGTCTTGTGTAGTACTGCCATCAAACGTAGAGGATTTGTACGGAGTCTAATCATAATATTGTATTTAATTAGTTTAGTAGATCATCTTACACATAAATGTGATGACGTGATCGAACTGCAAGCGTGCAATTGAACTTATCAAATCATGATCGAGTGAATCACAGCGGACAATCGATCGTGGGCGATCTCTTCCTGCTCTTAACTCGATTATTGTATCAATTCCACTTCATTTAACCTTCGTGATCTGTATGGCTTCACATACCTAGCGTTTACCGATAATAATTAGCGTCACTCGATAACATGGCCATGGCAAATCGATGGAGTAGCTCAGCACTATATGGCCCACTTCAATCCTCAATCGAGTTGTTAAGCGGATACATGTCTATGTCCAATCGTGGGCGTTTTATGTGTGAAATAATCATGACGATAATGATAATATTATGTAATTAAACGTATTTTTTCGCGACTTGGGTCGATGGTTTGGAGAAAAAGGTCACAATCTTCTCAAATGAAATTAGCATTTTGTATGAGAGGAACATAGTCGATTTTTTTTAATATGAGAAGGTGTTTGTCAGCGATCACCGAAATTAAGCAACGTTCCGCACGGTCAGTATTTGGATGGGTGACCGCGGGTGGCATTTTCCAACTGAGTGCTACCGTGGCTCGGATGACACTTTAAGTTGTAGGTCCCGGTTGTTTTAACCGTTTGGCCATGTCAGAGGCCTTCAGGCGGCCTAAAAACTCTGACACAAGGACTAGCCACCCGGCCTATACGAACTTACTTACTTAATATAAGATATTTAATTAATCAAAGTATGTACTATTGCTATCTTTGCACTTTTGCCATCTCACAGGTAATTCAATGATCCCTTTAATAAACAAAAACCTTTCGGACGGGAATGAATAAAATCTTTGAAGGCGGTTACGACTGCCCCATCACAGTTGAATGTATTCAGAATCGACCAGTATTTTTGCGTTCTGCAGGGTTATTCTCGTTTCCGAACTCACTTCCGAATCGAGATCTACCTTTATTGTGGGATACGGATTGGCTTCCAAAGGAGCCGTGAAACTGCATTATAGAATCCGTTCGGAATGAACTTCGGCATTCTTCGGGTTTTTCCGATTGAAAAACCATAGTCAAGGTAGACATTAAATCGAGGAAACATTTACAGAGAATGATTCGTATTGGTAGAAAAAAAGAGTCCATGGTAGAAATTTAAATGTATGGAATTATAGGCAATTACGACCATCAATTATCAAAGCACATGATCTTTTACATAAAGCAGAAGTCTATAAATGTATAAACTTATGAATATTTCACATGAGCGACGTTTAAGATTACTTAATGTGTACGTACGACTGCATTTTGCAGTCGACACATTAAGTAACTATTAATAATTAAGTATTAAAGCACTACGACACGCGGCGTTGGAATTGTGCACACATGCGAAATAATTAGCCAATCACGGCGAAGAGTCACCTGCGGCTAACATCTCATCCGCCGATTTGTGTGGCGCTTAGTATACCTACTTGCGTTAAAGGTATTGGCGAAATTGTGCAAAGAGAAATTATATTGAAATTGTGTAACAACCTCGCAAAAGCCAGTACATACTCTACAAGAAAATTGCAATCCACAGAATAACAGGGTTTGGAAAAAAACCGCTCAAAAAGCCTCGAAAAATACTGTTTAGGTTGCAATCACAGTTATCGGAATGCTTTCCGAGAGCAATTAGCTGTCGGGAACTTTTCCGACAAAAATCAGCTGATGCAGTCTGACTTCTCGAATTGAAATGTCAAACGATCTCGAATTCGGAAACGAGAATCGCTGAAATGAAATTCGTGTCGGGAACGTTCCCGTATTCGATTCCACTGCCGTGAGAATAACCCTGCTGTAGAATATCAGAAAATTTGCGGTACATTTTTGATAAAAATTAACGTCCCGGGAGAAACGTACCTTATTTATTTATTTAATTGTTATTTGGACATTTACTCTAGACAGTGTATTTCAAGTTTAAAAGATTGTATTTATATAATTTAAAATCATGTAGGTATTTATAATTGACGGACAAGATATATGCTGTCGCGACATTTTTTGTAAATAATTATGTGTGTTCCGCAGAGTCGTAGTACATTATTTTATTCTATCATTAATAGTTTTCGCAGCGCACGCGACGTAAAGAATAATTTAGGTAATTTTTTACACCTTGGGTTACATTATGTGAGTAAGGATCCCTAATTTTTTTGGAAATATTTTATAGCCTATGTTCCCAGGGGATAGTGTAGATTGGCATCAGTAAAATATTTTTTCAAATCGGTTCAGTAGTTTCGGAGCCTATTAGATGCAAACAAACAATCAAATCTTTCCTCTTTGGTAGGTATAGATTATTAAAAACCGCATACATGGTTATTTCTAATCAATTAGCATCCTTCTAGGGGCTTATTCTGTACATCAAAACTAACAACTATTGTTCTACTACTTTCGTCAAAACTCGAAAAAAATGTTTGTTGTTCCATAGAAAAATTTAGTTCACCCGCGACAAAATGTATGGAACAGCTGATTTTTGACGAAAATCGTAGAACAACAGTTGTTAGTTTTGATGTACAGAATAAGCTCCTAGAAGGATGCTCATTGATTAGAAATAACCCTGTATATAAAAACCATACAGATACAGGGTTACATGATAAGTCGACCTATTCCCGTTAAAGGTGTGTAGTTTACTTTGTTTCTGACTAATTTGACTATGAAATACACTACCCTAAATTAAAAAAAAAACAGATAAGTATTTGAAATTGGTATTTATAAAATTCCCAATTTTTGGCTATCAGCTCAGATATTTTGAAACGTGTAAGTCGTATTATTATTTTTATTTGATTTTCACATGTATAATAATGTTTTTTTACCTCACTACCCAATATTGTCCGTAAAATTAACCTTTTATAAAAAGTATTTGAATTCAAATATCTCGAAAACTGTAAAATTTAGGTTATGGTGTTTCATAGTCAAATCAGTCAGAAACGTAGAAAACTACACACGCTTAACGGGAATAGGTCGACTTAGCCTGTAAACCTGTATAACGTATAATATTTTAATTTGTACCTACCCAAAAATAGTAAACATACCTACTAACTATGTTGTAGAGTTTTTCTTTCTTTGTGGCTGTCAATCACGTAACTCTCTATTCTATGGTGTCAATAGTAATAAGTAACATAGACATTTTCTTACTTTCCTGTTGATGTCAGTAAATCCCAATTTTGTGTAAAGCCGTCAATAAACCCGGAGGAACGTTTGTTTGTATATTTGTCACGTTTCCTGAAACTGTGGGGAAATTGAGATTCATTCTCCCGTCACGGCGTTGGGTGTTTTTGTTATTACCGACATTGTGACTTTAGGCATTCATTCATTACTTTCATTTATTCAAGCTATAGGTACATAAATGTGTACACTTAGCGACGTCATTCGGTCAAGTCGGTGTTTCCCAAACTACGAGTTTTTAGGTACCTAAGTGTATACCGAAACTTAGCGATGTCATTCAGTTTAGGTCAGGGATTTCCAAACTACCTATCTATAGCTCGCGAGCGAATATTGAGTGGGCCACAATATTAGAACAAAATATCGAAATAAATAAGATTTATCAAACTACGAATAAAAGTAACTCGAGTGGAAGTCGATGTCAAAACTGTAGTGACAAAACTTAGGAAACAATTTCATCCTTCCCGTTGAAATAACTTTTTGACCTAGTAAATTGTAGCGCTCGTAGCGTAGTTTGACTAGGTGACTGTCAGCGATCACCGAAATTAAGCAACGTTCCGCACGGTCAGTATTTGGATGGGTGACCGCGGGTGGCATTTTCCAACTGAGCGCTACCGTGGCTCGGATGACACGTTAAATTGTAGGTCCCGGTTGTTTTAACCGCTTAGCCATGTCAGAGGCTTTCAGGCGGCTTCAAAACTCTGACACCAGGGCTAGCCACCCGGCCTATACGAACTTACTTACTTACTTAGTAAATTGAAAAGTGTTTTATTCACATTGGTAACAGTTAAATTTCTTAGAAGTGAGTCCCAGTTTTGAAAACTTGTTTTAGATAGGTCGTAGCCTAGACAAGTTTGGGAACCACTACAGGCCTACCCGCGAAAGGTGATTGGGCCATATCCACCACGCTGGCCCAGTGCGTGTTGGTGGATTCACATATGCCATTGAATTTCTTCTACGGACGTATGCAGGTTGCCTCACGATGTTTTCCTTCATCGAAAACCTAAATTCCAAAGAAGTCATTGATCCCGCACCAAAAGGTTCTTTGGAATTCGAACCGGGATTTAAACCCACAATCTCACGATTGTAAGGCGGCTGTCACTACCGCTAGACCATTACTGGTATAGATAATTTTATTTATTTCAGAGAGTAAGCAATCACTAGTCAGTGTGTTCGTTCGTTTCAGTCAAAGGACTTTCAGTGCTGGACATAGGCCTTTCTATATACACGAATGAGACCGGTTAGATGCGGCTTGCATCCACCGCAATCCTGTGGTCTGAATGAGGTGTTGAATCCACATTATGGGCGCATAGCTTACACTGCGCTTGCCGGTAGGTACGTGGTCTCTACTTAGGACTCGACTCTATCGGTCATCAATGATTAATCAATCTTCCATTTTATGTGTCCTGCCCACTGCCACTACCACCGCGCTTCCATATCCATATATATATTTTATAACTTTTCAAATGAGTGTCTTTACTCTTTTTATAGATGTAAAAAGCACGTAACTTTTTATGTGATTTTAATTTTATTTATTTTTTCATTGACCTGTAACAAAACGTTATTAATAAAGTGTATATGAATATCATATTCAGTATAGATACGACAGAGGTGTCGGCTTGTACAGGCGAATAAAATAACCTCCATTTCAGAAGTCGGTTAAAAACATCTCAAAATAAAGCCGCGAATTCCAAGCAATAAGGAACTAGAACGAATCAAAATGATGTAGTTATTAAAATGACATAACATCATCAAGATACGTACTTAAACTCGAGCATTGTTACATCTCAGATAACACCATCCAATTCACTCGACAGCTAATCCATTCTAAACTTTATTTGTTAGAGATAAGGTTTATTTTGATAGCAGAATGTAAAGTGGTTTTGTGAATTACCCTCAATTGGTTTGATGAGTAAAGCTAATAATGATTGTGGTGTCATTCGTGTAATAATGGCGTCGAACAAAGGAAGTGGAGCATTTTTTTATTTCCCTTAAAAGTAGGTAATTCTTTTTTGTTCCTAAAACGGTGTTTTTAATGATATGTACATATATCGTGTCGTACCAATATAATCAATGGGAACTCGGTTGAGTCGTACGTCTACCTAGGACAAGTAGTCCAGTTAGGTAGGTCCGACTTCAAGAAAGAGGCCAATCGCCGAATCCAACTCGGCTGGGCAGCGTTCGGAAAATTGCGTGACGTCTTCTCGTCCGACATAGCTTAGTGCCTCAAGTCCGAAGTATTCTACCAGTGTGTTGCCAGTGATGATTTATGGCACAGAAACGTGGTCTCTCACTATGGGCCTTATTAGTAAGCTCCAAGTAGCCCAACGAGCCATGGAGAGGGCTATGCTTGGAGTTTTTCTGCGAGATCGAATCAGAAATGAGGAGATACTTTACCGACATAGCCCAGCGGATTGGCAAGTTAACATGGCAGTGGGCAGGGCACATAGTGCGGAGGGCTGATGACCGATGGGGTCGAAAAGTTCTCGAGTGGAGACCACGTACCTACCGGCATGCGCAGCGCAGAACGTCCATCCACAAGGTGGACGGATGAGACCGCAGGATCGCGCTGGATGCAAGCCGCTACCAACCGGCCTTATTGGAGATCTTTATGGGAGGCCTATGTCCAGCAGTGGACATCCTATGGCTGAAACGAACGAACTTGTCCATACAAAAACAATATTTTATCTCTACCTCTAAATGTTACCCGATTTGAGTGATTTTTTTTCATATAATCAGCACTTCTATCTCTAGGATTACTTAATAATAGATTAATAAAGGAAGTATACGTCTTAGTTGTTATAGTTTTTTAAATGACCTTAAAGTTATACCTAAGGCTCTAAAAAGTAATATTTTTGAGGAGGTATACAATTCGACGCGTATATTTTTATTTTTTTATGTATAACCACGCATAACTTTTTTCGTAGTGGTCCGATTTCGATAATTCTTTTTTTATTGAAAAGAATATACTTCTAAATTTGTTCAATTTAAATTTTATCGAAATGGGCTGAGCCATTTTTGATAAATCAACAATAATGTGAAAAATGCTACATCGATCCGTGCGAAATATTCGCGAATTCTGTACAAGGGTGAAGTCGGTCATGCTGTTTTTTGCAAAAAATTATCTTGTTAGGCAAAACTTTGGCTAAAAAGCATACATAAACTAAAAACTTTTTTGAGAAGAAAAAAGACGTATGCGAGCGTGCAATATTTCTTACTCAAGCGATTGATACCAAAAACATAACATTTTGTTGCAATTTAAAGGTTGAAGAGAGTTTTCTCCCTTTACTAATATTACCTACCTATATCAACTTGTACATGACTTGTATTTTTTTTTGTTGTATGACTTGTAAATTTTTATTTATTAATAAAGAATCTGAATCAAAAATGTACTGCGAATTTTTTCGACGTTCTACAGAAAACGCAATATCACTGATATGTCGATCCAAAATCCTCTTCAATACAATACATCATTGTGACTAACTTTTACTATGGGACAAACCATATCAAATCATTTATACAGGGTTATTGGTAATAATCAATTAGCATCCTTTTAGGGGCTTATTCTATACATGAAAACTAACAACTTATGTTCAACGATTCTTAACAAATATAAAAAAAATGTTGTTCCATAGAAAAATATCGTTCACCTTCGACCAAATGTATGCAACAGCTGATTTTTTTTTGAGTTTTGAGAAAAGTTGCAGAACAAAAGTTATTAGTCTTGATGTACAGAATGAGCCCCTAAAAGGAGGCTAATAGATTACAATTAACCCATTTTTATTAGTAGGTACAGGGCAAGAAGATGACCCTGTATAGGTAATGGACTATTACATTATTATCTTTGTACGTCAATTGTCACACCTTGACACATTGTCATATCCTGTGGCACAGTTTTTTAATTGCTTTTGAAACTTCCTTTAGTTAGGTATCTGTACAATAAATAAGAGTAATTTGATGACATACAGGGTTACTTAGATAGGGAAAGAAGACAAAAGGAAGTTTTTTAAACCATTATTATGTACAACTTTTGCTATGGGGATAATCCCGATTCGAGTAATAGCTCCTGTTCATAGTAGATTTTATGGTATTAGTAGTAACTAGCTTTTGCTCGCAGCTCCGCCCGCGTAATATTTTGATTTTTGTGCTATCCCAAGGGAACTTATTTCCGGCGTAAAAAAAGCCTATGTCACTTTCCGTCTTTCAGACTATGTCCCTGCCAAAAATCAAATCAATCAGTTGCTCCGTTGCTGCGTGAAAGAGGAACAAACCAACAAAATTTTCGGATTTATAATATTATTTTTCAATTGACTGCCTCGGTGGCTCAGTGGTTAGGGACTTCTGGATCAAAGAGGCGTGGGTTCGATCCCCACTCAGGGCAAATACTTATGTGATGAACATAAGTGTTTGTTCTGTGTCTGGGTGTTAGTATTTAGGTTACTATCTATATAAGTAGGTATGTATTTAAAAATAAGTATACGTAGTATATCAGTCTCTGGCAGCCATAACACAAGCTTTGCTTAGTTTGGGGTCAGAGGTCGTGTGTAAAATGTCCCGAAATATTTATTTATTTATTTATTATAGCAGTAAGAATAGTGAGGATTACTTACTTATACTATAATACTTTCTATAAAAATATATTCGTGATCAAAGACATTGATAGTAGACTGCTATGCACTAATTTTAAAAAATCTAGATATTATAATAAGGAGAATAGACTTCCACGTGATCGGTAGGTCGATAAACTCACACATGGTTAATATAAATATTAGGGTTCCGTACTCAACGGAAGGAAACGGTAATTCGCTTAGCATATTTCAGCATATACTATAAACAAAATTTTGCATATCCCGTATATTTTGCGAATTCATTAGAAGTACCTAGTCTAGGACATAGTTGCGCTCATTGCTGTGACCATCTTTTACTATGGGGCTCACTCCAAAACCGAAAAAAACCGCAGTTCCAAAAAAAATAAACATTTTGTCGAGGTTTGACGAACGCTCGATCGTTCGTTTTCTTTATATTATCAATTTTTGTTGCTATCAAATGTCAAAATATTATTAGATTAGAGATTTCATAATAAAGTACTTTATTTCATAAATTTATTGTATTATAATTTATTAATTTGATAAATTATTTATTTAATTTTTTTAACATTCTAATATTTTTTCAACTTTTAAATATTTTGACTCTACTTTTGCACACTGAACCCTCAGTTCGCGAGTTCGACTAGCACTTATCCAGTTTTTTTCTGAACATGTTTGTTAGCATACGTCTAAACCGTTGTTTTAATATTATTGTTATGGTTTTCATGTGAGGATCTCTCAATTTTATTTTTAGAGAAATGACCTAGTTTTAGTTAAGTCTATGGGGGAGGCCTGTGGCGAACAGTGGGTGGTTTTTGCATGAGATGATGATGACCTAGTTTTAGTCATGCCCCCCTGATCGTACAGATTTTATTTGGTTCGGTTCTAAAACGGTGACAAGATAGATTAACGGATTTGCAAGTTGAAATAGCATTGGACAGGGTACATGATTCGTAGAACGTATGACCGATAGGGCTTTTTTTACAGAATAGGGCTTCATTTGGCCAGCAACTCACCTGATGGAAAGCGAAGTTGTAGCCGAAGATGGAGTATTCAAGTTTACGGTTAATTAGATTGTATAGACTAAGCAGCCATATAAAATGAATCGTGCCACGGAAGAGAGAAAGTTCCTTTGGCACTACTAGTTGAGCCAAGCAGTAGAGCCACGGGGGATAGACGATGTAGACCTAGAAGATACCTATTTACTCTTGAACTTGAGTATTTCCAAATTGTTATTGTCAGAAGCAGAGTATTCCAATCCCTGGCGGTCCGCATAATGAAGGAAGAAGTCAAACTGTATTAAAGTTCTCGAATGGAGATCACGTACGGGTCACTGCAGCGTAGAACTTTTACCGAAGAGGTGGACCGAGGATCTGATCAAGACCACACTCATCAGACTCACTGGATGCAAGCCGCTTCTAACCAATTTTATTGAAGGTGCATAAGGGTAGCTGTACGTCTGGCAGTGGACCTTGTACATTGATAATAATTATGATGACTTCTTTACTATGTACGGAGATAATTACATTGTGAAGGAAACCTGTATAAGTGCGTAGGTTCGTCTGGAGAAGAAAGGTAAAGAAAATAATAAAAGTAAAATCGTCTCGTTAGTAAGTTCCTTATAATATGACAATTTTATTTATAAAGTATTTGCATAATTTTATTTGTACACTGGTTTCTGTTCTGTCACAAATCTTAGATGTAATAAAATAGCAAATAATATTTAAAATTAATAAGTATTATGTAAACCTGTAAACATTAAATATTCTCTATAACTACTTAATTCAGCGATATGTAAAATAAAAAATAACCGCAATCAGACGTAAACTTGAGTAAAACTTTACTTCTTTTGACCCATGTGCTGTCAGCATTGTGTTCTACGCATGAATGTATTACGTTTTACGTAAAAACTTGAAACATTGTCAAATGGTTCGGACAGTTGGACTCTACAATTTCCTGTACAAATTCTGCTAGTTTTTATACTGTCTGGCTGGAATTAGCTGTTCTCTTCTATGTTTTTTGTTTTGTATCCTTTTAGCTGGTTTCGGCAGGTTTCCCCTCCACCTGCAGTTCTGGAACGTTGACGTACTTCTCGGGCTGGAACCGGCGGAAGTTCCAGCCGAAGCTTCTCTGTGTCCCCGCCATGCGGTTCAGACTGGGTGTGGACGGGATAGAATCACCACCCCTGGAAAAAAATAGTTGTTCATTTTTAAATTTCCAATAGGTTTGCGTTTGACAACATACTGCCTGATATTAAGCAGATATGCGGTCTAGGTCAGAGTTCATAAAGTTTTGTACAAGCTTTTTTACGCCGCTTGGCACCGTGCTTGTCCTACAAGCACGGTGCCAAGCAATTTTATACTACTGTAAGAAAAGTTGGGGTATTCAGGGGTTATATTATAAATTTAGGTTTCTTTTATTGGTTAAAAGGCCTGGTGCAAAGGTTCATAATTTGTATGTATTTATGTTTATGTTTTCCATTTAAACGTGTTTGTTTAGTTTTTACAATGTAACACGTTTCATAATATAAACTATGTTTTTGAAAGACTTGCGGAGGCGCTGTTAGCCTGATAAATTAATTATTAATTTATTATTATTATTCCTCTTTATACAACTGAAATCACAGGCTTAGCCTGGTCCTTTATTAGGCATCAATGGAGCCTAAGCCAACATTGAGAGGCCCCTTTTACAATTTTATTATGACTTTATATAATATTAATATAACTCACCTATTTCTCTCTAATATAGTAGGATAGAAATAAACACACATGTGTTGCTTCTAAAAACGAAGAAACGACAATTAAAGTTTATTCTTCCTCTTGTTTTAACTATTACACCATTTATCACAAAATCACAAATTAAATTATTTTACTTTTCATTTTACAACGTCAAACAAATTACTGTCATTCGCAAAACCAAAAACTATCAAATATATCTAAACAAACTAAAAAGGTTGACAGTCCAATCTATCGCGCGAAGCGCGCCAAAATCAATATTAAAGAGATCCTATCTCTTTACATCTCCCCCCATGGGGAAGAAAATTCATCCTTGAATTTTCTCTAAGTCTCCTCCATATTTTCTTCACCTGTGTCTTCCATTTCTTCATCTTCTGTTATCTGTACTGGAATCAGTTTTGAAATATGAAATAGATTTGACTGCATTTTCTTATGTCCTGTATCTATCTCGTAAATTGTATTTGATTTCTTTTCAACTATTTTATACGGTCCAACTCTCAGTTCATCTAGCTTTTTCCTATTCAATTTATTGCCATTTTCTACATATACCATATCTCCCACATTAAATTCTCTATTTTTTCTTTTGCTGTCATAACGCATTTTGTTATAGTAATGTGATTTCAGACTATTATTAAATGCTGTTTCTTTATCTTTTATCCAGTTACTATTTATACATTTTTGGCGTAGTTCCTTTGGTAATACTGCAACATCTGTCCCATATAACAAATAGCATGGTGCGTAGCCAGTTACCGAGTGATTAGTTTGATTGTATATTTCTACACATTCATGTGCTATTGTAGTCCACGCTCTTTTTTCTCCGTCTTTGTTTATTTTGCATCTAATTTTGTTTACTAATGTCTGATTTAATCTTTCGTTTAGACCATTTGAAAAAGGTGCGTTCACTGCTGTAAATATCATTATTATATGTTTGTTATTAAGAAATTCCTTGAATTCTTTGGAATTTATTCCAGGATACTGATCGGCGAGTAGCATTCCAATCTCGTCTGTTTCAGCGACCTTATTTACTAGCTTTATAAAATCATGTGCACCCTGGCTTTTTGATGTTATAATAAATGCGTATCTAGTGAAATGGTCCACTAAAAGATGTAGATATTTCTTTGTTGATCTCGAACCACCAAAACCGCCAATTGTGTCAATCGATACTATTTCAAAAGGTTTTGTCGCTGGACCTAAATGTGACATCAATCCAAATTTATGCTGTCCTCTCGTTTTGTTTTTTATACAAGTTTCACAGTTTCTACAGACATTTTGCACATTTTTCGTTAAATTTTTTGCTACATACAGTGAACTAATCGTCTTTAGCATTTGTCCAATTCCAATGTGGCACAAGTCTTCATGTGTTTGCTTTATTAATCTAATACTGATTTTTTCTGTTAATATTATTTTCTCTTTGTTCTTTATTTTCTTGTAGTATATATGATCTTTTTTGATTATTTTGTTTTTGTCTCTCTGTATTTCTTCATTCTCATTCTGATCCATTATAATATCTTCTAATGTAATTAAATTCACTACTTTCAATTGTTCTTCTATATTTTCTTCTGGATTTAAGACAGGATTTCGACTTAAACAGTCCGCTTCTAAATTATCTTTTCCGGGGGAGTATTTGATTTTAAAGTCATATTGTGATAGGTAATAGGTCAGATCACCCAATTCCTCATCTGTTCTTGCTTTTATGTTCAAATTCTCCAATGGTTTATGATCTGTGTAAACCGTAAATGATTTACCTATCAACCAGTACTGCCAATATCTAAGTGCTTCTTTGATAGCTAAGCATTCTAAATAAATAGCTTTTCTCTTCTTTTGGGTTGCATTTAGTTTTTTTGAAAAGTAGGCTACTGGTTTTTCTTTACCATCTAGTTGTACCTGTTTTAAAATTGCCCCAACGCCCTCCAGCGAACCATCAGTATAAATGTTAATTGGTAGATTTTGATCGAATATTTCTAGTATTGGTTGTGAACATAGGAGACTCTTTATTTTCTCAAATGCATTTTGACATTCTTCGGACCAAATAAATTTTTGATTTTTCCTAAGTAAATTGTGAAGCGGGTCAAGTATTATTGCACTTCTTGGTATGTATTCATGGTAAAAGTTTATTTTACCTAGAAATTGTCTCACATTCTTCTGGGTTTTTGGTAGTGGAAAATTCTTTATCGAAATTAAGTTGTCCTTCAATGGTTTTATAGAATTATTTCCAATAATATGTCCTAGGTATTTAACCGAATCTGATGCAAATGTACATTTTGTAAATTTTAATCGAAATCCTTCCTTTTTAATTGCTTCTAGCAGCTGTTTTAAGTGACTTATGTGTTCATCAAATGATTTCGAAAATATTAGTATATCATCGATATAATTCACCGCAAAATCTGTTAGTTTATATTTTCTAAGTATATTGCTTAATATTCTTTGAAATATTGCTGGTGATGTCTTTAATCCAAATGGTAGACAGGTCCATTGAAAGTGTCCTTCTTGTGTAACAAATCCTGTCTTCTTTCTGTCTTCTACTCGTAGAGGTATAGACCAAAAAGCTGAGTTTATATCTAGGCTAGTGAAAAAATTGCAGTTCCTTGTCTTTATCATGAGATCTTCAATTAATGGAAAGGGTTGAGCCTGTGGTACCACAATCTTATTTAAATCCCTGAAATCTATACATAGCCTTGACTTTTTATTGTCTTCCTTTTTAAATGCCAACGTTACTGGAGCAGCAAATGGACTATAAGACTCTTCTATAAGCTCATTATCCAATAATTTAGCTATTTGTTCCTCTATCTCTTTTTTATCTTCAATAGTGCATCTGTATGGCCTCTTGCTGCAGTATTTATCCACTAATAAATCTATTCTTGCTTCATAGTCCTTAACTGTTCCTATATCATATTTGTTTTTGGCAAATACTGATTTATAGTGTTGTATTAGGTCATTGATTTCTTCTTTTTTGTTCTCATCTAAATGACTAACTTTCATTTCGAAGTCCTCTTCTCTAATATGCTCATTAAAATTTATTTCGTGCTTCTTTTCATAACTTTCAGGTTTTCCTTTATTTATGCCTTCTTTCTCTGGCAACGAACTTCTCTTTATGTTCTCTTTATGTGAGTATCCTTTTTGGGATATTTCTAAAACTTCGTTTTGTACTAGCTTGTATTTCTTTATCATGTCTAATCCAATTAGGAAGTCATATCTGAAATTCGATTCATCAATGATGTACACATCCACATTTTGTTCCATGTCAAATATTTTTATTTTTAGGGTCGTCAAACCACTTGTCTTCTGAACACCATTAATAGTAACTAAATTTTCTTCATTTAAATTATTTCTTTTGGTTCTTAATTTTAATAATTTAGAATTAATGAGAGAAACATTTGAACCCGAATCATACACCCCATATGTTTCTAATTTATCATTTATTAGGAGTTTGACCTTTATTAATGGTGTAACTATTAGTTTTTTTGTTCCTTTTCATTTAATTCTGCCTCAATAATTGAATTGTTGACATGTTTAATAAATCTTTTATTTAATCTATCGTCCTCTTTAACCTTGTACCAGCATACAGCTTCGGGATGGTAGCGAACGCCTTTGTTCAGTCTTTCACATATTTTGCACGGAGTATGTTCTCCATTTTTGTTATTTGTCCTTTGATTTTCATACTTTCTGTACGGGGTCTTTCTATGTTTACTTACCAAATGTTCATATTTTCTCACTTCATTGAATAAATCCACCGTATCTTTAATTGCTTCTCTATTTATTTTCTCTAGTATGAATCCTGGCAAACCTGCCGCAATAAGATCCACCAGAGTACCTGTATCTATTGATCGCCTCATATCTAACATAAGTTTTTCTTTTTTAATGGCATAGTCCACCAATGAACCCTCTTTGTATTTAAATAACAGCGCATAAGTGACTTGGTTCCAGTTTTGGTTTGCAAATGATTCACAAAACTTTTCTTTCCATATTGCCCAGTCTGAGTTCATTGTAAATTTTATAATCATTGAACTGTACCAATCAACACAACTTTTATCCATAAAGAGTCTGAGTATTTCAATTTTTTTCTCATCTTCCTTAATATCGAAGCGTGAACATTCCTTCTCAAAAATATTAATCCATTGGCTTGCATTGCAATGATCACTTGTGAACTTTTCAATTACAAACTTTTCTGCAATATATTTTAAGTTATCTGTTTTCAAATCTTGTGAGTTTTCAATTAACTTTGCAAATATCTTTTTCAGTGAATCTGTGTCTCGTACTTGTCCTCCAGATGCTTGGTTTTGATAAATTTCTTCAAGATATTGCTCTCCGAATTGTAAATTACCATCACCATCTAAATAGATTTCACTTAGTTCATCTGTCATTGTAATCCAAACTTTTCGGGTCTGATGTCTTTTCTTTAAACTATTTTTCACTTTATTATATACAGTTGTATTTATCAATTCTTTATGTAGGCCAACATACTGTAGTTCTTTTGGTATAGCAAAAACTTTTTCATCTTTGGTTGTTATTGAGGTTACACAACAGATGTTTGATTTCCCATCACTTGCCGGTAATATTGCAAATTCAAATCGTAGTTGATCCATAGTTCTCTCCATTTATGTATTTTTGCAAAACAAAATTGTCGTTTTATAACTCACCTATTTCTCTCTAATATAGTAGGATAGAAATAAACACACATGTGTTGCTTCTAAAAACGAAGAAACGACAATTAAAGTTTATTCTTCCTCTTGTTTTAACTATTACACCATTTATCACAAAATCACAAATTAAATTATTTTACTTTTCATTTTACAACGTCAAACAAATTACTGTCATTCGCAAAACCAAAAACTATCAAATATATCTAAACAAACTAAAAAGGTTGACAGTCCAATCTATCGCGCGAAGCGCGCCAAAATCAATATTAAAGAGATCCTATCTCTTTACATTAATATAAAAACAGTGGTAGGTATAAAAAAGATAGCGTGAAATGGAAACTATGGCATATAAAATGACTTGAAATATTTTAACTGGGCTATTTTGGTGAAATTTTAAATGTTTTAAAATTAGACTATGGAATGAGGTACGGCACCCGCTAAATATGCCCCATTTCAAAATTTCGTAGCGGGTGGTTACTTGCCGTTCACTAAATGGGCCCCCCATAAAGGCTACCGTAAGTTGGCACCGGAGGCGCAACATTGGTGTGGATGGCTTAGGGTGTCGAGAGGTGTGCTGCGCTTTCACTAGACGCTACTCGCGGCGTTATGCCCTTTAACACTTCCACCCTGGAGCTTAGGTTCTTAGCTCTTGCGGTTTCCACTCCAAGCCGGCCAGTTAAGGCAAGAGAGGAGTCAGGGGTCTCATTTAGCCCCAGGGAATCAGGGTTCGCGGTGTCGCCACTCACCGACGACTCGCCACAAAGTCGCCCCTGCGATATTATTATTATTATTTATTCAACTGAAATCACAGGCTTAGCCTGGTCCTTTATTAGGCATCAATGGAGCCTAAGCCAACATTGAGAGGCCCCTTTTACAATTTTATTATGAAATATAAAAACAGTGGTAGTTATAAAAAAATATTATTATTATTATTAATTTGTATAATATTATTGCATACAAATTCCTAAGACTGTGTCTAGTTTGTACGTACTTTGTAACTAGGTACTTTTCTGATCAATAAAAAACTTAAAAATCAAAAAATCAAATACTCTACTCTACCAGGATGAATATGTTCTAACTCTCTTAACATCATATTCAACATTAAGTATCTACGTTAAGTTTTCATAGGTACTTACCATTGTTGCGCATTCACATACAAAATGAAAATTTGGTTGTGCAACCAACAACACTAGATGAGATTACCTGTATACGAATCTAAATATCTATATGGTGTACTCTAGGGAGACTTAATATAATCTTTCTCCCCGGTTGTGATCTGCAATAGCTTTTTAGAAGTCTACCACCAGGTTTCGGGCCTGGGTAGAGCATCTAATAATCACAATATTATGAACACCCAATCAAAAGTCGTGTGTAATTTGAACATCTGATAACAGAACTTGTCTTGGCTTTTTTGAGACCAATATAAAAGCATCCATATTATTATGAATAAGATGTGTTGCTATTGAAATCATGATTGTGAGACTTACCTAGTTGACAAAGTAGAGTCCTCCTGGCTAATAGACAGGTTAGTTGGTGACATGGACATAGGGGTGGACATCTTGATATCTTCCTCGAACTCCTTGAGCCGACTGGCGGAACAGAGGGGAGTTTCCACCTGCTCGATGGTATCTAGGTGGTCAATGTCGATCTCGTAGCCTTCTTTGTGTTTATTGTAGCTGGAAGGAAGAAAGATATTCTGAGTATCAGGTATACAACCCCGCTCGACACACTTTCGATGGTAATGATGTTGTTAACGAGAGACCTGTGAACGAGAAATCCGACACCACCTTGGGACCGTTTGTCACCTTCTCGGCAGAACAGTAGGTTGCCAGATTTCAGGGTTATCGTGTCCTCGCCCTCTCTACGGACTTCTGATAACCCCATAATATCCCATCGCAACCTACCCAACTCTTCTTCCAGTTCCGCAATCTTCACATCAGTCCTCATAGTGCGCACGTTATATGTTGCCAGTCGTCGTCGGTTGGGGTGGCAGCCGGATCTCTGCCGAGGATTCTTAGCCCGGAACTAGGACTAGAGGAGCTGCCGGGGACTGGGGGCCTGGTTTTATTTTGTGCAATCATGTAAGGGGGATTTTGCCCATAATTGCCGCAATGGGCAAGCGTGTTGGCAATCGCAGGGCGTAGCTCTCACGACGGGGATGCAGCTGCCCATCCCCGCCCTGTTGCACTTGAGCTACGCTTGGATGGGTATACCGCCAACTGTCGGTTCCGTAGTACCTCAGTCGGCTCTTACGACACCTGGTACAAGAGGGGGGGTGCTATTGTACTCTGCCGGCACCCCACGGCACATATAATAACATCTAAATAAGTATGTATTTAAAAATAAGTATATGTAGTATATCAGTCTCTGGCAGCCATATCACAAGCTTTGCTTAGTTTGGGGTCAGAGGCGATGTGTAAGATGTCCCAAATTATTTTATTTATTTTCGTTCGTCTGTTGCACGTAGTTTATGTAATGTTATATTTACTTTAAATTGAACATGGCCTAATTGAATACTAAGAGGTTATGTCCTCTTCATCTTCAACTTAACGGACACCGCGTCACATACATTGTCGAGAGACATAATAAACTTACCGCAGCACGTTCTTAAACCTTCCTCCCCAAACGATTTCTTTAGATAGGTAGGAAGTTCGACTCTGCGTCACAGTGCCCATGTTCTTGGAGGACCCGGTCAGGCATACTACGATTTCAAATCTGAAAAACAGACATTAAACTAGTAGTAGACAGCAGACACTCGCGACACATCTCTTTAACTGAATTTTCATAAGCCTATATCTCGACTCGCTCTTGACCGATTTAGTTCATACAAATCTTTTTAAAAATTTTATGTTTAACAATCTTCCCAAACATTACTAAAATTTTGTGCGACAGCAAATTTCTCCCAGTTTGAGGGAAAACACCCCGCTATCAAACATTGCCGACGGTAAAAACAATTATTACATAAAACCTGTGTACCAAGTGTCGTCGAGATCCGTTGAAAAAATGCGACCTATAGAACGAACATCAACATCTAGATAGACGAAAGCGAAATCACCGAATTAAAACGGAGATCTTTGCTTACGCACGATCAATAAATAGATCTTAACGTATGAAGGGTACCTGTTAGGCATAAAATTGGCATTTTTTGTTTAAGACGAGGCATCGGGCCGAAAGACACGAAAATGAGTACTTTTGAATGAGCAATGTGAGAGGACGAATGATATTGATTCAAATTTAAAAAATATCATAGATAAGGAAAGATCTTGAAAAATTTAATGAACCGGACAAAATTTTGAAAAGTAACCGACTTTATTAAAAAGTAAATCACAAATTTATCACAAAAAAAAAGTTTAATAATTCTAATGTTCAGAATTATCAGCGACAACACCGCATAATTTTTTACGAATAAAATAGCCAAACCGTTATTCTATTAAATATACCGAGAACTTATTTTTTTATTGTGTACATTATGAGTAAATAATTAAAAACTAACTGCCGCTCGCCGCTCTGGCGCGATCCCGTCGAGCGCGACCGCGTAAAATTTGTCTGAGTGAAAGGAGAATTTTCGAAACAATAGTTTATAAATGCGTCACCTTAATATTGATGGTATTAGGCTACGGAAAATGTAAAACAATGAATACAATCATTGCCTTACATATAGTCTATACTCTATATTATATGGACCACTCAAGGATTCAGATCACTGAATAAAATTAATTTTATGGAAGGAAAAAAATACCTGTAATCCATCATGTCCTGGGCAGAGAAGTCATAAAGAGGACTCTGAGCGTCGATGACGTGCACCACAGTGATGGGCCACAGCAAGAAGGCGCGAGATTCCTTCAGGGGAAGGTGCTGGATGTAGTTCTTTACCAGCTCGCCTTCTAGTGTTCTGAATTACAAAATATTATTTACAATTAAATGGTATGAATAAGTAAGAAATAGACCAAAACCCTAAGAACACCTTTCAAATGAGCCTTATGATATCTACCATTTAAGGTAATAATACAGCGTGATCATACGAGTAAGTAAGTACCTATGTCAGAGATTACAAGTAAAATTTCGATGACACTTATGTACTTTTTAGATTATTAGATAGGTAAAGTGAAGACAGAATGGCTAACCTGATAGGCTTCATAATGTATGCTGTGACGTTACTCCCGATGATGTGAAGGTGGAGGAGGTCCCACACCCTGAACTGGAGACATAGCTGGCCGTCTCGAAGACACACCTGCATTGAAAATATATTGATCAAAATAAATAGTTGTTCTTCGAGCAGTAGACATCGCGGCACATCTCTCTGAATCTTCATATGCCTGTATTTCGACTAGCTTATGAAGGTTTGGCCCATTGGGTTCATACTCACTACATCATATTTTTCCCCTTTTTGACCAACGAACCGGAGGAGCTACTCAATTCGACGCGAATTTTTTCGAATTCGACGTTTTTATTTAACCACGCATAACTTTTTTCATAGTAGTCCGATTTCAATAATTATTTTTTTATTGGAAAGAGTATACTTTGAAATTGGTACCATTTAAATTTTATCGAAATCGGATGTGCCATTTTTGATAAATCAACAATAATGTGAAAACACTACTTCGATCCGTGCGAAGTATTTGCGAATTCTGTACACGGGTGAAGTCGGTCATGCTATTTTGCAAAAAATAATCTTGTTGAAGGAATAACTCCTCTAATCGAATTCGGGGACAACGACATGGAAACACTTTAAATGAAATAATACATTGCTTAAAATTGTGTATAGTAAGATCTTCACAATTTGTATTTAATACTAAGCAATTTAATACAGTCTTGTTTTTACAAGCATGGAATATGGTATTATTAGTACCAGTTAACTTACTCTGCCGTCCACAAGCTATAACACCGTTAAGCCAGAGGCGATCATTTTTCACTTTTAAACACATTCTTATAGAGTTTAAAATTCTCTATTGGTCACTCTAAAAAAATATTTTTATATCGTTAATAGTTTAGAAGATAGAAATTGTGAAAACACCGCTATTGACATTATTATTTCTACTTTACAAGTCAATAAAGTCGTCATCCAACCAAATAAAACTTAAATACTGCTATGATCCCATAATTATTTGAAAACATCATTATTCTACAAATAATAGCTTACCTTTAAAGCCGTTTTTGCAAATAATTGTCTACATCATAGTTAAAGTACTTTATCTGTCTAGTCCCGCGTTTTTCGCTGATACCCAAAAATTTGGTTTTGTGGCTTAACGGCTTTTTAAGTCATAGACGGCAGTACTATAGATATAAAATAAAAATAAATGAAACAGTTAACTGTTTTTGACTGTGCTGACTGATGATGTAGGATACTCTTACAAATAACCCTGTATAGGCCCAATCAACCTTTTTGGCAGCTGTAAAGTTAGCTACAAGCTGTGCAAAGCCCAATCCTGACTGGAGCTCACATAAAAGCTGCTCGAGGATTGGGTTTTTTCCAGCTTGTGGCGAACTTCACAGCCGCCAAGCAGTTTGAGTTTCTCCTCGGCAAACCTTGACTCTAAATATCTCATGTGTATTGTTGAGGTGATTCACACACCCATTGAATACACTAAACATTACCTTTCCTTCCCCCAATCCTATTACTAACCATTATTTAATTATATAATTTATTAATTTCGCCTTTTTGATGACGAAAAAGTCGAAAGTAAGTTTATGTACAGTCTTGTGTTTTATAGATCATCATTTATGTAATTTCACCACTCGTCCGGAGGAGAGTATTGTTATATCCAAAACACAGGTTCAATCCTAGCGTGGGTAACAATAATCTCAATCTGGAATTCGATTATGTAAATATGATTTTGATAACTTAATGAGTTGCTGTCAACGTATGTTGGCAGGATTTTTCTCGGCCCTTATTTTTCAGATTTTTCTGCTCTAGCGGGCCAAATTCTATTCCAATCTTTCCTTTTTTTCTTATTTTCTTTCGAGGTAATATTTGTAGAGCTAGAGATAGTCAAATAATTGTTTTCTATTGTGTTGTAATCAATGATGTTTAACTTAATGACATACGATGTCATATCACGTAATAAATTTCAAATTTCAAACATTTCACATTTCATTTCATTCGGCCTGCACCTGTATTGTCTGCATGTGCTGACTTACCGTGGCTTTCCTGCTGAAGCCCACTGACGACATGTGTCGGTTCGGCCTGATGAGCTTGGTGAAGAGCAGTGACGACAGGCCGCCGGACAACGCCGTGCCTGCCACTATCTGAAAGGTTTTTGAACTGCGCTCTTACTTATTCCTTTGTTACACTAAATGTAAATTTATTTACTTCAGATATTTTAGTACACCGACTTCGAAAAAGAAGGATAATTCAATTCAATTCAATCATTTATTCATCAAGTGGGTACAGAGAAGTACACTTTTGAACGTCATATAAATTAAAATAAATTAAATTAAAAACATGTCAAAATTCAAAAATCAAAAATTCATATTATTCAATGTCATTTGTTTCCAAGCCAGTTTATCCTTGAAAAAGTCGTCAATTGTATTATGCTTAATTCAACAAAAATTGTTTTGATCGTATACATATTTAAAGCGATTGTCATTTAAACTTGTAAAAACGTACACAATTATTTTGGAAAGATTTATGAAAGATTTAGACTATGATCCTCTGTATTTTTTTTTGTTTATTTTCTTAGATATTTTCGATCTATTTATTTGTCAAAACTTAAGAAACATTTCAAAAACTATAACTAATAAAATTAAACCTACATAAATTAAAAACTTATACTAAAAAACCTAAAACTTATACTAAAATTTAAATTAATTTATTTAAAATTATTTCTTCGATGATTGTGAATCGATTTTTTTAAAAGTAGGTATTCTTCCTTTGATAAATCAACCAAAAATGTACATGGATGTCACATCGATTCGAGCAAATTATTAAAATTCAGTACAACCTTATCTGTAATGATTATTTTGTTTCTACTATAATAGCTCTGTGATTTTCTATAATAGTCAATGTTTTTTATTCTATTTGATGTCTGTTGTCGTTGACATTAGTTAGTTTACATAGACTTTGGCTTTGTTATTCTTATTTATTTATTTTTTTAAATTGGTTATAAATAGAATTGATAAATTGGTTCGAATGTAGTATGTAATTGTAGATAAGTATTTCAAACATTGTTATTTGACGATTCCAAGTGCAATTGTTATGTTTACGAAATAAAGGAACTTAGACTTTGACTTTACATAGTGGAAGTCGGTGTTGCGAGTTTTTGCAATATTAATTATATTTATTACTTTTCACAATATGATACATTCAATTATTTGTTTTTTTTTTCAAAAATAAATTATATTTTACGGGTTACAATAAAGGACATGTCCACAGAATGTATGGAGGCTGATATATTAATAATCAAAAATTCTAACCACAACAACTTGTTACATTTCGAGAGAGTTCATATTTTTCTGAGTCTATTACATCAGTTAAAACCAAAACAGAGCCCTCCGTTTTTTTTAAAATTAATTTTGAATCTATTAGAATAAATAAATATATTTGGCTCAATAGGTAGTTTATCTCTATCAACCCTGATTAAGTAAACCTCCAAATTGTTAAATAGAAGCATTTTTACCAATTAGACACCGTTTTTAAGTGTTTTTTGTCACATAGTACCTACTGGTCACACTGGTAGGTAATAATTTTTAATTTTATAAAATTAAGACATGAATGTGGAAGAATCAGCTACGTTTGCAAGTAAAATAACTATAGAACCACTTTATTATAGCTAAACTAGAAAAAATGCAAAGCTGTATTATTATTTTTCATACAATTTATTTTTTACATTAAAAAAAATGGAGTGGTAAAAAAATCTAAACTAAATATTTTTGAGAAGCCCATAAAACAAGCTTTCAAATCATCAATATATCATCTTGGTTCGATTTTTCTCTGAATAATATACCACTTGTGGACGTCGCCATTGCCATTATATTTGCATCGGGTCACGAATCTTCGAGACCATAAACAGGACAAGACTCAGATTATTATTGGTCTCAGATAATCTGACTTCCTATGTGTTCACCGTTGTAAGCTATAGCGAAGTAGTTGTTTTTAAACTTTCGCGATTTGAACACATTATTATTATGTACTACGGGACTAATCGCGCACTAAAATTACGAGATAAATAAATACCTCATCATACCGACGTTTCGACTGAGTTGCATCGGCCGTGGTCACGGGTAGACTGACTATAGTGCCTGACTGTATTGGATGGTGAGGTATTCATTTATCTCGTAATTTTAGTGCGCGATTATTCCCGTAGTATAGAATAAGAATATAGCGGAATACATCGAACATGGCTTCTAAAATATATGAGATTTACTGTAAGCTAGCTGAACGATTATTAGATATCTGATCCGAAAGTCTTGAATTTGCAGAGACCTCTTTCGTTTCTAATACGAAATGAAATTTTCACAGACAGTAGGACAGGTAATCTTACCTCAAACACCATGATGATGATGGCTTCAGGACATTCCTCGTTCGGATATCTCACACCGTAGCCGATCGTCATCTGCAAGTGTTGGAAAATTAAATTAATAAAAGCTTCGGAAACGAGATCTTCAGATATAACATATTTTCTTAGCTTACAAGATTATACGCGTGTAAATCTGGGAAACGACAACCTAAAAGAATTGAGGATCGAAAATCTTCAGAGACTTTAGACTTTCTTCATGACAGCAGACTTCAGGGTAGAGACGGCAAGCACTTCATATATTAGAAGATACCTTATTTTCGATAGACGTCATCAACAACCCAGCAAATGAATGAGTCTCATTGACACAATGTTCCAGCCCATCATGAAGATTGCTTCAGCATAGTTTCCAAAATCTAGATGGATCATTGATAGCAGACCTTTAGTAGTAGAAGTAAGTAAAAAAGGTCCATTAAATGTACCTGTGTCTCGCCGTTTCTCGTTAGTAAACCAGCTAAAGAAACAAATTCAGTTTCACACAGCGTTCAAGTGACACAATGCAAAGAGTATCCCATCCCGAAGGCTACTAATTAGTATACGATATTTTAAAACTCTCAATGATGACATGGATAGATAACGATCCAGTAATAGAAGTAACCGGTAAAATTAGTTTCCGAACATACCTGGGTCTCAACAGACATCATCAGTAGACCAGCGAAAGATTGAGTCCCAGTGACACAATGCTCCTTCCCATCCTGAAGGTCGTCAGCGTAGGACATGGCAACCGCGTACCAGATAGCAGCAAATATCAGCCAGAAGACGAAGTGGGATATTATCATCAGCAGGATCAGGAACCGCCATTTGCTGTTGATCTGTCGGGGAAGGAAATGATATTATCATAGTAGTTTTGAGTTGTATCGTAGTAGTGTCGGATTGTCAAGTTAAAATGGTAGTGGGCAGGGCACATAGCACGGAAGGCTGATGACCGGTAGGGTCGTAAAGTTCTTGGGCGGAGACCACGTACCGGCAAGCGTAGCGTAGGACGTCCATCCACAAGGTGAACGGATGACCTAATCAAGACCGCAGGATTGCGCTGGACGCAAGCTGCTATCAACTGGTCTTATTGGAGATCATTAGGGGAAGCTTATGTCCAACAATGGACATGGCTGAAAAGAAGAAGATTGTAATTGTAGCAAATGGCTATCAAGACTTTGTGACGTTTACTGCAGACACCTCCACTATAATAATATATATAGAATCGAATATAGATTGAAACTTTAGGAGGTATCCGGGTAACGTAATTTTCAATATTTTTGGCGGGCTGGTTCAGTTGGTTAGAGTGTCAGGCTAGTGATCCCAAAGGGCAGATCCAATTCCTTTGTTCGCTTCAGATTTTTGAAATGCTTATCACAAAGATAACTCTTTGAAATAAAATCTAGTGTGGAAAGCACTCAAAATAAAATCATAACATTGAATCAGCAGTGCGCCATCTCTCGTCAATCTTTAAAAGTTCTAATAACTTCTAGTTGAGTGATAACCTATCTAATACGGGTATCACAGGTGGCGCCGCCAACGCTATACGTTGGTGGTAATAAGCAAAAACTTGACGCTTGCGTAGGAGGCGGGCTGGCTCAGTTGGTTAGAGCGTCGGGCTAGTGATCCGAAGGGGCAGGTTTAAATCCTGCGTTCGCTTCAGATTTTTGAAAAGCTTAACACTAAGACAACTTTCCAATTAGTTTCTTTCAGAAATATTATAGTCCTACACAATATCTATGCTAAAAGAGCCGGTAAGCTCCTGGGCCCAGTGACCAACTGCTGAAAGGGATTTTGGTTCTATAATTCCACGAAGTCTCTATTTATCTATTCATGCAATAAATAATTGAGTATTGAGTTAAAATAATTACACCAAGGGATAAATTGTCAAAATATTCTCCAATCCACTTTACTAATATACGATTGTATTCATATCTGCTTCTAGCAATTCATCAATATGCAGATAGTACTGACCACAGTGTTGACCAGGTCCCGCATATATTTGATGCCCTTGGCAGGGATATTGCTTCTCACTGGAACGTTTTCTTCTCCATCCTTCAGCACCACGCGACGGGACCGCGTTGGTCGGCCACGGCGTATTCTGTAACAGTACCCTTCATCATCATAAGTCTGTGATATCCCACAACTGGGAGTAGTAAAGTAGTAGACCTTTCTCGGTTTTATGCTATTCATACCTGTATATTTCCAACAGTACCCTTAACCCAGTGAAGATACAGAGAGGTCTGTATGACCCTGTTCATTTTATTTCGTGCACAGATTTTTCCTATGATGACATATGTTGCTGAAAATCATAGTAGCTGTAGCTAGTAAGCCCATCTTCATATTAGAAAACACCATTTGATTGTAAGTCAAAAAATTGGGCAGGTAGGTGAATGCAATCGCCGTACATATTGACCCTTCCCTCTACGCAGCGTAGCGCTTTTGTGCCACATTTTCGTGACACATATCTAAATATTTGGTAATTTTGGTCCAAGCCCGACTTATAATCGAGAAGTTGTGTGTTCAAGTCCTAGTCAGGTAGCAATGGGCTTTGGATTTACCATCGCTGGCTTTTGGGGGAAATTAGTTTTGAAGAAACCTATTTACGATTGAAGATGAAATTCAATGACGTTAGTGAATCCATTAATTCGCTGGGACAGCAGCGTAGTGATTATGAACTTAATCGTCACTATCAGCTGTAGGACGCCCACTACTGGACATAAGCCTCTCCCATGGATTTCGAACAAGTCCGGTTGGATGCGGCCTGCATCCAGCGCGTTCCTGCGGTCTTAATAATATTCGTCGGTCCATCTGGTCGGTGGACATCCTACGCTGCGCTTGCCGGTGCGTGGTCTCCATTCAAGAACTTAATTGCCACATCGGCCCATCAGTTCTCCGAGATATGTGCCCTGCCTATTGCCACTTCAACTTACTAACCCACTGGGCTATGTCGGTAACTTTGGTTCGTTAGCGAATTTCCTAATTTCTGATTTTTCAGTGAACTTTACGTATTTTGAAATTGCCCTAATGTTTAACGTTAGACTTTTTAAGTATGGCAAGGTATAGTATTCAGTATTCAAATATTTATTGCACCAAAAGTAACTTAAGATATTAATATACACAATTGGTATATGAGTAATACAAGTAAACTTAAGGACCCTGTTTTATAGGGCGTCGCAAATATACAAAAGTTAATTCTTACAGTCTACGTATATAAATTACTTATACATTAAGGAGTACACGTAATATCTAATTTATATTATTTGTTTTTATATTATTATAATATTTTTATAAAATAGTTTTAATAGTGTCTAATCAGGTAATCTCGTGATATTGTGTTTTATCGTCAAGATATTTTTGCACGTTGTAATAGCTTTGTTTTAATAGTAGGTCATTTACTTTTGTTTTGAAGGCATTTTCGTTTAGTTCTTCTCTTAATATTTTGGGGAGTTTGTTAAAAATCTTTATTATCATGTCCTTTTCTAATTATTTCCATTAGGGGTTCAGGTGCTACTAATTGATTATTTCGACGGGGGTTGGTTGAGACAATAAATATATTAGATAAGGGTGTTTTTTTACAAAAAGTACGGCTTCTAATATATAAATGCAGGGTAGGGTCAGAAATTTCTGTTTTTTTAAATGTGGTTTGCAACTATTGCGTTTATGTACATTCATTATAATGCGAATACATTTTTTTTGCTTTATAAACAGATCGTTAACGTCGGAACTGTTTCCCCATATGATAATTCCGTATCTGAGCCAGGAAAAAGCGTAAGCGCAATAGGCAGTTTTTGCGGTTTCAATATTACTGTTTGACTTTAAAATAGATAATGCGTAAATGAACTGGGACATTTTTGATTTCAGTTTATCAATGTGAACTTTCCAATTTACATTGTTGTCAAAATCAATGCCTAGAAGTGTACATTTGTTGTCTTCTTTGATATCGAGGGCTTTTGATTGTTCAAAGAGGTTTAATGCCTTTTTTTGATATGGGTGAAATTGGATTATTTTTGTTTTATTGATATTTATTTCAAGATTATGTTTCTCGATCCAAGATTTGACCATTTTGAATGTGTCTATTATTTGACTGTGGGAGTTATTATCAGATTTAAATAGAAGTGATACATCGTCTGCAAACAAAATATGTGGTGTGTCAACGATTTTTGGAAGCTTGTTGATGTAGGTATATTAACAGTATTCCGGCTAAGACGCTTCCCTGGAATTACAGAATGCTTACAGAACTATTTAATGTGCATATGTCTTATTTTATTTCTTGTTTCGTTGTTGCGTTTGAGTCATAATGTTCAATTTGTACAAACTGTTGCCTATTTGATAAAAATGAGCATGTCCGGTTAAAGGGTTTGTCCCTAATTCCTAGTTCCTGTAAATCTTTTAGAAGAGTGTCATCTGATACTTTGTCATACGCTTTTGTCATATCTAGAAGAATACCAATTGAATGATGTTTCTGTTTGATGTGTTGATAATATTTATAAATTGCAAGGGTGGTAGATGAATGTTTTCTGAAACCATACTGATTTTTGTCGAGCAATTTCTATTTTTCCAGTTATGAGTAAATGCGATCAGATATTATACGTTCGAAATTTTTTGATATTGCCGGAAGTAATGCGATGGGTCTATAATTGGTCATGTCTGTGGCTTTTCTGGATTTTTTTAAAATAGGTCTAATCTTGGCTATTTTTAATTTATCAGGAAAGCATTCTTCTTCTATGGATTGATAAATCAGTCTTGTTAATGGGTATGTCAATTCTTCAGCTTGAATTAACAAGGCTTTATTGCTGCTGAAGGGAGGTCGTCAACACCGTAGCTAAATTTGTTAGGCATTTGTTATAAGGTAGGTAGACATTTGTTATTAGGAAAATTTGTTATAAGGTGGTTCGTTATTATCATTTTCATTCGTTGACAGGATATCCTTAAATAGCGTATTTATATTTTTATGCTCTATTTTTACTATCTTATCCAAATTCAAGAACTGCTTATCGTATCGGAAAAGAAATGAATCACAGATACATCGTGATATTTGTGTTTTGCTAAAGTGACAAACTTCTCAAAATTGTGATCAATCAACAATGTATTTGTATTAGCTTTAGTCAATTTAACTAATCACGGACTAAAATCACGATATAAATAAATACCTCATCATCCCGGCGTTTCGGCCGAGTTGCATCGACCGGTCACGGGTAGACATGGGTAGAGAATACGTACCGGCAAGCGCAACGCAGGAAGTCTACCTTCGACAGTATCTCATCAAGACTGTAGGATCACGCTGGATACAAGCCGCTTCCAACCGCTCTTACTAGAGATGCATAGAATAAGTCTATGTCCAGCAGTGGACGTCATATGGCTGATGGATGGATGGATAAGAAATTCAGCCATTGCCACTAGCCTATTCACATTGTTGCTCTGCCCAATTCTCAGCTCACTTCACCATACAGTTCACCCAAAAATCTAATTTTATATCAGTAGGTATCACTAGTTTTATTTAGCGAAACTAGTTACCACTCTTACCACTCTTACGTTACCACTCCAATTTTATTTTATTTTATTCTTATAATTTGAAGAGACCCCTGTTACAGCGCGAGATCGATCAAACTAATTCTACTCCCAAGAGACCGGCCTAGCCAAGCTTGGGACCCACTGTTAATTTTACAGTATAAGTAGTTAAGGACAATATTGATTTAGTGAACTTTTATTGAAATTGTTTATTTAACTCAGGTTTTTGTAAATAAAATATTCTTTCTTTCTATCACTTACGAGTTTAAAAAATAGCCAACCATCTAATCTCAGACCTACACACCATACAAACCCATAAAATTTCATAATAATCGGCTAAGCCGTGAACAAACACTGTGACACCAGATTTTTACAAAAAAGAAGATTATCTTAATGAGTTATATTTCAAAATCACCAAACAATATAACCAGATGAATTATTGCTCTCTAAAAAATTGAAAATTTCGAGTACTTTACAGCTGCAAGACCGAAGAATAAAAAAATCAGGACAGAATATTGTGAACAAAACAAGTGAGGCCCGCAAAACTACGCTTCGCCGTGTATGGACACAATTACACAACATATACGTACAAGAAAACTACGCCTTGGGTCTTCAGTCGAACTATGACGGCGCAACACCGACGCACTCACTACATGTATAAAAAACCGGCCTCACTTGACTGTTCTTGATTTTCTAATTCTATATTTTTTTTGGTTTTAGACTTTACAGCAATATAGTATAGAGTCAAGTCAGGAATGAGGAGATTTGTAGAAGAACTAAAGTTACAGACATAGCCCAGTGGCAAGTTGAAATTCTAATGTGTTGAAACCTACCTATGGATATGACGCCGCTAAGTGTTATCCTAAAGCTGAATAAATGAATGAAATGTAAAAATAAAATGAAATGGCAGTGGACAAGGCACAAATCAAAAGGTGGCCGGATGACCTCATTAAGACCGCAGGATCGCGCTGGATATACGGCGCTATCAACTGGTTTTATTGAAGAGCTTTAATCCTATGTCCGTACAGTAAAAGTCCTATGACTGATGGATGGACATAGAGTCAAGTAATATTTCATTACTCACCTATGCTTGGAACCCTTCCGCCTTCTCCTGCTGTAAGGCGTCGAATATCCATGTGCCGACGGCCCAATAGTAGTAGTCGTGTCATCAAAGTCTACCATTTCGATTCGATCATAAATATTATTCTCAGTATTCTCGCTAACCATAACTCTGGTAGACATTTCTGACGTATGATAAGTCCCTTCAGTTTTCGGACTCTCCTGGTCAACATCTATAGTCATTGTTAACCCACCATAAGCCATTTCATCTTCACTTGAATACTGTGATGCGTCTGTTGTAGTGCCATCGTGAGTTTTTAATGGATTAGTCTCTACTTGATGTATGGGGGTATTGAACGCTATTTCTTTGCCTTCTACATACGTTTGACTGATTCTATAGTGTTTTTTAAGTTCCTCGTTGGTGTAAACGTCTGTTTCGCCGATCCTTGGTATGTCTATGGATGATCTTCCTGAACCATTGCCGATTGCCTCTGAGTAGCTGATAGATCTCTCCAAAGCTCTGTTGCGACTGCCTCGTCTGCTTTCTGATTCGTATATGTTATTCATTTTGGGTTTTTATTACTTTGTGTTGATTCTAGATCTTCATTATTGATTTTATTTGGAATACTTTAAGTAATGATCAGAACGATTTCGTTCTTTGGATTTAAATTTATTATTTCTATTTTGTTGTTGTTTATGTTATACCTGTCTTTGTTTTTTTCCTTTTCAGTCTGTATTTTGATCGTTATTGTTTCTTTACCACACAAACACGCACACACTACAGCTCTTATTTATATTTATATCAGGTATATAAACTTTCATTACATACTTTGTGAACTTGGTAAACGTTGACAGCAGTCTAACATTGCTCATTTAAGATAACTTACATTGTTGGTTTAGCCTTTATTAATATATCACATATTTTACTCTATTTTCCGTAATCTTTGTGTTATTTTGTGAAACTAAGCACGTCTCAGAAGCACACAAGTACGAACGACAATAAGTTATCTTCAAGATAAGATTGGCGTATATCTTGGAAGATAAGAACATTAAATATATTTGAACAAATTGTTGTGATCGAAATATGGCCTAGAACTGGATAATAGGCGTGTGACTCGAACAGACATAAATATTGAAAGTTTTATACATAGACTAGCTGCCAGTCTCGGTTTTATCAAACGGTCTCGGTTTTCTTTTACAGTTAAATTATAGCATTTGTATCTACCTATAAACCATCCGGAAGAAATATTCTAAAATAGAGTGAAAACCACATTCACAGATATGTTGAGTTGTTCGAAAGAAATAAGGGGATACAAAAAATAGCAACTATCGTTTATAAAATGTATTTATCGTCATTGTATTTTTGCTCAAACATCATTATCATCAGCTCTAGAATATTATTGGCCGGACGTAGAATCGGCATTTTATAAATTCCCTAAAAGACAGGAAGCGCTTTGTATCCAATGTATAGGCCGGATAACAAGCCCTGAGAAATTTAACTTGCCCCAATAAAATTAGATTTATGAAAACTGCTCATACATTTTAGTACACACTTCGTCGTTTTATTGAGAATTGCGGCTTGAAACTTTTCAGGCACTGCAGAACTTTGGCCTTCTGCAAAGCCATCTTTATAGAATTTAAAACGTGAAACTAAATACAATAAGCGGAAATCTTTTTGAAGTGTTGGATGCTTGTTCAATTGGCTACTCAGAATGCTTATACCAGGTGTCAAAGAGACACGGTTAGTCAGCAGGCGCTACAGAGACTTCAAAAAGATTTGCGCGTACTACACTATGTATACTGAGCGCCCTTAGTGAGTGCCACGCAAATTGACAGATGAGATGTTAGCCGCAGATAACACTTCCCCGTGATTGGCTAATTATTGCGCATGTATGCACAATTCCGACGCACACTGTCGTAGTGCGTAGGGAGCGCGCGGGAGACATGAGATTGGCGGGCGGGTGTGCCGCAAATGCCTATAGGTATTTCGGCTTTTGCGCAGTTCTCTGTTACAGTCAGTCAGGTATATAGGCGGCTGAAAGGGCGAAAACTCTCAATTATCTGTAATCATGATCGTTTATGGTCCTTAAAAATAAACGAAACATTACTGTGAAGGATAAAACTTATACTCTGCCACTGATAGCAGTTCTATGTCGCTCGCAGTTATATATCCAGGGATTTTTTAGTAAAAGATGAAACGGTAAAAAGAAACACCAAAATCAGCATTAAATAACTTTACTAAGAGTAAGATTTAGCTAGGTATATAATTAAAAAGACTTTACAATACATGTAGGTACATCCATACATAGCCCTTATTTCTAGATTTATGGTATCTGATAGTGATAATAAAAATAAGATGGTTTGGTTTGAACAAGACGATATACCTATCCTACGATCAGTATCGCACACTTATTATCTTATTATATCGGAATAACAAATCGTAAATCAAAAGATTTAGGCTTACAGATTGCGCGAAGCAACTTTATGTTACACTGTGTAAAAAGGACAGATAGGGGTATTATTTTCGAATCGGCTTGATGATTAAAAAAATATAGTTAGTCCGTCAGTTAGACTATCAAAAATATTAGACACTTATTTTGTCTGATGAACAAAACATGTTAAAGATAAAAAAGACACGATAGTTTCGCTTTTTAAATATAAATGACGAGTCTTTCCGAACTTTGACGCGCTTTATCGTGGTCATTTTTGAGTCCATTGATAAAAGAAAAAAATAGAGGTAATGTTTTTCGATAATCTAAGTAACAGACTAGTTATAATAAATTCAAACGCTCTGTACCTCAACAAAAATAAAGTAGATCATAGTTTCCGAGATATCGGCCAAAAACGTTTTTTCAAGATTGCGCTTAGACCTCCACTGTTATTGTAACTGTGTAAGTGATCCTAAACCTTATATAAAAACATTGCATCGGAAATTTAATGTGAAGTTAAATTATATTTTTTTCCTGAGATATTGGTTTTGCCATAAGTGTGATAAGATTATAAATTAAATGAAATATTTCTTTGACTCAGTCATCATGTCTACTGTTTTCATCCCTTGGTAGCCTTTTTCCTGAAGGAAGAAGACCTGCCGAGCTGGAAGGAGGATATCTTCTCGCTAAAGTTGCTCGGAGAGGAGGAGCGGAGGGGTGGCTCAGGCCGGTCTTGCGGCGTGCTGAAAATGTAGGGGTAAAAAACATTAACGCCTTTTTAATGGTCCATTGCTGGACATAGACCTACCCAGGAAGGGTGATTGGGCTATATCCTCCATGCTGAGGATATAGCCCAATCACTCCAGCTGCCTGAGGGCAGCACAAGTCTAGTCCCAAGTATTACTGAGGGGAACGGAGTGGCGCAGCGTCAGCGCCCTCTGCAGGGGGCGTCTTGCAGTGGCGGGGAGCGCGAAACGATCGGCGTCGCTCGCCGCCAGCGCAACACACGCCTACCCGCGAGGTTCCGGGACTAATGGTTTTAGAGCCACGTTTTATAATTTCGTATCTATTTTCTTCTGTAATCACGGGATATTGATCGGTTACAAACATTAAATGTGCATCATTGACTCACAGGCTGTTGTTTTTGTGATTAGAACCCAACGAGCCAGTCGGGCTGTTAAAATCTATGCAGGTTGACTCACGATGTTTTCCTTCACAGAAAAACCACTAATGTAATATTCCGTAGATACATAAGTTGCAAAGAACTCACCGGTACGGAACCGGGATTTGAACCCTAGATCTAGACCACCACAGCTACATAGGTAGAGCACATAGTAACTCACGAACAACGGTGTTGCCGATTGCGCGTAAAGAAACCACATTGGTAAGCACAGCGTAAGATGTCCAACCACGCAGTAACAGAAAGACAAGATGAGGCCGGTAATGAGGCTTTTTCTGACAGCTGACTTTAAGAAAAAAAAATATAAAAAAAATGCTCAACAGATGGCGTTGTATCGTCAGTGTACAAGTGAATTCTCCATAGTACGTGAAACGGGACGATACATAAACTTTACAATGCAATTTTATTTATATTCAGTATGAGTGAGACAAGTTTTTGGTAAAATTAAATTTATTGTGGTAATCAATTTACAAAATACTGACATAAAAGTTAGACAACGATGTCTTAAAAATATTCGAAATTTGTTTTTAGCAGAAACGGAACGATTTCATCTGACATGACATAATATATTTTGACATCCCACCAACGCCCACCATGATTTGTGTTTGTGAACATTGTGACAAAAAAACAAGATAACAATTTGGGTAACAAAAGATGTAAACAGTGCACCGAGATCGAGATTCGAGAGCAATGTGTAGTTGTCAAATAAATGTCAACTATCAACGAAATGACAATAAAAACAAATGAACGTGTACAATCAAAAATTAAGTGTTAATCCTTATTTTTTGTGTACAACTTGGTGTACACGTGGTGACAACGTTCCGCCAAAGTGAACTGTTTATCATTAGTACCAACTTATAGCGTTGGCGGCGCCACTAATACCCGTTATAGACAGATGTAATCACTAAGTTGTGTCATTGTTCTGAAAATCTCGAAGACTGGGGGATTAAAATGACTCTTACTGATAAACTTCCTCGGCGCTACAGAAAGGGGTGTCGACTGGCTCCGTGGCGTCGAGCTTCTGCTGCTCGATCACGTACTTCTGCTTGCGGCCGTCGTATCTGTAACACCAGGGCCATAACTCATACAAAAATGTCATAAAAGTTCCTATAGGCCGAATCAAACATTTTGGCGGCTGAGATGATTGCTTCAAGCTGCGCGACACCCGATCCTCGAGCAGCTGTTAAGTGAGCTTGTACCAGTTGTACCTAATATCACATCTGCAATGATGTGTGATTTGACCTTTCAATAAGTTTGTAAAGGTCGGGTGGCTAGCCTTGGTGTCAGTTCTTAATCCGTCTGAAGACCTCTGACATGGCTAGATTAATAAACCGACCGGTACTCATAATTTAACGTGCCATTTAAGCCATGGCAACGCTCATTTGTGAATTCCATACGCAGTGTGATGCGCTGTCACCTGTCGGAAGACAGGCATCTACTTAGTCAAACTACTTACGCTACGCTGTCATGATCAATGGTTCAACAGTTCCCTAAGCAGGCTTTGTAAAACAGCTCACCGAGTTGTTCTACGCCTTATTGAAAATTAAGTAAGTATTATATATGTTAAAACTGCTACAAAATATAACATCTGATACAATTTTCTGCATGATTCTAGACCATGACAACGAGAATAATCACAAAATGTCTCGCAAAATCACAAAAATAATCTAAAAGGACATGTCCACAAAATGTATGGAGGCTGGTATAATAATAATCAAAAATTGTAACCACAACACTCGTTACATTTTGAGAAAGTTCATATTTTTCTGAGTCTATTACAGCAGTTAAAAACAAAAAAGAGCCCTCCGATTTTTTTTAAATTAATCTTGAATTTATTAGGATAATTAACATCCGTGGTGGTCTAGCACAGCCGTGGTGGTCTAGAGGTAGTGACACCCGCCTTACAATCGTGAGGTCGTGGGTTCAAATCCCCGGTCCCGTACCAATGAGTTCTTTTGAATTTATGTACGAAATTTCACACCACTGGCTTTTCGGTGAAGGAAAACATCGTGAGGCAACCTGCATACGTCCGCAGAAGAAATTCGATGGTGTATGTGAATCCACCAACCCGCACTGGGCCAGCGTGGTGGATATGGCCCAAACACCCTTCGTGGGTAGGCCTACGTCCTGCAGTGGACTATTAAAAAGGCTGGTACAGTACAGTACAGTACAGGATAATTAAATATATTTTGATCAATAAGTAGTTTGTCTCTATCAACCCTGATTAAGTAACCTCCAAATTGTTAAATAAAAGCATTTTTACCAATTAGACACACTTTTAAAGAGTTTGTTTGTCACATTGTACCTACTAACTGGTCACACTGGTAGGTTATAATTTTTAATTTTAGCAAATCAAGTGATTAATGTGGAAGAATCAGCTACGAATGCAAGTAAAATAACGATAGAAGCACTTTATCATTGCTAAACTAGAAAAAGTAATAAGCTGTATTGTTATTTTTCATACAATTTATTTTTCGCATTAAAATAATTGGAGGGCTGAAAAAATCTATAAATTAAATATTTTTGGGAAGCCCATAAAACAAGCTTTCCAATGATGTACATATCATCTTAGTTCGATTTTTCTCTGAATAATATACCACTTGTGGACGTCACCTTTGGTCATAATAGTTACAAGTAAGCCCTAGATTTCCTAGAGAGTTGCTAATGAATTCGTAATCATCTCGTATAAAATAATCGGATAAGCTCACTTACTTGACGACGGGTGGAAACCGATGTCCCCAGATGACTTCTTTCGGAAGGTACGAGGTCTGGCTCTGGGTGAACGTGCCCATCGACGCAGACGCCCCCTTCAGGCTCACTGTGATCTCGTAGCTGAAAAAAAAATGATTGACAATCTATAACTTATTTTTCTTCTCGTGTCAGCTGTTTATGGTTGATCTGACACTTGAGCCAGATCTACCAGTCTAGTAAGTGACAGCAGCATTTGCTTCCTGAAAATCTTGAACTGAACAGATGTACGAGCGTTGCGGGAGGACCTGAGAGGTGAAATGAGAAGATTTTTCATAGCTTGAGAGCATCGCAACTACGAGTAAGTGAATCGGTTGGAGTGTCACCTAAGGCCTACTTGTAGGCATGTAGGTGTTGTGTCTGTATGCTAATCATGTTAATTACATTACACAAATATGACTTTTGAAGCTTCCAAACCAACCCTCGCTAATGGGTTTTCTTTTGTTAACTTTGTTATCGATGTCATAATTTGTTCACAAACCTGCGCAGGTGAATCAAGCGCGATCTCCCGTTGTATCATCAAAGAATTCTTATTTCTTCTGCATTCGACCGGCCAATCATAAAACCTTGAAATAATTTCAACTCACCAGCCCTCGGACAAGCGCGTCAGTTACGCGGTTTAGACCTCAAAAAATATTAGCAGTGGGAGTGGGAGGTGACTGACTGGTAATAGTGGTAATATCTTCTGTGGTCTGGTTTCTGAATAAAAGATACCTACTTGCTGTTAGAGATGTGCTCTGGACCGTATTTGTACAGCGGGCTGGTATCATCGATCTCGTGGACCAGGGTAACAGGCCAGAGGAGGAACTGGCGCTGTTGGAGGGACAGCGTCTGGGCATAGTAGCGGATCACCTCGCCTTCTTTGGTTCTGGGAAAACGGGGAGGTTTTGAAATGACGATTGAAGTATTCTAAAATAGGTTGTTTTCTTTGATTTGGTACAGTTTATATGCAGAGTTCTTCTGAAGAAGCACTACTCTCTTTGTCAGCTATTGTACTTCTTATTTTAAAAAGGTGTCATCAAATCATCTATCAGCCAAAGGACGTCCACTGCTAGACATAGACCTCCTCTATGGATCTCCAATGAGACCGGTTGGAAGATCATGTGATGATCTTGAGCAAAGTTGTTGTGCATGAGTCAGAGAAAGTTTCTGAGTTGGTGAAATGAAGTTCGCCGGGTCAGCTAGTTAAAAATAAATTGAGATTTAATTTATGAAAAGAATTAATTGAGACATGCAGGTCAAAAGGTTAGAAGTAAAGACATACCTGTGCGTATGCACGAAGTGGGCAGTAAATTCGGAGCAGATGATGTGATCGTAGTTGAGGTCCCAGGCTCTCATCATCAAGCATAGCTTGCCGTCGCGCATGCTTATCTGAAATATACAGGGTTAGTTCCATAGATCATTGGTGGTAGCGCTCTTAGCAGGAATGAGGAGATCCGTAGACGAACCAAAGTTACCGACATAGCCCAGCGGATTGGCAATGGGCAGGGCACATAGCTCGGAGGACTGATGACCGATGGGATTGAAAAGTTCTTGAGTCGAGACTACGTACCGGCAAGCGCAGCGTAGGATGACCACCCACAAGGTGGACGACTGATCTCATCAAGACCGCAGGATCGCGCTAGATGCAAGCCGCTACCAACCGGTCTTATTGGAGATCGTTAGAGGAGGCCTATGTCCAACAGTGGACGTCCTATGGCTAAAAAGAAGAAGAAGCGCTCTTAGAGTAGTTTGACTAGGTGTTTGTCAGCGATCAGCAAATTTTAGCAACCTTCGTCAGGATCAGTCTTCGGATTGAGGATCGCGGGTGGCATTTACAACTGAGCGCTACCGTGACTCCGGTTGTATTAACCGACCAAGGTTGTAAAAAAATACCCACAGTTTTTCACGAAACTATCAAGTGCACGTGTCCATCCTGCCAGATCCCAATATCAACATAATTTAATGTTACCGAAATCAAAATTATCGATACACAGCTCCGGGCCACGCTCGATGGCTGTTAAAATATTTAAAAAACTTCCGGTCGAAATTAAGAAAATTGAAGACGTAATCGAATTTGCAAAATTATTGAAGAACCTATCACGAAATGCTATTATACATTAAACGAGTACCTATTGGACAGTCATAAAATAGCAAATTGAAACAAATAAATCGCTCCGCACAATATTGCTATACCCTAATAGGGTCATATGTATAACTTATAGAATATAGATACTAAACATGTTTCTTAAGACCTGCATGTAAATTATACTATATATGATGCAATAAATGATTGATTGATTGATTGTATTAGCCATGTCAGAGGCCTTCAGGCGGCTTAAAACTCTCAGGCCAGGGCAGGCCACCCAGCCTATACGAACTTACTTATTTTTATAGATCATTGACCAACCAATGATCTATAAAAATAATTATACTTATTTCTAAAAATTCTTTAGTCGCCTGGGAACACCTCTTGACTTTTCCCTACGTTGTGCTTTACATACATTCGGACCCAACAAACAAAAAATCCCTTACCACTAGGGTAAAGGAAAATTGCGTAAAGTACAGCGCATTGGAAGAGAACTCTTTAGATTTTGAAAGCATTATTCCGCCAACAAGGCAGAATAAACCAAATTCTAAAAAAACAGACGATTCGGTTACCATTAAAATAGTAGAGAGCAAAATTAGTGATGGCGATATCAAAGGCGCCGCACGAGTCCTGTTCTCCAGCGACACTATTGCCCCCCACACACCCGATACGGTCCAGTCACTCCGTGACAAGCATCCGCCGGCAGCATGTCTCCACCTGCCTGAGCCACCACACCCTGATGACGTTGTCATTGAAGTGTCAGCTCAGGAGATTGCAGCGGCCGTTTCTTCTTTTCGGAGCGGCTCAGCCGGAGGCCTAGATGGTCTCTCGCCTCAACATCTAAAAGATCTTCTATCTTTTAGCTCTGGTGAGGTGGCTGAGTCTCTCTTGAGAGAATTAACGGGTTTGGCAAATCTCATGTTATCTGGGCAGGTCAATGATGACGTTATCGAAGTCTTGTATGGCGCTAACCTATGCGCACTTGTCAAAAAAGATGATGGCATCAGACCTATTGCTGTTGGAACCACATATCGTCGTCTCGCAGCCAAAGCCGGTTGTGGAAAAAAGGTTGCTCTTTTGAGTAGCCTTTTTCAACCAATACAGCTTGGCTTTGGTTCGCGGGGTGGATGTGAGGCTGCTGTTCATTCGCTTCGTACTTTTCTCGGTCAAAATTGTGGAGAGGTGTTGCTTAAGGTGGATGTCAAAAATGCTTTCAATTCGGTTAATCGAGACGCCTTGTTGGCACAGGTCAAAGACAAAATTCCCGATCTTTTCAATTTTCTTTGGCAATGCTACGTCAAACCCACTAAATTAATTTACAAAAATGATGTTTTGCTATCTTCCGTTGGCTGTCAACAAGGTGACCCTCTCGGACCAGCCATTTTCAGCCTGGCCATTCATCCAATTGTTCAACGTCTCCAATCTAAACTCAACGTTTGGTATCTGGATGACGGGACTTTGGGTGGCGATGCGAGCACAGTCCTACGTGATTTGGAAATTCTTATTGACGAGTTTCGTCAAATTGGTTTGGAGCTAAATTTTTCGAATTTCGTTTGCGACTCATGTCCGGATAAAGATTTGATACTTAACAAATTTAATGATTTGGCACCTAACATCAAATCGGTAGACAAGTGTTCTCTTCGCCTTCTAGGTTCGCCGATATTAGATGAGTCTTTTCCGCCTTTCGTTCAAGAAAAAATTCAAAATTTTTTGAGTGCCTCTGATAGGCTACTCAAAATTAACGCCCACATGGCATTTACCATTATAAGATGTTGTCTGTTTGTTCCAAAATTTATGTACGCTTTACGATGTAGTCCATTGTGGAAACACAATGAGCTCCTTTTGAGCTTAGACGATGTTGTAAAGCAGTCCCTAGTATCGGTTTTGAATATTGACATGAGTGAAAGGGCGTGGCTACAAGCCTCCTTGCCTGTTAAGCTTGGAGGGTTAGGGGTCCGCCAAATTTCAAGTGTTGCTTTACCAGCTTTCTTGTCCTCCATTCATAGTACTCAGAATTTGATTGAAAAAATCCTCGCACCTTCTTTAGGCCATTCTGGCGTAGATGTAGCTCATTTGAATGAGGCAACAAATGCTTGGAGGGTCGCTTGCCCAAATACCGAGCTTCCAAAGACTTTATCGTCGCAGAGACTGTGGGATCGGCCGATCTGCGAACTAGCACGGAAATCTCTTCTAGACACGTGTCCTAGCGTCGCGGATCGCGCTCGTATCCTTGCAGTCTCTGTATGGGAGTCCGGTCTTTGGTTGCAAGCATTGCCCTCTTTCAATACTGGTAACCTTTTAGACCCAACTGCATTTCGTCTATCTGTCAGCTTACGCTTGGGTGCAAGGTGTTGTGAAGCCCATCGCTGTCAGTGTGGTACTGCAGTTGACCAGCTCGGTCACCACGGTCTCTCTTGCTCAAGAAGCGCTAGTCGGATTGGACGCCACGCCAGCCTTAACGATGTCATACGCAGGGCTTTTGTCACCGCCAATATCGCAGCCGTACTCGAACCGAGTGGGTTGGCGCGTGGTGATGGCAAAAGGCCTGACGGCATGACGCTGGTCCCATGGAAGTGTGGACGGCCCTTAGTATGGGACGCAACTTGCGTCGATACTTTGGCACCGTCACATCTTCCTGAGACTCAGAGTAGGGCTGGAGCGGCGGCCAATTCGGCTGAGCAGCACAAGCGGTGCAAATATGCTAACCTCGGCAGTGGTTACATATTTGAGCCATTTGGAGTTGAGACTTTGGGTCCGTGGGGGCCGGGAGCTCATCTCGTTTTCAAAAGTCTTTCTGAGCGTCTGGTGGACGCGACGCGTGACCAAAATGCTGGTGTTTATTTGGCTCAACGTATAAGCATTGCCATTCAGCGTGGCAATGCTGCCAGCATGCTGGGCACGCTGCCAACTGGCAGTGGGCTTGAGCACTTGGATTATCTTTAGACCTTCAAGGGTCTGTGGATGATCCAATTGCTTTCTATGTAGTAGTAGTGTAGTATTGTCATTATATTAAAAAATAAAAAAAAATAAAAAAAAAAAAAGAAATTATACTTAATAATTAATATAAGTAATTTCGGTGTCTGGTGTCGTTTTTAAAAAGCACTCTAACATCCCAAAGTAAGTATTTAAACTTAACAAGGGTTCAATTTGGTTCTAGATTTTTTTCTACTGAGTATCCATACCTACTAATATTTATTATTAATCCGAAAATACGTTTGTTAGTTTGTTTGTTGCTTACGTTTTTTTTTCCACGGATATAACACTAAACCCCATTTCTCATCCCGGCTGACATTTGAATATGGCGCCACATATATATGTAGCAAAGTTAGTAGCTACAGACTGTTTATCATAAGAAAGGTACTATAATTATCTTACCACTGCTTTCTTACTGAAGCCGACACCATCTCGGGATAGCTTCTCAGGCCTCGTAAGCTTGGCGTACACCACGCACGTCAGCACGCCTGACAGCCCCGTCCCGAGGATCAGCTGGAATCAGTGGGTTAGGATCAGATAACATCAGTAGGTTAGGATCAGTTAACAACATCACGGGACAGCCTCTCAGGGTGCGTCAACTTGGCGTACACCACGCACGTCGGGATGCCTGACAGCTCCGTCCTGAGGATCAACTGGAATCAGTAGGATAGGATCAGCGAGATCAATCAGCCCAAAAGAACTTTGTCGATACTTATGTTACATAATTATACCTAAAACCAAATTATACCTTTGGATTAAATAATTTTTGAAAAAGCATATTTATACTGTTAATGAATTTTTAAATGAAACAGCATGATATAATATAATGTATAATATAATGAATTTAATAATTATTGACTTTATTAAATTATGAACAACTCGAATATAATAATATATTTAAGTAATTTGCTATAGGTAATTTGTAACTTTTAAAGATGACTAATTGTGTAAATTTGCCACACCCTTATAGGGTTATATGTATATCACTGTCTAAAACTAGTGTACATGTCACTAGTGAACTGCATGTAATATCTACATACTGTACTGTACTGTATCAGCCTTTTTAATAGTCCACTGCAGGACGTAGGCCTACCCACGAAGGGTAATTGGGCCATATCCACCACGCTGGCCCAGTGCGGGTTGGTAATCCTCATTCCTCATACGAACAGCCGGAATGTGGAACGCTTTGCCTGGGTCTGTCTTCCCGTTAAAGTACAACGTGGGTGTCTTCAAATCCCGAGTAAATAGGTATCTTCTAGGTAAGCGTACTACACCCTAGACCGCACATCTGCTTAACATCAGGCAGTGGGTAGTCAAAAGCAAACCTATACGAAAAAAAAAAAATTCTTTGTCGAATTAGAATTCTAAATAGAATATCTTATAAATTGATTAATTTTGGCTATAATAAAAGTTGTTAAGATGAAGATTAAACAATACATTTAATATTACGTAGATGGAGTTTTAGTGACCTGCGTTATTGCACCATCTCATTTCGTACATTAAATTTGTATTTCAAAAGAACAAAAAACACTGAGTATTTGTCTTTACACCAGAGAATAGTCAAAGTCAGTGAATAACATTACTGACACCTATATTAAAAGTATTTTTAGAAACTGACTTACTTGCATTATGAACAGAAATATTGATTCTGGACACTCCTCGTCTATGGCTCGATCTCCAAACCCAATCGTTGTCTGTAAATAAATAAAATGAAACTAAAACTTCTACAACATACGACGGGTGTAATATTGTAATGTAATTTGACTATAATAATATAATTGACACGTACAATATCTTCACTAGATCTGCGCCATGTTTGCATCTTTGCGAGATCGAATCAGGAATGAGGAGATCCGGAAAATCCGCAAATATCAAGAACGTTTATTGTCAGTTGTGTTTACATACATGGTGGTCAAGATTTTACAAGAGTATCAATATTATAGCTACCCACTTGGGTTTACAATATTATGCCGAACCAAAGTTACCCACATAGCCCAGCGGATGTGCAAGTTGCAATGGCAGTGGGCAGGGCACATAGTTCGAAGATCGGATGTCTGATGTGTCCTTAAATGTATTGAATGGAGACTGCGTGTCGGGCATCAGCGTAAGATGCCCGTTCATTGGGCGGTCTAGGACCTAACTACGAGTAGGAACGCGCTAGGAGAGGCATATGTTAAACAGTGGACGTCCTACGGCTGATAGATGGCTAGATGTTTACATGGGAAATCTTAATCAAACGAGCCAATTCATGCACTTATCTAATCAGAGAAGCGCAGGATTCCAGTTATGTGGTTTGTCAAAGAAAATTGAAGCAATCGAGGACATTAGCAGTTAACGCTTCCTCATTTGAAGAAGAAATAGGGATTGGCGTTGGCAATTATTGTGTACCAATTTCAAACGTGAATAGGTAGAGATACAAATACGGAGCCTTTTTTGATGTCAAAGATAAAACTTCTTGATACTCCTAACAACACTAGTAAATCATTGGATTACCTGCTGCCTGTACAACAAACTATGGAGAGGGCTATGCTCGGAATCTCTGCAAGGTCGAAGCAGGATTGAAGAAATCCACAGAAGTACCAAAGTTACCGACATATCACTGTGGATTGGCAAGTTTAAGTGGCAGTGGGTAGGACACGTAGCTCGGAAGACTGATGACGGATGAGGTCGAAAAGTTCTTGAGCAGAGACCATATACTGCAAGCGCAGTGAAGGCCATCCACGAGGAGGACAGATGATCTCATCAAGACCGCTGGATTACGCTTGATGCAAACCGCTTCCAACCAGTCTTATTGGAGATCCTTAAAGGAGGCCTATGTCCAGCAGTGGACGTGATATGGCTGATGGATTACCTGGGCTTCGACACTGGCCAGGAAAATAGTGAGAAAGTCATGTCCCCCCGTGATGCAGGTGCGCGCAGGAGGGTTCGGCTCGAAGTCATAATGGGCCAGCGCGGTGATATACCAGAATACCGCAAAGATCAACCAAATGGCGAAGTGGACCACGATGGTGCCTGACACTATCCAGCGCCAGCGAAGGTTGATCTGGAAAATAAAACATTTGTCTCTAAAACTGGAGTTTCCGTTGCGTACATGCAACAATACTTTTATTCTAAAATTACTTTAGGTAGGTACTCAAGAATCCTGGATAAGTAAGCCGTAAGTGTGATTATTGAGTACTATAAATGACAGTGATATAATATAAGATTTAGGGTAGATTTTACTAGTAGTTCGCCGAGCAGTAAACACCATGAGCATTTTCGAGTAAATCTGTTCTCATTAATACACAAATTACAGACTCGAAAATCAATTACAGTAGGTAAGTGATCGCCATCTCATTGCCTAGTTAATTTTCACAAGCCATAATACAGACAAAACAAAAAAAATGAGGTTAATGATCCCGACTCCTTTTGTTGTCCGACATTTTACCGATTTGTTTCACAATTACAGAATACTACTGATACTGCATCTTTTGGATACTAAACGGTGTTGTCAAATATTATCTAGAGCTTATAAATAGCGCTACATCAAACTTACCCCTCTTTTTAACGGCAATACCACGTCTCCTAATTGTTTTATCTAGACACGCGGTAGCGTGTCCAGCCAAGACAAAGAAAAAGCAACTGGCGACGCGACGTGTGTAATATTACACGAACCATTTCGAGCCGCTTTTGACCCCTTCATAACTCGAAAACGATTTAACTTAAATATATGAAATTTAGCATTTTCATTAAAGTTGTTTAGCTAGTCTAGAACACAAAATTTAGTTAATATTGCTTCAACAGTTATTCATATATTTACTTTTAAAAACCGAGGTTTCATTGACTGATTCACTGACTGACTTATAGATTATAAAGCTTACCCACTTCCAGATGACCTAGAAACTTGACATTTGGCATCAAGGTAGACTATTACGCACATACAAAGGAAAAAATCTAAAACTTCGAACTTTTACCCCCCAACCTCCAAAAACTGGGGGATGAAAGCTTATATGAGACTTTCACTAATTGTCATGCTGGAAGTCTAAAAATTGATAAATATCAATTTTACCCCTCCAAACCAAACAGCCTTAAATAAGGCTGTTTGTTATAAATAATAAAATACGTATTTCAGAGTTTTTCATAAATCTCCCCCTAACGCCCATAACTGGGGGATGAAAACTTATATGAGACTTTCACTAATTTTCATGCTAGAAGTCTATAAATTGACATGAAGGCTCTTTGTTATAAATAATAAAACACGTACTTCAGGTTTTTTTAGTAAATCACCCCCCAACTCTTAAAACTGGGGAATAAACGTCTAAAAATCAATAAAAGTACTTCTTGTTATAACAAATCTACAAAAATAAGTAAAATCCAACAAAAACATTTCCATGTAAAATATAGCCAAGACCACAGTTCGCACTTTCAAAAAGTTGTCAGATCTTATGTAGAGCCAAGCTTCTAACTCTACACGTCTTAACTCTACAAGTCCTTACTTCACAAACTCTACACCTTATTTAATATATGCGGCTTGGCTGTTTCACTAACTGCGCATGGACGTAAAGTGAAGATTAATTAATTATTCACGGTTCATTTAGTTCTTGTTGTAACGAAACGGCAAAATTGATACGCGAGACATTACGTGTAATGGCTGACGCACATCAAGTACCATATTTTTATAGTAAAATGTTCGGTATCGGTACACAATGCAATACTTAATGGTCGAGATGCACTAGCTTGAAGTACAACATTGTGAACCGAAAATTTTGACTATAAAAAATATGGTACTTGATGTGCGTGAGTCATTACGCGTGTGTTAATGTCAATGTCCCGCGTATCAAGCTATATTTTACAATGTATAACACGACACTCACGTGCCTAAACAGGCGCACAAGAAACCAAAGAAACCCACTAAAGACGGCTCCAGACGTGGTAATTGCACCTTTTAAACATTTCCTCTGTCAAAGTTGTAACGTTGATTAAATTATCCTGTCTCGACTGTTACGACAACATAGGACACCATTTTTTGTTTGCGAAGAGGTCCCAAGAATTGAGTAAATTGATGATTCTTCTCAGAGTTTTATATTTTTCAATGGAAAATTCAAAAAAAATATTAATTCTATAAATAAATATAAACATCTATTTTGCTGCACGTGGTACATAAGCCCGAGTAGAAGCCTTGAAAAATAATGAAAAGTGAAAAAAAATAATAGTAGGATGAAACCCATTAGAAAAGGAATTTTCGATTGAAAATTAGGGTGTTTTTTCGATATTAATTCAAAATAAGGTGAAAAAAAATAATATTTTTAATCAAATAAATTACAGCGTATTTGGGACATAAAAAGGTAAGTTTTCACCAAATTTCGTCAAAAAAAAGATTTTTGTAAAAGATAAAAATAAAAAACCAAAAACTTGTTTTTTTGGATTTTTCACATAAATTTTGAGGTTATGTGAAAAAAGTGTCAATACAAAAGTTTTAGATCTTTTTATTACCTACAACTTTGCTATTTGACTTTTTTCGATAGGACTTTTAGTTTTGCCGGAAATCGAGAAAAACCGTTTTTTACCCTTAAACCACCCCCCCCCCCCCCCCCCCCCCCCCCCCCCCCCCCCCCCCCCCTTCCCGACCTCAGATCGCCCGTAAATTATTTTTCCTTTTATTTTTATAATATCCTTTTCTAATGGGTTTCATCCTACTATTATTTTTTTTGGTTGCATAAATTATCGACCCTGGCCTAACAGGGTGATTCTCTACATACCGATTCTAGATATCACTGTACTGACTATTATGACCAACGTTTTCTATCAGACTAACCCCAAATAGCGAAAACAATTGTTCCAAATCATCAAAAAAAATCATCAGCTCTCGATAAAATGTGTAAAACAGCTGTTTTATTACCGATCATTTGAGAAAGATAATTGCATTTACATTTGACTTGAAACGAACCAACCTAACCAAGGTGCGGAAAGTGTTTGGCTATCAATTGCTTGGTAAGTCAGTTGAGAAGGCTTGGTGCTGTAGCCTTTATTAACTTGAAAGGAACAAAACTTACTAATGTAGGTATGCAAGGTGTCCTTTTGCAGACAAATTTTAAATAGTATATAGAAAATCGAGTTAAACGTATTTTTTAACCTTTGCTTGGATACCAATCGCTCTAAGAAGTCGATTGAGAAGTCTGAACACATTGTAAATTAACTGAAAAGGAATCAAACTAACCAACGTATGAAATGTGGCACTCAGCATACGAATTTTGCCAAAATGGCATATTCAAGTTAAGCATGTTTTCAGACATACACGCTTGACTACAAATCGCTTGGGGAATTCAGTTGAAAAAGCTGACTACTGTACTGTACCAGCCTTTTTTATAGTCCACTGAAGGACGTAGGCCTACCCACGAAGGGTGATTGGGCCATATCCACCACGTTGGCCCAGTGCAGTTTGGTGGATTCACATACGCCATCGAATTTCTTCTACCGACAAACAGGTTGCCACACGATGTTTTCCTTCACCGAAAAGGCAATGGTCTGAAATTCCGTACATAGACTCATTGAAAGAAGAAAGAAGAACTCATTGGTACGGAAACGGGATTTGAACCTACGACGATTGTAAGGCTACCACTACCACTAGACCACCACGGCTTTTACAACAAGGCTGACTACAGTACAAATTAACTTGAATTAAACAAAACTTACCATTGCATTGTATCGAAGGTGTCATTGAGTAGGCGGTTTTCTCGAATGGTATATTCGAAATAAGCGCAATGTTCTCTGCCCCTCACTTAGAGACCAAGATCTTAGGGAAGTTAGACTGCAGTACCAATTAGGAGAAAACATTGAAAGGAATATAACTTCCTATGTATGGAATGTATCATTGAGCTGGCGATTTTTTTCGCATGGCAATATTTGAGATGAGCGCAAAGTTTTCTGCTGAGAGGTCAGACTCTTAGAGAAGATTGAATACCTATAGTACCAATAGGCATAATAACTAAAAAAATATAATAATAGTCCGTCAGATAGACTTATTAAAAATATTAGCCACGTATTTTTTCTTTTATCAATTAAACAAAAATGAATGAAGATATAGCCCGTTAAAGTTCCGCGTGACGTAACAAGTGCCATACTTACGTATAGACTTCTGTGAGAAAGTTGACGTCACGACTCCCATTCCCAACCTTTGATAAGATTTATCTTTGTCATTTGTTGATAATCTAACTCACGGACTAATTATAATAAAAAATACCTAGTTATCATGCCTATGAGGAGCAAACCATACATTAAAAATAATAAAACTCACCAACGTGTGGAAGGTGTCATTGAGCAGGCGAATCTTTTCGAATGGTATATTCGAGATGAGCGCGATATTCTCTGCCCCTCGCTTAGAGACCAGGCGCTTGGGGAAGTCGGAGTTACGTCGAGACCGAGACAGGGGCTTCCTGTGCTCTCTGGGAGAAAACGCATGTACAGATTATTTCACATGACAGTCGGTATTAGTAAGAGACCAGATAAACAAACAACACGAACAGTCGAACACGTAAAAACACACGGATAGGTAGGTATTATAAGGAATTAAGTGGAATGAAAATGAAATTAAAATAAATATATCCACTAAAATATGGTATTATAGCTTAGAATGCTCTTTTTGTTTTCCATTATTTGCATGTGAAAAAATCTCTAAATTATAATACTGTCATTTTTAAATGGTAATTATTTTTAAAGACTTCTGAAATGATTGAATAATGATGGTTATTTTCATACTGTTATTATACATATACTATACGATCTATATTTTATACTTTAATCTACACTAATAATAATAATATTATAAAGAGGAAAGATTTGTATTTTTGTATGTAACGAATAAACTCAAAAAGTACTGGACCGATTTTAATAATTCTTTTTTCATGAGAAAGCTACATTATCACTGAGTAACATAGACTATATTTAGTACTAGATTACTATAGTACCTATTTATGTCTACCCGTGCGAAGCCGGGACGGGCCGCTAGTATAAAATAATATAACAAATTGGTCAAGTAGACTGAGCTATATTTAGCACGTGCCATTATACGAGTAGGTATATATGCTAATGTTTTTTTTAGACTTTAGATTAAAATTCTGGCCTAAATTCATAATCTCAGAACTAATCCCCGCGAATCTGTGCCGAAAAGAGATAAGTGCACATTCCAAAAAAGTATTTTTTACCAGAAATATTATTTTTAAGAGCGACTACTTACTAGCTTACGCACTAGGGCATATTTTATCGATGTAAGCGTAATTGTGACATATATAATTAATTACTTAATTATACTTTGCTATAACTTGGTCTCGTTTTAAAACTTTCCAAATATTTTGTGTCGTAGTGTTTATGCTTGCCAAAATATCACTCATTGTTTAAATTAAATTAAAGTATTTACTCGTGTACTAGTGTAATTTTTGACAACAGAAGACAATTTCACAAGAATTGAAGCAAGAATCACATAATATGTTGGATAAGATAAGATGCCAGGATCGCATTGAATACAGACCGCTTATGTTATCTCCTGACAAAAATCTCAGGAAAATACCTATGTCCAGCATTGGAAATCCTACGTCTGAATTGATCATGATAAATGAATGAGCAGGAAACAATTAAATTAATGCTTAAAGAAAACTTACGTGTTAATGTCAAACGCAGAATAGTTTTTGCTGTGACGACTTTTTAGTCCTTCTTTTTCTGTCGTATTATGATGATGATTTGGTTTGATATCATTTAATTTTAAATTCCAATGATGTCTAACTACAACATCATCGTGTCTTCTAACGTTGAGGCTTGTGTTACTCTGTGTTATGATAATTTTTGGTAACTGTTGAGAAAATTTTCTCAGCCTCTCTGATCTGTTCTCAGAAACTGTGGAATTCAGACTTTCGTTCGATTTCAATTCATTTTCGATTTTGTAAAAAGTTTTTGGTCTTGGTATTTCTTCGATTATTTCCTCTTCTGATTCTGTGTTGTGATTATCTTCATTGTTTAGTTCAAACTCATATTTAACTTCATCTCTTGTTTTGACTTCGCTTTCATCGTTATTTTGTGTATAATCGTCTCTTAACTTGTCCTCATCTTTCAAAAGATCTTCCTTTATTTTGTCTTCATCATCATTCTCAGATTTTTCTTTAATGCTTTCGTAATCAGCATCAACCATACCATTAACTTCATTGTCTTCTATATTTTCTCCTTTTAAATATTTGATACACTCATCGTAAATTTCATTAATTTTGCTGAATTCGGTGTCTTTGGGGATTAACTTCAATTCTTCCATTTCGTATTTTTCTTTGATATCTATCTCTTCTTCTTCGAGTTCATCTATTGGCGAAATTTGTTTCTTCACAATGGCGTAATGATCCATTTTGTATATATTTTAATTTTATTGTTGCACTTCTTCAGTTAAAATATTTCATCATGATGAAATTCATTTGTTATTATTTTTTATTTTATATTGATTTTTGGTTCATTTCCTGTAAATGTTGTAAATATTTGATATTTTCTCAAATACTGCAAAATCGTGTCAACACATACCAGAACTGCACTATTTTAGTCTCCAAAAGTTGTCCAAATATTAGCAAATTTTCCTCCTATCTGATAAGATCAATCACCAAAGCCTCATTAAACATTGCATAAACGTGAGATGTTAAAGATTTTATCTGTTTCTTTTATAGAATTCATCGCAGCAATGAAGTCAAATGTTGAGTCTTTTGTTGCGACTGCTAGGTATAGGTCTAAGACAAACTGATGAATACCAGACACTGAGTTAAGGAGCTAAAGTGACTTGTCCTTTAATTTGGGTTGCACTTAAATCCTGCTAAGTACCTCCGGAAAACAAAACACTTTATTGGCTCTCGTACGAATATTTGTGTAACTTTAAGATAGATTTGTTCGCAGTTTCAAAGTTTTTTTAAGCATCATCTATAGGTACCAATATTATAAAGAAGAAAGATTTTATTGTTTGTTTGCATCGAATAGGTTCCAAAACTACTGAACTGATTAGGATTTTTTTTTCATTGTTGGAAAGCTACACTATTCCCGGTGAACATAGGCTATAATTTTAATATTTTTATAAAATAGGGATCCTTACTATTTGTCTTCTATAGCCAATCGTAAGCCGGTAGATGAATTCTAGATACAATCAAAAGTAGAAATATTTTAAATCGTATACATACTCGTACATTATTTCCAATTTTAAACATCATCACTACATGGTACAAAACAACGTCGCTTCCTTGTCTGTCTGTCCCTATGTATGCTTATAACTTTAAAACGACGCAACAGATTCGATGCGGTTTTTAAAATAGATAAAGTGATTCAAGAGGAAGTTTTTTATGTATAATACACCTGTGCGAAGCCGGGACGGGTCGCTAGTCATATAATAAATAGAAAATATTTAACACTTCTAAGTTAAATATAGGCAATCTTATGACGAAGTTTTTTTTTTAAAGTTTATTGTCAATCTGTGTTACATTATAAGTTACTTAACACGTGTTTGTTAAAGGTAAACTGTCACCACGCATCTTGTAAAACATCATAATGAATAAGGTTTACTACGGGACCAACCTCGAAAGGGTGATTAAAATACCTGCTGTTTCATATCAATAGTTGCCGAAACAAAAAGTATAGGTAGATCATTTGATTTATTCATGCAATTTTAGGATTATTGTAGGCAGAATCAAACTTATTGGCGTCTGTGCTGTTAGCTACAAGTTGCAGATAACTCAATCCTGACTGAAGCTACACCCTAGACCGCACATCTGCTTAACATCAGGCAGTGTGTAGTCAAACGCAAACGTATTCGAAATAAAAAAAAAAAAAAAAAAACCTTATTTAAGAGTTGCGCGAGGATCGGGTTATCCGCAGCTTGTAGCTAACTTCACAGCCGCCAAGTAGTTTGATTCAGCTTTTACGTCTCGTTAAAGTGATAATGATGTAGGTGAAATTTCATATGTGGCACAGTACTCTTAAGATTTTGATGAACTCAATATTCGATTCTTATATTACGGGCCGTATCGCGCCCAAAACACTATTTTACGAAATATGACACAAAAAACACAAATATAACTTTTCTATTTTGATATTCGCAAAACAGCACTGACGCAAAATGGTGATACCAGCGACTAGGCGAGACACTCGCGAAGATGTTCAGTAATAGATCGTTATCAGCAATCAACGTTATCTCTTATCGCACGTAATTGCGGAGCCGAACTAAGCCGGCCGCGACCTTCGTCAGATCAGATGGGCTATTCTGTACCATCTCAGTTTTCTGGAGATTAAAATTGAACTGTTTTGGTTTTTTTGACGTCTTATAAATTGATGAACGCCGGCTGCACGTACGAAAAAGTGTCACGTTCCGCCTGAATCGAGTATGCAAGCGAGAGCGCGGAACAAGCGGTTGAGAGGCGCCATCGGCCTTAACATTCTGAATGTTTTCTTTTTTTTTTTTTTATTGGAAAATTACAAACCATAGACTCCAGGGTCTGTACCTTTTGTTAACTAAAATATTCAATTATTCAATTTTACTGTACAGAAAGAGTTAGTATAATCTTAATCTTAATATATATAAATCTCGTGTCACAATGTTTGTCCTCAATGGACTCCTAAACCACTTAACCGATTATAATAAAATTCGCACACCATGTGCAGTTCGATCCAACTTGAGAGATAGAATAGTTTAAATCTCAAATTATAGTCGCAATTTTTATTTATTTAGCCACAGCAACGCGTGGCCGGGTCAGCTAGTAGATGTATATATAAGAATAGATAGGTTAGTTTAAATGTTTGCCTAAGTTAGTAGTTTCGGTGCATTGCGTGAATGCCACGAGCAAACCGGCGACCCACATGCAGCACCCGATCACGAGTGTGACGCATGTGCCAGCCATCGCTCTCCTCGACCATATATTTTAGGGAAGAGAACGACCCGACACACGACGCCGCCGCAAGAAGGAGCCATCGATGGCGAGAATGAATGCTCAGGGCATGCACGCAATGCTAAACTCTAGATATTGCATTCTGATTGTTTCAATTGTTTCAATTGTTGATTCAACGATGTTTTCTTTTGATGTAATCACGTAATATTATCGTCTGTAAACCGATTTTTATTTACAGACAACCAATATTTTTTCTAAAAAGCTAATGATCAATCATAAATCTCATCGTGTATATTACTGCGCTTTAATTATAGCGTTTCTTAACATTTAACGCCGCCAGTCTTAAATTTTAAGGCGATAAAACGACGACCACATTCTAGTAAGGCTAGCGCGCTAATTTACCTACGCCTAAACACTCAGGTTTTTTTATACAACCTGCATGCATCATAGAAAAAAAATGATTTTGATTTGACAAATAATTTTGTTTTTATATTATTTTGTTTAGGTTTGCGTTTGACTGCATATTGTCTGCCTGATGTTAAGCAGATATGCGGTCTAGGGTGTGGTATGTTTATGTATTATGTATATACTTATGTATATTACGTATAAGCATTGCCAAGCTGAATGGCAATGCTTATACGTTGAGCCAAATAAACACCAGCATTTTGATCACGCGTCGCGTCCACCAGACGCTCAGAAAGACTTTTGATAAGACTTTTTTTAAGACTTTTCCAATAAGACCGGTTGGTAGCGGCTTGCATCCAGCGCGATCCTGCGGTCTTAATGAGGTCATCTGTCCACCTTGTGGGTGGACGTCCTACGCTGCGCTTGCCGGTACGTGGTCTCCACTCGAGAACTTTTCGACTCCACCGGTCATCAGTCCTCCGCGCTATGTGCCCTGCCCATTGCCATTTCAACTCGCTAATCCGTTGGGCTATGTCGGTAACTTTGGTTCTTCTACGAATCTCCTCATTCCTGATTCGATCCCGCAGAGAGACTCCGAGCATAGCCCTCTCCATAGCTCGTTGGGCTACTTGGAGCTTACCAATAAGGCTCATAGTGAGAGACCATATGTGTATAATAGCTTTTACCCGCGGCTTCGCCCGCGATATAATTTAATTTATGTTTATCTTGTCAAAAAAATATGGTAACTAAAACAGTAAGTGCGCCACAAAATATTAGCCCCAATTGAATGTGAAACGGTACACAAATTTTGTAGCAAATAATCATTTCAAACCCAAAAAACAGCCAATCTCTACTAATTTGTTTGGTCATCGTTTTCATCCGCAGCTTTCTTTGAGCCACTGTTGGGTATAGGCCTCTCTCTTGCAGTGCCATCTGCCTCGGCTCTTTGCCGGTCATGACCAGGCTCGACCGGCGGTATTGATGATATCGTCGAGATAGTCGACTCACCTTGCTACCACGCCGCACATAGCTGAGCGCTCTCACCTATTCAAGTACCCTAGTTGACCAGCTTGGTCACCACCGCCTTTCTTGGTCAAGAAGCGCTGGTCGAATTGGTTGCCACGCCATTGTGAACGATGTCATACTCAGGGCTTTTGCGACCTCCAATATCGCAGCCGTACTCTAACCGAATGGGTTTGCGCGTGGTGCAGCACAAACGGCGCAAATATGCTAACCTCGGCAGTGGTTACATAATGCAATTGGCGAGAAAGCGCGACAGACAGACAGACAGATAGACTGACAGACAGAGTTACTTTCGCATTTATAATATTAGTAAGGATAATAATCTTATCTTAATATATATAAATCTCGTGTCACAATGTTTGTCCTCAATGGACTCCTAAACCACTTAACCGATTATAATAAAATTCACACACCATGTGCAGTTCGATCCAACTTGAGAGATAGGATAGTTTAAATCTCAAATTATAGTCGCAATTTTAATTTATTTAGCCACAGCAACGCGTGGCCGGGTCAGCTAGTTATATTATAAGTATGATGATATCCAAGGACTGCTCATCGATTGATTTGACTGATATTCGATCGACAGTTGTTTATTTTGACATTCTTGCAGCGCACGCTAGAGTAGCTCGCAGATGGCAGAATTTTCCTACTTACTCAACATTTATCGTTATATTTTGGACAATTCACAAAATATCTTTATAAATTGAAGCCTATGTGTTATTCTGATGTATATAAGCTATATTATTACAAAGTTTCATCTCAATCCGTTCAGTAGTTTTTGCGTGAAAGAGTAACAAACATCCATACATCCATCCATCCATCCATCCATCCATCCTCACAAACTTTCGCGTTTATAATATTAGTAGGATACTTAATATAAAACCGTTTTAGTTTGTAAGCTGAGTAAAAAATTTATATGTGAGAGAACATATGTGTATATACTTAATATAAAACCGTTTTAGTTTGTAAGCTGAGTAAAAAATTTATATGTGAGAGAACATATGTGTATATACTTAATATAAAACCGTTTTAGTTTGTAAGCTGTGTAAAAAAATTATAATAAGACTGTCTTGTAAACGGGGTCTGATAATTGAAGACTTTTGTAATCAGGTTCACAGATTGCCCTGATACAGGCTCAGCCTAGTAGGGCAATCGACATTCATTTGTTCCAAGTAATTGTCATAAGTTGGTAAATAAAATATTTATCATTATTTCATTTTTCATTTTCACCTATTAATTCGAGATTTGAAGACACCCACGTTGTTCTTTAGCGGGAAGACAGACTCAGGCAAAGCGTTCCACATTCTGGCTGTTCGTAAGAGTAAATGTGTATTCGAAACGCTTGGTTCGAACGCGCGGAATGTCCACCGTAAAAGGGTGGCGCTTTGGCCGTGTCTGTCTAGCTGTACGATAGGTGAAAGGGATTTATTGATTTAAGGGGATTCTAGAGGCTGCGGACGAATGCGCAAGCGTACCAGTACCCTAGAGTCAGAGACTAGTAGGAAACCCTCCAGGGTTTCAGTTGGCGGTGATTCCCACTTAACCACCTTGCCTCCCCCGGAGCGAGGAGGTATCGGTAAAGGATTATCCTTGAGACAAAAGAAAGAAGGATCCTAAAGGTTTTTTCAGTTAGCCATCATCACAGAGGCCTTCAAAAGGGTTAGAAACTGACACCAGAGCTCCTTCTAACCCTAAAATCGGTGGTTTACGTCTATTTGTCCTGTCCCAAACCACCACTGTCCCAGAATTGCCCTCTCACATCACGACGCATCTCGCAGCGTTCTAACTGACTCACGAGCTTATTATTTAACACCTGTAGCACTGCTATCTAACCTGTACCTGTAATGTTTGTTCTTTCAGTTCTACGTGTACTTACGCTATGCGTCATTATAGAACACATTCCTCGAATATTGTACTTTAGCGGCATTTACGTAGTCTACTACTGAACATAAACCTATCCACGTAGGGTATGGACCTAATCACGGCCATAATCTCCACGCTGACCCAGTACGAGTTGGTTGATTCACATAGACACGAATCTTTTCTATGGACGTATGACAGTTGCCTCGAACGAAAAACCAATAGTGTGTAAATTCGTAATTAAAATAACTTATCGGCATGTGACCGGACTTGAACCCCACAACCTCAGGCTTGTAAGCATTCCATAGGAAGTAATTTCCACTAGACCATCATAGCATTCACGGCTATAACCTTTGACTATTGACTCTTAAAGGCTGACTCTCTTTTAAGTTTCTTAAAACTTTAAACTCGATGAATGAGAAACTGTGTGTTTCAATCATATTAAGAAAAGTCAAGGTAGGTCATCGACTCGGCATTTTTAGGGTTCCGTACCTCAAACGGAAAAAACGGAACCCTTATAGGATCACTTTGTTGTCCGTCTGTCCGTCTGTGTGTATGTCAAGACTCTTCATCTCGGGAACGCGTAAAGATATCAAGTTGAAATTTAAACTGTATACGTATATACGAGTAATATATGGTCTCATGCAGTTGTGTAAACAAAAAACTTCTCAGTTATCGTATAAAAAAGTTAGAGCCGTTTATGTCGTAAAAAACCGCATATTTCGCCTTTGTGTCAGAAGTACCATTGATTTGTACCATTAATGGTACAAGTGACACAGCTTTGTATCCTTAGTACCATTAATGGTACTAGTGACAATTCGACACTCACAAAAATCAAAACCTACAGGGTACTTCTCGTTGACATAGAACTACGAAATTTGGCAAGAAGTATTGTCTCAGAGTACACATATAGGAATAAATCTGAAAACTGTACATTTTTATTTTAATCACAAAAATTGGGCCTCAAAATTCACAATATATGGGTTCAAAATTCAAAGTGAGTAAATCGCATCATGTATGGTATCATATAAAAGAACTTCATTAGCACATGCTAAAACAGGTTTTCAATTATTTTAACAAAGTGTTTGTACGGAACCCTCGACGTGCGAGCCTGACTCGCACTTGTCCAGTTTTTTTTTCCGGTACATCCTCCATAATTTCGAGTCCAGCGGGCTTAGCATGCAGTCCATAAAATAATACTATCAACGTGTCAGAACGTGACAGAGTTATGATAAAGCATATATCTGTCAACTTTGCACACGTCAGTAAACTCTTGTCGTGGTCTTGTATGCTAAACTAGCTGGCCTCTATTTTAAATTAGAATTGTTCTTCACTACATAGTATAAAACAAAGTCGCTTCCCGCTGTCTGACCCATGTATGCTTATAACTTTAAAACAACGCAATGGATTTTAATGCGGTTTTTTTTAAAATATAGTGATTCAAGAGGAAGTTTTATATGTATAGTCATAGTCATAGTACACCTGTGCGAAGCTGGGGCGGGTCGCTAGTAAATTTTAAATCACAACTTTTTATCAGACTAGAAATCTAAACGTAAATCGACGTAAAAACTAATAAGAAACTAACGAATAATGTAATATGGATTCTGTCTGAAGTAAATTTACTAAAATATATTAAAATAAAACTCCAAACGAAAGAAAACAACACAAATAAATAATAAACATTTATTACAAGAAATTAAAACAATATCAAAAAATATGAAAAAATAATTTACAACAGATGTAACTCGTAACAATAGGTTAGTTTTTCTTCATCACAATAAATTGGCATCATACGGCTGATCTTAGTACTTATGCTACTACGCTTAGTACTAACTGGGTTTATTATATTACTGTACTGGGTTTACTTAGCAAACTAAGTTTAAAGGTATAACGTAGGTACCATACCTGACCGTGCTAGGAACGTAATAGGCACGACAACAACACGGTACGCTCTACAGTGCCCACTACAACGTACCATACCATGAACTTGATTAGAACGTATCAGGCACACAAACAACACGATACGCTTCACTGTGCCTACAACAACGCACCATACCATAACCGTACTAGGAACGTATCAGGCACAGAAACAACACAGTACGCTCTACTATGCCCACTACAACGTACCATCAACTTACGTCAACAATAATCAATATTACTTATGACGTCTGGCGTCAGTGATAAGAAAATGACGCAATGTTATGCAGAGAGATCAGTGCATGATATTTAAATTATAAGTTAACTATCTCTACAATCTGTAGTAGTCACTATTGTAGGTACTAGATTATTTGTTATACCAAGTATGCCTAATAAAAAAATAATATGACTATTAGGACTCATCCTTTCTACATAAGTCAACTTTGAAAATATGAATTTTAATATATTATTGTTCATTTTTTGATTATCCTATACTAACTACTTTTTTATATTTGGCAAATATTTGGAACTATTAGTTTTATTGCTATTTTTCTTGTATAACTATAATATGATATGATTTTTATACATTGCTGCTGTAGTCCTTAGCAGTGACCACGCCTTGCCTGCAACATTAAAATATATATATTAAATTATGTAAGACTAATATTATGTGAAATAATATTTCATTTTTTTAAACATATTCAATTTATTCAATTTATTCTCTTGATTATTATAGTCTGACCGTTTAACTTAGTCCTCGCCTGCGCTGGTATAGGGGCGCGGGGTAGACGACAAAGGGGACTAAGACAGGTGCGGGCGACTCAGTTAAGCGGTCAGACTATAATATATAATTTGTAGTATATATTTTTATTTCACTAAATATGAACTAAACATATAAAGCTTAAATTACATAATTTACACAAGTACAATTTGATACAAGATGTTGTTTTACATTTTGTACGTATTCAATGAAGTATTTGTAAGAAACAGCTAACAATACAATATTGTAGCTATGCAAATTTGTGCATTTTTAAAGCAACATCTTGGGTTTATGATCATCATGACATTATAATTTATAGGTAACATATCAGTTTTTAATAAAACTTTAAAACATATTTGTTAAGTATAACCAAATTTAAAACATATTTCATGGATTATTATTATTAAAATTAACCTACTTAAAAACAAATACATACTGAAGACACATAAAATAAATTGTGCAAAAAATGCGTGCATTAAATCTCATATTTTTTTATTAAATTAAAATAATACTACGTACTATAATCACAATAATTATTAAATATATTATATTAAGCGTACCATGCAATGTGCTAAAAGTGTGCTAAAAAGCTATATAGCGGCTACACGTCTGTAGTGTACCTGGAATTATAGATTTAGAGTCTATAGCGAGCCTTAAATTATACAGAGTGATGATAAAAGCTAAGGGTGATTGCAGACGAGCGTATCGTCACAGCCGCAAACGCTGCTGTTTGAAGAAGAAATCACGGCCACTACCGTCTACTGTACGAGTCGAGATCTCGCTCGTATAGACGACCTTGGATTTAGGGTTCTTTTGAAAGTAAAGGCAGGGTTTCAAAGATATATCACTGTTATAATTCGACACTCTTCTAAATAATAATTATAAATGAAAACGTCACATTTGATATAAATGAAGTAAGGATTAACGTCTTTTACAATATAAACATTAGGGACTCTTAACGTGGGGATCCCGGTGGAAACTAATTACTTGGACAAACTTTCAGAGAGTCTGGGTCAATCTATTTCCCGGCTTTTGGAAACAGTTTGGACGGCGATTCAGTGAAAAACAATATAATAATATTATTCAAGAAAAACAAAATTAATACTGATTCTAGAAACAATAGATGATTAGCTGGTAAAATCCAACATATTAATGGTTTTAAGGAAATACAGTTGGTTATTGACAATCGAGGAATGTTTATGAAAAATGGATACAGCGGATGCAACTTGATTTTAAGGGTCTGGTACAGGGCTGTACTTAAAACAGGGGCGGATTGAGGAGATAATTATATAGTAAAGCGCACCAGAGCGTACGTATACAACGTAACTTAGAGTTCCAGTGCTTGCACCTGCTCTCACTTAGTCACAACTGTTCCAAGTCACGAGACCAAGTGAAATTAGGAGAGAGAACTAAAAACCTATGTAGGTGCAAATGGGGGAGCGTAGTACGCAATTCTAAAGGTATTTCTATCATTAAATTGAGCTCCAGATCGAACAGTTTCACTAGGGTGTTGGAATAATATTATGTTGAACATTAACAGATTGGTAACGAATTGCGAGCGATAGCAATAGGTATATAATATGCAGCTTTAGATGTATAAGAAGAACCGGTTGTGGCGTTTGTGGTTGTGCAGATACGTTTGTTTGTGATGGCAATTCAATGGGTATTTGTACTCGACACGATTCTCGTTACTTGCGCGGCATATAAGTTTTCTTTTAAACGAGTTTCACGATTTTATAACTTTTACACAAATTTAGTCGTCTTATCAAGTACTTAAGCTTTTTTTTAACAAAAAATAGTTCAAATAAACAAAAAATAAAATTTTCCACGAAAGTAACGATGATAACAGTGTTTAGGAAAATTATTCAAAATATGAGAAGCAATGAAATAAATAAATATTTTATTGATGGCATAAAATATTGCAAGCAAATTCTTCATTTCATATTAATAGGTAGATATATTATAAATAAAATAGACGTTAAAAATAATAATAATGCGCCTCTAGCTAGACCAGAATGCTTACCATCATTTCTGTGTTTTATTAGTAAAGAACAGCAATAAATTTAGTACCCAACATAGGCTAAAACTACATCAACTACTACTACACAAAAAGCAATTGGATCATCCACAGAGCCCTGAAGGTCTAAAAATAATCCAAATGCTCAAGCCCACTGCCAGTTGGCAGCGTGCCCAGCATGCTGGCAGCATTGCCACGCTGAATGGCAATGCCACGTTGAGCAACGAATAAACACCAGCATTTTGGTCGCACGTCGCGTCCACCAGACGCTCAGAAAGACTTAAAATCAAGATGAGCTCCCGGCTCCCACGGACCCAATGCCTCATTGTACCTATCTTGTATAGTGAAGTGAATGTACAAAGAATCAAGCTCTGTAATAATGAATAGTGTGATGTTACCTGTCCCTGGAGGTGATAACTTCTTCGTCCGACTCGAAGTCGTACATGTTTTCTCTCGTGTAGCTGCGGTTCGCGAAACCTCCCATATCCACTAGAATAAAAATATATATATTAATTCATCATCTGTTAAAGCTATATTTATTTGTCAATTACAGTAGTCATATGATTCAATTTTGCTGCACATCATCTCTATCATGCATAGGTATAATAGGTATATCGTTAAAACTATTTTTTATTAAGTTGCCTGCTATTCTCGGAAATGTTTTCCAGGAATGGATTACAAACATTCTTCTTCGTAACTAGTTTCCTTATTTAACTACATTTGTCATTTTCCTGTTTTAACTATTTCTATTTCTATCTTGCGTAGACAGAACATCCTATGTTACAATATAATATTATACAACATAATTATAGTAAAAATTTTACGTTTGTCTTCTGATAAGTAATATTTTTATTAAAATGGTAAAAAATGGCAATAATACAAGTTGTACTATGAGGCAATTTTGGCTTAGTACACTCCTTATTTACAGTTGGTTTTGCCGTGTTATAAGCTCAGTATTTGGATGTGTGACCGCGAGTGGTATTTTTGAACTGAGCGCTACCGTGGCTCGGATGACACGTTACATGTTAGGTCCCGGTTGTTTTAACCGAACGACTACGAACGAACTACTTTCTGAATAACACTAAGTCGCATCCATAGCCGTGGTGGCCTAGAGGTAGGGCACCCGCCTTGCAATCGTGAGGTCGTGGGTCCAAATCCCGGTCTATTACCAATGAATTCTGAACTGACTTATACTCGTAGCTCAATATTTTTTTCTGAATAACACTAGGTCGCTTATTGCATGTAGGATGGCCAAATGAATTACTATTATACTATTAAAAGTTTTGTGTTATTTAATTTCAGGCAGCCCTATTGCTGCCAACATGTTAGACTTCCGATTGATAGTAGACGCGAGTAATTACACAATCTCTAGACCTTCGTCAAAATTATTTACCTAATATAATCTAATCATTTTGCTGTTTTATATCACGTATTTTGATATAGATATTTTGTTGTAGTGCCTAATAATAAAGGTAATTATGTGTAAAGCCGCAAACATCATAGCCTAGAATATCGCCGTATAAGAAATGAGAATGGAAGTCTTTCTGCTTTCCTGTTTCCTAAGAGATATAATCTAAAGCTTTTCAAGCTCAGAGTGAATAGGTATCTATTCTATTTACAAAATATTATGTTGTATATTCCCTTTTATAATAGATGATAAAATAAAAAATTCAAAAAAAAATCCCTCATTTATTTAACGGGGCTTCCATACCTACTATACGGGAATCCTTCGTGCACGAGTCCGACTCGCACTTGGCAGATTATTCTTTCTATTATTAGATATTATTACGTTTTACACACATATATATATATATATATATATATATATATATATGGTAAAAAGAGGGTAGGTCCTCCTCACCATCGCTATGGACCTCTGTATATTTTGCTTGATTTAATTGATTTATTGAGATTTTCCGTATCTTTGCTGATGTAAACAAGAAGATCTGGGTACATCTCGAACGGACAGTTGTTATCCAAAAATTTCTCCCAGTGACAAATTCAATAAATCAAGAAATCCTGGGGGTGCCGAGATGTCAACAACTACGCTGCAGTAAATCAAGCAATCAAGCAAGGGTTCGGCTCCAAAGCTTCGGTTCCGCTGGCTGTTTTCCGTGTTAGTGATTTTTATGGTGTGCAAGTGTGTGGCAGTGACGAAAAAAGGAGAAAACAAAGGGAAAATAGTATGTAGTGAATTTTGTTTTTTCTCCTAATTCATTACTACAACTGGCGCCATCTCTGCCCCTATCAGCACACTAAAACAATATCACTCAATACACAGTCCGCTCTTTCAAACGCAACCAATTCGGCTCGTGGCGTTGGTTCTTGGTGAGACATTCTGCAACCCGGCGCGGCGGCGCGGCGCTCAAGCAAATTCCGACCACAATCCACAGAGGGCGGGACCTACACCTTTAGGTTCAAGAATTGAAGAAAAGTTACGTAAAGGCTATAAATGTCCGTAATATTTTCATTTATTGTTTTAATATTATACCTATGGTAAATAACTCGTAAACCGAATTATTTAGTTATGGTCGTCAATAATAAAAAAAAAAAAACAAAATTCTTGTTAAGTACCTACTTCTGAATAATTGTTATATTTTGGAACTGCGTTTGATCATGTTATTGAAAACATCAGTCATCTAGTATGAATTTGATAGGTTTTTGCTAAGTATTATGTCTTCTTATGGGCCTTCTAATGAGAAGTATAATTATCAATTAATTAATGTTACTTTGAAGGATTATTTAATTTTGTTATTAAGTACTTTTGATTTATATTTTTTACGAATATATTGCAATAATAGTTGACCAATCGTACCATATATTAATGGATATTATTTTGACATTTTAAATTTTATCAGTGACTTTGTAGTACTTAATAGGTACTTACTGTACCTACTTATTGTAAATTACATTTTATTATTGACATAATGACCAGTCCAGCACGAGCTCCGTGCCCCCACTGCCTTGACTCCACTAAGTTATACGCCGTGCCTCACGGCCTCCGTGTGCATGTTGGCCGTAAGCACAGAGACGTTTCTGTACTAGGTTCAGCGACTTCTGCGCCTTTCGTTCCTGCAGTGCTGCCGACAGCACCTCTCCCCCCGGCCGGCCAGTCAGGCTTAAGTCTGAAAGACCTTCCCGCATTAAAAACGAGGGTACGGGTTCTTAGACACGTACCTAAGGGTGCGAGATATTTAGCCGCCGGAAAGCTGGCATCTGTAATTGACAAGTGCGTACAATCCAATGGTACAGATGATTGGTTTGCGTTACTTTCTTTCGCTTTCACGGCCCTGAAAATCCCTGACCAACAAGTGAAAAAATCCCTTACGGCTAAAGTTAAGGCCAACATAGATGAAGATGCCCAGCCGGATGCGTCGGGGGAAGCGTTGCCGGGAAAACCGCCTTCGCTTTATCGGGTGGTCCAATGTAAGGTGTTTGAGGGAGACCTTAGAGGTGCAGCGCGCTTGCTGACATCGGACTGCACTTTTGCTCCTTCCAACCGGGACACATTGGTTGCCCTAAGGGAGAAGCACCCGGAACCTTCTCATCCACAAAATATCCCCCCAGCTCCAGATCTTTCAACTCCTTGTCTTTCTGTTAAGCCTGAAGATGTTTCGGGAGCACTCAACTCGTTTCCACGCGGGTCCGCTGCCGGTCTTGATGGTTTGCGTCCGGAGCACCTAAAAGAGCTGACCTCTCCATCGGCCGGCGACAACGGGTCCAGATTACTCAATGCGCTGACTCGAATGTGTAACTTCTTGCTGGCAGGCCAATTAAATTCAGAGGTGTGCCCCTTTTTGTATGGAGGTTCCTTATGTGCCCTCCAAAAAAAAGATGGCGGAATAAGGCCGATTGCTGTAGGTGGAACTATACGGCGTCTCGTGGCAAAGCTCTGCTGTCAGGCAGTCAGACCCGGTATGGCAGCCTACCTGCAGCCCCATCAAGTTGGTTTTGGCACGCCTCTGGGTTGTGAGGCGGCAATCCATGCCACTAGAGCATTTCTCATGCGCGAGGGTAGCGACGACGTTCTCCTGAAACTCGACATTAAGAACGCATTCAACAGTATAGACAGAGGCACAATGTTGGCGGAGGTCCGAGTATTGACCCCATCTATATACCCATTTCTCAATCAATGTTATTCGTCTCCGAGTAACTTGTCCTACAACGGAGAATGCATTCTGTCACAGGTTGGGGCTCAGCAAGGAGATCCTTTGGGTCCACTTATTTTCAGCGTAGCGATCCACAAGGTCATAAAGTCCCTGGAAGCACCACTTAACATTTGGTACCTGGACGATGGTACTATAGGTGGGTGTCCAGATGTGGTCGAGAGGGATGTGAGGCTTCTTTTTCCGGCACTTAAAGAACTCGGTCTGGATGTGAGCACGTCAAAATGCGAATTGTTTGCCTGCAGTTCGGTAGCCGCAGAATCGATAGAGACTTTTAAATTAGTAATACCTGGTTTAAGAGTCATAGATAGAGAGTCGTTAAGCCTTCTGGGTGCTCCCATATTTGCTGAGGGTGTGCCGAGCTGCATGCAGTCTAAGACGCAAATCTTGTCATCACTTTCTGAGCACTTCGAGCATCTTCCGGCACATGTGGCATTGTCGCTTCTCAGGAGCTGTTTCGCGATGCCAAAACTGATCTACGTAATCAGAACGGCTCCAACGTGGATGTATCCTGATGAGGCACAATGCTTTGACGAAACGCTGAAACGTATCTTAGAGGTGACTCTCAATATACAGCTAAACGAGTCTCAATGGCTGCAAGCTGGCTTGCCTATACGTCACGGAGGGTTGGGCGTGCGGAGGTTAAGAGAATCTGGCCCCATTGCGTTCTTATCTTCCGCGCATGGGGTTGGAAATCTTGTCAGCCACATTTTGTCTGCCAATGGTGAAAGGAGCAGCATTCCATTTGCTGCAGAGGCTTACCGCGCATGGCTGACTCTTTGCCCGGACGCTGATCCCCCAGAAAAATTAGCAACTCAAAGGTGTTGGGACGACATTACGTCCGAAATAATCGTCACTCGACTTCGCAATGCGAACTCGGGTGCCGACTTGGCGAGACTAAACGCCGCTGCTTCGCCGGAATCGGGTGCATGGCTGCGTGCCTTACCATCTCCTCATATGGGCACGCTCCTAGACAACGATTCTCTTCGAGTGGCGGTAGGTCTAAGGCTGGGATGCGACGTATGTTGTCCCCATTATTGCGTATGCGGTGCATGGGTTGAAGGGAACGGCCACCACGGCTTGAGTTGTATGAAATGTGTGGGGAGGCGACCTCGGCACCACGCTATTAATGAGATTATTCGGCGAGCTCTCGTTGCAGCGGAAATACCGTGCGTACTAGAGCCCCCTGGCTTGTCGCGATCGGATGGCAAACGTCCGGACGGCCTTACATTGATTCCATGGAGTAGAGGGCGCTGCCTTATTTGGGACGCAACTTGTGTGAGCACATTCGCTTCCAGCCACCTCCCTGCCACCCAGCAGACGGCAGGTGCGGGAGCGGAGGCAGCCGCCAAGGGCAAGCGTCTCAAGTACGGTAGCCTGGAGTCGGTGTACGAGTTTGTCCCGTTTGCCGTCGAGACGGCGGGTTCCTGGGGCTCGGACGCGGTAAAATTCATCGGCGAGCTGGGTCGGCGCATGCGAGAAAGAGGCCGAGATCCCAGAGCAGGCAGTTATATAACCCAACAGATTTCATTGGCCATTCAGCGGGGCAACGCGGCTGGTTTAATGGGGACGTTTGGGGGAGGGGCAAGTGTCGGTGGACTATTTGTTTAGTTTGTAGAAAGTGTATGAGTTTTGTGTATGTTTTTGTGTAATTTCTTATATTTCTTGTGGACGACGTTTTTTTGACATGTGTAACAATTCGTATTATTGTTATTTTATTTTATAAGAATGACTACATATAAGACTTTATGGTGCAATAATAATTATGGTATATATATATATATATATATTATTAGGAGTTGATATAATAATTATATCTCACTGGTATGATCACCGTAGTTTTCGTATTTATTTCTGTATTTCAAATGAAATGAATGCCTTTACCTCTAGTATCATCGTCAGCCCACTTGTAGTCGTGCTGCGTGTTGGCGTAGAGCGGGGGGAGGGTCTGGTGGGGGGTGGGGTACAGGTCCAGGTTGCGCTTCTCGTTGTGCAGGCTGTCCGTGTCTGAGTCCGCCTTCATTCTGGAATGAACATGATAATATATTAACTAATGGTTCTCCGAACAGCAGACCTCTCAACACATATCTTTAATTGAATTTTCATAAGCCAATATCTCAAATCGCTCATGATATGACTGATTTGGTTCCCTTTGGAGACCTAATGGTACAATTCCGGATAGCTATTCCCGGGAGCAATACCTCGTCCGGAAAAGTGCGCCTTTACCTTTATCCTAACTCAACCTCCGTATAGACGACCACCTAGTCCAAGAACTCTTGGAGAATGATGATGACGAGGCCCTTACCTGGTGTAACTCTCAAGTTATACCGCCAGAGGACGAAGACCAGTATCGACATGGAGATGACCACATCACCAGCGATCACCAGCCACGCAGTCATTATGTAGAACTCTTGGAGTGTGATGATGATGAGGCCCTTACCTGGTGTAACCTTCGAAGCTATAGCGCCAGAGGACGAAGGCCAGCATCGCCATGGAGATGACCACTCCACCAGCGATCACCAGCCAAGCTGTCATGGTGCTGTTGGGCGCGTAGAACTCCTGGAATACGGGGAATTTCAACATTAGTCTATTTGTCAAGGAAATTAATGGATGGATCATAAACCTCGAATGAATAGTACAGCGTCGTGATGTATTCACTGCGTTAATATCAAAGTTTATTCATGATGAATATTGTTTGGCCATATACAGTGATAAACCGTGGCTGAAAAAGAATCTCTGAGGACAGAATCCTCTCCCAGAATACTACGCAAAAATACTTGGTACACCGGTGTTGCAGTTGCAAGATCTTCAAGAAGTGCTGCTGCAGTTCCAGTAGCTAACTACAGAGCTGACCAGATCTGACTTACATGTTAGATCATCTTTGAATCGCTGACACGCACGAGAAGAAGTACTATTTACTTAAGTGGTGGTGACTACTTACCATCAAGAGAATATAAATCTTCTTGTAGCCTTTGTTTTGTAGTTGTCCCACATAGTTTTGACATTTTGTCATATTAAAAAGGCAAGAATGTACTCACCGAGATGCCCAAAACTCTAAGCCTCAGCGCGAACGGGTCTCGGTTGACGTACGTCGTCCACATGCTCTTCAGGTCGTTCTGGTCCAGCCTGGGGTCCAGGTCTTCATCCTCGTAAACCAGGGACACTCCGAAGGTCACGGCCGTGCAGCCTTCGTATCCAGGCCAGGTCATGGGGCAGACGTCCACACCAGTGATCTTGGTTACTTCGGACCTGAAATTGACAAAAAGATACGTTATTTTTCTATTTGATTGAATGTAGTCGCTCGAGAACATTAACCTGCTGCCACTGCATGCAGTCGTCTACAAAAATGTACCTTTATTCATACCATACCCAGTGACCATACCTCTAAATTTGTACACGTACTCACGAAATGCCCTTGGTTCAAAATTAGCTCTATAATTGCACTTCGCGCAATGTGAAAATCTCATAAGGAGCACTTTCGCCTAACAGGCACTTTTCAAAATTAGTATTTCAATTATTTTAACAATTACTTTTCTTGTGTACGCCAAAAACCACAATTATTTAATTAAGTATGTTGATATAACCAAATAGTTCACTCGTCTTCATCTGATACTAATAATAATTAACCTATAGTATTATATATACGTTCCGCGCGGTCAGTATGGATCGCTCGGACGTCTCGCGCGTCTCGGACGACACGTTGAATTGTAGATTCCGGTTGTTTTAAACATTTAGCCATAGCAGAGGCCTTCAGGTGGCCTAAAACTCTGACACCAGGGCTAGCCACCCGGATATACGAACTTACTTACTTTACTACCTACAGTTGCTACAGTATGTTACCTTGCAAAGTACAAAAACTTTCAGGGGTAATTACTAACATAATTATGAAAAACTTCCATCATCACACCAAACCACGTAAGTAAAGCGTCTTTCCATACATTTCGTCGCAGGTAATTAAAATTATTTATGAAACAACTGATATTTATTTCAAAATCTCGAGGTTAGTCCTTTAGAAAAACTTGTGAACTTTGCAAATCAACATCTTGTATACTTCTTTAAATCCTTAAAATTATCAAACTCTTATAATTTGATAAAACACACAGACACAGCTAATAAAATAACTCTACAATCCAATATTTATCTACGGAATCCGGACACAGAATTCTTTACAAATGCATATAAAAATAAAACGTTGGAGCTCAGCCAGAACAATCCCGGGAACGATTTTTCAACAATATTTACTGGCTTCGCTTCGAACTGCATCGGAAACACATTTGTTTCTCGTGTAAATAGAAAAAAATGTAGTGTTATAGAGTTCGAACATTTTTGTATGAAAACTGGCATATCCACCCGCCGCCATTTTGTTTTCTTTAAAAGTTTCCGCGCACAATGAAAGTAGTAAGTATTCCAAAATATCTAAGATGATAGCCGAAAATCGAGTAAGTTTTATAAAAAACAATTAAATTCAAATATCTCGAAAGCGGTTAGATTTAGGATGGGGTGTTTCATAGACAAATCAGTCAGAAACGATGAAAACTACACACTCTTAACAGGAATAGGTCGACTTGGCCTGTATCCCTGTATATGAGTAGGGGACACTTATACATACCTACTATGGTACGCTAATAAACACACACAAATAATGTTTCGTACTATGATACCCTAAAGTGTCACGTTCTCGAGATATTTGGATGTAAAGATCGCAAAGTTCTCGTACAGCGATCTTTACATCCAAATATCTCGAGAACGTGACACTTTAGGGTATCATAGTACGAAACATTATTTGTGTGTGTTTATTAGCGTCCTCTACTCATATATAACACATTCAACGTGCGCGGAAACTTTGGAAAAAAATCACATTGGCGGCGATTGGATATGCCACAAATGTTCAAACGCCGTGCTTGCATCCAGTCGTTTCTGTGGCTAGGTTGTCTGTCCCCCTTGTCTGTGGACGTCCAACGCAGCGGTTGCGGGTGTATGTGATCGCCATTCAAGTTGTACAGGGTTATACAGAACTTTGGTGTACTAAGCCAATGAGGTGATTAAGGCTATCATTATAAACAAGTTTTACCATGTGGCCAATTCGGAATTCGAGAAAAAAAAACAACTATTTCATACATCTTGTCGATTCCGAGTTGCAATTTTGTATGGAACAAAGCAGCTGATTATTTTTCTTCCAATTCTGGGTTGCCCCAGTAAAAGTTGTTGTGTTTGTTAAAGTTGTTTCTAATGATGATCTTAATCACCTCCTTTCGGCTTAGTACAGGAAAGCATATAACCCTGTAGATGAGGCTTATGTGCAGCAGTGGACGTCTTAAAACCGATATCACGATGATGACGGTGTTTTACTTAGCCATCATTTAAAATCATTGATTTGAGCTTACCTAAATGATCAAGAAAATTATTACCACAGCAACTCCAGGTACATGCAAAGTTTCATAATAATAGATAATCGTTTTAGTAACAGTTATTTTAAAAAACCAAAAGAATAACTGACAAGCAAAAACAAGTACCTATTATGTAGAGCTACGTCCATCTAAAATCAACCATAACATAACAATCAATAACAATAATCAATAACATAACAATTGATAACATAACAATCCAGGCAGTCAAAAAAAAATTGGAAAATTCGGAAATAAAAACAAAAGGAAAGTAATAAGCTACTAAATGTTTAGTCGTCACAATAGATACAATTCATAGTCAAACTTAAAAAATAAACTAAACTATAACCCACTATAACTATAACCCATCTGCGATCACACCCGGTGCAAAAGAGCCCAAAATGTTGGCCGCAACAATCCAGGCAGTCACGAAAAAAATTGGAAAATTCGGAAATAACAACAAAAGCAAAGTAATAAGCTACTAAATGTTTAGTGACAATAGATACAATTCATAGTCAAACCTAAAAAAAATTAAACTCATAACCCATCTGCGATCACACCTGGTGCAAAAGAGCCCAAAATGCTGGCCGCAACAATCCAGGCAGTCACGAAAAAAAAATGGGAAATTCGGAAATAAAAACAAAAGCAAAGTTATAAGCTACTAAATGTTTAATCGTCACAATAGATACAAGTCATAGTCAAACTTAAAAAAAACTAAACTTATAACCCATCTGCGATCACACCTGGTGCAAAAGAGCCCAAAATGCTGACCGCAACAACTAGACTTAGATAAAATTAACTATTTTTGCAAGCAAACAATATGCATGGATTTCAGATATTTCGTTAGCACGAAGTATCACTTTACTGAAACCCTGAAAAGTGTAGGCAAGCTACGCATTGCGGTATGCAGCATTCCATGGTGTTCGGGGCAGGGTGTAGCACTGCGGGTTACACCGCAAGATTCGAAGATAATTTTATTGGATGTAGCTTCGCTCGCAAAGTTTATAAATAAAATTTATGGGAACAAAAAACTTGGGTAATTTTTTTCTTTATTTGCCAATTTTCCAAATCGCTTTCGCAATTTCATTATTGTCTAATAAAAATCACGACGTGTGAATTTAGGAATTTCCAAAAGATATGATTATGTAGCATAAAATCAATCGAATTTTTCTATTTAATTTTTTTTTTCTTTTAAGTTGTGAAGTAGATTTTTCAATTCTTCTACAATGTTAAGTATGTTTGTTTGTACAAGTTGATATCTCTGAAATTGCTTTAACGTTTTTATTTTTAGTTTATTCGTATATACAGTATTTTAGAGAGAACACGAATTTCGATTATTTTTGTACCGCGTGAAGCTTGGTCGCTCTCTAGTTACATACTTTCGTACGTAAATGAGTTTTTAATTCACACCAAGGGCCGAAAATAAATATAAACAACATTGAATAACATGTTTATTGTTTACTGTATCAGTCTACGGAGTTGGGGGCTAAGTGTGGCTAAAAATAAAGCCTTGTTTACACTAGCGTTCGTTAGCCGTCCGACGATCAAAGTCAAGTTTTCTGTGTCGCGGAGATTTTAATTAAGAACATTTTAGAGCGAGTTGTTTTGAAAACTGACTTAGTTTTTATGTAGTTTGTTTTTAATTATAGTGAGTGTACGAGTAAGTTCATGTTTATTGATTTCTAACGATCGCTGAAGTTAAACAGCGTTGTTGACGGATAGTCTTCGGATGGGTGACCGCGGTTGACATTTATAACTAAGCGCTCCCGTGGCTCGGATATCTAGTTATTTAACTGTTTCGCCAAGTCAGAGGTTTTCGGGTGTTTTAAAAAAATTAACACACGCCCTATAAGAGTTAATATTTTATTTTTTTCTGGTTTAAGTAGATAGAGAAGGTCGAATCCATGCCCATTATGGGGCGTATTACTTTGATTTGAGATTAATAATAATTACAATGAATACTATATCTGGAATTATATTTAAATAGATTTTCAACCGACTTCTAAAAAGGAAGAGGTGGTACCATTTAAATTTTATTAATCGGCTAAGCAGTTTTTGATAAATTAACATAAAGTCTCGAATTTTCTATCGAGTACAACAAAGTAACGCATATCAGAAGTTCAGAATGATAATAAACAAAATTCAAAACATCATGCAACTAAGCAACAGATAAGCTCACGTGTTAGCAAGATGGGCTACTGAAGTCGTGCGTCATCAGAATTATATCAAATGTATTTGAAAACAGATTCAAACGGAATATTACACCGCAGTAGCAAAGTCGGCAAAATACACTTAAGGTGTTTGCACATTATAACGTACCGTGCCATACCGTAATAGCTACGTGTCAGAAAAAAATCTATTGAAAAGTATTAGAACTAGAAAGAGAGTATTCCTTGATGACTTGCTTGCTGACTAAAAAAATAACATTAGTCCGTCAAAGGACATGTCCACAAAATGTATGGAGGCTGGTATAATAATAATCAGAAATTCTAACCACAACAGTTACACTCGTTACATTTCGAGGAAGTTCATATTCACATAAGAGTCTATTACATCAGTTAAAACCAAAAAAGAGCCCTCTTTTTTTAAATTAATTTTGAATCTATTAGGATAAATAAATATATTTGGCTCAATAAGTAGTTTATCTCTAGCAACCCTGATTAAGTAATCTCCAAATTTTTAAATAGAAGCATTTTTAACAATAAGATACAGTTTTTTTTGCCACATTGCACCTACTAACTGGTCACACTGGTAGGTTATAATTTTTAATTTTAGCAAATTATCACATGAATGTTGAAGAATCAGTTATAAATGCAAGTTAAATAACGATAGAAGTTCTTTATTATTGCTAAACTAGAATAAATACAAAACTGTATTAATATTTTTCGTACAATTTATTTTTCACATTAAAAAAAAAGGAGGGATAAAAAATCTAAATTAAATATTTTTGAGAAGCCCATAAATCGAGCTTTCAAATGATGTATGTTCGATTTTTCTCTGAATAATATACCACGTGTGGACGTCACCTTTGCATTAATTAAATTAATTATCTACACTAATATTATAAAGAGGAAAGATTTGTATTTTTGTATTTTTGTATGTAATGATTAAACTCAAAAAGTACTGGACCGATTTTAATAATTCTTTTTTCATTAGAAAGCTACATTATCACTGAGTAACATAGGCTATTTTAATTGCAAGAAAAAAATAAAGATCCCTATTAAAACTATAATAATGTTACCCAAGGTGTAAAAAATATTCTTTACATCGCGTGCGCTGCGAAAACTATTGATGATGGAATAAAATAATGTACTACGACTTTATAGAACACACCATAATTTACAAAAAATGTCGCGACAGCATATATCTAACTATTATGGTTAAGCCGTAATAACTGTTCTTTTATTCTTAAAAATTAATTGAAATACCGTCGCAGGAAAAGGATCTTAATTTTTATTTTGGTATTAATCCTTATCAAAATAAATTATTTATTTTTTTATTGGAAAATTACAAACCACAGACTCCAGGGTCTGTGCCTTTTGTTAACTAAAATATTCAATTATTCGATTTTACTATACAAAAAGAGTTAGTACAATAGAGATGGGTTAGTTTAAGTTTTAGCCTAAGTTAGTAGTTTCAGTGCATTGCGTGAATGCCACGAGCAAACCGGCGACCCGCATGCAGCACCCGATCACGAGTGTGACGCATGTGCCAGCCATCGCTCTCCTCGACCATATTTTAGGGAAGAGAACGACCCGACACACAACGCCGCCGCAAGAAGGAGCCATCGATGGCGAGAATGAATGTTCAGGGCATGCACGCAATGCTAAACTCTAGATATTACACACTTGTCATGATTTTCCCTTGTGAAAGCGATCATCTGCAGAGTCCGAGGCTACGACTCCGTGTGTTACTCGGTGGTTTCAACTCTGCTTGTGATCGCTCCCATGTCCTTCTATAACAACTCTGTTGCCTCCTCCCGGCCCAGAGCCTCCATCACTGCCTCGTTCCGATCTCTGATGGCCATCTGCAGGTTGTACTCTTTGATGGCCCTCAATGACGCGGAAGATGCACGCCGCACGAATCGGCTGATGGCATCATCTTCGATGTCGTCGGCGTAGTAAATGAAGGTTCCAGTGTGCCGTGATAATGCAACGACAGCGTGTGACACGCTCTCGTGTAGCTTCATTCCAGGCTTAGTTTTGATGGCGATTACCGACTCGTACGTTAGTCCCTGAGCTTCGTGGATGGTAAGGGTACGTGATCCTGCGCCCTCTCCATAACCCTGGCTGGTGAGGATTTCCTTTTCTTCCTGTGTATGCACTAAGAAAAGGGTGTTGGGGAGGGTTTTGGATATTTGAGCCCCCTTGAACCTTTTCTGCTCAAGAGACCTAATACGGGGAGCTGAGGAATATATACCAGAGTATATTTCCCTCAACGCATACGCGACATCCATTGGGTTCCTATGTGTGCAGAGCAACTCCTGGGTAATGTTTGCAACCAGGGTCGGGCGATGGTACCTCATCTCGAAGAGATTTTCTCTGTCGATATAAGGCAGCTGATTGACGTCTCCAATGAGGACAAGTTCGCTAGCACCAGACAGCCTTGCAGCCATTATTATGGCTCCGAAGTGGTTCATTAGAGCTTCATCCACCAAAAGGCGGCTGAAGCTCTCTTTTCCAAAACCATTGACGAGGGATGAAGCCATGTTTCGCACTCTGGATTTTACCAGATCTCCTATTCTGTGCGATAGCTTTTCTCTCAAGTCTTTTGCTGCCTCTGTTGTTGTAGTGATGATAGCGTCCTTGTCCACATCAAAGTGTCGAATCACCCATGTTGTCTTACCACAATAAATTATTTCATATTCAAGACTGTTTCAATAGCTTTATGCAACTTTTTAAATTATTTAATTCAGACTTATTATTACAAAGATATCACATAATAATAATAATAATTTAACGGACTCCGATGTAATGAACGCTGTCAGCACCAATGCTGAAACTTCTAGTAACTTATCTCCAACCGAGGATGTTGTACAGGAGACCCCGGTCAATAACCCTGTACCCACTGAGGTTGTAATACGTGCACGCAAGAAATGGACTCAAGAAATGAACATATTTATCTTGCGCACGTACTTAATTTTAACATCACTAGAATCAGATACAAGATCATACTTGACAGATTTACATGCAAAATTTTCCGCACAATTCCCAGACATGGATGTAAGCAAGCAACGAGTAGGAGACCAACGTAGGGCAATAATACGCAGTAAACTATTAACACCTGACATAGTAGTAAAAATCCGAGCAGAAGTAAAAGACGAGCTGAAAAATCCCACCACAAGCCAAAATGTTACGCCATCACAAAACACCGATGGGTCACAAAGAATAAGATGGAAGAACGAAATAAACGAGACCATCATGCGAAATTATTACCGAATCACACAATTAGAAACCAACAAATCTGCATACAGACAGTCTCTTCACAAAACAGTTACTGAACAGTACCCTGAAATAGCTCATGTGTCCGAGCAACGAATTGCAGATCAACGCAGAGTAATCGTAAACAACAAATTAATCAACGCCGATAGACTACAACAAATTCAAGACGAAGTTTCCATAGAATTAGGTTCGCCATCAGATTCACAACCATCACCTCCAAGCGAAACACAACTCGCAAGTACGAATTACTCATGCTCTCTACAAACGCAAGCTAGCTATCCTCACCAAAACGATTCTCTAGAAAGCCAGCTTTTGATCGAAAATATTTCTAACACACTAGTAAATGAACAAAATAATACCATAACAGAGTCAAATACACCCATTACTGAACTTAATAATCTAAATGAAACCAACCAACCAACCAGCTCTCACATGTTGCCAGATATGCAAATACATATTGAAAAGACTTTAGAAGAAACTATAGCAAAATATGAAACTAGCGACCCAACCACAAGACCGACAATCCCTAAACAAAAACAATCAAAAAATCTCTCAATGATAACACACTACATAGATAAACAGTTACTTCAGAAATACATTCACCCAGACGATGATTTTCAAACAGTCCAAACAGTAATTTATTGCGCAGCCTATACAACAGTCTTAGCAAATGGAGGGAAAATAAAAGATTTGCCGAACATTCAAACAAACAGGAACCAAAAACCGAAATGGCAAAAACGACTCGAGAAAAGAATACAGGAACTTAGAGTGAAAATTGGTCGCTTAACTGAATATATAAATGGAAATACAAGTCGCCGACTAAAAAAACATATTGATGCAATTAAACAACACCATAAAATTCACTCTCAACATGAAACTGAAAACACAGAACTGGTACACTTTCTGGACACCCTGAAACAAAAATTAAATGCGCTCTCTTGTCGACTACGCCGGTACATTGCAACCACAAAAAGGAAAACTCAAAATAAGCTATTCATCGCGAATGAAAAACAGTTTTACAGAACACTTACTAACGAACAGACTAATAATATCAATAGATCGTCAACAAACTTTCCACATCCTGAAGAGCTTCACAGATTTTGGTATAAAATTTGGTCGATCCCTCAGGATCATAATAGAGATAGCGACTGGATTAAACAAGATGCTCAATCGATGCAAGACATTCCCACAATGCCATTTGACGACATCCATATTGACATATTTCAAAAGGTTTTAAAGAAAACACACAACTGGAAGGCCACTGGATCCGACAAAATACATAACTATTGGTACAAACATTTTAGATATACACATCCATACCTCCTCACCCATATAAACTCTTTCATTCAATCACCCGATACTATGCCCCCATACCTTACTCAGGGAATCACATATATGCTACCAAAAGACAAGACAGACCTACAAAACCCATCAAAATACAGGCCCATAACATGCTTGCAAAACATCTACAAAATTATTACGTCTTGCATTAGTGAATTAATATATAAACACACAATAACAAACGAATTACTAGCTGAACAACAAAAAGGATGTCGCAAACACAGCCAGGGCTGCAAGGAACAGTTGACAATAGATACAGTAGTTTCAAAACAAGCAGTTACCAAAAAGAGAGATATATATACAATGTACATAGACTATAAAAAAGCCTTTGATTCTGTGCCACACACCTGGTTAATTTACATCCTGGAACACTATAAAATCCACCCTACACTAGTATTTTTCCTTAAAGCTGCAATGTCAACCTGGAAAACCGTTCTCAAACTTAACACAGGAGGTGCTCCAATTGAAACTGAGCCAATACCGATCCGCCGAGGAATATTCCAAGGGGACGCCTTTAGTCCTCTCTGGTTCTGCTTGTCACTAAACCCTCTTTCGAACCTCTTAATCAATAGTAAGGCCGGCTACAACCTAACATATAACAATACATATTTTACACTATCACACTTGTTATATATGGATGACATCAAACTGTTTGGCAGCAGCCTACAAGAAATTCACAATTTAGCCGACATTACACAATCCTTCTCAAATGATATCGCAATGGAATTTGGAATTGACAAATGCAAAATACTATCAGTAAATAAAGGGGCAACAGAACAAAATATTTACGAACTTACAGACGGAACACATATTGACCCAGTTGACGAAATAGCAGGTTACAAATATTTAGGCTACTTCCAAACACAACAAATTCACCAAAAACAATCTAAAGACACTATAGAACAAAAATTCAAAAGCAGGCTTCACAAAATCTTAAATACCCAACTAAACGCCAAAAATACAATTAAAGCTATTAATTCATTTGCAATCCCCATACTCACCTACTCTTTTGGCATAATCAATTGGCCACAGTCACAGCTTCTCAGACTTCAACGCATAATACACACACTCATGACAAAATATAGGAAACACCACCCGCGGTCGTGTGTCGAGAGGCTAACGTTACCCCATATGGAAGGAGGTAGAGCACTTATCGACATCAACAACTTACACAATACTCAAATAACTAGGCTCCGATCCTACTTCCATGAAAAAGCAAGCACATCACCCATGCACTACGCAGCAGTAAACGCCGACCGTAAATACACACCACTAAATCTACAAAACGACTCCATGCAAAATAATGAAATTATAACATCCGTTCAACAAAAACAACAGCGGTGGCTTCAAAAATCGCTACATGGCAGACACCGACGCGACTTACTGAACCCTAATGTCGATAAAATAACATCAAATATGTGGCTAAAGCGCGGTGAGCTATTTCCTGAAACTGAAGGATTCATGCTTGCAATACAGGACCAAGTAATAGATACTAGAAATTACAGAAAACACATAATAAAAGACACTACATCTGACCTTTGTCGGCATTGCCACAGTGCCTCTGAGACTATACAACACATAACCGGTGCATGCAGATCAATCACACAATCAGACTACAAACACCGTCATGACCAAGTGGCAGCTATCATCCACCAATACCTAGCCTACAAACATAAACTGGTCACAGAAAAGACCTCTTACTACAAGTATACACCTGAAGTAGTGCTAGAGTCAGCTGATTATAAAATGTATTGGGATAGAACAATAATCACCGATAAAACTATCCATCACAATAGACCAGATATTACAGTCCACGATAAGAAGAAGAAAACAGTGTTTCTTATTGATATTGCAATCCCTAACACTCACAACATTACATCTACGTACACAGAAAAACTCACAAAATATACGGACTTATCCATTGAGATTAAAACACAGTGGAAAGTTCAGACCGTAAAAACTATCCCAATAATCATCTCCTCTACTGGTGTAATACCACATACCCTCCGCAACAGCCTAGAAAGCCTCAACATTCACCGACTAACCATCAATCTACTTCAAAAAGCCGTTATTTTGAACACATGCAGAATTGTGCGAAAATTTTTGTCATTGGACGAACAGTAAACAAAAAACTAACTTTCGTTTGGCCAAAAGCCCGCGAATTTTAGGTTTTCCTCGGAAACGAGAGATTTTCGACAGAAAAACTATAAATAATAATAATAATAATAAATCAGTTTATTTGCGAGAATATTGTCTAACGTAGATCTAATTACATAAATAGTATCAAATATTCTACCTTTGCAGGTGTACAAATATTGTTATTTTTTTTTCAGGACACAAATATACATGCTTGTCAAATTTAATTATATTATTATACATTTGTTAATTTAAGCCGCTCTTTTAAAAATTCATCAATGTCATAATAGCACTTGCCAATAAGAAATTTAAATAATTTGGATTTAAATCTATTAAAAGTTAATTCCTTAAAACAATCAGGCAGTTTATTGTATATAGTAATAGCCATACAATACACATTGTTACTATACACACATACCCTTTGACCTGGCACAGCCAACTTATATTTACGCCGTTGTTGTCTGTCCCTTCCAATCACGTCACCATTTAATGGAAACTCAGAATGATGACGTCGAACAAATAAACACATTTCATATATGTAAAGGCAAGGCAAGGGTAAAATGTTACATTTTTTAAACAGTGGTCTACAGGGAGCTAGGAAATGTGAGCCGCACAGTGCTCTGATGCATTTTTTTTGTACTTTAAACGCATCTTCCCAGTTAACAGAGTTACCCCATATAACCAAACCATAACGTAACAGTGATGACACATAGCCATGGTAGGCGCTGAGTGCGGCTTGTGTCGAGGCTGCACGTTGCATACGATTCAAAACGTATACGTATCGGTCTAGTTTTGTACAAATTTTATGAATGTGTTCCTTCCAATTACAGTGCTTATCAATAACTAAGCCTAAAAATGTAGTTGATTCTACCTGTTCCAGAGCAATTCCGTCGTAATTAATATTAAGTTTCAGAGGGATACTATTATACGTTTGAAAATGTATAACCTTAGTTTTGTGGAGATTAACACACAAATCATTATGTTTAAGCCAGGTTAAAATGGAATTAAGAGCATCATTTACGTCAAGTTCTAATTGATCTGTGTATTTTTTACTACCTTCTATAAGAAGAGTAGTGTCGTCCGCGTATAGAATACATTTATGTTTCATCATATTAGGGAGATCATTAATGTAGGCTATAAAATCCAGAGGACCCATAATGCTACCTTGTGGAACACCTCGATTATTTGGCACATATGGTGATTGGAACAATATTTTGTCTTGTCCTAAGAACGCGGGAACTTCTACGCATTGTGTTCTATTACTGAGGTAGCTCTCATGCCATTTTAGTGCTGTTCCCCTTATTCCATACTTTTCTATCTTCTTAAGTAATAAGCTATGTCTAACAAAATCAAATGCTTTTGACATATCGAGGAAAATTGCAGCTATAGGAATCTTTTTATCTAAGCAATCGGTAATTATCTTGATGAGAGTGAAACAAGCTAAAGTAGTTGACTTATTTTTCCTAAATCCGAATTGTTCTGATCGAAGGATTTTATTATTTTCGAGAAAACACGTCATTTTAATGTACATAACTTTTTCAAATACTTTTGAGATAACTGGAATGAGTGTAATAGGGCGGTAGTTGCTCATATTATTCTTTGCGTCTTTTTTATGTAGAGGTTTCACAATAGATAACTTTAAGCGCTCTGGAAACAAGCCTTGTGTGAGAGATAAATTACGAGTTCAAAAATGTAAGTATTATAAAAGTTCCGTTTCGCCGCTCTCCCCGCTTGGCAATTCATGTACTTTGTACAATGTACATAATACAAAATTCACTTCGAGCAAATATCTATAGAGTCACAATCGTGAAAAAAAGTGTCCGAGCCAAAATCCTGCTAAGCTACGTAGTGGGCAGGCTTTTTGGTTAGTCGTAAGGCGATTCCAAGCCGACTACACCGCCGCGCGATGCCAAAGTGTTCAGTTAAAGGCACTTATTAGGTGACATAACGTCGAGATTCGAGGAAACGGGTCATTGAGAATTGAGAAGGGTGCTTGGGCCATATCCACCACCAGTGCCAGGGCCCAGTGTGGGTTCGTGCAGATTGCCACACAATATTTTCCTTCGCCGAAAAGCCAATGATTTGAAATTCCGTACATAAGTTCCAAAGAAACTCATTGATACAGGATCGGGATTTGAACCCACCACGTCATGATTGTAGGACAGGCGTTACTACCACTAGACCACCAAAGTTATAAATCTCCGCCATTAGTGTGTCGATTTATGTTTTATTGGTAGTAAATAGGTATGCAGTGGCGTAGCGTGCCTTGGGGAGCCCTGAATCAAACAGGGTAGTTGGGGAGCCCAAATCAATCATTTCTCACAAAAGAAACAAAAATGCTTGCATTAAATTGAAATAAATATATACCGCCTTACCGCAATAGATTTAAACACGCTTTAAACACTGTTTAGCCGTACAATTTGTACTGTTAAACATTGTCTAAAACCTGCGTAAAACTTTTGTGGTAAGACGGTTATTTATAAGTTGTCACTTCCTCCTAGAAATTGAGCTAGCCAAACAATTCAATTGAAATATACACTTTTCTTGACTTTTTTTCAGGAAATTGATAATTGATAATAAATAGAATACCTATATCAGCTAAGTAAGTCTAGCTGAAGACGATTTCAGTTGTTATAAAATTTCTGCCTCTTAGGACAACTTTTGGAAGAATGTTTAACCCGGGAAAAAAGAGATGATTTTTTTTCGGGAAGCACGAGATTAAGTGACATTGTGGATAACATTTTACTAGGTTTTGCTTACACACGTTAAGGCCCCTGTAGCCCGGGAGCCCCGTATTATTGACACGGCTGATACTGCGGTAGCTACGCCCCTACACATAGTATGTGAAACGAATTGTCGATGGGACCTTAAAGTTCTCGAATCTAGACAATGTATTGGCAAGTGTAGCGAAGGTCTTCACGTGAATCTAAGATCTGGTCGTGACGTCCGGAACACGTTGGATGCCAGCGCTTTGATTCCTTCCATCACAGCTCTTTGGGTTAGCAAGTTGAAGAGGCCTTAGGTAGGGCACACAATTCGTAGACGTAGAACTGATGTCCAATGTTTTTCAAAGTTCTCGAGTGAAGACAAGATCAAGAAACTAACTTACATGGGTAGAATGTATAGACTGTGGGTCTCTAATATTTTAACGTCGCTTTCATTCTCATCATTGTCATTTTCTAAAATCAGGGCTATATATTATGTACAGCCACCCGACACATACGAACTCACTTTTATTTAGATATATGCCAATACCTACTATCTCTTTTTCATAACTTCGAAAAGTTTAAGACTACTGAAACTCTCGCGATTTGGGTAGGTTTTAACTCATAATAATGGTTCATCCGGTATGTCTAGCATGTGTGTGGCGTATACCTACATTACGTGTTAAGTATATGTATAGCCAATCATACCCGGGCAAAGCCGGGACGGGCAGCTAGTGTGTAAATAAAGAACTTTTGAAATTGAAATTGAATTGAAGTTGACGGACTTTGATTGATTTTCTAAAACTATCATATATTATATATTTTTCTTTTGTCCATTTAACAAACATTTATGAAGATACAGCCCGTTAAAATCCGCGTGACGTCATTAGTGTACTACAAATGTAACGCAATAGTGACGTCACGAGCCCCCACTCCCAAATTGTAACAAGTTTTATCTTTGTCATTTATTGTTTGATTGACAATAGAAAACCATAATAAAAATAAAAGATTTTTATATACATGTCTATTGACGAAAGAGGGAGGAAGCTTATGTCTTGCAGTTAGCCAAAAAAAACTGGTGATGATGATGATGCTCACTTGACACGTGCCACGCACGGAACGTTTCGGCATCGGAAAAATATTCTCAATCATTGTTGACGCATAGCAGGTGCTCCGGTTGTGGCTATTTTGGTGTTAAAATTATTGCATAAATGGTAATTATAAACAATGTAACAACATATTGTTTGTGTGAATCTCAAATTGTTATAATTGTTTTTAATATTATTTGAACATTAACCGTGTTACCACAAAAGTTTTAAGCAAACGCACGCTTTAGACGCTTTAGAACAGTACACATTGCACGGTTAGACAGTGTTTAAAGGGTGTTTAAATCTTTTGTGGTCAGGCGATAAACTGTCTAATTAATCGTCATAATACTAAGATGGCCAGAACCGGGGCACCTGCCCTACGTTGATGGCACGTTCTAGTGGGCATAGTAGAGCGTATCGTGTGGTTTCCGTGCCTCATACGTTCTTAGTACGATCATGGTATGGTACGTTGTAGTGTGCAGACACCTTTAGTATTTAATACTAGTTTATAAATTTTGCTGCGGAGTGCAAATTGCAAAATAGTGGAAATATGATACAAATATAAAGATCAAAACAAAAACAAAAGTCAGATCAAATTAAGAGACACACAAGAGCAAATTCAAAATGGTGGGTACCTGATGTAGCTTTGAAAAGTCCAGGGACTTTTAGAGGTGTGTAGGCTTATAATTATGAACAAATTTTACTAAGGGACCAACTGCCGAATCATCTGTTCCATAAAAAAAGTCATTTGACTTTCGAAAATTTGTATAAAGTAGCTAATTTGTTTCGCGTTGAACATACCTCTGAAAATTTTCATAACTACACCTTTTTTCTAAACATTTTTTTTTCCTTATGGAAAAAATACACTGTGAGTCTCTATTCTCTAGACAATAAAGATAAGAAAATTCTAAGATGTCATTAATGCATCAATATTGTAATAAGTATAATAGGAACTCATTATCATTCAATCATCATACCTAATAATAGGCCCAATATTGTTCAAATCTTATTTAAAAAAATGTACCTATATCTTAAAAAGCACAGACGGAGTTAGGAGTCCCTAAAAGAGAAAACTAAGTTCGAGAGAAGAGCCCACAAAAAATACCCGGTTTCGGGATACTACTAATAAATCATTGATTTACTTGGAATAATATGAAACTTGGAGTATGATATAATTCAATATAATATTCCTAAACCCTAGGTAGGTAAATATTATAGAACAAGGAAAATGTCTTTAGTAATTATGTTTTATACTTTCAAAGATTATCTAGATTGTTAAACATATAAAGGCAATTAAGTCCAAAAATAAAGACAAGCGTACACTATAACATACTTTATTTAGACTCACCTAATACAATACAGCTATATTCTCCTAGCATAGTGATATTATTCTACCAAGTCCAACATAAATACTTTATTTACTATCATGAGACGGATTCAATACTATACTTTGTTATTACAATATTAGGATAAGTTTTAATTTCAATATTGAAATAGCTATAATCAGCAACAACTTTGCATTTTGCATTCATCAATAAATTGCTATTTTCATCATTATTTTAATAATTTTCAATAAAATCTTGATATCTCGCAATAACAGCAGTCTTGTTATATATATTTACATTAGTTTTCGCGATATGTTTAATTTAAGCAGTTTCATTGGTACCGTTTACCTTAACCAAGCGGTCTGTTATAAATATTAAATTTCATACAAGCTTTTCTTCAGTAAATTTCAAAGGCTTATTCGCTACATCGGCTATGTTTAACGCCGTTCCTTCTTCTATCTTAGGGATCGCATTATTATTAAAATTATCCTTCTTTTTCACTTCAGCAGTATTTTCTTTTTCTCTTACCTTATCCTTAATTTGGTTGTTATTCTCACTTTTTTGTTCTAATGGTAGATTTAAATCTGACTTCTTAGTAGCTACTTTGACTGGCTTATTTTCGCAGTCGTTTGCGATATTTAACTGCGGATAGTGATGTAATATAGCTGTAGTATTAAAAGTTATTTTACCATACTTGACGATCTCTGTAGGTCTCTTGGGCTTATTGTTACTCGTACTTGGCACAGTGTTTAGATCCCCAACATCTATTTTAACATCGTAGTCTATGTCTAAGTCGTTCAACGCTTCTTTCGCATCGTCTACGATACCTAAAGCTATCCTTTTGCTCTTCCTCAAGTTATCCATGTACGCGTTATGTATATTCATGTCTTCCGTGTTGCTGTGCTTCAGAGGCAGAGAGTTTGGCAGTTTTAGTTGGGGTCTATCGGTCGAATATCACAACTGCTTGGAGTTACTCTTCGTTTGCTCCTCGTTGGCCGCGGCTTGCTTGCTCGCGGCGTTTGTTAGCTAGGTCTGTGACTGCACGATAGATATGCTGGTGGTCTCGGTGACGATCGTCGGAGCTGGGAACTCATCATTAGTCGAATCGTATAACGGGAACTCGCAGCACATTACGCATTTGAGGAACCTCGGCACTTCCACGTAAATAGCTGGCGGGATCGGTATCAGTGGCGACGTGGACAGCTTATAATACAGATAATCCGGGTTATCGCGATACTTTTCGTCGGCGGAACGCTCCAGCAAAGGTATACCTGATAAGAATAATATAATCGCCGTCGTAAATAATGGCGATAGTATCGCTATCCATTCGACTCCTTCGATTATGTTCAGAGATATGATGAACAGTCCCCACCAGAGGACGATTTCCCCGAAATAGTTGGGATGTCGTGAAAGCCCCCAGAGTCCGTCATTGCACCATTTCCCTTGATTCGAAGGTTCCTGTCTAAACGCAAATTTCTGAAGATCCGCATATGTTTCAATCAGTAGTCCGATAACAAAGATTCCCGCTCCAGCCGAGTCTAAAGTCGTCATTGTTTTCGGCGATTTTGGATAAGAATGATGTGGAGAGTTTATTATGATGACTGGCAAGCTGACTATATACACCCATACTGCTTGGAATGTGTAGAAGACGGCAAACCTTAACGTGTTGCTCTTTCGATCTTCGAACTGTTTATCCCTTCCTATATGATATATCCTGTAGATGAGGTACCCAGACAGTCGCATCCCCCAAACACAGACAAACGCGGTAACCATGAGCTGCCTGCTGTCATAGCTTTTCAGGGTGTTACCTCCTTGTCCCAAAAAGAACGTGAGTAAAGCGATGCTGATAAAATTGGCACCTCCAGTGAAATCTGTCACCTTGTCGCTTTGAGATAAAGATGCTATGGTGAAGAACAAGATTTGCATGGCGACAGTCACCATAGCACTAATGGCGAAGTTGTTCCGATCTATCAATGGCTCCATGGTTTTAATTTTGACACTTAATTTGGCTTAGCGTACATCGATTGACCGCAATGACGCATTTTCTTGACACAACACTGTTTTTGTTTGGTTTATTTTGGATTTTGGTTTGGGGGAGACATGTTTGCGAGCGAGCACGTGTGATGGGATAGTTTTTTGTTTATTGTTGGTATTTTTTCTGGTTTGTGGCGGTTTTATGTCCCGTAAGCTCGCGTCGGGAGCAAGCTTTGACTGGAATAGATTTGACGTTTCCACGCGCATGTACAGCGTACAATCAGTAGTGGAGGTTTAGTGCACTGGTTTTTGTGAGTAACGCACACTTAGAATGGTGTTTATATGAAATGTGAAATAATTTTTTGGATGACTTGTGAACCTAACTGACTTTATTTAAAAAAAACTGTTGAAATCACATTTTGTTTTGTAAGAAAAGAAAAGTACGAACTTATTTTGTGTTTAAAAAGCTAAACTTTTGTAACATCACCTCAAACTTTTTCGTCCATCTATAGCATGTGGCGTGACGGTCGGAAAAATTTTCACTTTTACCGTGGTTTCATAAAATTAAATAATCGTTTCAGGACTGCCTCTGTGGCTCAGTGGTTAGTGAACATGACTCCTGGGTCAAAGAAGCGTGGGTTCGATTCCCACCCCAGGGCAAATATTTCTGTGATGAACATAGGTGTTTGCTCGGTGTTTGGGTGTTGTTTAGTTACTATCTATATGTATAAGAATGTATTTAAAAATATGTATATGTAGTATATCAGTCTCTGGTAGCCATATCACCAGCTTTGCTTAGTTTGGGGTCAGAGACCGTGTGTAAGATGTCCCCTAATATTTATTTATTTATTATTATTTTGTTATTTTTTGTGTTTCAAATGCTGCACGTTTCACACAAAGAAAAATTCAACAAAATTTAAACCACAACACAACTAAATCAATCGATTTTAGAGAGTCAATAAACCTATAGCATACATAACATTTATAGTATTTAACATACTTACGAAGTTATTCAATATCAACATATTAAACTCGATAAATAATACCCAGAAGATAAACCACCAAAATAACTAACGAGTTATCTCGTCATCAACTATCAAAATGTCGCAACTTGCGTCACTGTCCCCTTTTCCATCGCGCCAGAAGCTCACGCATGCGCACTCCGATCCCGTAATGTTAACCATTCCCAGTAGTACATCTCATGATGTATAGATGTTATGCACATTTCTATAGATGTTGTTTTTGTACGTCAGTTTATACGAGCATTGATTACATGCCCGTGACGTACAATGCTTGTTCAATTGGATACAGCTGTGATTCTGTAACTTTGTGTTTTTTAGATTTTTTAGTGATGTAGTATTCCAAACAGTGGACTAGCATAATTATGTTTACCTAAATCTTTATAAGCCTTTGCTCTTGATCGATTTGGTGCACACTTGCAAATCTTATTAGTATTTAGATTACTAAGCAATCATGCCAAATATTATTAAGTCAAATTATGTTGTTTTTAATCTTTCGCGATTTGAACACATTTTTATTATATAATAAGGGACTAATCGCGCACTAAAATTACGAGATAAATAAATACCTCCTCATCCCGACGTTTCGGCCGAGTTACATTGACCGTGGTCATTCATCTCGTAATTTTAGTGCGCGATTAGTCCCGTAGTATATAATAAAAAAGTCAAATTATCATCTTTAAAAAATTTAGCAAGCGAAGCGTGTTCGTTTCGAGATTGCAAAGACTTTCTTTCATCTGTGGGGATATTGGTTCTCATCGACAGGTTGAATTTTCTACGATCTTGACAAAACTTAGTATAGGTACGCAGATTCTAAATATTTTTGTATATTTTGTCGTCGGCAATTTTTGACTGTTGACTGATTTGCTGGCGTGCTATTTCTGCCGATTTCGATAATATTAACATATTTAGCAAGATTGTTTAGTAATAATAAATAAATAAATATTAGGGGACATCTTACACACGGTCTCTGACCATAAACTAAGCAAAACTTGTCATATGGCGGCCAGAGACTGATATACTACATTTACATATTTTTAAATACATACTTATATAGATGGTACCTAAATAATACCCAGATACAAAGCAAACACCGATGTTCATCACATAAATATTTGCCCTGGGCGGGGATCGAACCCACGCCTCTCTGATCCAGAAGTCAGGGTCACTAACCACTGAGCCACCGAGGCCGTCACCGAGTATTAAAAACCTAACAATATTTAAAAAAAATTAACCAAATCGACCAAGAGCGAGTCAAGATATAGGGTTATAAAGATTCAGTTAAACAGTTGCGAGGTCTACTGTTCGGAAGACTACTAGTAAAGTATGTATTTTGCTATTGAACAGCTCATTCTTCATGTAACATCGGTGTAATGTTTACCTGTATTGTATACAATGTTATGCTAACGTATTTGGGTCAGACGCAAATAACGCGCTCTACATAGAGACGGTAGAGAATGCTAGACTCTTGAGTCATAGATTACTCTATGTTTGACGACATTTGTGTATATAATTGTAATAGTATTTATTTGTCAGCTTTTTTTTTTCGGGTCTATCTATATATTTTTAGCGCTATTTATCAGCCAATGTGGTAAGATCTTTTAATTGCTAAATATCCAATTCTAATAAAATTTGCTAACATGAACCAATTATGTCAAAAGCAGCGTTGCTGATTTAAACGGGTTTCCCCACATTATGGGGAATTCTATCCCGAACGATGATTGTCGTGGGGATGGATTGTACGCGGAGAAAATGGGGAATTCCCAAATAAATGCATCTATCTATACTTACATAAATCCACTGTTCAATGACGCCTTAGTTCATAAAATCAGAATAGCTCATATTCATATGATGTTTTTCGAATTCGTTGAATTGAAAACCTCTGTTTCGAAAGCCGGTTAAAAAGAAATCAGATCTCAGTAGAGCTAAGTAGAGCTAAGATTCTAAATCTACACGCCCTAACTTTACAAACCCTTACTTCACGAACTCTACACCTCAGTCAAAATATTTATGTAGTCTATCAGATGTTTTTGGTAAATTATCCAAAAATATCCGCAAAATTATTCAGCTACCTCGTACGTGAGATTATTAATTGAATGTGTTTGTTGATAACGATAACATCTATTATATTATCTAATCAGTGAGATAACGAGTTTGCACTCCAACGGAAAATAATAGCTATTAATCTTGTGACGTCAGTCTATAGAAATGATCTGATTGGCTATTTTTGTTAGCGGTTCGATCACATCACATCCTGCCCGATTGTAAGCAACATGCATTGTAGGAATGATGACTAAAAATATAATAATAATTAATTAGTCTGATAGATATATTGTCAAAAAAAACCGGACAAGTGCAAGTCAGGCTCGCACACCGAGGGTTCCGTACAAATCCATAAAAATCACAAAATTGGGAAGTACGTTGTTAAAATCTCTATACTCATCATCATCATCATCATAGACAAAAGTTTTTTTTTTTACTTTTCTCGTCATTCACCGAAAATTGTTAAATTAATTAAAAACCTGTTTTAGCATGTGCTAATGAAGCTCTTTTATAAGATACCTTACATGATACGATTTACGCACTTTGAATTTTAAACCTATATTTTGTGAATTTTGAAGCCCTACCTTTTTGTGATTTAAATGAAAATGTACAGTTTTCAGATTTATTACCATATGTGTACTCTGAGACAATGCTTGTCGCCAAATTTCATAGTTCTATGTCAACGGGAAGTACCCTGTAGGTTTTGATTTTTGTGAGTGTCGAAATATGCGGCTTTTTACGACATAAACGGCTCTAACTTTTTTATAAGATAACTGAGAAAATTTTCCTTTACACTTATGTATACAGTTTAAATTTCAACTCGATATCTTTACGCGTTCCCGAGATAAAGAGTCTTGACTTACACACAGACGGACAGACGGACAGACGGACCGACGGACAGACGGACAACAAAGTGATCATATAAGGGTTTTTTCCTTTTGAGGTACGGAACCCTAAAAATATTAGAAACGTATTTTTTCTTTTGTCAATTAAACAAAAATTGATAAAGATAGCCCGTTAAAGTTCCGCATGACGTTACGAGTAGAATATAAATGTATAGACTTTTGACAGAATCCCGAACTTTGATAAGGTTTATCTTTGTCATTTATTGTTTAATTGACAAAAGAAAAATTACGTCTCTAATATTTTTTGATAATATAAGTCACGTACTAATTATAATAATGTTTTTTTATCCAGTCATCATCCAGAAACCACAAGTTTGAAAGAATGATTGCCAAATATTAACGACTTTCTTTCCATCTTCCGTATTTTTCTGCAAGTTTGAGTATATCAGAATTGAATTACCGATAATAGTACCTACATTGTAAATAATTTCTTCTGATTAAACATGAATGAATAATTTGCCAATATATTTTAATTTAACTGACCGAAGACATATGGCTTAAAGCCAACACTCGTGAACGGGGATGGCCCTTTTAAACAATTCCTTTTTCCTATTCTTGGAAGTCAATGTGTTATTTCAATCAATTAAGTATTCTAATATTGAATAACGTTTATTCTATTACGCTTTTTAACCAACTTTAAAAAAGATTCTCAATTGTACTGAATGTTTTTTCTGTATGTATGTTACGAGATTTATGTTACGAGATACTTAGTGAACAATTGTTTTACGACATTGATAACTTCCTAGAATTACCAGAATCAGTATGATTATACTTAGTATTATTATTATTTTTAATGTATTTTGATTTTTGACATTACGTTTATATTAACTGGTTTCCATTACTGGTAATTTTATTTTATTTTTAACTTGACATGTAATAATGAAAATCACCAATAAGTAAATGATTTGTATGTCTATTTGATTTCTCACCAACTATGAACCGATTTTTTTTGTTAGGTAAATAGATACATTTATTCTATGGTTCCATGTAAATTTTGTGGAAATTGGCCGAGTCGTTTTTGAAAACTCATCTACATTGTGATTACTACGTCGATGATACAATTCTAATAGTTCGCAGGTACCAATGTACCTGCGAACTATTAGAATTGTTTATTTATTTCAAACCTTACAATAAATTAGACATGTGACTTGCTCACTTAGTGCTGGTTACATATTCAACCCTGTAAGGCGTCGCAAATTATGTACGCGGTTGAAGTTGTTACGCCATTTTTGGCCAATAATAGGGTATTTGACAAGTCTTTGGAAATCGTTTTAAATTATTCGTTAGTGCATACTAAGCACACTACATTTATATTTTCAAGAGATCTACTGTATTAACAATGAAAATCAGTGTTAAAGAATAGATATTCAAGATCCCACCAAAAACGACATTCTGTAATGGCGCTGGTCTTGACGTTACTCACTAGTAAATAACTTTAGTTAATACTAGTAAATACGCTAGTTCACATCAAAAAATTGACAAAAAATACTTTAAAAGTAACTTACAGATCCAATAATATTACTCCGAAATCACAAAACACAAATTAAACAAACAACAGTCAATCGAGAGATTCTTGTTTACTAGCACGTGACGTCACCAGAGTTGCCGCCCTTCTTAGAGCGTTTACGTCACAGATAAAATTTTAAAAAAATTTCGTGTTTTATTTCGTTCGATTTACGAAAATTAGACATAAGTATATTAGTTTAAATAAAGTGAAATATTTCTATTTCAGGCAATGTTGTCAAATAGCCTATTATAGACATTATTTTCCTAGTTTAGTAAGTAATTGTGAGTCAAGTGTTTATTGCAATGTCAAGTAGGTACCTAACATTCATTTGATACCGCTATAAATTTCCGTGAAGTTTCAAGCTAGGTGCTTAAATAATAAAGTCAACGTCAAATAACATAATTAATTTAATATTCAAATAATATAATTAGTTCATCAGTTAGACTCATTAAAATATTGTCTGACGGATTAATTATTATATTTTTTTCATTGTAAGGCGGGTGTCACTACCACTAGGCCTTACAACGTGAGGTCGTAGGTTTAAATCCCGGTCCCGTACCAATGAGTTCTTTGGAATTTATGTACAGTTTTTCACACCACGGCTTTTCAATTACAGGAAAACATCGTGAGAAAACCTGCAAACGTCCGCAGAAGAAATTCGATGGCGTTTGTGAATCTACCAACCTGCACTGGGCCAGCGTGGTGGATATGGCCCAATCACCCTTCTTCATTTCTTTCTTCTTCGTCCTGCAGTGGACTATTAAAAAAGGCCTGTACAGTACAGTAAAGTACAGCCGTTATCCTACCTCCTAATTTTTTTTAGTGCAAAAAGCTAAAAATATTGTCTGACGGGTTAATTATATTTCTTTTTCAGTTTATTATGTTAATATAAGTTAATTTTCCGTAATGGTGCAGGCGAGTATTGATCCCGCGCCATCTCGCCGAGACCATCAATATAACTCACGCATCCACGACGCTATGGGGAAATCTACGCATTGGCGTAAATTTTACACATTACTGCGTATTTTCTCTAAAGTATGGCACGTTGTGTTTTGTAAACAGGATATCAGAAAACTGAAAGATATTCCTGTAACTGCAGATATAACTTTATTCTTATGCCATGTTTTTGCTAATAAATATGTAGGGATGTTGAATTTAAATTTAAAAAATTTAAATGTAAAATTCTAAGAATGAAAAATAAATAATAGGTAGTCGTAGAGCAAACGTTGTTAGTTTTGATGTACAGAATAAGCTCCTAAAAGGATGCTTTTAGGAGCTGGTTCCGAAAGACTATTATTATGAACAATTTTCACCATGTTGGCAACTCGAAATAATTGAAAAATATACCTTGTATTTCTGATAGAAAAGGACAACAACATAACATCAAACTGTTGGTCGCGGTCCCGATATGGGCTTAACTCAGGATCTGAGGTGTCTACAAGATTATTTTTTGCAAAAATTAGCATGACTGACTTCACCCGTGTACAGAATTCGCGAATATTTCGCACGGATCGATGGAGCATTTTTCACATTATTGTTGATTTATCAAAAATGGCTAAGCCGATTTCGATAAAATTTAAATGGCACCAATTTAAAAGTATACTCTTTCCAATAAAAAAAAAATTACTCAAATCGGACCACTATGAAAAAAGTTATGCGTGGTTAAACATAAAAATATATATATATACGCGTCGAATTGTACGAGTATACCTCCTCCGGTGGTTCGTCGGTCAAAAATATACAACAATGTTTTTCAGATCGTGACTAAATCAACCAATCATAATCTAATATAGCGTTTTTTTTTCATGTCACTAATAGGTATAATCTTTTTGGCCCTAGAGTCGCTAAAATTATTTTTAAGTTTTAAGGATTATTCAAAAGACTGGTTTAGCTAAATCACCAAGAATTAAGCTCAATGTCTTCCTCCTCCAGAGTAATTTTTATAAACATTATGACTTCATTTATTACTAATTTTGCTATGAAGTCATGCAAGAAATCGCGAGCAAATTCTACATAAAATACATATTAAATTAATTTACAACGCAGTGAGTTATTCCTAGTTATCAGTATTAGCAACTAAGACCTCAAAATACCTAATTAGTTTACTTGCTTGCAGCTAGTTTGTTTACTGTGTTTTCCCGATATTCATGTTTTATTATATGTTATTTGTTTGTTACTATTGTTGCAGCGTAGTCTAGAATCTAATACATAACTTGTAGTTCTTAGGACAATAGACTTAGGGACACATTTCTTTAACTGAATATTTACAAGCCTTTATCTCGACTTGCTCTTGACCGATTTCATCGCAAATCTTGTTAGTATTTAAATATGAAACATGGCAAGGTTGTCAATATGATAGAAATCAGCTGATTAATGGCGCTTCAGCAAATTTCCCCCTATTTTTAGGGAAATACCAACCCTTTGATAGGATGACCGATGACAAAAAACCCTAATGCCAGAATCAAGCTAAAGGAGTATTTTTAAAGACGTGGTGTAAATATAACGAACATAAATATCCATATTAATATAATACCATAGGAAAGGAAAAAATCTATAGTAGCAGAGTAATTGCGTAGAATTTTGGAAAATAATATGGATACTTTAGAAAAAAATTAAAACTTTGCATCATAAAAAAAAACCTTTTTTTTCAGATGCTCGAAACTATCAGCGACGGCACCACATTATTTTTGACAAATTACGTAGCCAGACTAATGTTCTAGTAGAGTAATCGATTAGTTGAATCGATTTATGGGACTTTTTATTTCTAAGCCCCTAGCTGATACAGAAAAAAATATGGAGACGGCCAGTACAGCCACTCGATATTATTTTTGTTTTTATTACTATACGACGTTTGCCGGGTCAGCCAGTAACTAAATAAATAAATTAAATGTTTTGTTTCTATGTTTTTCGGGCAAGTGCCTTTATTAACTACATACTTAGCTAAGCTACTTACCTATCTACTACTAAAAAGCAATCGTATCATTTATAAACCCAAATTGAAGGTTGGTTAGTCTATTTTTCACCTTTGTTATTGGTGGATTGTGCGAGCGAAAAGGAAAATTAGCATAATAGTCAGCCAAGTACAAGTAAGACTCGCACACGCAGTGTTCCGTGCTGTACTTTCTTAAGACGCTCCAACAGTTAAACTTTTAGGTATTTTACGATAATGTCTGCAGTATACAAATAGAGTCTAAAATCGCGTGTCGTTCGTTTTTAGACGAAACTCGAGATGAGAATTCGATAATTTTTCGCAGTTTTAGTTCGTTTAAAAAGAAATGAAGCCGTGTTTATAATAAAATATATAGATATGTCTTTAGTGTAGTAAATTTCCTATTTTATGATTACAAAAAATATAGTAGTTATTGATCTAAATATTGAGAAATGCAAAACGAAAGATTTTTTTCTAAAGCTTTTTTGTGATTTTTTTTTTACCATACCAGATATTTTTTTTGCAATATTATTGTAAAAGTCTCTCTTGTAAACTATTATTGTGTACTCTGTATTTTTTTCAAGTTCGTATCAGTAACAGTTACGCCTAACTGTGCGACGTAAAACATGACGTTTTACGGATATTTGTCTTTGGGCAGCGCCCTAAATATTTATTTTATTTTAATTTAATTATTTATTATTGAATTGTATATACAACAAAACATTCTGTGGATATTTCAAGCATCTACCTGTTACCATTATTAATATCGAGCTATAAAAATTCAGATTTGTTGTATGGGAGCCCCCTTAAATATTAATTTTATTCTATTTTTAGTATTTGTTGTTATAACGGCAACAGAAATACATCAATCTCGGCAACAGAAATACATCAATCTCGGCAACAGAAATACATCAATCTGAAAATTTCAGCAGTCTAGCTACAACGATTTATGAGATACAGTCTGGTGACAGACAGACAGACGGACAGCGGAGTCTTATATAATAGGGTCCCGTTTTTATCCTTTGGGCACGGAACCCTAAAAAGGAAAGGTTGGAGAATATTATACAAGGTTATCTAAAATTGATGTACTTAGCCGAAAGGAGGTGATTCAGACCGTTATTATTAACAAATTTTACTACAGGCCAACCCGAAATCCGAGAAAAAATAATCAGCTGTTTCATAGGTAGTCTGTTAATCCCGAGTTTCAATTTTTGACCGATGAACCACCGGAGGAGGTATACAATTTGACGCGTATAGGTATAAATAATTATATATATTTTTTTATGTATAACCACGCATAACTTTTTTCATAGTAGTCCGATTTCAATAATTATTTTTTTATTGGAAAGAGTATATTTCGAAATTGGTCCCATTTAAATTTTATCGAAATCGGCGAAGCTATTTTTTGATACATCAACAATAATGTGAAAAATGCTACATCATGCCGTGCGTAATATTTGCGATCTAGCGATGCGCCCGGCTTCGCACACGTGTTATACATACAAACATTTCTCTTGAATTACTCTATCTATTAAAAAAAACTGCATCAAAATCCGTTGCGTAGTTTTAAAGATATAAGCATACATGGGGACAGACAGCGGGAAGCGACTTTGTTTTATACTATGTAATGATTCTGTACATGGGTGAAGTCGGTCATGCTATTTTTTGCAAAAAATAATTATGTATGGAATAGCTTACTCGAGTTTTGGGTTGGCTCCAAATTTGTTCTCTGAGTAGGACTATAGTGCAGTGGTACTTATTACGTCCAAGTACAGGATAAGCAGATAACCCTGTATTAAAGGTTACTAATATTAAGCGAGTAAAGCCGTGGGCAAAAAATATAATAGTACATTGTTCACCGAGAGGAGAAAGTGACCGATTACCGTCAAGGGTGTCGTTTGAAGCCTGAGCCGTAGGCGAGGGCTTTAAAACACCCGAGATCGGGAATCGCACTTTCTCTCGAGTGATACATCGTGCTTTATACTACACCTACGAGGAAAATAAATTCTACGAAAACTGAATCCTCAAACAACACACAAATTGAAAATGGCGCCAATGGCGTCTGCAATTTTCACATGTTCTTTTTTCAAATTGTTTGACACCATCCAACACACAGCTAGTGGCCAGTGTCATTTTGCGAACTTGGAGATAAAAACTCACTGTAAAAACTTTTTGGCTTTTGATATTTAGGTTACCAGCGCATAGTCTTACCCAAAATTAAAAAAGAAAAACCACGTAAGAAATGGATTTTCATACACTTTTCTCTCCCGCTCAGATGCGTTTTCTCGCCGCATATTTGTTCGATATGCAATGACGTACTTTCTACTGTAAATTTGATAAAGTATCAAGGTACTTTCCGAGCAGGTGTAGTATAAATTCAATTTGTTTAGTTTTAGCTATGTTTACTAATCATTTATCAATTTTCTGTCCCATGTCTCGTGTTTTCGTTTCAATTCATACTGCGAGCTAAGAGGTCAATTGGATTCGTTCGACGTCGCTGTAGTCATGAATATGAAGTTGTTGACGTCTTTCAGATATATTTTATTCAATTTCCTTCGCGGAATTGTTTGTTCCCTTAATACTTTTATAAATTCATTGACTAAGTTGATAAATTGAGATTCCGTTCAAGGATAACTTTTTAATCGGAAAATCGATAAAAAGTCTGACTTATCAGTCAAGTAATGGTGTCAAATAATAAATTCATGTTCGTTGCGCTCGCGCAATCATTATTATTCAGCGTGGCAATGCTGCCAGCATGCTGGGCACGCTGCCAACTGGAAGTGGGCTTGAGCACTTGGATTATCTTTAGACCTTCAAGGGTCTGTGGATGATCCAATTGCTTTCTATGTAGTAGGAGTGTAGTATTGTCATTAAAAAAAAAAAAAAAATCATTATTCGTATTTATATTGGTTTTTTGACCGACGAAACGGAGGAGTTACTGAATTCGACGCGTGTTTATATTTTTTATGTATGACCACGCATAACTTTAACATACTCCGAGTGTGATATTTTTTTATTGGAAAGAGTATACTTCGAAATTAGTTTCATTTAAATTTAATCGAAATCGTCTGAGCCATTTTTGATATAGCAACAATAATGTGAATTTGTGCGAACTATTCGCGAATTATGTACACGGTTGAAGGTCATGCCATTTTTTTGCAAAAATAATGTATTGTTTATTTTTTGTTTTAACTTTCTAATATTGAAATAAATATTGTTCATTTTAATCCCGGAGGAAGTCGTCCTGAGTCTTTCTGAAGTTTGACATGGAGAGAAAAATGTTAGAAGTGGAGGAGACGGGGTAAAGTGGGGGTAGTGGGATGGTGGAGGGGGTTTACAATACAAATATGGAGGAGTCACACTTTACACTGACATTGATCACTGAGCAAATACAAACTAACAGAGTATAAAAAGACTTCCCCACCACAAACGAAGTGGAGAAACTATGGGGAATGAAGGTAGGAAAGAAAATTTGAAGTGAAAAAGATGAGGTAACGTGAGATTCAAAAATATGAGAGTTATCGCTTATTGCATTTGTAATAATATAGTCGCTGATCCGTTATTTACAAAAGAGTTTACTCACGTAGTGTTCAGTCCAGGTTCCAGGTCATTATCCCTGATGTACTCCTCGGCCATGTCAGCCAGGATCTGAAGGAAGTCGTCCTCCACCTTTTCGAAGTGGGGCACGGGGAGGGCGAGGGTGACGGTCGCGGTGGAGTGGGGGGGAGTCACTACTGCTTCCGGTTCCGGTATCGGTTCTGGCTCTGATGGGAGCGGAGCTGCAAGGAAAGTATTTTTTTTCATACATACTCGTACTACCTGATGCTACGCAGATATGCGGTCTTGGGAGAAGCACGCTTACCTAAAAGATATCTCTTTACTCGGGATTTGAAGACACCCACGTTGTACTTTTATGGGAAGACAGACCCAGGCAAAGCGTTCCAAACGATAATAGTTATTCCATCCATCATCCATAGGACGTCCACTGCTGGACATAGCCCTCCCCCAAAGATCTCTGCTGAGCTGATCTTATCCGATCTTAGCGCTGAGAGAGAACCCGTTATAGGACTCGGGGCCAGGCTTGTTTCTTCATTATTCATGCTAACTCTTATTATTTGTTAGGAGCCTGTTCCGCCCCACTATAGAACAAATGCTTACCTATCTTCCTTTCATTCTTCATGCTAGCATAGCTAGCAAAGCTATGTGGGGTCCAGTTGTTACAAAAGTCCAGTTTAGTTCATCCCAATCCCGACATTTTTGCCTGAGCCGGCCATCTGATTTGACGGCCTGGAGAACTTGTTGTGTAGTGAGTTGGCCCACTTATGGCAAGGTAATACTTACCAATCAATTGAATGAGTAACCCGCTGTATTGATCGGGGCCAAGTTTGCTCTCGGACCGTAAGAAGAGTCTATTATTCTTCATCATTCAAGTCAACCATAACTCAATAGTAACAAAATAGCGCGACGTGATATAAAAAGATCTATGCTCGGAATCTCTCGGTAAGATCGAATCAGGAATGAGGAGATCCGCAAGCGAACTAAAGTTACCGACATAGCCCAACGGATTAGCAATTAAAATGGCAGTTGGAAAGGCACATGGTTGGAAGAGCAGATGGTCGATGGGGCCGTCTCGAATAGAAAAGGAATATACCAGCAAGCGCAGAGTAATGACAGAGGACCAGGGTAAAACCGCAAAACGCGCTGGATGCAAGCTGTTTGGTTTTCTCCTGTGATCTTAGTAATTAACTAGCTGAATATCGACACCTCACAAAATCAATGTTATATACCTGCGCAGTACTGTAGCTACCTCAATCAATATTTTAAAAAAAAACAGGGCGTCTCGTCTAACCGAACCAGCTCGCGAAGGTTCAGCCTGAGAGAGCTGCTGGACCAGTTTGCAATAGGTTTGTACGGAGAAGCTTATATCCAACAATGGAAGACGACTGATATGATGATTATAAGGTGATACTTACAGATCAATTTAGCGCTGAGCGAGAAGCCGTTATACTGCTCAGGGCCATACTTGCTCTCGAACCGCAGGAAGAGTTTGTCGACGTCTGTGAAGCGGAAGCGTCGCTCGGTGTTCAGCCGGTATGTGAAAAGAAGCTTCTCGTGGCTCTCATCGTCCAGACCACCTGGAGAAAGGAATTTAATGTATCAATAAGCTAGTTGTTTTAAAAATTTTATGAGCCTATCAGTTAGTTATCAAATGTAGTATGTAGGTATATTATGTTTCAGATAAAAATCACCTTAAAGTCCGGCGACTTTTATTGGCTTCGAATAAAATTCAACGTTAGTAGTACCATTTATTTGTAACATTATTACTTATTCACGTATTTCTTTTGCACACATTGAATCGAATGGGATTTTTGACATTTCTTTTCTAATTTTTGGTTCTATGTGAATTTCGGCAAAATTCGAATAAAAACATTTTTTGCCTTTTTTTGACTGAATTATACTCTATAAAATTTAACTTGATCTCTGCGACAGTGACATTGACATAGAAGATTGTCATTTTTAGAGTTGAGATAGTGGTGGAAAAAATCGATTTTCAAACAATGTTGTAATGAAATCGAATGTGTAGTTGAAGGTGAGAAGTATGTACACATGTTAATAATGTTATGATATTAATTAAATACTCATAATAATGTAACGGTAGTATTTATCGACGTTTTTCACTATTATCGATGCTAATGTAACATATAATTGAGTTTAATTTAGTTACACATGTAAAAAATGTTATGATAATAAAATATACAATAAAATTAATGATAAATTAAGTTTTATTTAAAATATCGTTAGTATAAACTATCGATATTTTAAATAAAACTCTATCTAAAACTCTGTGTTCACGATCATTCGTCGCCCATCACCAATTGGCATGCCCATAAAGTATGACATTGACAGGTACTGTCTGCACTATTAAGGAATACAGGACTTCATAGGCGTGATTTTTCTGACAGCTGTCGCAGAGATCAAGTTAAATTTTATGGAGTATAATAGGTATCTTTTGCATTCATGTTAAAAAATAAATAAAACATAAACCTGATTTTTTTGTGGTCTAGAACTTATGTTATAAAAATACATGAAATGAGATTACATATGTAGTGTTGTGCTTGTGTTCTATATTTGTTTTATGGTGAAGATAGGTAAAATACAACTAGACGCGGTATAAGATGTAGCATACATAAGAAAAGTCATACCTGGCTGGATCAGCAAGTAATCTCCTAAAGCTCCATTGACAGCAAAGTCAGTGATGTTCAGTTCTATGCCTTCTCCAGGTCCCTCCAAAATCCAGTCTACAATGTTATTAGTCGGGTAAGGATCAGGATAATCAGGATGTGATGTGATTATTGTAGGTTCATCTAGTTTTAAGGTTATGTGTATGGGAGGCACATTCTTATCGAAACCTTCGTCATGCACGTCTAAATCTTCACTGTGGAGAATAGAGAACTGGCGAACCAAATCTTCTAGCTCAGAGCTATTTAAATCATCCACAAATGCTGTTTTAACTTTCTGTTTTTCAATGGACGCGTCTTTGGCTTCTTTGAATTCACCCTTTTCAGCTGATTCTTCTATGGTTTCAGCATTTTCTTTCGGCTCGTCTAATATAGCGTCGTTCAAATAAAGAACAGGGTTGGGTTTGCTGTCTAAAGTTTCGACGTCTTTTTCCATAGCATCGTCTGGGTTTGGTTCACTGAGAGCGTCATTTAGAAGTGGTTCAAGAATTTCAGCGGCTGAATCGTCTACTTTCATGTCATCTTCACTAAGAATGTCTTCTAAAAGTTTATCTAGTTCTATATCTCCAAACTCATCTGAACCTTCTTTTTCTTTTTTGTCCAGTTCTTCGAAAAGTTTGTCTGCTTTTTCTAAAGCTTCATCGATGTCTGCATCATCGCCATCTTTATCTGAGGAATCATTTGCGAGTTTGTCTAGAGTTTCAAAAAGTTTATCTAAGTCTGCATTCAAATCTGCGTATACTTTGTCAACGGTGTCTTCATCTTCTTCGTTTTTGTTCTCAATATTATCTTCATCAGTGTTATTTGCTTCAACAGCATCTACTTTTGTTTTGTCATTACTAAATGAGTCTTCACTTTCCGATAGAAGCTTTTTGGTCTCGTCCAAAATTTGATCCACAGGAATTTCTATGTTACTCTCATCATTGCTGAACGAGTCATTGTTTTCTGCCAGAAGTTGTTTAGTTTCTTCTAAAATTTGTTTCTTGATTTCGTCTTCTACATTATATTCATCATCATTAAGTGAATCACCAATACCCGCTAGGATTTGTTTAGTTTCTTCTAAAATTTGATCTAAATCAGGTTTTTCATCAGACTTAAAGTCAGTCTTTTCGATTTCTTTCCTTATCTCTTCTTCGAAATTATCAGCATCTTGTTCTTCTAAGATTTGCTTAGTTTCTTCTAATATTTCTTTATTTTCGTCATCTTCTTGTGCTTTTTCAGAGTTAGTTTGTTCATCATTTTTTATGTCAGTCTTTTCAATTTCCTCAAGATTATCGTCGTCTTGCTCTTCTAAGATTTGTTTAGTTTCTTCTAATATCGCTTTATCTTCATCTTCTTCTTCTACTGTATCAGGTACAGGTAACGGAGCAACATTATCATCACCCCAAAGTAAAGCATAATCTTCATTTCTGCTTGGTGCGTTTGGGTCATTGGGCTCTGGCCTATTTTCAAGGTCATTATCCCCCACTTCTTCCATATCTTCGCTGTCTGCAGAAACTTTTTCTTTTTTTTCATTATCATCTTCTTTAGACTTATCCCTATTATCTTCGAATTGATAGTCATCTATGTTATCAACAGAATCCTTAGGGTCGTCGACAGAATCTGATTTTTCACGATCAGCTTCTCTAAACTGCTGAATTTCTTCTTCGACTTTCAAATCGTTATCAATGTCAGTCTTTTTGTCAAAATTTTCGTTTATGTCATCTATCATTTTGCCAATATCTTCTAGGTCATCATAATTGAAGTAGTCATCGTATTCGTCGTCTGCTTGTGCTGTAACAAAGAAAACATATTTGTTAATTAATCTTCATTAATTATATTTCTTGGTTTTGAATAATCGAACATTTCTATAAAATAATCGTGCAAAAGTGTTAGAGCTAAAACCCTGCCCAACCTTCGTTGTGGGCAGGCTTTTTAGTTAGTCGTAGGACGATTGCAAGCCGACTACAATGCCGCACGATGCCAAAGTGCTCGGTTTCAAGCGCTAATTAGGTGACAACGTCGAGATTCGAAAAAACGGGAGATTTTGAATTATTCAATGCATCTATTATTTAAGTCGGTAGGTATGTATGACTGTGACTGTGGTTGTTTAGATATTGCTTGAAGTTTTAATACAAAAAACGAAATTCAAGAGTAGTAGTAGTAACTCCTAGGATTGTGAATTTTAATATCTGCATGACGTATCATTACAATATACAAAGTCGCTTCCCTGTCTGTCCCTTTGTATGCTTATATCTTTAAAACTACGCAACGGATTTTGATGCCGTTTTTTTAATAGATAAGAGTAATTTAAGAGGAAGGTATATATGTATAATACACCTGTGCGAAGCCGGGGTGGGTTGCTAGTTAAGAATATAAGGTAGGACACCTTAGATTCTGAATACGTCATGTAGGTTATGAAGTAGTAAAGAATTTAGTGTGCATTAAATAGCATTTCCCAAGAGAAGTCATCGTAGAGCTGAGCTATGAGTGGCATTATCATTAACTATTATTATGAACTGTAAGACGTCACTTCTGGACATAGGCCTTCATAAATTATTTATAGCTCATGTGTTATTTTGATGTAAAAGCAAACACAAGGACGCGTTCAATGCAAGCCGCTTTCAATAAGGGAGGCCTATGTCCAGCAGTGCACGTCCGACGGATTAATTTTGTCATCTCTACACGCTAATATTTTTTACGTATACTTATTTTTAAATACATACATACTGAGGCGACTTATATTTTTTGGTATTTTATAATGAAATTAATTACTTAAATAAAATTGAAAACAAAAAAAAACATACTTAAATAGATAGTAACTAAATAACACCCAGACACAGAGCAAACACTTATGTTCATTACATAAATATGGGTGGGGATCGAACCCACGCCTCTTTGATCCAGAAGTTAGGGTCACTAACCACTGAGCCACCGAGGCAGTCAACTTCACAGCTGCTTAGAAGTTTTCCGCAAATACTAGGTATATACTCGTAGGTATATACCAAATTCCGTCGAATTTTCATTTATAGTCCTATAAACCGCAATGGTTTTTCTTGGAAACTAAAAATAACAAAATATTGTTAAGCCACAAATTGACACAATGTTACTAATAATACAAAACAACCACAAGCTATGCGGTTCGATAAGCGCAGGAAATGCTTATTCATAAATAATACCTACTTATAAACCAACGGAGATCGCATTACTAAGCTATGATTATCATAATATAATAATTATTTTTCGAATAAATGATTAATATGTACAAATATTTACTTATATAATTAATTTTTAGGGTTTAATTTTACCTCAAGAGGAAAAAACGGAACCCTTATAGGATCACTTTGTTGTCCGTCTGTCCGTCTGTGTGTATGTCAAGACTCTTTATCTCGAGAATGCGTAAAGATATCGAGTTGAAATTTAAACTGTATACGTATATCTATGATTTCTTGCTGTTGTGGAAAAAACAAACTTCTCAGTTGTCGTTTAAAAAAGTTAGAGTCGTTTATGTCGTAAAAAACCGCATATTTCGACACTCACAAAAATCAAAACCTACAGGGTACTTCCCGTTGACATAGAACTATGAAATTTGGCGAGAAGCATTGTCTCAGAGTACATACATAGGAATAAATCTGAAAACTGTACATTTTTATTTAAATAAAAAAAAAATAGGGCCTCAAAATTCACAAAATATGGGCTCAAAATTCAAAGTGAGTAAAACGTATCTTATAAGGTGTCATATAAAGGAACTTCATTAGCACATGCTAAAACAGGTTTTTAATTATTTTAACAATGTGTTTGTACGGAACCCTCGATGTGCGAGCCTGACTCGCACTTGTCCGGTTTTTAATTAATGAATAAATTAATAGTTTTCGATTTTTAGAAAATTGCAAAATCACCTTCCATCGTAGGTACCTACGTATATAAAATTAAAATATTTAACTCGAATTCTTTACGTGTTCACCACATAAATGCTTGCGCTGGGTGGGGATCGCACCCACGCCTCTTTGTTCCAAAAGTCAGGTTCACTAACCACTGAGCCACCGAGGCAGTCGTAAATCAACAGTCAATCTATCAGCTGTAGGATGTCCACTGCTGAACATAGGCCTCCCCCATGGATTTTCAATAAGGCCGGTTGGAAGCGGCCTGCATCCAGCGAGTTCCTGCGATTTTTATTATGTCAGTCCAGTCGGTGGACGTCCTACGCTGCGCTTCCTGGTCCGTGGTCTCCATTCGAGAACTTTACTGCCACACCGGCCATCCGTTCTCCGAACTATATGCCCTGCCCACTGCCACTATAACTTGCTAATTCGCTAGGCTATGTCGGTAACTGTAGTTCGTTACCAGATTCCCTAATTTCTGATTCGATCTTGCAGAGAGACTCCGAGCATAGCCCTCTCCTCTCCATAGCACGTTGGGCTACCCTGAGCTTATTCATAAGGCTCACAGTAAAAGACCACATTTCAGTTCCATTACGTCATCACTAGCAACACACAGCTATCGAAAACTTCAGAAAACCAGCCATTCATAAGTTAGTGTCTGCAAAAAGACAACCGTCGTGGCGTTACGGTGAACTAACAATAAGATTTTTATCAGCAGCCAAGGTACCGACTATTTGATAGACGCGAGTACTGATGAAAACCGAAATGGTGTCTACCAAGTATCAAACACTTTTAATAGGCTATTTAACAACATTGAAAATTTCACATTATTTAAACGAAAATCGCACGAAATAAAATACGATATTTTTTTGTTATTTTATCTGTGACGTAAACGCTCTAAGAAGGGCGGCAACTCTGGTGACGTCACATGATAGTAAACAAGAATTTCTCGATTGACTGTTGTTTGTGTAATTTGTGTTTAGTGATTTCGGAGTAATATTATTGGATCTGTAAGTTACTTTTAAAGTATTTTTTGTCAAATTTTTGATGTGAACTAGCGTATTAACTAACGTTATTTACTAGTGTGTGACGTCAAAGACCAGCGCCATTACAGAATGTCGTTTTTGGCGGGATCTTGAAGATCTATTCTTTAACACTGATTTTCATTGTTAATACCACTTAAATTCGGTTTAAAATACAAATCTGTCATGTTTTGTTTGTTTTTGTTATTATACTTTCACGGTAGTAACACGAGTAATTTTTTTTTTACTGTTCTAACAACTTTCAACCGTAGTAGTAAAAAGAGTAATTCGTTTACTGTTCTTACTACTGGTAGTAAGAATGGTAGTAACACTGGGAACAAACCGTCAAATAGCCTATTGTACTAGCAATGACAGAGCAGTGTTGTCAACGTAACAAAATTTGACTGCCTCGGTGGCTCAGTGGTTAGTGACCCTAACTTCTGGACCAAAGAGGCGTGGGTTCGATCCCCACCCAGGTCAAATATTTATGTGATGAACATAAATGTTTGCTCTGTGTCTGGGTGTTATTTAGTTACTATATCTATAAAAGTATGTAAGTATTTAAAAATATGTGTATGTAGTATATCAGTCTCTGGCAGCCATATCACAAGCTTTGCTTAGTTTGGGGTCAGAGGCCGTGTGTAACATGTCCCCTAATATTTATATTTATTTATTTTATTTTATTTATTTAAAATTAGTAAAATGGCACACGGGCGACCTCACCTATGACGCTCCTCTTTTTTCATAAACTCTACAATCTTATAATGGCGTAACCGCGTAACTAACTGAAACTGTTTTACAAATATTATTTATAGTTATAAGAAACATCCGACATTTTATGACACATCGTCATCACGTTTATTTTTATATTCATAATATGCACTGCAGGTTGCTGCTGTATTTACGACTCCATTGTAAAGACGTCAAGGTTGATAACAGTGATTTTTAGAAAATATGTCACAACTAAGAATGTAAACAAAAAGCTAAAACATTGTGATCAATTTTCAAGGCGCAAACGTAAAAAAATAATATAATAATCCTTACTAATATTATAAATCAGAAATTATATTTGTTGGTTTGTTCTTTCACGCAGCAACGGAGCTACGGATTGACTTGATTTTTGGTATGGACATGGTTTAACCTCACCTCCCCCTTTCAAATATCGCCGAAAAAAATCTGTTAAATACACAGGGTTATTTCTAATCAATTAGCATTCTTTTAGGAATTGTTCTGTACATCAAAACTAACAAATTTTATTCTGCATCTTTTGTCATAACTCATAAAAAAATATAACCAGCTGTTCCATACATTTTGTCGAGGGTGAGCGACATTTTTCTATGGAACAACAACTTTTTTTTCAGATTTGACAAAAGTCGTTGTACAAAAGTTGTTACTTTTGATGTACAGAATAAGCCCCTAAAAGGATGCTGATTAAAAGAAATAACCCTGTATAGAACCTGTATACCACGTTTTGTCGAGATCCGTTGAAAAATGCGACCTGTAGACGAAAACCACCATCTGGACACTAGACAGACGAAATTCGCCGCGTCCTAAACGAAAATTTTCCCTTTCGATCAATTACCGAAATAGAGACGCCATTCATATTCTGCTATAAAATTTATATCTATAAAAACATGATAGGAATATTGCGATAAACCAGTCAATAACATACGATAGTTGAACGTTTCCTTTGTGTCCTTATCGCTGAATTTCCTTAGAAAATACGTGAGTAATTATAACATATCATTATCTATTCAATGCATTGTCGGGAATTTGCTGAGGAATTGTATTTTTTATGGGTAGGCCCACCCACTGGTGGGTAAGTCCAATTTCAGCCGTGGACTATGGCCGGCACAACATAGTCTACGAGTACATAGTATAAAACAAAGTCGCTTCCCGCTGTCTGTCCCTGTGTAGGTATGCTAAATGCTTATATCTTTACTCATACTCTTTATTAATAACAACTAGTTATAGGTCATTTGTAGTACATGCTAACATATTTCAGCAAACGTTACCTATAGTATGATTCCTTATTAAAAACATAAAAGCGCATTTAACAAAATTCAATAAAAAATCCGTAATAAATAAATTAAATCATAAATCAATTAAAATTAAATGTCAATAATAATAATTAAATATTCTGCATTTCGTTATACCATAAATAGCAAAAGAATGTCATACAATACAATAAGTCCGTAATATTATACATTTATATCACATTAATCTACTTAACAGTAAAAATATATATTAAATACGAAATCTACTTTATCTTAGGCAAGAATTCCTCCACCTTATAGAATGTTTGCTCAACAAGCCACTCTTTAGTCAAATTCTTAAATGCACGTCGTGATGGTAAAAGTACGCAACGGATTTGATGCGGTTCTTTAATAGATAAAGTGATTTAAGAGGTAAGTTTATATTTATGCGAATCACATGTGCGAAGCCGGGGCGGGTTGCTAGTATTATAAGAATTTCACACGAATTTTATGTCAACAGTCTTTTTACGAAAGCATCTGCCCATCTGCAAGAATCAGTATGAAAACGTACGCGTTACGTCCATTCAGCTAAAGGACCACGACTGCTGGACATAGGCTTGAGAAATTCGCGTGAGATATCTTTATTTTCATTATTATAACTTTTTTGTTTTCGAAATTATTTTTATCGTGCTTCACACACTAGGTGTATAGAAACTTTCTTTTTTGTGATAAACAAAAAATTTGAGATTTAGCTTAATTGGACAAAGCATCTGGGCCGGTGTCCCAGAGGATGCAGGTTCAAATCCTGCGAACGCGTCAATTTTTGAAATGTTTATCACAAAAAAGAAAGTTTTTTTTTTGTTTTCATTTTAATATCTATAAAAACATTACAAACGAAATTCGCGAAAATAAAAAATACTTTGGAACGTAAACCTTGGCTGGTTATCGTAAATCCCCGTTCTTTTCCCACGCTGTCATATGAATTAGCTACTGTGCAACGACTTGCCTCTCGTGATCTGTGCACAAATTTAATTTTCCTTGAAATTACCTAAGTATTCGTTCAACAAAACAGGTGGTGCAAATAGGTAGGTTAGTAGTTATTTTTTAGAAACAATTTTAGATCTACTTTTCCTCATAGCTTCTTCACCGGTGTTTTAGTACCAAATTCAGTATAAATGTTAGTTGTAAATTCTTTAAAATTTGTAATTTCCTGAACAGGAAAACAGTGACAAATATATTTTTAATGGGCATAGGTGTTTGCTCTGTGTCTGGGTGCTATTTAGGTATTATCTATATAAGTAGATATGTATATAAAAAATTGTTTAAGTAGTACAAAAAATGTATATGTGTCAGTCTCTGGCACCAAATCACAAGCTTTGCTTAGTTTGGGGTCAGAGGCCGTGTTTAAGATGTCCCCGTAATAATTTATTTATTACAAAGCTAAGATGTCCCCTAATATGTATTAATTAGTTCCCTTAACTGAAATACCATAATATTTCAGTGCTTAATTACTTTTTGTAAACTTTAAATCGGTAGTTTATCTGTAAAAGGCACACCTAAATAAAATAATTTTGCGCATCATCAAAGTCATGGTTGCCTGGAAGATATCACCATTGGCGATAAGGCCGACGAACCACCGGAGGAGGTATACAATTCGGCGCTATATTTTTTTTTATGTATAACCACGCATAACTTTTTTCATAGTAGTCCGATTCCAATAACTCTTTTTTTATAGGAAACAGTATACTTCGAAATTGGTCCCATTTAAATTTTATCGAAATTGGCTGAGCCATTTTTGACAAATCAACAATAATGTGAAAAATGTTACATCGATCCGTGCACAACATTTGTGTTCTAGCGATCCACCCCGGCTTCGCACAGGTGTATAAACATATAAACATTTCTCTTGACTATATCTATTAAAACAAACTGCATCAAAATTCGTTGCGTAGTTTTAAAGATATAATCATACATGGGGACAGACAGCGGAAAGCGACTTTGTATTATACTTTGTAATGAAAACACGGGTTAAGTCGGTCATGCTATTTTTTGCAAAATATAATTATTATAGCTGCAGTTAAGTCGTGTTGTATCCTTACATTAATTAGCTTTAAGTAAACTGTGGTTGTAAATAAAGAGCTGTGGTTTTAAAAAAAGCGTCTCCACAGCTCGACACGTTTTGTTAAGAATCAATAAACTTATTTTCGCGATTTCGTAGTTGGTCCTATAGTAAAAGTTGTTCATAATGATGATCGTATACAGCTCTCAAAAGTCTTTGCACTTTGCAAAACAACACCTTGTAAATACAGGGTTATATGCACTTTGCAAAACAACACCTTGTAAATACAGGGTTATTTGCACTTTGCAAAACAACACCTTGTAAATACAGGGCTATTTGCACTTTGCAAAACAACACCTTGTAAGTACATGGTTATTTGCCCTTTGCAAAATAATACCTTGTAAATACAGGGTTATTTGCTTAGGGTTGGCTATAGCCGTCCGGTACCTGATTTTGATGAAGGTGTGAGTGTAGGGGTATCATTGGAGTCCACCTGAAGCTCTTCTAGCAATTTTTTTTTGCCGGAGGCGTAGTTTAAATTAATTATGATTAAATTAAAATTTAATAAAAACGTGTGAAATGGAACGCAATGTTGAGAAAATGGTACAATATTATGCATTAAGTTGTCAAACTGAGTGAAACGAAACGTATTACAAGCAAAAAAAGCCGGTATTTTGTCTTACTGACAGATGGACTATCATCCATTTATTCCGTTTCTCTCGTAGTTTCGTGAATGTATGCTTTCTTGTTTTTCGATTTTTGTTACGACTTTGGAAGTGCCAGAAGCGAACCGCCTTGATAGATTAGGTGTGAAACAAAACATAGGTTAGGTTAGGTTAGAACATGACAAACAACGCACGAGCCGAGCGAGCGAAGCGAGCGTGCCGCGGCAGCGGCCGGCGAAGTGCCAGAAGTGAACCGCCTTGATAGATTATGTGTGAAACAAAACATAGGTTAGGTTAGAACATGACAAACAACGCACGAGCCGAGCGAGCGAAGCGAGCGTGCCGCGGCAGCGGCCGGCGAAGTGCCAGAAGTGAACCACCTTGATAGATTAGGTGTGAAACACAAAATAGGTTAGGTTAGGTTAGAACATGACAAACAACGCACGAGCCGAGCGAGCGAAGCGAGCGTGCCGCGGCAGCGGCCGGCGAAGTGCCAGAAGTGAACCACCTTGATAGATTAGGTGTGAAACACAAAATAGGTTAGGTTAGGTTAGAACATGACAAACAACGCACGAGCCGAGCGAGCGAAGCGAGCGTGCCGCGGCAGCGGCTGGCGAAGTGCCTGAAGTGAACCGCCTTGATAGATTACGTGTGAAACAAAAAATAGGTTAAAAATACTGATGTAGCCGAAAGTGAGGTTAAGTACTAAAAAAAATATTACTCAAAAACTAAGGGCCTCCGGCGGAGGGGGATTGCAGGGGGGGCTTCCCCTATCCCCCCACCCCCTCCTCCACCCCTCCTCCCCCTCCCTGCGGGTACCGGACGGCTATAGTTTAACCTTTGCTTACCCTGTACTAAGCCGAAAAGGGGTTATTCAGACCATCATTACGATCAACTTTTACTATGGAGCCAACCAAAAATTCGAGAAAAAAAAATCAGGTGTTTCATACAAAATTGCAACTCGGAACCGACAAAATGTATGAAACAGCTGATTTTTTTAACTCGAATTTTTTGTTGACCCCATAGTAAAAGTTGTTCGTAAGGATGGTGTAAATCACCCCCTTTCGGCTTAGTACAGCGTAAGCAAATAACCCTGTATAAACTTGTTGCACGCAAAAACGTCAATCGTCACTTCTTTGTTAAAAAAACATTTAATCTACCCACATAAAATTATTAGATGCAATATCAGTATAAGTAATTCGCCAAGATAAGATTCGACTATCGACTCAAATTTATTGAAAATGACTCAGACAGCAAAACTACGCATTTCACAAGTTTCACAATACCTATACTTTTAAAATTCAAAGATACCGCTCTAGACATGAACTAGTAGGTATTAATAAAGTAGTAAACAGTCGCAAATAAGGAAAACAACAAAAGTAACTCTAAACATAATAAGAATAAGACGTAAACTGGTATACCTTGAGTATTTACGCCGCAAATAGCGACAGAAATAGCCACAATCCATAAAATCTTCATTTTGTCACTAATACATATCACAACACAATAAAAAGTTTTTTTTTTAATGTCTTAATTCAATTTTTTGGTTCGAATGATGCGCGCGCGCCTCTCGGTCTGTCGAGTAATACTGGAGTAATGTGGGTGTCGTAGAGATGGGACACGGTTTAATATCGTCTTGCATTAGTCGATATTTTCCTGTCTTCTCCGTCGAGTCGATGAATCAGAATTAGAGCCATTTAATTACTCATATACGAAACTTAAACTTAATTTACATCGGGAGTCCGTATTAATACAATGAAATATACAGTACAGGCGGAGGCAAACTTATTGGCGGATGTGATGTTAGCTACAAGCTGCCCAAGACCACCGCCAGTCAGTGAAGGTGGTTTCACTATTTAGGTCAGCGCGTAATTTTGTTTGCTCTTTTTGGCATTCACAGACGAAGTGCTCATTGTAGGTAAGTTTACAAAAACTCATTCAGATAAGTTCAGAGTGTGAAGATTGAGTTTCGCGCAGTTTGTAGCTTAGGCCTATAATTGTTTTGTAATAATATGAAGTAAATAAATAAAATAATATTAGAGGACATCTTACACACGGTCCCTGACCCAAAACTAAGCAGAGTAAAACTAAATTAATTAGCCATTTTTAGATAAATGAAACATAAAGTTATAAATAAATATAATTGTAGAGCAAATAGAAATTTAAGAATTTATACAGATAAACATTATTTAAGGTCGCACTAGCTAGGTCTAATTCGCTCCAAATACTTACAGGTAAGCACTGGCAAGACAAAATTTAAAATTTCAAAAATCACTATTGTTTTATAGCCCCTATGAGCCTAACATTCGTTAGTTATTATTAGAAGATGACTAAGTATGAGAAGATACTAAGATGACTATGACCACTATAAAATATTGTGTAAGTTTAATTTACAGGCATTCTTTAGCTTAATAATATTTAAAAAAGCAAAAAGAAATTAAAGAACTTACGTTGAGGAAAATTATCTAATGTTCCACTAGCTGGTTCCAATTTACCCTAAATACTTATTGTACCTAGGTATTTAGTGGACAGAGCACATAGTTCGTTGAACTGATGGAGCTACAGAACTGTAAAGTTTTTTAATTGTAAGTAACGCCGGATACAATTATTATTATTACAAGTTGTTTCCAACAGCTGGTCTTCTCTATCTTTTAGAGTTTGTAGTGTTTCATCAAGAAAGTTTGCAGCTAGAACAATCGTACACCTGCGCAATGCTGAGACGGGTAGCTAGTATTAGATCTAAGAATGTTTATTGCCTTTATTTAGCAATGAAGGTCTTTCGACTGATATAATTGATGATCATGGGTCTATGGACTCTACGGTTTATAAAATATGTGGTTGAGCTTTAAGAATTCGCTCACCTTCAAGACTTCGGGATCACAATGAATTCTATGTTACTTACATAATAGTATATGTTTTGTTTTATTTTGTATTGGTTTCCTCTAAATGTTTTCCTTACCGTTCAATTATTCAATTATTCTTGTTTTATTAAGTTGCAATTCATATTTTCACACAATTTCCTGTTTGGTTCATGTTAAGGAAAAAAAGCAATGTACCTAACAAATTAAATTATTATGCTAAATTGATTGTTAGTCATGTGTTTATATGTCTGTATTTCAATTAAAATTACTCATTCTAAGCATATGCCTACCTAATAAGTAATTTAAGTCATGATTTTGTAACATAACAAACAGGCGGGACTTCAGATACTTAAAAGTTACCTAGATTACTTAATAGATTACTACTTAGACCTACAAAACCAAGAGCAAAATTCATGAACCTATACGTAGGTATCCGTAAAGATTACGCAGGAGGTCGTCAAATACTTGATTTGTCAAATTCTATGGTCACGAATTCACGATACTGAGTAAGAGTAGGAACGAGCATTGAAGATCTGTGTTAGTGCGAAAGAGATAGCAAAGATTGCGATTCGTTTCCATCGGTTCAAAAATTTACGTTTCACTAGGAAAATAGTTACTTTTTAAAGAGTCTGCCTACTATAATGTACCATTCCGCAACCGTGCTAGGACATAAAATATAAGGCACGGAAAATAACACGATGCGGTCTATCATTCCCATTATAGCCATACCTGCTCAACGCGGTTACTTGCCATACCCCTTATAATTCTTATAAATATGCTCCAAGTAGCCTAACGAGCTATTAGGCTCAATTACTCCAATTATGAAGGCGCCATCGTAAATTTAATTTCAACGTAAAAAGTGAAAATTCCTCTCTATCGAATGCCTAAAGTAAAAGAGAAACAGAAATAAATTAAATTGCTAATATAACTACGATGGCGGCTTCATAATCGGGCCTATGGAGAAAGCTCTGCTCGGAGTCTTTCTACGAGACCGAATCAGAAATGAGGAGATCCGTAGAAGAACCAAAGTGGTCGACATAGCCCAGCTGATAAGCAAATTGCAATGGCAGTTAGCGTGGCACATATAGCATGAATGACTGCACGATGACCGATGAGGTTGAAATGTTCTCAGTGGAGACCATGTACGGGCTAATGCAGCGTAGGACGTCCACCTACAACGAAAACCGATTACCTCATTAAGACCACAGGTTGCAATCAGCTTTTTAGAGTGGATGGTTGGTCTTGGAAATTCATAGGAAAAGCCTAGAGTCAAAAAATGCCTAAAAAACAGCGCCTATTGTAGATATCAAAAAACAACATTGCTACTTTTTTAACTGGCAAAGTGCCTTTATTAACTACAACAAAATACAAGACTACTTCATAAGCTAAAACTACACCACTATTGTATAAAAAGCAATTGGATCATCCTCAAACCCTTGAAGGTCTAAAGATAATCCAAATGCTCAAGCCCACTGCCAGTTGGCAGCGTGCCCAGATTGCTGGCAGCATTGCCACGCTGAATGGCAATGCTTATACGTTGAGCCAAATAATTTCTACTTTGATTTGTTTATTTTTGGCTTGAGACCAATAAGTTGTTACGTAGAAACCCTACGAAAAACAGTTATCGATAATATAAAGTAAACATAAATCTGCCGATAACGTATAGAGCGTCGTTTCCCATCACTAGTTCTAAGACGATCTCGATAGTTGATAACGTTATCAAGAATGATTATTATGTTCCTGTGAAGAATAATATAGATGTCTCGAAATGAAAGGGAACTCTGTTTGCGATTTCTGTTGAATTTTTCTATCGTAGCTAGGTACCTAACTTATTGGTGTTTTCTCAGTAGCGAATTTATCGATAGTCTGAATAGAACTCAATTCAATTCTTTATTGGTATAATACCTACTAAGTAACATGACAGTGTTTAATACTAAAGCGTTACTTATTGTTAATTTAATTTACCTACTTCAATTAGGTATCTATGAGATCATACACATTCGAAAAGAAAAAAAGAACAGCAGCGTAAAAATTAGATTAATAAATAATTTAAAGCAAACGATTATAACAATGTTTTAGGTACACATTAGGATCAGGATATAATATACAACCAAAAAACATACTTTACTATTACTATACTTATACTACATATTATAAAACAAAGTCGCTGTCGCCGTCTGTCCGTCCCTATACCTACTAAGTACGCAACGGATTTTAAAGCGCTTATTTTAATAGATAGAGTGATTCAAGAGAAAGGTTTATATGTATGATACATGCATAATAATTGTAGAGAAATACAGATAAATTTACAGGTTTCTAATGTGATGTCGTACATAAACACATTTTTTTGCGCTTACATTGCAAACGCTGACTGAACCCCACGAGATAAATCAAAATAAGGTACTACGGTATTGTACACCTTAAAAAAATCAACAAAAAGTTCGCAATGGTAAATGTCTATCTCTTAAGGATAACCCACAATAACCATTTTTTATCCGTTACATTTTACTGCGCCACGCTTTCTACGGTAGGTATTTGGTATACCTAGTTAGCAAAATTCGTAATGCTATCTATGGTGATGTTCGGGCATACAGCTGTCAAATTGCTAAAATATACAAATTCAAGAATTTTTACCACATTATTTAATTATTTTTTTGAAAAATAGGTTGATATTATTTTGGCGGCGGCGCTCTCACTGTCTTGGCGCCTGTGTGCACAGCACACTTCGCACACAGGGGCGGCTCGGCCCCGCATATACTTTACAAGATTGCAATGCACTACGAAAAACGCTATTGCAATGCACTGCGAATAACGCTATTGCAATGCACTGCGAACAACGTCATTGCAATGCACTGCGAATAACGCTATTGCAATCATAAGGAAAAAATAGTGACACTAAAAAATGCAACGCTTAAATAAAAGCAAATTACATTTTGAAAAACATTGTGTTTTATTGCTAGACTAACTTTACTGTGAAAAAAGTTCTTTAAAATAAATTATAAGTGACATCTACTAGCACCTTCGTGAACTACAACGAAAAATTATCTGAATCAGAGAGCTGTGGCACTATAAACCATAGTAACCAAGTAAGCGGTAGGACGACTTGGTACTGTTGCTAAGTGGTACCACAAAACTATCAAAGATGACGCTTTAATAAAAAAAAGCTAGTAGTACTTATCTGTTTAAAATTACCATTAGCACCTCTTTGAACTTCAACGAAAAATTCATTGAATAAAAAAATACTAGTTATTCTGAACCTGACCCAAAACCCTAACCCGGTCGTGGATTAGGTTCGGTATGCTACTCTATAAACCTACCTTAGTAGGTAACCATGAAAGAAGCTAATAGGACGACTTAATACTAACTGGTACCACACAATTATTCGAGATGGCGCTTTGATAAAAAAACTGGTATTGCAATCTACATAAAATTATTACTAATACCTATAGCTCATTGACAAAAAAAATATATTACGTAGCTATCCTACTTTGACTTATGCGTACGTTCCAAAAATAATTATCATTTAAGATTTACCAACCAATTACAATAAAAAAAACCGCAAAGTATTACCTCCGGAAACTTCAAAATGCTCACTTTCTAAAAAATGTTAAATGATTTCAAAGCAAATTGGTACACCGGTGAATCGGAAATACTTCTTTATTTTAATGTAGAATAGGTCTACCTAGGTGCCGACTGAAAAATATCACCATCATCATTATCAGACGTGACACCTCAACTGCTGGTCATAGGTCTTCCTGATAAGATTTCTAATAAGCTCCGTATTGAAGTGGTTTGACATTTTTGCTGTTTAATCAAAAACTTAGATAAATCTATATCGTGTCTGTCCTATATATTTTTTTCTAAATTAACTAACGGACTAATAAACTTAAAATACCAACGACATTTTTCGCAAAAAAAAAATCCCCTATACTTGTAACACCGTCTGCAATTTTTCCGAGGGCTCTGCGAAAAGTTTCGCGACTGCGACCTCGGCGGCTGAGGACGCGTCCTCGCTTCAAGGTGGCGTCCTCGCGAGCTAGGTCGGAGCGAGGTCAACCTTGAATACTGACCTTCCCCTTGAACACAAGGTTCGCGATAACGTACCTACTAACTGTAGCGTATACTGTGTCATCGCGGAATCACTCCTTCCGCGTACGTCATAAACGTCATAATAGCGAGTGACGTAAAACGAATATAATAATCTATCTATAGCTTATCGATGCATAGGTTAATTTTATGATGAATATAGAGTTGATGTTGCAACAACATAGAAATCGAATCCAGTTGTTTTTGTATGCATATCCGCATTGGTTTTATGCGGATGCGGATGCAGATGCAGATGGATGCGAATATTTGCAACATCCCTGACACATATAAGTAGGTAGGTAGGAAACATAGACTTTGCGAGATATTTAGAGGAAGAAAATAGATGTTCTCGAGATGTGGTGCTGGAGAAGAATGCTTGGGATATTGTGGACTAAATTTTGTACCAATCTCTCGATACTTGAAGGCAACGAACTCGGCATCAGGTACCGTCTGTCGGCCACAGTACAGTCTCGTATACTCGCATTCTTCGGACACGTTTTGAGACGAGGTAGCCAGTCCTTAGAGCGTCTAGTCGTCCAGGGCAAAGTGGAAGGCACAAGACCGCGCGGAAGGTCGCCCATGCGATGGACCGAACAAATCAAATCTGCTGTGGGCGGGCTGGTGCATGAGTGTACCAGATTGACCTCTTATATATGTTTTTTTTTTCAGTGCACATACTTTGCATACGGAAAGAATAATAAACGAACAAATAAACCCCTACATTGGTTTTACTCACATTAGAACAAAAATATTGATATAACTTCAAGAGAAAGTATACAAATAAACGGAGTAATCAATGTCACCATACATCTGAGTACCTACGTGGTATTTTTGAAATATAATATTTAGCCGTAGGCTATTTTTTACCGACTTCCAAAAAGGAGGAGATACTATCTATGATCGTCTAGATGTATTTTTTTTTGTATGTTCATCGATATTTTCGTATTGTGAACCAATTTAAAAAATATTTTTTAGTTCGAAAGAATATATTTCCGAATATCCGATTCCGAGGATTTCGATAAAATTTAAATGGGACCACTCAATATTATATACCTTATATACTGTACTGACTGTAGCGTATACTGTGCCATCGTGGAATAGGTAACCACTGAAGTCCGACGGCAGAATTTGGGAACTAAGTGCTAGGAAAGATATTGAAGGAACTAAGCGATTGAGACGCCTCGTCCATCGGATTTCTTTGGTGGCGCGGAGTCTAGGTCGCTTCTTCCACGTTCGTCATAATAGCGAGTGACGTAGGTATATATTATTTATCATGACATAATCTACATACGTCATAAGCACAGAATAAAAGGTATTAGAATCGTAACACAGTGTTGCCAGTTTGCCACCTTGAGGACAATAATTCTAACCTCAAATAATTGGCGACGTGCGAGTGACTCGCACATGAAGAGTTTCGTTCCAATAATTTTACTATGGTAGCCCCATTGAAGTGACATTAAACATCATTTTGTTTAAATGTAATTATTTATTTTTGATGTGAATATTTCAAGCGTCTACCTGTTACCGTTATTAATATCGAGCGAAAAATGGCTTATTATTACTGTTTGTTGTTTGGGATTCCCCCCTTAAATATTTATTTTATTCTTTTTTTAGTATTTGTTGTTATAACGGCAACAGACTTACGTCATCTGTGAAAATTTTATCTCTCTACTAGTTAATACCCGCGGCTTCGCCCGCATACGCAATTTATCATTATAATTTATAGCCTAGGTGTTATTCTGATATATAAGCTATATTATTGCAAAATTTCATCTCAATCTGTTCAGTAGTTTTTGCGTGAAAGAGTAGCAAACATCCATACATCCATCCATACATCCATCCATCCATCCATCCTTACAAACTTTCACGTTTAAAATATTAGTATTATCTATCACGGTTCATGACATACAGCCTGGTGATAGACATACAGACACATACAGACAGACGGACAGAGGGACAACGGAGTCTTAGTAATAGGGTCCTGTTTTTACCCTTTGGGTACGGAATCCTAAAAATGGAATTTTCTTCTTCACCTCATCAAAATTGTCGTATATATGCATAAGACGTTTCTTTTATGAAAATTATGGCAACAGCCACCGAATCGAGATACCTTTCGTGTCTCTTTCTAACTCGTGCCGCATTAAATTCGCATCTCTTTCAGATTACCTCGATCGACCACCTTACTTATCCTTCTGAGATCTCTGTGTTTTGTGATTACGTACTGACTGTAGCGTATACTGTGCCATCGCGGAATCACTCCTTCCACTTACGTCATAACAGCGAGTGACGTAGATGATAGTGGACGTGATGAAATTCTTCAACTTATGGGTGGACGTCCTATGCTGCGAACGTAATCTCCATTCGAGAACTTCATTGGCCATCCGTTCTGCGAACCATGTGCCCTGCATTCGTGAATCCTCTGGGCTATGTTTGGTTTCGTATCTACGTAACCAATTATCTATATTTTTCTAAAATTAATATAGTCTAAATTATTACTAATATAACCGTATCCAGAACTGATGTAATAAGCCGAAATGAGGTGATTCAGACCATCATATATACCAGAATATAAACAACGTTTACTATGAGGCCAAACCAGAATTGGAGAAAAAAAATCAGCTGTCTCATGCATTTTGTCGATTCCGAGTAGCAATTTTATACGGAACAGTTGATTTTTTTCAGTCAAATTCCTGGTTGGCCCCATAGTAAAAGCTGTTCATAATTATGGTCTTAATTACCTCCTGTCGGCTTAGTATAAGGCAAGCAGATAACCCTGTATATTACCGTTGACTAAATATCAATTACCTAATCATAATTGATTATGAGAGATCCGTAGAAGAACCAAGGTTACCGACATAGCCCAGCGGATTGGCAAGTTGAAGTGGCAATGGGCAGGGCACATAGCGCGGAGAACTGATGACCGATGGGCTCGAAAAGTTCTCGAGTGGAGACCACGTACCGGCAAGCGCAGCGTAGGACGTCCACCCACAAGGCGGACGGATGACCTTATTAGGACCGCAGGATCGCGCTGGATGCAAGCCGCTACCAACCTGTCTTATTGGAAATCATTAGGGGAGGCCTATGTCCAGCAGTGGACGTCCTATGGCTGAAACGTTAAATTTTGTAACACGTATACCCGCGTACGGTATCACAGACTGTAACTTCAGAACACTTTTTTATTTAATTTTTCTTAGAAGAACCTATTTATGTAGTTAATATTTTTTCCACTAGCTATAAGATGCATTGAAACAAATAATGAATTCAATTAAATAATAATTTTTCAAAGACTGTTTTTAGAAAAAGAATTAAAATATGTTTTTCTAATTCAAAAAATGAATTAAATACTTTTTTTTACGCGCGAGCATAGGATTTGCAGTACCTATGTTAGATTAATTACTTTTTGCTGTCCGCAACTTTTATTTTACATGGAAGTAGAATTGTGTAATAGGTACTTACATAATTATTTATAAGAATTTACAATGACGCAATGCTGTCTGTATTTTTCCACAACTTGTGGTTAACCGAATATGTATAACTAATTGGTAAAAAAATGTCTTAACAGTTTTTTTTTAAGAAATCGAAGTGTTTCTTACTCACACAGTAATCATCGTTACGATCGAATTTTACTATGGAACTAACCCCGAAATAAAAAAATCAAGGCTGTTCTATTCAAATTCCATTTTATCGACTCTTCAAAATGTATGGAACAGCTGTTTTGTTTTTGCCATCTAATTACCTATCCCCTTAAACAAAAATTGGAGATGATTCTTAAATAGAAGAGATCCGTAGAAGAACCAAATTTACCGACATAGCCAAACGGATTGGCATGTTGAAATGGCAATGGGCAGAGCACATAGCGCGGAGGACTGATGACCAACGGATCCCACAAGGTGGACGGATGACCTCATCAAGCAGGAGCGCGCTGGATGCAAGCCGCTTCCAACCAGTCTTATTGGAGATCCACAGGGGAGGCCTATGTCCAGCAGTGGACTTATGGCTGATGGATGGATGATATTTGTGGAGGTGAAAAATGCAACTTGGTAGTCTAGCATACTTTTACACATCACAATATTTTTTTTTTGTAAAAAGTAAAAGTATCTATGTTCATATAGACTGGTACGTATAGGATGGCCTTGGTGTCAGTTTTTAAGCCGCCTGAAGGCCTCTGACCTGGCTAAACGCGGCTAAAACAATCGGGCCCTATAATTTAACGTGTTATCCGATCCACGGCAGCGCTCAGTTGTAAATGCCACCCGAGGTAACCCATCCAAAGACTGACTGTGCTTAGTGTCAAGTGGGAGATTTGCGAATCAAATCGAATTACTTTTACGTCGCGTTGACCGAACGCGCCGTGCACACACGAGAGCACATTGACACACACGCGTGAATTAGCCAATCACAGACGTTGCCGCGCTCGTGTTGGATCGGTTTGGCGTTCGTTACATTACCGTAAAAAATACTCACACTTAGTTATTCAGTTTCCTGTACGTGACACAAGATGGCGCTGTGCCATTTCCATAGAAATCACATCAAACGTTAACGCGATCGAGCTCGAGCGAAAATCTCGCACTTAGCCCTCTGAACATTGCTTAACTTTAATGATCGCTAAACGAAGATCTAGTCAAACTACGCTATGAGCGCTTGTCGACATGTGAATAAGTGACAGATATTTACTGCACCATAAATCGTTTTGACACGGAGATAACATTATGTCGTAGTGCGTATACTAGTCCGGCTAGAATTCAATTATTATAACTGACTTTTCGTATTACATAATTCGCTATCTCGTTCCCACTAACACAGATCTCTAATGCTCGCTCCTGCTCTAACTCGGTCTCGTGATCATTTACGAACGAAATAGGTATAGGTTAAAAAAGTAGAGCCACTGTACGCGAAAGGCAACATTCAGACAACATGCATATTGCATAAATTAAATTTTTGACAGATTTATTTGTTTTTAGGGTTTCGTACCTCAAACGGAAAAAAAACGGAACCCTTATAGGATCACTTTGTTGTCCGTCTGTCCGTCTGTGTGTATGTCAAGACTCTTTATCTCGGAAACGCGTAAAGATATCGGGTTGAAATTTAAACTGTATACATATATCTATGGTCTCTTGCAGTTGTGTAAAAGAAACATTTCTCAGTTATCGTTTAAAAAAGTTAGAGCCGTTTTTGTCGTAAAAACCGCATATTTCGACATTTACAAAAATCAAAACCTACAGGATACTTCCCGTTGACATAGAACTATGAAATTTGGTGAGAAGCATTGTCTCAGAGTACCTACACATATAGGAATAAATCTGAAAACTCTACATTTATATTTACATCACAAAAAAACACAGGCCCTCAAAATTCACAAAATATGGGTTCAATATTCAAAGTGAGTAAGTAGTATCATGTAAGGTATCATTTTTGTCGATGGTTATAGTAAGTATAGAGATTTTGTCTCAATTTTGTGAATTTTTTGGATTTGTACAGAACCTTTGATGTGCGAGCCAGACTCGCACTTGTCCGGTTTTTTCCAGTTTTATTTATTTTAATTTCAAAAATTTTGATCCGAACAAGTGACCAAGGATCGTTGAGATTCGTTGAAAACTGCGGATCTTTGAATTTACAGTGTTCTTCCATTTTTAGGGTTCCGGACCGAACGGAACCCTAAAAACGGAAGAATTTACGAATCCTGATACGTTGCTTTTACCTTTTACTAACCAATTGTGATATAGGCAAGTGAAACCACTTTAAGTGCCAAAAATATTTTTATTTAATTATTCAAAATGAAAAATAATAATAACAATAATAATTAACACAAATCACAAAATATCTGCTAACATGCCTCTTAACAATAATTAAACTATACATCATTTAACTAAATTAATGGCAGTAGGTAAAATTAAAATAAAAAACAAAAAATAAAATCATGTCAATTAAAATAAAATCATAAATTAAACTGTAACGTATATGTATACTTATTTTTAAAAAAGTGGGCATTAGGGTTACACGGAATAGCAGTAATGTCGAAAAACGCTTAATTTTGTTATTATGGGGTTCACTCCATTAAGTACCTAACCAAAAGGAGTCGACACTACAAAGCGTATCCCTCTGCCAAAAGTACGCGACCGGCGGCCATGCTCTTTATATAAATATATCGGTCTGGTTGCGCTTGTGTTGCGTTAATTTTCAGCCAGTGTTAGTTAATTTCATTTGTGTCCGTGTAAACTTGCTTATATTTTGGTTTGTGTGCGTTTCTTCACCCCCCACTGACTTGGCAGACTCGGTGCGTAGGCGTGTCGACTCCTTTTGGTTAGGTACTTAATGGTACACCCATATTATTATTATTGTACAATCTTTTCACAAGAATGGTCGGGAATCACCCTATTTTGATACCCATAAGTCATGAAGTTAGCTACAAGCTGCAGAAAACCCCATCCTCACCGCTCACATATCAGCTGCACGAGGATTGGATTTTGCGCAGTTTGTAGCTTACTTCGCAGCCACCAGAGAACTATACCTACTGCAAAGGGCATGTCCACAAAATGTATGGAGGCTGGTATAATAATAATCTAAAATTCTAACCACAACACTCGTTACATTTCGAGAAAGTTCATAATTTCATAAGTCTATTACAACAGTTAAAAACAAAAAAGAGCCCTCCGATTTTTTTATAATTAATTTTGAATATATGAGAACAAATAAATATATTTGGCTCAATGGGTAGTTTATCTCTAGCAGCCCTGATTAAGTAACCTCCAAATTGTTAAATAAAAGCATTTTTACCAATTAGACACTCTCTTTAAGTGTTTTTTGTCACATTGTACCTATTGACTGGTCACACTGGTAGGTTATAATTTTTAATTTTAGCAAATTAAGAGATGATGTGGACGAATCAGCTACGAATGCAAGTAAAATAAATATAGAAGCACTTTATTATTGCTAAACTATAAAAAATAATAAGCTGTATTATTATGTTTCATACAATTTATTTTTCGCATTTAAAAAAAATCGGAGGGGTGAAAAAATCTAAATTAAATATTTTTAGTAAGCCCATATATCAAGCTTTCAAATGATGTATATATCATCGTGGTTCGATTTTTCTCTGAATAATATACCACTCGTGGACGTCACCTTACGGGAAGTAAATGCCGGCTTATACTAAGTACTCTTCCTGTGTACCTAACTATAACCTGATGACCTCCTTTCAATTGTAGTATTGCGTTTTCGTGTAACCTTGTTTCATCTAAGTTCAGCTTATAAGCAGGCAAAGCAAAAATACAGATAAAAAATAATATTATGTAAACATATTTACAAACAATGATTTTTGTAGGTCTAAAATTACTTAAATTAACAATGAAATGGTAACATTCATAAAATATTATCTTAAAATTCAACATGTCACAAAATGATTGGTAAGTAAGTTTATTTGTTCCGTATAACGAGTGCACGCGGCTAGATTTGTTTATACCTATTCTATTCTTCAACTCCTTCCTGTTCCTTCGTCAGGGGACCTATTTTTCAACTTCGTACACCTAGGAACCTACATGTTGTAAAAAATTACCTACTTATCTTTACGGATGTTTTTTTTTTCGAAAAATTTCACGCTTAACTTCAGTACTTAACGCTGTCCTACTGGACATGGTAATTTAAAAAAAAACCATAGACTGCAAAGGGGGAAATCGTGAAATGGAACGTCAATTGAAAATAAAACAGTTATGGCGAATGGTTTTCAAACTGTCTCTATCAAAGTTTCGTATACGTCCCTATGCGTTCGAATTTAAGAAATAGAGCCCCTGGGGCCATATTTATCAACTTCGCACGCCTTGGTTATAAGCGGAAATTGTATGGAGTTGCGAAAACTTCCTTAAATAACACAGAGATTTTTCATACAATCTGTCAAAGTTCCGTATAGGTTTTCAGGCGGTCGAAGTTGAAAAATAAGACCCCTGGGCTCATTAAACTCATTTTTGAACTTTGCACGCCTGGGGACGTACTCGTATGTATACGGAACTTTGACAGTGACAGCTCTAAAACCATTTTTTATTATGTTTTCTTCTTAATTAACGTTCCTTTTTTCGATTTTTCCCTTTGCTATCTACCTATAGTTTCTTTTAAAATTGCCATGTCCAATACTGAAGTTTTGCGTGAAATGGATAATTTCAAATAAATTTCGAGAAGAAAAAGGTGTCCTTAAAGATAAGTAAACGTTCCCAGGCGTGCGAAGTTCAAAAAACGCACCTCTGGGCACATACGGTCATTATCTTGAACCGACGTAGGTGTTAATTACTTACAATGATTTTTGTGACTCAGTAAAGTTATCAAATGATGCATAAAGTAGTGTACGAAGGTTCACTTGAAAAAATACAAGATGTTGCATTTACAAAGTAACTACAGCGGCTTTCAAAAGTGTCTCATTTGACTCATCACTCTACAGGGATCTTCAGAACTGATGTTTTAAGCCGAAAGGACGTGATTCATACCATTATTATGAACAACTTTTACTATAAGACCAAATCTATCTAATCAAACTTTGTATGGAACAGCTGATTTTTTTCTATTTCTAGGTTACCCACATTGTAAAAGTAGTTCATAATGATGTCTGAATCACCATTTTTCACCTTAGTAAGGGGCAAGTAGATAACCTTAAAAATAAATTGTAACCAAGTACTAAATCACGAAAAAAAACAACTTTTCCATACACTTTGTTGAGCGTTGATTTTTTTGCGATTTCGCAGTTTATATTAAAGTACAAAATGTTCATAATGATGAGCATTTTACAAACCTCTTAA